>OX336367.1:40876579-41575159 GCA_946902895.1 Fragum fragum | reverse complement strand
GCTACCCCAGTACCAAATTTTAGCTCAATCGGAGCCATAGGGGCGGAGCTAGGTCCAAACCCAACCTGCTCTTTGTGTATATGCATTTGACCCAATTCTAGGATCGAACTTTTCTCCGGCCCTATGGCAGCCGCGGCTCCAATTTTTTGCATGCGCGTAGGGACCTCGAATGCCTACCTCCATACCAAGTTTGAGCTCAATCGGTTCCATAGGGGCGGAGCTAGGTCCAAACCCAAATTCGCAACTACAGCGAAATCCGCCATTTTACCCCCAATTAGGATCGAACTATTCTCCGACCCTATGGGAGCCGCGGCTCCGGATTTTTGCATGCCTGTAGGGACCTCAAATGGCTACCCCAGTACCAAATTTTAGCTCAATCGGAGCCATAGGGGCGGAGCTAGGTCCAAACCCAACCTGCTCTTTGTGTATATGCATTTGACCCAATTCTAGGATCGAACTTTTCTCCGGCCCTATGGCAGCCGCGGCTCCAATTTTTTGCATGCCCGTAGGGACCTCAAATGCCTACCTCCATACCAAGTTTGAGCTCAATCGGTTCCATAGGGGCGGAGCTAGGTCCAAACCCAAATTCGCAACTACAGCGAAATCCGCCATTTTACCCCCAATTAGGATCGAACTTTTCTCCGACCCTATGGGAGCCGCGGCTCCGGATTTTTGCATGCCTGTAGGGACCTCAAATGGCTACGCCAGTACAAAATTTTAGCTCAATCGGAGCCATAGGGGCGGAGCTAGGTCCAAACCCAACCTGCTCTTTGTGTATATGCATTTGACCCAATTCTAGGATCGAACTTTTCTCCGGCCCTATGGCAGCCGCGGCTTCAATTTTTTGCATGCGCGTAGGGACCTCGAATGCCTACCTCCATACCAAGTTTGAGCTCAATCGGTTCCATAGGGGCGGAGCTAGGTCCAAACCTAAATTCGCAACTACAGCGAAATCCGCCATTTTACCCCCAATTAGGATCGAACTTTTCTCAGACCCTATGGGAGCCGCGGCTCCGGATTTTTGCATGCCTGTAGGGACCTCAAATGGCTACCCCAGTACCAAATTTTAGCTCAATCGGAGCCATAGGGGCGGAGCTAGGTCCAAACCCAACCTGCTCTTTGTGTATATGCATTTGACCCAATTCTAGGATCGAACTTTTCTCCGGCCCTATGGCAGCCGCGGCTCCAATTTTTTGCATGCGCGTAGGGACCTCGAATGCCTACCTCCATACCAAGTTTGAGCTCAATCGGTTCCATAGGGGCGGAGCTAGGTCCAAACCCAAATTCGCAACTACAGCGAAATCCGCTATTTTACCCCCAATTAGGATCGAACTTTTCTCCGACCCTATGGGAGCCGCGGCTCCCGATTTTTGCATGCCTGTAGGGACCTCAAATGGCTACCCCAGTACCAAATTTTAGCTCAATCGGAGCCATAGGGGCGGAGCTAGGTCCAAACCCCACCTGCTCTTTGTGTATATGCATTTGACCCAATTCTAGGATCGGACTTTTCTCCGGCCCTATGGCAGCCGCGGCTCCAATTTTTTGCATGCGCATAGGGACCTCGAATGCCTACCTCCATACCAAGTTTGAGCTCAATCGGTTCCATAGGGGCGGAGCTAGGTCCAAACCCAAATTCGCAACTACAGCGAAATCCGCCATTTTACCCCCAATTAGGATCGAACTTTTCTCCGACCCTATGGGAGCCGCGGCTCCGGAGTTTTGCATGCCTGTAGGGACCTCAAATGGCTACCCCAGTACCAAATTTTAGCTCAATCGGAGCCATAGGGGCGGAGCTAGGTCCAAACCCCACCTGCTCTTTGTGTATATGCATTTGACCCAATTCTAGGATCGAATTTTTCTCCGGCCCTATGGCAGCCGCTGCTCCAATTTTTTGCATGCGCGTAGGGACCTCGAATGCCTACCTCCATACCAAGTTTAAGCTCAATCGGTTCCATAGGGGAGGAACTAGGTCCAAACCCAAATTTGCAACTACAGCGAAATCCGCCATTTTACCCCCAATTAGGATCGAATTTTTCTCCGACCCTATGGGAGCCGCGGCTCCGGATTTTTGCATGCCTGTAGGGACCTCAAATGGCTACCCCAGTACCAAATTTTAGCTCAATCGGAGCCATAGGGGCGGAGCTAGGTCCAAACCCAACCTGCTCTTTGTGTATATGCATTGACACAATTCTAGGATCGAACTTTTCTCCGGCCCTATGGCAGCCGCGGCTCCAATTTTTGCATGCGCGTAGGGACCTCGAATGCCTACCTCCATACCAAGTTTGAGCTCAATCGGTTCCATAGGGGCGGAGCTAGGTCCAAACCCAAATTCGCAACTACAGCGAAATCCGCCATTTTACCCCAATTAGGATCGAACTTTTCTCCGACCCTATGGGAGCCGCGGCTCCGGATTTTTGCATGCATGTAGGGACCTCAAATGGCTACCCCAGTACCAAATTTTAGCTCAATCGGAGCCATAGGGGCGGAGCTAGGTCCAAACCCAACCTGCTCTTTGTGTATATGCATTTGACCCAATTCTAGAATCGAACTTTTCTCCGGCCCTATGGCAGCCGCGGCTCCAATTTTTTGCATGCGCGTAGGGACCTCGAATGCCTACCTCCATACCAAGTTTGAGCTCAATCGGTTCCATAGGGGCGGAGCTAGGTCCAAACCCAAATTCGCAACTACAGCGAAATCCGCCATTTTACCCCCAATTAGGATCGAACTTTTCTCCGACCCTATGGGAGCCGCGGCTCCGGATTTTTGCATGCATGTAGGGACCTCAAATGGCTACCCCAGTACCAAATTTTAGCTCAATCGGAGCCATAGGGGCGGAGCTAGGTCCAAACCCAACCTGCTCTTTGTGTATATGCATTTGACCCAATTGTAGGATCGAACTTTTCTCCGGCCCTATGGCAGCCGCGGCTCCAATTTTTTGCATGCGCGTAGGGACCTCGAATGCCTACCTCCATTCCAAGTTTGAGCTCAATCGATTCCATAGGGGCGGAGCTAGGTCAAAACCCAAATTCGCAACTACAGCGAAATCCGCCATTTTACCCCCAATTAGGATCGAACTTTTCTCAGACCCTTTAAGAGCCGCGGCTCCGGATTTTTGCATGCCTGTAGGGACCTCAAATGGCTACCCCAGTACCAAATTTTAGCTCAATCGGAGCCATAGGGGCGGAGCTAGGTCCAAACCCCACCTGCTCTTTGTGTATATGCATTTGACCCAATTCTAGGATCGAATTTTTCTCCGGCCTTATGGCAGCCGCGGCTCCAATTTTTTGCATGCGCGTAGGGACCTCGAATGCCTACCTCCATACCAAGTTTGAGCTCAATCGGTTCCATAGGGGCGGAGCTAGGTCCAAACCCAAATTCGCAACTACAGCGAAATCCGCCATTTTACCCCCAATTAGGATCGAACTTTTCTCCGACCCTATGGGAGCCGCGGCTCCGGATTTTTGCATGCCTGTAGGGACCTCAAATGGGCTACCCCAGTACCAAATTTTAGCTCAATCGGAGCCATAGGGGCGGAGCTTGGTCCAAACCCCACCTGCTCTTTGTGTATATGCATTTGACCCAATTCTAGGATCGAACTTTTCTCCGGCCCTATGGCAGCCGCGGCTCCAATTTTTTGCATGCGCGTAGGGACCTCGAATGCCTACCTCCATACCAAGTTTGAGCACAATCGGTTCCATAGGGGCGGAGCTAGGTCCAAACCCAAATTCGCAACTACAGCGAAATCCGCCATTTTACCCCCAATTAGGATCGAACTTTTCTCCGACCCTATGGGAGCCGCGGCTCCGGATTTTTGCATGCCTGTAGGGACCTCAAATGGCTACCCCAGTACCAAATTTTGCTCAATCGGAGCCATAGGGGCGGAGCTAGGTCCAAACCCAACCTGCTCTTTGTGTATATGCATTTGACCCAATTCTAGGATCGAACTTTTCTCCGGCCCTATGGCAGCCGCGGCTCCAATTTTTTGCATGCGCGTAGGGACCTCGAATGCCTACCTCCATACCAAGTTTGAGCTCAATCGGTTCCATAGGGGCGGAGCTAGGTCCAAACCCAAATTCGCAACTACATCGAAATCCGCCATTTTACCCCCAATTAGGATCGAACTTTTCTCCGACCCTATGGGAGCCGCGGCTCCGGATTTTTGCATGCCTGTAGGGACCTCAAATGGCTACCCCAGTACCAAATTTTAGCTCAATCGGAGCCATAGGGGCGGAGCTAGGTCCAAACCCAACCTGCTCTTTGTGTATATGCATTTGACACAATTCTAGGATCGAACTTTTCTCCGGCCCTATGGCAGCCGCTGCTCAATTTTTTGCATGCGCGTAGGGACCTCGAATGCCTACCTCCATACCAAGTTTGAGCTCAATCGGTTCCATAGGGGAGGAGCTAGTCCAAACCCAAATTTGCAACTACAGCGAAATCCGCCATTTTACCCCCAATTAGGATCGAACTTTTCTCCGACCATATGGGAGCCGCGGCTCCGGATTTTTGCATGCCTGTAGGGACCTCAAATGGCTACCCCAGTACCAAATTTTAGCTCAATCGGAGCCATAGGGGCGGAGCTAGGTCCAAACCCAACCTGCTCTTTGTGTATATGCATTTTACACAATTCTAGGATCGAACTTTTCTCCGGCCCTATGGCAGCCGCGGCTCCAATTTTTTGCATGCGCGTAGGGACCTCGAATGCCTACCTCCATACCAAGTTTGAGCTCAATCGGTTCCATAGGGGCGGAGCTAGGTCCAAACCCAAATTCACACTACAGCGAAATCCGCCATTTTACCCCCAATTAGGATCGAACTTTTCTCCGACCCTATGGGAGCCGCGGCTCCGGATTTTTGCATGCCTGTAGGGACCTCAAATGGCTACCCCAGTACCAAATTTTAGCTCAATCGGAGCCATAGGGGCGGAGCTAGGTCCAAACCCAACCTGCTCTTTGTGTATATGCATTTGACCCAATTCTAGAATCGAACTTTTCTCCGGCCCTATGGCAGCCGCGGCTCAATTTTTTTGCATGCGCGTAGGGACCTCGAATGCCTACCTCCATACCAAGTTTGAGCTCAATCGGTTCCATAGGGGAGGAGCTAGGTCCAAAACCAAATTCGCAACTACAGCGAAATCCGCCATTTTACCCCCAATTAGGATCGAACTTTTCTCCGACCCTATGGGAGCCGCGGCTCCGGATTTTTGCATGCCTGTAGGGACCTCAAATGGCTACCCCAGTACCAAATTTTAGCTCAATCGGAGCCATAGGGGCGGAGCTAGGTCCAAACCCAACCTGCTCTTTGTGTATATGCATTTGACCCAATTCTAGAATCGAACTTTTCTCCGGCCCTATGGCAGCCGCGGCTCCAATTTTTTGCATGCGCGTAGGGACCTCGAATGCCTACCTCCATACCAAGTTTGAGCTCAATCGGTTCCATAGGGGCGGAGCTAGGTCCAAACCCAAATTCGCAACTACAGCGAAATCCGCCATTTTACCCCCAATTAGGATCGAACTTTTCTCCGACCCTATGGGAGCCGCGGCTCCGGATTTTTGCATGCATGTAGGGACCTCAAATGGCTACCCCAGTACCAAATTTTAGCTCAATCGGAGCCATAGGGGCGGAGCTAGGTCCAAACCCAACCTGCTCTTTGTGTATATGCATTTGACCCAATTCTAGGATCGAACTTTTCTCCGGCCCTATGGCAGCCGCGGCTCCAATTTTTTGCATGCGCGTAGGGACCTCGAATGCCTACCTCCATACCAAGTTTGAGCTCAATCGGTTCCATAGGGGCGGAGCTAGGTCCAAACCCAAATTCGCAACTACAGCGAAATCCGCCATTTTACCCCCAATTAGGATCGAACTTTTCTCCGACCCTATGGGAGCCGCGGCTCCGGAGTTTTGCATGCCTGTAGGGACCTCAAATGGCTACCCCAGTACCAAATTTTAGCTCAATCGGAGCCATAGGGGCGGAGCTAGGTCCAAACCCAACCTGCTCTTTGTGCATATGCATTTGACCCAATTCTAGGATCGAACTTTTCTCCGGCCCTATGGCAGCCGCGGCTCCAATTTTTTGCATGCGCGTAGGGACCTCGAATGCCTACCTCCATACCAAGTTTGAGCTCAATCGGTTCCATAGGGGCGGAGCTAGGTCCAAACCCAAATTCGCAACTACAGCGAAATCCGCCATTTTACCCCCAATTAGGATCGAACTTTTCTCCGACCCTATGGGAGCTGCGGCTCCGGATTTTTGCATGCCTGTAGGGACCTCAAAGGGCTACCCCAGTACCAAATTTTAGCTCAATCGGAGCCATAGGGGCGGAGCTAGGTCCAAACCCAACCTGCTCTTTGTGTATATGCATTTGACCCAATTCTAGGATCGAACTTTTCTCCGGCCCTATGGCAGCCGCGGCTCCAATTTTTTGCATGCGCGTATGGACCTCGAATGCCTACCTCCATACCAAGTTTGAGCTGAATCGGTTCCATAGGGGCGGAGCTAGGTCCAAACCCAAATTCGCAACTACAGCGAAATCCGCCATTTTACCCCCAATTAGGATCGAATTTTTCTCCGACCCTATGGGAGCCGCGGCTCCGGATTTTTGCATGCCTGTAGGGACCTCAAATGGCTATCCCAGTACCAAATTTTAGCTCAATCGGAGCCATAGGGGCGGAGCTAGGTCCAAACCCAACCTGCTCTTTGTGTATATGCATTTGACCCAATTCTAGGATCGAACTTTTCTCCGGCCCTATGGCAGCCGCGGCTCCAATTTTTTGCATGCGCGTAGGGACCTCGAATGCCTACCTCCATACCAAGTTTGAGCTCAATCGGTTCCATGGGGGCGGAGCTAGGTCCAAACCCAAATTCGCAACTACAGCGAAATCCGCCATTTTACCCCCAATTAGGATCGAACTTTTCTCCGACCCTATGGGAGCCGCGGCTCCGGATTTTTGCATGCCTGTAGGGACCTCAAATGGCTACCCCAGTACCAAATTTTAGCTCAATCGGAGCCATAGGGGCGGAGCTAGGTCCAAACCCAACCTGCTCTTTGTGTATATGCATTTGACCCAATTCTAGGATCGAACTTTTCTCCGGCCCTATGGCAGCCGCGGCTCCAATTTTTTGCATGCGCGTAGGGACCTCGAATGCCTACCTCCATACCAAGTTTGAGCTCAATCGGTTCCATAGGGGCGGAGCTAGGTCCAAACCCAAATTCGCAACTACAGCGAAATCCGCCATTTTACCCCCAATTAGGATCGAACTTTTCTCCGACCCTATGGGAGCCGCGGCTCCGGATTTTTGCATGCCTGTAGGGACCTCAAATGGCTACCCAGGTACCAAATTTTAGCTCAAAAGGAGCCATAGGGGCGGAGCAAGGTCCAAACCCAACCTGCTCTGTGTGTATATGCATTTGACCCAATTCTAGGATCGAACTTTTCTCCGGCCCTATGGCAGCCGCGGCTCCAATTTTTTGCATGCGCGTAGGGACCTCGAATGCCTACCTCCATACCAAGTTTGAGCTCAATCGGTTCAATAGGGGCGGAGCTAGGTCCAAACCCAAATTCGCAACTACAGCGAAATCCGCCATTTTACCCCCAATTAGGATCGAACTTTTCTCCGACCCTATGGGAGCCGCGGCTCCGGATTTTTGCATGCCTGTAGGGAACTCAAATGGCTACCCCAGTACCAAATTTTAGCTCAATCGGAGCCATAGGGGCGGAGCTAGGTCCAAACCCAACCTGCTCTTTGTGTATATGCATTTGACCCAATTCTAGGATCGAACTTTTCTCCGGCCCTATGGCAGCCGCGGCTCCAATTTTTTGCATGCGCGTAGGGACCTCGAATGCCTACCTCCATACCAAGTTTGAGCTCAATCGGTTCCATAGGGGCGGAGCTAGGTCCAAACCCAAATTCGCAACTACAGCGAAATCCGCCATTTTACCCCAATTAGGATCGAACTTTTCTCCGACCTTATGGGAGCCGCGGCTTCGGATTTTTGCATGCCTGTAGGGACCTCAAATGGCTACCCCAGTACCAAATTTTAGCTCAATCGGAGCCATAGGGGCGGAGCTAGCTCCAAACCCAACCTGCTCTTTGTGTATATGCATTTGACCCATTTCTAGGATCGAACTTTTCTCCGGCCCTATGGCAGCGGCGGCTCCAATTTTTTGCATGCGCGTAGGGACCTCGAATGCCTACCTCCATACCAAGTTTGAGCTCAATCGGTTCCATAGGGGCGGAGCTAGGTCCAAACCCAAATCGCAACTACAGCGAAATCCGCCATTTTACCCCCAATTAGGATCGAACTTTTCTCCGACCCTATGGGAGCCGCGGCTCCGGATTTTTGCATGCCTGTAGGGACCTCAAATGGCTACCCCAGTACCAATTTTTAGCTCAATCGGAGCCATAGGGGCGGAGCTAGGTCCAAACCCAACCTGCTCTTTGTGTATATGCATTTGACCCAATTCTAGGATCGAACTTTTCTCCGGCCCTATGGCAGCCGCGGCTCCAATTTTTTGCATGCGCGTAGGGACCTCGAATGCCTACCTCCATACCAAGTTTGAGCTCAATCGGTTCCATAGGGGCGGAGCTAGGTCCAAACCCAAATTCGCAACTACAGCGAAATCCGCCATTTTACCCCCAATTAGGATCGAACTTTTCTCCGACCCTATGGGAGCCGCGGCTCCGGATTTTTGCATGCCTGTAGGGACCTCAAATGGCTACCCCAGTACCAAATTTTAGCTCAATCGGAGCCATAGGGGCGGAGCTAGGTCCAAACCCAACCTGCTCTTTGTGTATATGCATTTGACCCAATTCTAGGATCGAACTTTTCTCCGGCCCTATGGCAGCCGCGGCTCCAATTTTTTGCATGCGCGTAGGGACCTCGAATGCCTACCTCCATACCAAGTTTGAGCTCAATCGGTTCCATAGGGGCGGAGCTAGGTCCAAACCCAAATTCGCAACTACAGCGAAATCCGCCATTTTACCCCCAATTAGGATCGAACTTTTCTCTGACCCTATGGGAGCCGCGGCTCCGGATTTTTGCATGCCTGTAGGTACCTCAAATGGCTACCCCAGTACCAAATTTTAGCTCAATCGGAGCCATAGGGGCGGAGCTAGGTCCAAACCCAACCTGGTCTTTGTGTATATGCATTTGACCCAATTCTAGGATCGAACTTTTCTCCGGCCCTATGGCAACCGCGGCTCCAATTTTTTGCATGCGCGTAGGGACCTCGAATGCCTACCTCCATACCAAGTTTGAGCTCAATCGGTTCCATAGGGGCGGAGCTAGGTCCAAACCCAAATTCGCAACTACAGCGAAATCCGCCATTTTACCCCCAATTAGGATCGAACTTTTCTCCGACCCTATGGGAGCCGCGGCTCCGGATTTTTGCATGCCTGTAGGGACCTCAAATGGATACCCCAGTACCAAATTTTAGCTCAATCGGAGCCATAGGGGCGGAGCTAGGTCCAAACCCAACCTGCTCTTTGTGCATATGCATTTGACCTAATTCTAGGATCGAACTTTTCTCCGGCCTATGGCAGCCGCGGCTCCAATTTTTTGCATGCGCGTAGGGACCTCGAATGCCTACCTCCATACCAAGTTTGAGCTCAATCGGTTCCATAGGGGCGGAGCTAGGTCCAAACCAAATTCACACTACAGCGAAATCCGCCATTTTACCCCCAATTAGGATCGAACTTTTCTCCGACCCTATGGGAGCCGCGGCTCCGGATTTTTGCATGCCTGTAGGGACCTCAAATGGCTACCCCAGTACCAAATTTTAGCTCAATCGGAGCCATAGGGGCGGAGCTAGGTCCAAACCCAACCTGCTCTTTGTGTATATGCATTTGACCCAATTCTAGAATCGAACTTTTCTCCGGCCCTATGGCAGCCGCGGCTCAATTTTTTTGCATGCGCGTAGGGACCTCGAATGCCTACCTCCATACCAAGTTTGAGCTCAATCGGTTCCATAGGGGAGGAGCTAGGTCCAAAACCAAATTCGCAACTACAGCGAAATCCGCCATTTTACCCCCAATTAGGATCGAACTTTTCTCCGACCCTATGGGAGCCGCGGCTCCGGATTTTTGCATGCCTGTAGGGGCCTCAAATGGCTATCCCAGTACCAAATTTTAGCTCAATCGGAGCCATAGGGGCGGAGCTAGGTCCAAACCCAACCTGCTCTTTGTGTATATGCATTTTGACCCAATTCTAGAATCGAACTTTTCTCCGGCCCTATGGCAGCCGCGGCTCCAATTTTTTGCATGCGCGTAGGGACCTCGAATGCCTACCTCCATACCAAGTTTGAGCTCAATCGGTTCCATAGGGGCGGAGCTAGGTCCAAACCCAAATTCGCAACTACAGCGAAATCCGCCATTTTACCCCCAATTAGGATCGAACTTTTCTCCGACCCTATGGGAGCCGCGGCTCCGGATTTTTGCATGCATGTAGGGACCTCAAATGGCTACCCCAGTACCAAATTTTAGCTCAATCGGAGCCATAGGGGCGGAGCTAGGTCCAAACCCAACCTGCTCTTTGTGTATATGCATTTGACCCAATTCTAGAATCGAATTTTTCTCCGGCCCTATGGCAGCCGCGGCTCCAATTTTTTTGCATGCGCGTAGGGACCTCGAATGCCTACCTCCATACCAAGTTTGAGCTCAATCGGTTCCATAGGGGCGGAGCTAGGTCCAAACCCAAATTCGCAACTACAGCGAAATCCGCCATTTTACCCCCAATTAGGATCGAACTTTTCTCCGACCCTTTGGGAGCCGCGGCTCCGGATTTTTGCATGCCTGTAGGGACCTCAAATGGCTACCCCAGTACCAAATTTTAGCTCAATCGGAGCCATAGGGGCGGAGCTAGGTCCAAACCCTACCTGCTCTTTGTGTATATGCATTTGACCCAATTCTAGGATCGAATTTTTCTCCGGCCCTATGGCAGCCGCGGCTCCAATTTTTTGCATGTGCGTAGGACCTCGAATGCCTACCTCCATACCAAGTTTGAGCTCAATCGGTTCCATAGGGGCGGAGCTAGGTCCAAACCCAAATTCGCAACTACAGCGAAATCCGCCATTTTACCCCCAATTAGGATCGAATTTTTATCCGACCCTATGGGAGCCGCGGCTCCGGATTTTTGCATGCCTGTAGGGACCTCAAATGGCTACCCCAGTACCAAATTTTAGCTCAATCGGAGCCATAGGGGCGGAGCTAGGTCCAAACCCAACCTGCTCTTTGTGTATATGCATTTGACCCAATTCTAGGATCGAACTTTTCTCCGGCCCTATGGCAGCCGCGGCTCCAATTTTTTGCATGCGCGTAGGGACCTCGAATGCCTACCTCCATACCAAGTTTGAGCTCAATCGGTTCCATAGGGGCGGAGCTAGGTCCAAACCAAAATTCGCAACTACAGCGAAATCCGCCATTTTACCCCCAATTAGGATCGAACTTTTCTCCGACCCTATGGGAGCCGCGGTTCCGGATTTTTGCATGCTTGTAGGGACCTCAAATGGCTACCCCAGTACCAAATTTTAGCTCAATCGGAGCCATAGGGGCGGAGCTAGGTCCAAACCCAACCTGCTCTTTGTGTATATGCATTTGACCCAATTCTAGGATCGAACTTTTCTCCGGCCCTATGGCAGCCGCGGCTCCAATTTTTTGCATGCGCGTAGGGACCTCGAATGCCTACCTCCATACCAAGTTTGAGCTCAATCGGTTCCATAGGGGCGGAGCTAGGTCCAAACCCAAATTCGCAACTACAGCGAAATCCGCCATTTTACCCCCAATTATGATCGAACTTTTCTCCGACCCTATGGGAGCCGCGGCTCCGGATTTTTGCATGCCTGTAGGGACCTCAAATGGCTACCCCAGTACCAAATTTTAGCTCAATCGGAGCCATAGGGGCGGAGCTAGGTCCAAACCCAACCTGCTCTTTGTGCATATGCATTTGACCCAATTCTAGGATCGAACTTTTCTCCGGCCCTATGGCAGCCGCGGCTCCAATTTTTTGCATGCGCGTAGGGACCTCGAATGCCTACCTCCATACCAAGTTTGAGCTCAATCGGTTCCATAGGGGCGGAGCTAGGTCCAAACCCAAATTCGCAACTACAGCGAAATCCGCCATTTTACCCCCAATTAGGATCGAACTTTTCTCCGACCCTATGGGAGCTGCGGCTCCGGATTTTTGCATGCCTGTAGGGACCTCAAAGGGCTACCCCAGTACCAAATTTTAGCTCAATCGGAGCCATAGGGGCGGAGCTAGGTCCAAACCCAACCTGCTCTTTGTGTATATGCATTTGACCCAATTCTAGGATCGAACTTTTCTCCGGCCCTATGGCAGCCGCGGCTCCAATTTTTTGCATGCGCGTATGGACCTCGAATGCCTACCTCCATACCAAGTTTGAGCTCAATCGGTTCCATAGGGGCGGAGCTAGGTCCAAACCCAAATTCGCAACTACAGCGAAATCCGCCATTTTACCCCCAATTAGGATCGAACTTTTCTCCGACCCTATGGGAGCCGCGGCTCCGGATTTTTGCATGCCTGTAGGGACCTCAAATGGCTACCCCAGTACCAAATTTTAGCTCAATCGGAGCCATAGGGGCGGAGCTAGGTCCAAACCCAACCTGCTCTTTGTGTATATGCATTTGACCCAATTCTAGGATCGAACTTTTCTCCGGCCCTATGGCAGCCGCGGCTCCAATTTTTTGCATGCGCGTAGGGACCTCGAATGCCTACCTCCATACCAAGTTTGAGCTCAATCGGTTCCATGGGGGCGGAGCTAGGTCCAAACCCAAATTCGCAACTACAGCGAAATCCGCCATTTTACCCCCAATTAGGATCGAACTTTTCTCCGACCCTATGGGAGCCGCGGCTCCGGATTTTTGCATGCCTGTAGGGACCTCAAATGGCTACCCCAGTACCAAATTTTAGCTCAATCGGAGCCATAGGGGCGGAGCTAGGTCAAACCCAACCTGCTCTTTGTGTATATGCATTTGACCCAATTCTAGGATCGAACTTTTCTCCGGCCCTATGGCAGCCGCGGCTCCAATTTTTTGCATGCGCGTAGGGACCTCGAATGCCTACCTCCATACCAAGTTTGAGCTCAATCGGTTCCATAGGGGCGGAGCTAGGTCCAAACCCAAATTCGCAACTACAGCGAAATCCGCCATTTTACCCCCAATTAGGATCGAACTTTTCTCCGACCCTATGGGAGCCCGCGGCTCAGGATTTTTGCATGCCTGTAGGGACCTCAAATGGCTATCCCAGTACCAAATTTTAGCTCAATCGGAGCCATAGGGGCGGAGCTAGGTCCAAACCCAACCTGCTCTTTGTGTATATGCATTTGACCCAATTCTAGGATCGAACTTTTCTCCGGCCCTATGGCAGCCGCGGCTCCAATTTTTTGCATGCGCGTAGGGACCTCGAATGCCTACCTCCATACCAAGTTTGAGCTCAATCGGTTCCATAGGGGCGGAGCTAGGTCCAAACCCAAATTCGCAACTACAGCGAAATCCGCCATTTTACCCCCAATTAGGATCGAACTTTTCTCCGACCCTATGGGAGCCGCGGCTCCGGATTTTTGCATGCCTGTAGGGACCTCAAATGGCTACCCAGGTACCAAATTTTAGCTCAAAAGGAGCCATAGGGGCGGAGCAAGGTCCAAACCCAACCTGCTCTGTGTGTATATGCATTTGACCCAATTCTAGGATCGAACTTTTCTCCGGCCCTATGGCAGCCGCGGCTCCAATTTTTTGCATGCGCGTAGGGACCTCGAATGCCTACCTCCATACCAAGTTTGAGCTCAATCGGTTCAATAGGGGCGGAGCTAGGTCCAAACCCAAATTCGCAACTACAGCGAAATCCGCCATTTTACCCCCAATTAGGATCGAACTTTTCTCCGACCCTATGGGAGCCGCGGCTCCGGATTTTGGCATGCCTGTAGGGACCTCAAATGGCTACCCCAGTACCAAATTTTAGCTCAATCGGAGCCATAGGGGCGGAGCTAGGTCCAAACCCAACCTGCTCTTTGTGTATATGCATTTGACCCAATTCTAGGATCGAACTTTTCTCCGGCCCTATGGCAGAGGCGGCTCGAATTTTTTGCATGCGCGTAGGGACCTCGAATGCCTACCTCCATACCAAGTTTGAGCTCAATCGGTTCCATAGGGGCGGAGCTAGGTCCAAACCCAAATTCGGAACTACAGCGAAATCCGCCATTTTACCCCCAATTAGGATCGAACTTTTCCCTGACCCTATGGGAGCCGCGGCTCCGGATTTTTGCATGCCTGTAGGGACCTCAAATGGCTACCCCAGTACCAAATTTTAGCTCAATCGGAGCCATAGGGGCGGAGCTACGTCTAAACCCAACCTGCTCTTTGTGTATAAGCATTTGACCCTATTCTAGGATCGAACTTTTCTCCGGCCCTATGGCAGCCGCGGCTCCAATTTTTTGCATGCGCGTAGGGACCTGCAATGCCTGACTCCATACCAAGTTTGAGCTCAATCGGTTCCATAGGGGCGGAGCTAGGTCCAAACCCAAATTCGCAACTACAGCGAAATCCGCCATTTTACCCCCAATTAGGATCGAACTTTTCTCCGACCCTATGGGAGCCGCGGCTCCGGATTTTTGCATGCCTGTAGGGACCTCAAATGGCTACCCCAGTACCAAATTTTAGCTCAATCGGAGCCATAGGGGCGGAGCTAGGTCCAAACCCAACCTGCTCTTTGTGTATATGCATTTGACCCAATTCTAGGATCGAACTTTTCTCCGGCCCTATGGCAGCCGCGGCTCCAATTTTTTGCATGCGCGTAGGGACCTCGAATGCCTACCTCCATACCAAGTTTGAGCTCAATCGGTTCCATAGGGGCGGAGCTAGGTCCAAACCCAAATTCGCAACTACAGCGAAATCCGCCATTTTACCCCCAATTAGGATCGAACTTTTCTCCGACCCTATGGGAGCCGCGGCTCCGGATTTTTGCATGCCTGTAGGGACCTCAAATGGCTACCCCCAGTACCAAATTTTAGCTCAATCGGAGCCATAGGGGCGGAGCTAGGTCCAAACCCAACCTGCTCTTTGTGTATATGCATTTGACCCAATTCTAGGATCGAACTTTTCTCCGGCCCTATGGCAGCCGCGGCTCCAATTTTTTGCATGCGCGTAGGGACCTCGAATGCCTACCTCCATACCAAGTTTGAGCTCAATCGGTTCCATAGGGGCGGAGCTAGGTCCAAACCCAAATTCGCAACTACAGCGAAATCCGCCATTTTACCCCCAATTAGGATCGAACTTTTCTCTGACCCTATGGGAGCCGCGGCTCCGGATTTTTGCATGCCTGTAGGGACCTCAAATGGCTACCCCAGTACCAAATTTTAGCTCAATCGGAGCCATAGGGGCGGAGCTAGGTCCAAACCCAACCTGCTCTTTGTGTATATGCATTTGACCCAATTCTAGGATCGAACTTTTCTCCGGCCCTATGGCAACCGCGGCTCCAATTTTTTGCATGCGCGTAGGGACCTCGAATGCCTACCTCCATACCAAGTTTGAGCTCAATCGGTTCCATAGGGGCGGAGCTAGGTCCAAACCCAAATTCGCAACTACAGCGAAATCCGCCATTTTACCCCCAATTAGGATCGAACTTTTCTCCGACCCTATGGGAGCCGCGGCTCCGGATTTTTGCATGCCTGTAGGGACCTCAAATGGATACCCCAGTACCAAATTTTAGCTCAATCGGAGCCATAGGGGCGGAGCTAGGTCCAAACCCAACCTGCTCTTTGTGCATATGCATTTGACCTAATTCTAGGATCGAACTTTTCTCCGGCCCTATGGCAGCCGTGGCTCCAATTTTTTGCACGCGCGTAGGGACCTCGAATGCCTACCTCCATACCAAGTTTGAGCTCAATCGGTTCCATAGGGGCGGAGCTAGGTCCAAACCCAAATTCGCAACTACAGCGAAATCCGCCATTTTACCCCCAATTAGGATCGAACTTTTCTCCGACCCTATGGGAGCCGCGGCTCCGGATTTTTGCATGCCTGTAGGGACCTCAAATGGCTACCCCAGTACCAAATTTTAGCTCAATCGGAGCCATAGGGGCGGAGCTAGGTCCAAACCCAACCTGCTCTTTGTGTATATGCATTTGACCCAATTCTAGGATCGAACTTTTCTCCGGCCCTATGGCAGCCGCGGCTCCAATTTTTTGCATGCGCGTAGGGACCTCGAATGCCTACCTCCATACCAAGTTTGAGCTCAATCGGTTCCATAGGGGCGGAGCTAGGTCCAAACCCAAATTCGCAACTACAGCGAAATCCGCCATTTTACCCCCAATTAGGATCGAACTTTTCTCCGACCCTATGGGAGCCGCGGCTCCGGATTTTTGCATGCCTGTAGGGACCTCAAATGGCTACCCAGGTACCAAATTTTAGCTCAAAAGGAGCCATAGGGGCGGAGCAAGGTCCAAACCCAACCTGCTCTGTGTGTATTGCATTTGACCCAATTCTAGGATCGAACTTTTCTCCGGCCCTATGGCAGCCGCGGCTCCAATTTTTTGCATGCGCGTAGGGACCTCGAATGCCTACCTCCATACCAAGTTTGAGCTCAATCGGTTCAATAGGGGCGGAGCTAGGTCCAAACCCAAATTCGCAACTACAGCGAAATCCGCCATTTTACCCCCAATTAGGATCGAACTTTTCTCCGACCCTATGGGAGCCGCGGCTCCGGATTTTGGCATGCCTGTAGGGACCTCAAATGGCTACCCCAGTACCAAATTTTAGCTCAATCGGAGCCATAGGGGCGGAGCTAGGTCCAAACCCAACCTGCTCTTTGTGTATATGCATTTGACCCAATTCTAGGATCGAACTTTTCTCCGGCCCTATGGCAGCCGCTGCTCCAATTTTTTGCATGCGCGTAGGGACCTCGAATGCCTACCTCCATACCAAGTTTGAGCTCAATCGGTTCCATAGGGGCGGAGCTAGGTCCAAACCCAAATTCGCAACTACAGCGAAATCCGCCATTTTACCCCGAATTAGGATCGAACTTTTCTCCGACCTTATGGGGAGCCGCGGCTCCGGATTTTTGCATGCCTGTAGGGACCTCAAATGGCTACCCCAGTACCAAATTTTAGCTCAATCGGAGCCATAGGGGCGGAGCTAGGTCCAAACCCAACCTGCTCTTTGTGTATATGCATTTGACCCAATTCTAGGATCGAACTTTTCTCCGGCCCTATGGCAGCCGCGGCTCCAATTTTTTGCATGCGCGTAGGGACCTCGAATGCCTACCTCCATACCAAGTTTGAGCTCAATCGGTTCCATAGGGGCGGAGCTAGGTCCAAACCCAAATTCGCAACTACAGCGAAATCCGCCATTTTACCCCCAATTAGGATCGAACTTTTCTCCGACCCTATGGGAGCCGCGGCTCCGGATTTTTGCATGCCTGTAGGGACCTCAAATGGCTACCCCAGTACCAAATTTTAGCTCAATCGGAGCCATAGGGGCGGAGCTAGGTCCAAACCCAACCTGCTCTTTGTGTATATGCATTTGACCCAATTCTAGGATCGAACTTTTCTCCGGCCCTATGGCAGCCGCGGCTCCAATTTTTTGCATGCGCGTAGGGGACCTCGAATGCCTACCTCCATACCAAGTTTGAGCTCAATCGGTTCCATAGGGGCGGAGCTAGGTCCAAACCCAAATTCGCAACTACAGCGAAATCCGCCATTTTACCCCCAATTAGGATCGAACTTTTCTCTGACCCTATGGGAGCCGCGGCTCCGGATTTTTGCATGCCTGTAGGGACCTCAAATGGCTACCCCAGTACCAAATTTTAGCTCAATCGGAGCCATAGGGGCGGAGCTAGGTCCAAACCCAACCTGCTCTTTGTGTATATGCATTTGACCCAATTCTAGGATCGAACTTTTCTCCGGCCCTATGGCAACCGCGGCTCCAATTTTTTGCATGCGCGTAGGGACCTCGAATGCCTACCTCCATACCAAGTTTGAGCTCAATCGGTTCCATAGGGGCGGAGCTAGGTCCAAACCCAAATTCGCAACTACAGCGAAATCCGCCATTTTACCCCCAATTAGGATCGAACTTTTCTCCGACCCTATGGGAGCCGCGGCTCCGGATTTTTGCATGCCTGTAGGGACCTCAAATGGATACCCCAGTACCAAATTTTAGCTCAATCGGAGCCATAGGGGCGGAGCTAGGTCCAAACCCAACCTGCTCTTTGTGCATATGCATTTGACCTAATTCTAGGATCGAACTTTTCTCCGGCCCTATGGCAGCCGTGGCTCCAATTTTTTGCATGCGCGTAGGGACCTCGAATGCCTACCTCCATACCAAGTTTGAGCTCAATCGGTTCCATAGGGGCGGAGCTAGGTCCAAACCCAAATTCGCAACTACAGCGAAATCCGCCATTTTACCCCCAATTAGGATCGAACTTTTCTCCGACCCTATGGGAGCCGCGGCTCCGGATTTTTGCATGCCTGTAGGGACCTCAAATGGCTACCCCAGTACCAAATTTTAGCTCAATCGGAGCCATAGGGGCGGAGCTAGGTCCAAACCCAGGATCTCTGGGTGGTGCTCTTTGTGAATATGCATTTGACCCAATTCTAGGATCGAACTTTTCTCCGGCCCTATGGCAGCCGTTGCTCCAATTTTTTGCATGCGCGTAGGGACCTCGAATGCCTACCTCCATACCAAGTTTGAGCTCAATCGGTTCCATAGGGGCGGAGCTAGGTCCAAACCCAAATTCGCAACTACAGCGAAATCCGCCATTTTACCCCCAATTAGGATCGAACTTTTCTCCGACCCTATGGGAGCCGCGGCTCCGGATTTTTGCATGCCTGTAGGGACCACAAATGGCTACCCCAGTACCAAATTTTAGCTCAATCGGAGCCATAGGGGCGGAGCTAGGTCCAAACCCAACCTGCTCTTTGTGTATATGCATTTGACCCAATTCTAGGATCGAACTTTTCTCCGGCCCTATGGCAGCCGCGGCTCCAATTTTTTGCATGCGCGTAGGGACCTCGAATGCCTACCTCCATACCAAGTTTGAGCTCAATCGGTTCCATAGGGGCGGAGCTAGGTCCAAACCCAAATTCGCAACTACAGCGAAATCCGCCATTTTACCCCCAATTAGGATCGAACTTTTCTCCGACCCTATGAGAGCCGCGGCTCCGGATTTTGCATGCCTGTAGGGACCTCAAATGGCTACCCCAGTACAAAATTTTAGCTCAATCGGAGCCATAGGGGCGGAGCTAGGTCCAAACTCAACCTGCTCTTTGTGTATATGCATTTGACCCAATTCTAGGATCGAACTTTTCTCCGGCCCTATGGCAGAGGCGGCTCGAATTTTTTGCATGCGCGTAGGGACCTCGAATGCCTACCTCCATACCAAGTTTGAGCTCAATCGGTTCCATAGGGGCGGAGCTAGGTCCAAACCCAAATTCGGAACTACAGCGAAATCCGCCATTTTACCCCCAATTAGGATCGAACTTTTCCCTGACCCTATGGGAGCCGCGGCTCCGGATTTTTGCATGCCTGTAGGGACCTCAAATGGCTACCCCAGTACCAAATTTTAGCTCAATCGGAGCCATAGGGGCGGAGCTACGTCTAAACCCAACCTGCTCTTTGTGTATAAGCATTTGACCCTATTCTAGGATCGAACTTTTCTCCGGCCCTATGGCAGCCGCGGCTCCAATTTTTTGCATGCGCGTAGGGACCTGCAATGCCTGACTCCATACCAAGTTTGAGCTCAATCGGTTCCATAGGGGCGGAGCTAGGTCCAAACCCAAATTCGCAACTACAGCGAAATCCGCCATTTTACCCCAATTAGGATCGAACTTTTCTCCGACCCTATGGGAGCCGCGGCTCCGGATTTTTGCATGCCTGTAGGGACCTCAAATGGCTACCCAAGTACCAAATTTTAGCTCAATCGGAGCCATAGGGGCGGAGCTAGGTCCAAACCTAACCTGCTCTTTGTGTATATGCATTTGACCCAATTCTAGGATCGAACTTTTCTCCGGCCCTATGGCAGCCGCGGCTCCAATTTTTTGCATGCGCGTAGGGACCTCGAATGCCTACCTCCATACGAAGTAAGAGCTCAATCGGTTCCATAGGGGCGGAGCTAGGTCCAAACCCAAAATCGCAACTACAGCGAAATCCGCCATTTTACCCCCAATTAGGATCGAACTTTTCTCCGACCCTATGGGAGCCGCGGCTCCGGATTTTTGCATGCCTGTAGGGACCTCAAATGGCTACCCCAGTACCAAATTTTAGCTCAATCGGAGCCATAGGGGCGGAGCTAGGTCCAAACCCAACCTGCTCTTTGTGTATATGCATTTGACCCAATTCTAGGATCGAACTTTTCTCCGGCCCTATGGCAGCCGCGGCTCCAATTTTTTGCATGCGCGTAGGGACCTCGAATGCCTACCTCCATACCAAGTTTGAGCTCAATCGGTTCCATAGGGGCGGAGCTAAGTCCAAACCCAAATTCGCAATTACAGCGAAATCCGCCATTTTACCCCCAATTAGGATCGAACTTTTCTCCGACCCTATGGGAGCCGCGGCTCCGGATTTTTGCATGCCTGTAGGGACCTCAAATGTCTACCCCAGTACCAAATTTTAGCTCAATCGGAGCCATAGGGGCGGAGCTAGGTCCAAACCCAACCTGCTCTTTGTGTATATGCATTTGACCCAATTCTAGGATCGAACTTTTCTCCGGCCCTATGGCAGAGGCGGCTCGAATTTTTTGCATGCGCGTAGGGACCTCGAATGCCTACCTCCATACCAAGTTTGAGCTCAATCGGTTCCATAGGGGCGGAGCTAAGTCCAAACCCAAATTCGCATTTACAGCGAAATCCGCCATTTTACCCCCAATTAGGATCGAACTTTTCTCCGACCCTATGGGAGCCGCGGCTCCGGATTTTTGCATGCCTGTAGGGACCTCAAATGGCTACCCCAGTACCAAATTTTAGCTCAATCGGAGCCATAGGGGCGGAGCTAGGTCCAAACCCAACCTGCTCTTTGTGTATATGCATTTGACCCTATTCTAGGATCGAACTTTTCTCCGGCCCTATGGCAGCCGCGGCTGCAATTTTTTGCATGCGCGTAGGGACCTCCAATGCCTAACTCCATTCCAAGTTTGAGCTCAATCGGTTCCATAGGGGCGGAGCTAGGTCCAAACCCAAATTCGCAACTACAGCGAAATCCGCCATTTTACCCCCAATTAGGATCGAACTTTTCTCCGACCCTATGGGAGCCGCGGCTCCGGATTTTTGCATGCCTGTAGGGACCTCAAATGGCTACCCCAGTACCAAATTTTAGCTCAATCGGAGCCATAGGGGCGGAGCTAGGTCCAAACCCAACCTGCTCTTTGTCTATATGCATTTGACCCAATTCTAGGATCGAACTTTTCTCCGGCCCTATGGCAGAGGCGGCTCGAATTTTTTGCATGCGCGTAGGGACCTCGAATGCGTACCTCCATACCAAGTTTGAGCTCAATCGGTTCCATAGGGGCGGAGCTAGGTCCAAACCCAAATTCGCAACTACAGCGAAATCCGCCATTTTACCCCCAATTAGGATCGAACTTTTCTCCGACCCTATGGGAGCCGCGGCTCCGGATTTTTGCATGCCTGTAGGGACCTCAAATGGCTACCCCAGTACAAAATTTTAGCTCAATCGGAGCCATAGAGGCGGAGCTAGGTCAAAACTCAACCTGCTCTTTGTGTATATGCATTTGACCCAATTCTAGGATCGAACTTTTCTCCGGCCGTATGGCAGAGGCGGCTCGAATTTTTTGCATGCGCGTAGGGACCTCGAATGCCTACCTCCATACCAAGTTTGAGCTCAATCGGTTCCATAGGGGCGGAGCTAGGTCCAAACCCAAATTCGCAACTACAGCGAAATCCGCCATTTTACCCCCAATTAGGATCGAACTTTTCTCCGACCCTATGGGAGCCGCGGCTCCGGATTTTTGCATGCCTGTAGGGACCTCAAATGGCTACCCCAGTACCAAATTTTAGCTCAATCGGAGCCATAGGGGCGGAGCTAGGTCCAAACCCAACCTGCTCTTTGTGTATATGCATTTGACCCAATTCTAGGATCGAATTTTTCTCCGGCCCTATGGCAGCCGCGGCTCCAATCTTTTGCATGCACGTAGGGACCTCGAATGCCTACCTCCATACCAAGTTTGAGCTCAATCGGTTCCATAGGGGCGGAGCTAGGTCCAAACCCAAATTCGCAACTACAGCGAAATCCGCCATTTTACCCCCAATTAGGATCGAACTTTTCTCCGATCCTATGGGAGCCGCGGCTCCGGATTTTTGCATGCCTGTAGGGACCTCAAATGGCTACCCCAGTACCAAATTTTAGCTCAATCGGAGCCATAGGGGCGGAGCTAGGTCCAAACCCAACCTGCTCTTTGTGTATATGCATTTGACCCAATTCTAGGATCGAACTTTTCTCCGGCCCTATGGCAGCCGCGGCTCCAATTTTTTGCATGCGCGTAGTGACCTCGAATGCGTACCTCCATACCAAGTTTGAGCTCAATCGGTTCCATAGGGGCGGAGCTAGGTCCAAACCCAAATTCGCAACTACAGCGAAATCCGCCATTTTACCCCCAATTAGGATCGAAATTTTCTCCGACCCTATGGGAGCCGCGGCTCCGGATTTTTGCATGCCTGTAGGGACCTCAAATGGCTACCCCAGTACCAAATTTTAGCTCAATCGGAGCCATAGGGGCGGAGCTAGGTCCAAACCCAACCTGCTCTTTGTGTATATGCATTTGACCCAATTCTAGGATCGAACTTTTCTCCGGCCCTATGGCAGCCGCGGCTCCAATTTTTTGCATGCGCGTAGGGACCTCGAATGCCTACCTCCATACCAAGTTTGAGCTCAATCGGTTCCATAGGGGCGGAGCTAGGTCCAAACCCAAATTCGCAACTACAGCGAAATCCGCCATTTTACCCCCAATTAGGATCGAACTTTTCTCCGACCCTATGGGAGCCGCGGCTCCGGATTTTTGCATGCCTGTAGGGACCTCAAATGGCTACCCCAGTACCAAATTTTAGCTCAATCGGAGCCATAGGGGCGGAGCTAGGTCCAAACCCAACCTGCTCTTTGTGTATATGCATTTGACCCAATTCTAGGATCGAACTTTTCTCCGGCCCTATGGCAGCCGCGGCTCCAATTTTTTGCATGCGCGTAGGGACCTCGAATGCCTACCTCCATACCAAGTTTGAGCTCAATCGGTTCCATAGGGGCGGAGCTAAGTCCAAACCCAAATTCGCAATTACAGCGAAATCCGCCATTTTACCCCCAATTAGGATCGAACTTTTCTCCGACCCTATGGGAGCCGCGGCTCCGGATTTTTGCATGCCTGTAGGGACCTCAAATGTCTACCCCAGTACCAAATTTTAGCTCAATCGGAGCCATAGGGGCGGAGCTAGGTCCAAACCCAACCTGCTCTTTGTGTATATGCATTTGACCCAATTCTAGGATCGAACTTTTCTCCGGCCCTATGGCAGAGGCGGCTCGAATTTTTTGCATGCGCGTAGGGACCTCGAATGCCTACCTCCATACCAAGTTTGAGCTCAATCGGTTCCATAGGGGCGGAGCTAAGTCCAAACCCAAATTCGCATTTACAGCGAAATCCGCCATTTTACCCCCAATTAGGATCGAACTTTTCTCCGACCCTATGGGAGCCGCGGCTCCGGATTTTTGCATGCCTGTAGGGACCTCAAATGGCTACCCCAGTACCAAATTTTAGCTCAATCGGAGCCATAGGGGCGGAGCTAGGTCCAAACCCAACCTGCTCTTTGTGTATATGCATTTGACCCTATTCTAGGATCGAACTTTTCTCCGGCCCTATGGCAGCCGCGGCTGCAATTTTTTGCATGCGCGTAGGGACCTCCAATGCCTAACTCCATTCCAAGTTTGAGCTCAATCGGTTCCATAGGGGCGGAGCTAGGTCCAAACCCAAATTCGCAACTACAGCGAAATCCGCCATTTTACCCCCAATTAGGATCGAACTTTTCTCCGACCCTATGGGAGCCGCGGCTCCGGATTTTTGCATGCCTGTAGGGACCTCAAATGGCTACCCCAGTACCAAATTTTAGCTCAATCGGAGCCATAGGGGCGGAGCTAGGTCCAAACCCAACCTGCTCTTTGTCTATATGCATTTGACCCAATTCTAGGATCGAACTTTTCTCCGGCCCTATGGCAGAGGCGGCTCGAATTTTTTGCATGCGCGTAGGGACCTCGAATGCGTACCTCCATACCAAGTTTGAGCTCAATCGGTTCCATAGGGGCGGAGCTAGGTCCAAACCCAAATTCGCAACTACAGCGAAATCCGCCATTTTACCCCCAATTAGGATCGAACTTTTCTCCGACCCTATGGGAGCCGCGGCTCCGGATTTTTGCATGCCTGTAGGGACCTCAAATGGCTACCCCAGTACAAAATTTTAGCTCAATCGGAGCCATAGAGGCGGAGCTAGGTCAAAACTCAACCTGCTCTTTGTGTATATGCATTTGACCCAATTCTAGGATCGAACTTTTCTCCGGCCGTATGGCAGAGGCGGCTCGAATTTTTTGCATGCGCGTAGGGACCTCGAATGCCTACCTCCATACCAAGTTTGAGCTCAATCGGTTCCATAGGGGCGGAGCTAGGTCCAAACCCAAATTCGCAACTACAGCGAAATCCGCCATTTTACCCCCAATTAGGATCGAACTTTTCTCCGACCCTATGGGAGCCGCGGCTCCGGATTTTTGCATGCCTGTAGGGACCTCAAATGGCTACCCCAGTACCAAATTTTAGCTCAATCGGAGCCATAGGGGCGGAGCTAGGTCCAAACCCAACCTGCTCTTTGTGTATATGCATTTGACCCAATTCTAGGATCGAATTTTTCTCCGGCCCTATGGCAGCCGCGGCTCCAATCTTTTGCATGCACGTAGGGACCTCGAATGCCTACCTCCATACCAAGTTTGAGCTCAATCGGTTCCATAGGGGCGGAGCTAGGTCCAAACCCAAATTCGCAACTACAGCGAAATCCGCCATTTTACCCCCAATTAGGATCGAACTTTTCTCCGATCCTATGGGAGCCGCGGCTCCGGATTTTTGCATGCCTGTAGGGACCTCAAATGGCTACCCCAGTACCAAATTTTAGCTCAATCGGAGCCATAGGGGCGGAGCTAGGTCCAAACCCAACCTGCTCTTTGTGTATATGCATTTGACCCAATTCTAGGATCGAACTTTTCTCCGGCCCTATGGCAGCCGCGGCTCCAATTTTTTGCATGCGCGTAGTGACCTCGAATGCGTACCTCCATACCAAGTTTGAGCTCAATCGGTTCCATAGGGGCGGAGCTAGGTCCAAACCCAAATTCGCAACTACAGCGAAATCCGCCATTTTACCCCCAATTAGGATCGAAATTTTCTCCGACCCTATGGGAGCCGCGGCTCCGGATTTTTGCATGCCTGTAGGGACCTCAAATGGCTACCCCAGTACCAAATTTTAGCTCAATCGGAGCCATAGGGGCGGAGCTAGGTCCAAACCCAACCTGCTCTTTGTGTATATGCATTTGACCCAATTCTAGGATCGAACTTTTCTCCGGCCCTATGGCAGCCGCGGCTCCAATTTTTTGCATGCGCGTAGGGACCTCGAATGCCTACCTCCATACCAAGTTTGAGCTCAATCGGTTCCATAGGGGCGGAGCTAGGTCCAAACCCAAATTCGCAACTACAGCGAAATCCGCCATTTTACCCCCAATTAGGATCGAACTTTTCTCCGACCCTATGGGAGCCGCGGCTCCGGATTTTTGCATGCCTGTAGGGACCTCAAATGGCTACCCCAGTACCAAATTTTAGCTCAATCGGAGCCATAGGGGCGGAGCTAGGTCCAAACCCAACCTGCTCTTTGTGTATATGCATTTGACCCAATTCTAGGATCGAACTTTTCTCCGGCCCTATGGCAGCCGCGGCTCCAATTTTTTGCATGCGCGTAGGGACCTCGAATGCCTACCTCCATACCAAGTTTGAGCTCAATCGGTTCCATAGGGGCGGAGCTAGGTCCAAAGCCAAATTCGCAACTACAGCGAAATCCGCCATTTTACCCCCAATTAGGATCGAACTTTTCTCCGACCCTATGGGAGCCGCGGCTCCGGATTTTTGCATGCCTGTAGGGGACCTCAAATGGCTACCCCAGTACCAAATTTTAGCTCAATCGGAGCCATAGGGGCGGAGCTAGGTCCAAACCCAAATTCGCAACTTCAGCGAAATCCGCCATTTTACCCCCAATTAGGATCGAAGTTTTCTCCGATCCTATGGGAGCCGCGGCTCCGGATTTTTGCATGCCTGTAAGGACCTCAAATGGCTACCCCAGTACCAAATTTTAGCTCAATCGGAGCCATAGGGGCGGAGCTAGGTCCAAACCCAACCTGATCTTTGTGCATATGCATTTGACCCAATTCTAAGATCGAACTTTTCTCCGGCCCTATGACAGCCGCGGCTCCAATTTTTTGCATGCGCGTAGGGACCTCGAATGCCTACCTCCATACCAAGTTTGAGCCCAATCCGTTCCATAGGGGCGGAGCTAGGTCCAAACCCAAATTCGCAACTACAGCGAAATCCGCCATTTTACCCCCAATTAGGATCGAACTTTTCTCCGACCCTATGGGAGCCGCGGCTCCGGATTTTTGCATGCCTGTAGGGACCTCAAATGGCTACCCCAGTAGCATATTTTAGCTCAATCGAAGCCATAGGGGCGGAGCTAGGTCCAAACCCAACCTGCTCTTTGTGTATATGCATTTGACCAAATTCTAGGATCGAACTTTTCTCCGGCCCTATGGCAGCCGCGGCTCCAATTTTTTGCATGCGCGTAGGGACCTCGAATGCCTACCTCCATACCAAGTTTGAGCTCAATCGGTTCCATAGGGGCGGAGCTAGGTCCAAACCCAAATTTGCAACTACAGCGAAATCCGCCATTTTACCCCCAATTAGGATCGAACTTTTCTCCGACCCTATGGAAGCCGCGGCTCCGGATTTTTGCATGCCTGTAGGGACCTCAAATGGCTACCCCAGTACCAAATTTTAGCTCAATCGGAGCCATAGGGGCGGAGCTAGGTCCAAACCCAACCTGCTCTTTGTGTATATGCATTTGACCCAATTCTAGGATCGAACTTTTCTCCGGCCCTATGGCAGCCGCGGCTCCAATTTTTTGCATGCGCGTAGGGACCTCGAATGCCTACCTCCATACCAAGTTTGAGCTCAATCGGTTCCATAGGGGCGGAGCTAGGTCCAAACCCAAATTCGCAACTACAGCGAAATCCGCCATTTTACCCCTAATTAGGATCGAATTTTTCTCCGACCCTATGGGAGCCGAGGCTCCAGATTTTTGCATGCCTGTAGGGACCTCAAATGGCTACCCCAGTACCAAATTTTAGCTCAATCGGAGCCATAGGGGCGGAGCTAGGTCCAAACCCAACCTGCTCTTTGTGTATATGCATTTGACCCAATTCTAGGATCGAACTTTTCTCCGGCCCTATGGCAGCCGCGGCTCCAATTTTTTGCATGCGCGTAGGGACCTCGAATGCCTACCTCCATACCAAGTTTGAGCTCAATCGGTTCCATAGGGGCGGAGCTAGGTCCAAACCCAATTTCGCAACTACAGCGAAATCCGCCATTTTACCCCTAATTAGGATCGAACTTTTCTCCGACCCTATGGGAGCCGCGGCTCCGGATTTTTGCATGCCTGTAGGGACCTCAAATGGCTACCCCAGTACCAAATTTTAGCTCAATCGGAGCCATAGGGGCGGAGCTAGGTCCAAACCCAACCTGCTCTTTGTGTATTTGCATTTGACCCAATTCTAGGATCGAACTTTTCTCCGGCCCTATGGCAGCCGCGGCTCCAATTTTTTGCATGCGCGTAGGGACCTCGAATGCCTACCTCCATACCAAGTTTGAGCTCAATCGGTTCCATAGGGGCGGAGCTAGGTCCAAACCCAAATTCGCAACTACAGCGAATTCCGCCATTTTACCCCCAATTAGGATCGAACTTTTCTCCGACCCTATGGGAGCCGCGGCTCCGGATTTTTGCATGCCTGTAGGGACCTCATATGGCTACCCTAGTACCAAATTTTAGCTCAATCGGAGCCATAGGGGCAGAGCTAGGTCCAAACCCAACCTGCTCTTTGTCTATATGCATTTGACCCAATTCTAGGATCGAACTTTTCTCCGGCCCTATGGCAGCCGCGGCTCCAATTTTTTGCATGCGCGTAGGGACCTTGAATGCCTACCTCCATACCAAGTTTGAGCTCAATCGGTTCCATAGGGGCGAAGCTAGGTCCAAACCCAAATTCGCAACTACAGCGAAATCCGCCATTTTACCCCCAATTAGGATCGAACTTTTCTCCGACCCTATGGGAGCCGCGGCTCCGGATTTTTGCATGCCCGTAGGGACCTCAAATGGCTACCCCAGTACCAAATTTTAGCTCAATCGGAGCTATAGGGGCGGTGCTAGGTCCAAACCCAACCTGCTCTTTGTGTATATGCATTTGACCCAATTCTAGGATCGAATTTTTCTCCGGCCCTATGGCAGCCGCGGCTCCAATTTTTTGCATGCTCGTAGGGACCTCGAATGCCTACCTCCATACCAAGTTTGAGCTCAATCGGTTCCATAGGGGCGGAGCTAGGTCCAAACCCAAATTCGCAACTACAGCGAAATCCGCCATTTTACCCCCAATTAGGATCGAACTTTTCTCCGACCCTATGGGAGCCGCGGCTCCGGATTTTTGCATGCCTGCAGGGACCTCAAATGGCTACCCCAGTACCAAATTTTAGCTCAATCGGAGCCATAGGGCGGAGCTAGGTCCAAACCCAACCTGCTCTTTGTGTATATGCATTTGACCCAATTCTAGGATCGAACTTTTCTCCGGCCCTATGGCAGCCGCGGCTCCAATTTTTTGCATGCGCGTAGGGACCTCGAATGCCTACCTCCATACCAAGTTTGAGCTCAATCGGTTCCATAGGGGCGGAGCTAGGTCCAAACCCAAATTCGCAACTACAGCGAAATCCGCCATTTTACCCCCAATTAGGATCGAACTTTTCTCCGACCCTATGGGGGCCGCGGCTCCGGATTTTTGCATGCCTGTAGGGACCTCAAATGGCTACCCCAGTACCAAATTTTAGCTCAATCGGAGCCATAGGGGCGGAGCTAGGTCCAAACCCAACCTGCTCTTTGTGTATATGCATTTGACCCAATTCTAGGATCGAACTTTTCTCCGGCCCTATGGCAGCCGCGGCTCCAATTTTTTGCATGCGCGTAGGGACCTCGAATGCCTACCTCCATACCAAGTTTGAGCTCAATCGGTTCCATAGGGGCGGAGCTAGGTCCAAACCCAAATTCGCAACTACAGCGAAATCCGCCATTTTACCCCCAATTAGGATCGAACTTTTCTCCGACCCTATGGGAGCCGCGGCTCCGGATTTTCGCATGCCTGTAGGGACCTCAAATGGCTACCCCAGTTCCAAATTTTAGCTCAATCGGAGCCATAGGGGCGGAGCTAGGTCCAAACCCAACCTGCTCTTTGTGTATATGCATTTGACCCAATTCTAGGATCGAACTTTTCTCCGGCCCTATGGCAGCCGCGGCTCCAATTTTTTGCATGCGCGCAGGGACCTCGAATTCCTACCTCCATACCAAGTTTGAGCTCAATCGGTTCCATAGGGCGGAGCTAGGTCCAAACCCAAATTCGCAACTACTGCGAAATCCGCCATTTTACCCCCAATTAGGATCGAACTTTTCTCCGACCCTATGGGAGCCGCGGCTCCGGATTTTTGCATGCCTGTAGGGACCTCAAATGGCTACCCCAGTACCAAATTTTAGCTCAATCGGAGCCATAGGGGCGGAGCTAGGTCCAAACTCAACCTGCTCTTTGTGTATATGCATTTGACCCAATTCTAGGATCGAATTTTTCTCCGGCCCTATGGCAGCCGCGGCTCCAATTTTTTGCATGCGCGTAGGGATCTCGAATGCCTACCTCCATACCAAGTTTGAGCTCAATCGGTTCCATAGGGGCGGAGCTAGGTCCAAACCCAAATTCGCAACTACAGCGAAATCCGCCATTTTACCCCCAATTAGGATCGAACTTTTCTCCGACCCTATGGGAGCCGCGGCTCCGGATTTTTGCATGCCTGTAGGGACCTCAAATGGCTACCCCCAGTACCAAATTTTAGCTCAATCGGAGCCATAGGGGCGGAGCTAGGTCCAAACCCAACCTGCTCTTTGTGTATATGCATTTGACCCAATTCTAGGATCGAACTTTTCTCCGGCCCTATGGCAGCCGCGGCTCCAATTTTTTGCATGCGCGTAGGGACCTCAAATGCCTACCTCCATACCAAGTTTGAGCTCAATCGGTTCCATAGGGGCGGACCTAGGTCCAAAGTCAAAGTCGCAACTACAGCGAAATCCGCCATTTTACCCCCAATTAGGATCGAACTTTTCTCCGACCCTATGGGAGCCGCGGCTCCGGATTTTTGCATGCCTGTAGGGACCTCAAATGGCTACCCCAGTACCAAATTTTAGCTCAATCGGAGCCATAGGGGCGGAGCTAGGTCCAAACCCAACCTGCTCTTTGTGTATATGCATTTGACCCAATTCTAGGATCGAACTTTTCTCCGGCCCTATGGCAGCCGCGGCTCCAATTTTTTGCATGCGCGTAGGGACCTCGAATGCCTACCTCCATACCAAGTTTGAGCTCAATCGGTTCCATAGGGGCGGAGCTAGGTCCAAACCCAAATTCGCAACTACAGCGAAATCCGCCATTTTACCCCCAATTAGGATCGAACTTTTCTCCGACCCTATGGGAGCCGCGGCTCCGGATTTTTGCATGCATGTAGGGACCTCAAATGGCTACCCCAGTACCAAATTTTAGCTCAATCGGAGCCATAGGGGCGGAGCTAGGTCCAAACCCAACCTGCTCTTTGTGTATATGCATTTGACCCAATTCTAGGATCTAACTTTTCTCCGGCCCTATGGCAGCCGCGGCTCCAATTTTTTGCATGCGCGTAGGGACCTCGAATGCCTACCTCCATACCAAGTTTGAGCTCAATCGGTTCCATAGGGGCGGAGCTAGGTCCAAACCCAAATTCGCAACTACAGCGAAATCCGCCATTTTACCCCCAATTAGGATCGAACTTTTCTCCGACCCTATGGGAGCCGCGGCTCCGGATTTTTGCATGCCTGTAGGGACCTCAAATGGCTACCCCAGTACCAAATTTTAGCTCAATCGGAGCCATAGGGGCGGAGCTAGGTCCAAACCCAACCTGCTCTTTGTGTATATGCATTTGACCCAATTCTAGGATCGAACTTTTCTCCGGCCCTATGGCAGCCGCGGCTCCAATTTTTTGCATGCGCGTAGGGACCTCGAATGCCTACCTCCATACCAAGTTTGAGCTCAATCGGTTCCATAGGGGCGGAGCTAGGTCCAAACCCAAATTCGCAACTACAGCGATATCCGCCATTTTATCCCCAATTAGGATCGAACTTTTCTCCGACCCTATGGGAGCCGCGGCTCCGGATTTTTGCATGCCTGTAGGGACCTCAAATGGCTACCCCAGTACCAAATTTTAGCTCAATTGGAGCCATAGGGGCGGAGCTAGGTCCAAACCAACCTGATCTTTGTGTATATGCATTTGACCCAATTCTAGGATCGAACTTTTCTCCGGCCCTATGGCAGCCGCGGCTCCAATTTTTTGCATGCGCGTAGGGAACTCGAATGCCTACCTCCATACCAAGTTTGGGCTCAATCGGTTCCATAGGGGCGGAGCTAGGTCCAAACCCAAATTCGCAACTACAGCGAAATCCGCCATTTTACCCCCAATTAGGATCGAACTTTTCTCCGACCCTATGGGAGCCGCGGCTCCGGATTTTTGCATGCCTGTAGGGACCTCAAATGGCTACCCCAGTACCAAATTTTAGCTCAATCGGAGCCATAGGGGCGGAGCTAGGTCCAAACCCAACCTGCTCTTTGTGTATATGCATTTGACCCAATTCTAGGGTCGAACTTTTCTCCGGCCCTATGGCAGCCGCGGCTCCAATTTTTTGCATGCGCGTAGGGACCTCGAATGCCTACCTCCATACCAAGTTTGAGCTCAATCGGTTCCATAGGGGCGGAGCTAGGTCCAAACCCAAATTCGCAACTACAGCGAAATCCGCCATTTTATCCCCAATTAGGATCGAACTTTTCTCCGACCCTATGGGAGCCGCGGCTCCGGATTTTTGCATGCCTGTAGGGACCTCAAATGGCTACCCCAGTACCAAATTTTAGCTCAATCGGAGCCATAGGGGCGGAGCTAGGTCCAAACCCAACCTGATCTTTGTGTATATGCATTTGACCCAATTCTAGGATCGAACTTTTCTCCGGCCCTATGGCAGCCGAGGCTCCAATTTTTTGCATGCGCGTAGGGACCTCGAATGCCTACCTCCATACCAAGTTTGAGCTCAATCGGTTCCATAGGGGCGGAGCTAGGTCCAAACCCAAATTCGCAACTACAGCGAAATCAGCCATTTTACCCCCAATTAGGATCGAACTTTTCTCCGACCCTATGGGAGCCGCGGCTCCGGATTTTTGCATGCCTGTAGGGACCTCAAATGGCTACCCCAGTACCAAATTTTAGCTCAATCGGAGCCATAGGGGCGGAGCTAGGTCCAAACCCAACCTGCTCTTTGTGTATATGCATTTGACCCAATTCTAGGATCGAACTTTTCTCCGGCCCTATGGCAGCCGCGGCTCCAATTTTTTGCATGCGCGTAGGGACCTCAAATGCCTACCTCCATACCAAATTTGAGCTCAATCGGTTCCATAGGGGCGGAGCTAGGTCCAAACCCAAATTCGCAACTACAGCGAAATCCGCCATTTTACCCCCAATTAGGATCGAACTTTTCTCCGACCCTATTGGAGCCGCGGCTCCGGATTTTTGCATGCCTGTAGGGACCTCAAATGGCTACCCCAGTACCAAATTTTAGCTCAATCGGAGCCATAGGGGCGGAGCTAGGTCCAAACCCAACCTGCTCTTTGTGTATATGCATTTGACCCAATTCTAGGATCGAACTTTTCTCCGGCCCTATGGCAGCCGCGGCTCCAATTTTTTGCATGCGCGTAGGGACCTCGAATGCCTACCTCCATACCAAGTTTGAGCTCAATCGGTTCCATAGGGGCGGAGCTAGGTCCAAACCCAAATTCGCAACTACAGCGAAATCCGCCATTTTACCCCCAATTAGGATCGAACTTTTCTCCGACCCTATGGGAGCCGCGGCTCCGGATTTTTGCATGCCTGTAGGGACCTCAAATGGCTACCCCAGTACCAAATTTTAGCTCAATCGGAGCCATAGGGGCGGAGCTAGGTCCAAACCCAACCTGCTCTTTGTGTATATGCATTTGACCCAATTCTAGGATCGAACTTTTCTCCGACCCTATGGCAGCCGCGGCTCCAATTTTTTGCATGCGCGTAGGGACCTCGAATGCCTACCTCCATACCAAGTTTGAGCTCAATCGGTTCCATAGAGGCGGAGCTAGGTCCAAACCCAAATTCGCAACTACAGCGAAATCCGCCATTTTACCCCCAATTAGGATCGAACTTTTCTCCGACCCTATGGGAGCCGCGGCTCCAGATTTTTGCATGCCTGTAGGGACCTCAAATGGCTACCCCAGTACCAAATTTTAGCTCAATCGGAGCCATAGGGGCGGAGCTAGGTCCAAACCCAACCTGCTCTTTGTGTATATGCATTTGACCCAATTCTAGGATCGAACTTTTCTCCGGCCCTATGGCAGCCGCGGCTCCAATTTTTTGCATGCGCGTAGGGACCTCGAATGCCTACCTCCATACCAAGTTTGAGCTCAATCGGATTTTGAAGAGAAAATTTCCTAAATAGCTATAAATCATACGAGAAACTTGTCTCAAATGAGCTTTTCTACTTGCAGACAAGTCCATTTGTTTTTGGACAAGTAATTTATGTGTTCAGTGCTAATCTGGGATTGCTCTAAGATCAATCTTAAAAAGTAGAAATATTGTGGTTGAAAAAAAAATCCTGGGTTCAAGCATTTGTTTGTTAACAATGTTGTTGTTTTTCTTTCAAAATGTAACTTGATCTTCCCTACTGTTAGGCAGACAAGAAAAAAAGCATGTCAGGGATAAGAGGAGAATTTGTGTTTTTTCACATCACTGCACAATAAAAGTTACACCGACTTTGGATCCTTACATTTTATAAATATTATATTGTTTCCATAGGTCATGGAAAGGAAAAGCTCAACTCATTTATCTGCATCCAAATTTCATTCTATGTAAAACGGTGATATCTATCTATCTATCTATATATACTGTCCAACTCCCCTTTCGGGTATTACTGGCAGGTGCGCGTCTGTGCTGGAATAAAAACTGTTAGACATTTGTTAGGGTGCAAAATTTTAAAAGTAGGTGAGTGTTAGATTAAAAGAGCTGATAAAACATATTTTGGTCATTCAGGGACGGCTCACATTTTGTCTTATAGATGAAAGGCAGGACTGAGCCAAAGAAATTGGTGTCATTGGAGTGAAGACTGACTGGAACTGTTGATTTAGAATATTCGCCTTTTCTGTGTTGTCCGATTTGATGGAACCTGATATTTTATCGAGAAGAGGGGCTACTCCGGTTGTGTCTTGCTTGGCATTCTTTATCAGATTGAAAAGTTTCTTATTGTTAAATCTTGTGGCTTTCTCTTTGTCTTCAGTGGTTCCATCTAGGCCTAAAATATATTCAATATACTTAATATAGGAAACTTTTATTTGATTTTTGATGTTTCTTTTTAGAGCCTTGAGAGCAGTCTTCATCTTGTTGTTTCCTTCTTTCTTCAATCTGAAATAGAGTTGATCCCTTTTTCTGATAAGGCGTTTTATAGGCTGTGTAATCCATGGAAGCGATCTCTTGTGGCCAAGTCGTTTTGTTGGAACATACTTCTCGATACCTGTGGAGATTGCATCTGAAAATTTTAACCAAATTTCTTCAACAGAATTAGAGTGATGATCTTTCAGAATTTCATTTTTAACTTGCTCCATGTAGATTTTAAAGCTACCCCAGTCAGCTTTTTTGTACAGATGAACCTGTCTAGGTTGTTGTTTTGTCATCCGTGGCTTTGTATCTGCAAAAATAGAGACAATATTATGGTCCAATATACCTGGAAGACATTTTACATTTTTAATTAAGGTGTGGTTTGATGTTAGGAAGAGGTCCAGTGTATTTTCTCCTCTGGTGTTTTCTGTTACCATCTGAGTGAGGTTGAAATCTGAAAGTAAGTCATTAAATTCTTCATACAAGTTGGTATAACTGCATCCTGACTTTAATACTGGTATATGATCACAGTTCCATGAGAATTTTGGTAAGTTAAAATCACCTGGCACCCAAAAAGATCCTTTAAGGTTTCTTGTCAGGTCTAAGGACTTTTTGAACTCGTTAAAGCTGTGGATGTCGGATTCTTTCGGTCTGTAGTAGGCTGCTATATAATTTCACAATCAGTCTTTAGTTGTTTCTGCTCTGTTGCAAGGAAAGTATCTTTAACCAGGATGAATACTCCCCCACCTTTGGTTGACCTGTCTAATCTAAAGGGTGTATAACCTAGGGATTTTGGAAAGAATTCACAATCTGTATGATGTCTATTTAACCAGGATTCTGTACCTACAACTATATCAGGTTTATGTTGATCTATCATACAAAGAAATTCTGCTTTTTTGTTGACAAAGGACTGGCAATTAACTGAAATTACTTTAAGCAATGATTGCATTGTTAGTTAAAAATATTAGTATTTCTAAAGTAAAGGTCACTTTAAACTACATTTCAATTCAAAAAAATGACAAGACTATTGTCAATAACCTGCAGACTTTACATCAAAAATAGATTCAAATGAAAATTCATTTCTGACATAACTTAACTGAAGCCAGTGAAAAGACGGGTCCTAAAAATGCAAGTACCTGTAATGTCATTTTATGCTAAATAATCTAACAAAATATATTTTCCTTTAAAGTAGAATGTAATTATTCTCTTTAAGTAACTACAACAATGTTTTTGGTGGTGGGGTAATTTTTGGATTATCCCCCACCCGTGTTGGGTAGACTGTTGGTAAGATCCTTTTCTTTCTTACTCAAATCCTACTAATCCCTTTCAAAGGATGTATCAAACATTTGAATTAAGAAATTACCTTGGACTTAAAACTGTACTGCTTTGCCTTGTCTATATCAGTTCTAAAGTACGAATGGCTAAGAATGCTGTTGGTGACTCCGGCGCAAGGTGACTGTGACAACAGTGCTTAAGAACCTGACTCGAATCTTCATCAATAAACTGCTGAGGTTTCAGGTAACTTCGGTAAATTACAACTTCGGTAAATTGATATTATATAGTGAAATAATGGAGACTTCGGTAAAAAGCTAATTATAGTGCAATTATCGCTAGTGGACAGGTAATTCGTATCAGTAATTTTACCTAGTCATAATTATTTTTTTATTTATTTTTTTTTACTTTACATCAAAATCGAAAAGGAGAAAAGCGTTTGAGAATAGATAAATACGACTAACGCTTGCACATATCCCCTTAATGAAAGGCAAAACAATTGAAAATATAAACATTAATTGGTCTTTAACTAATTATTGATTAGAACCCAATGTGAATATTAATAAATCTAAGATAAATCTCATAGATTGCCCGCGAAAGTTTGGCGTTTTAAACCTGCCTAAAAAGTTGAATCGTAAAGAAAAAAGATAAAAATTATAGATGTTGTACCATATTCTGTAATAAGCATTTTTTCCTATTTTACTTATAATGTATTTATTACATATTGGTAAATAAAAATTTACAATTGAATGTAAAAAACAAGTTAACCACATATTTTCTTATCATTTCGAATAAAGTTAAGCCTAAGATGAGGATTCCTTGTCTTCAGCATTTTCTCAATTTTTGCGATTTTCCATCCATTCAACCTTTTTGCGCTGATTTTGCTAAACTTCTCCGTTTCCCTCACAACAAAATTTTACGCTGGTCCAAATTGAAAGAAGTTGCAGATGACAATGTCAAGTTGATGAAATTTTGATTTATTTCGCCTTTTCGTACAGAAAACATTGTGTATATTGAAGAAATTGTTTAATACTAACAATCCTCCATTTTCCACAATGTTTCAAAGGCTGTCGTAAAGGGTCGGGGCTGGGGAATGGGTTAATTTTTTCGATTTCTCTTTTTCAACTTTGCATTTACTGATCGAATAAAAGTTTTTTTTAGATGAATTTCTTGTTTCTCGACTATGTATTCCAGTTCAAAAACTTACTCCAAGAAATTGTGATTGTTACAAACTGTCGAAATCAATTAAGATGGCTCTTTTCAAAACCCGACCGGGAGGTGATAATAACACTATTATTACCTTTTTACGAAGTCTCCATTGTTTTACTATATTTTTATAATATCAATTTACCGAAGTTGTAATTTACCGAAGTTACTATCACCCACTGCTGACACTACTCCTCGAATGCTAATGTTCTACTATCCACTTCTCCATTGTTGAAAAACAGGAATTTATGGTTTTCCGAAACATATTCAGACCCCGTTGACATTTACAGAAAGGGGCGGGGCATAGCTTCCCATTCTGAGACGGTTCGCTCAGATTTGGAATACCGAGTGATTCCAAATATGCTCGATCTTCCAAAGCGGTTTACAATATTATCCTTTATAAGTGTAGTGTAATACGAAAAAAGTTATCTCCCTTCTTAGAGATACCGTCATTTAGAAATTCGTAAGGAAGAGATCATATGTAAGTGTTACTTACTAATTTTTCTCTTACCGAAAATCAGTAGGTCGGAGTAAAGTTTGCAATTTGTCTATTCCTCCGTATCGGGTTGGTGGTAATGTAGGAGTATTTGTCTTTTAAGAAAGATTACAGCTGATCCCCAGAGGGTCGACACTAACTTTGCTTCAGACTCAGTGGGATCCCACGGCCGAATACAGTACTGGAGAGCTTAATGTTATGACAGACAGTAAAAGTATAAATTATCTATTGTTTGTTTTTTTTAAGTAAGAATAACTGTTTGAAATTAAAGCTTTTGCCAAGCTAGATAGCTTGCTCTCTCGTCCGTTTTATTTCTCATTAACCTATATACGATAATATATACTCTTCACATCAATTATTGTACTTGTAACAGTGTGTCAATTAATTTTGACAGGGGGGGGGGGGTTGTACCTCTTGGTGGTAAAAGTTGGGGGTACAGGAAAAAAATTGGGGGTACAAATGAAATAAAACCAAATATAAACAGTTCTTCCATTTATTGACTCCGTGATGGAGAAGTATTAAACATATCAAAAACCACAGGGGGCTAGCAGGACATAATATGCCTATTTATGACCTTAGATGGAGAAAATAACAAAAAAAATGTAAGAAGAGAGTAAATATTAGTAAAGCCCTTTAAAGAAGTCCAATGTTTGTTGTTTGGATGCCATTATGACAAGCAGTCGATCGCGATGACATAGCGTTTCGGTTGAATAAATCGTAATAACGCAGCATTTTGGTCAATTACAATATTATCGGAAAAATAGAGGGATCCGAATCACCGAATTTGGCAGTTTGGATTTTATTACTCGGCTACCGGACTTGTTTTTCCTTTCGTAAATGACAAGGATCGTCATCACTAGATTTTCAGGCATGATATGGGGTTCATTTTGCGTACATTCTTGGACGTTTTGGGAGAAAAAATAGTACGTGATTTTTTTTCATCTTACGTGATTCACGTACATTTCTACATGATCGGACATCCTGTTGTAACTAAGCCTGGGTTCAGTATCAGGGATTCGGAATTCCCATGCCCAACTTATCCCACACAGGCTTTTCTACCTGCGGGCAAGTACATTTTTCGTAGCTTCTTGTCCGTGGACAAGTAAATATCAGGTATAGTACTAAATAGATAGAAGAGATTTATGAGCATAATGTTTGTATCTAAGGCTAGAAAATATTGTTTTTAATGAAGAAAATGCTGAGTTCCAGCATTTTCCTCTTTAAAAATGATGTTTTCTTAAAATTTATCTGATCCTCATCTTTTCATGGGCAAGTCTATTTTCATCCTGGACAAAATTAATAGATAATCCAGGCCTCCTAGTGAAACCTTTAAAACCTTTAAAAACCTTTAATTTCAGAGCAAACCTTTAAAACCTTTACATTTCCCCAGAAAACCTTTAAAACACCAAAATAGCCTGTAATTCTCACTCAAAACCTTTATATTTTCTCTGACTGGTTGCCGTGCTAGCTTAAAGCAAGTAATGGATTTTGTTCTGCATTTTCCTACACTGTAAAACAGGAGCTATGTATGATATAAATATGCAGAGAAAATAGGTATACACATTAAATAAGGTATGTATTATATTGCATAATTCAAACAGTATATAACATCAAAAAATGACTTTGGTATGACTGTGGGTTTAATAAAGAAATGAGAACTTCGACGAAAATATCCTTTATTCACTCTTTATTTTTTCATATTTTACACTAAAAGGCCTTTATTTTCATACATTGGAGCCTTTATAAAAACTTTATTTTTGTTTTGACTGCTAGGAGGCCTGGATAATCACATTTTTTCTTGTCCATGGACAAGTACAGTAGAGAAAATCCATATTTCCACATCCCTGAGTCTCATGACCTGATGAAATAGTTTTTACATACCTTACAGACATTTGATTTATCTTTCAATAAAATTTTGTCCAGTTCTTTCCAGCTGTAAATGTGGGTAGCAGTGGGATTCAGCCACTGCCTCTCTTTCAAGGACGTGAAAACATCTGGATTGTGAGTGTGTCACCTGCCAGTAATACCCGAAAGGGGAGTTACACAGTATAAATAGATAGATAAATCAGTCTAAGCTAAGTAAGTAAATAATTAATAAAACTAATATCTTAAAAAAGTCACTGTTTATAAAAGCTATTTAACTGAAGATGTAACTTAAATGGAACAATCTTAAAGCCATTAAAACGCTGTGACTTAAAATAATACAGTCATGTCTAGAGATGTGGTAATTGATGGTGCCATTCTCTTCAAAGTCAATCCAATCCTCTTCTGTTGCACAGCTCTAGTCTTATACAGATTTATGAAAAAGCTGAACCTGAGTGCTATAAGTTTGACAACTAAATCCGGTCTGATAGCTGCAATATTGTATCCCTCTTTCATAAATCTGTTATCAGAAAGAGGGCTACGATATCGCAACTAGGCTTCGAGGTACTAGGTTGCACAGGAACTTAACACAATTGATGAACTTTTAATACAATATACATAAATATACCATCTCATTAAAATCATCTCTACGAAACCACTACGCTATCTCTCTGTTACGTAGATCTGAGGATCAACCATCAAAGGTCATCTTCATTGACCCTGGAATTTCCATGCCGCCACGAAAAAGCGTATCTAAAACACATCCAATCGACGAAGGCAATATAAAACTGAATTGAAATGCCCAAACATTATGGCGTCGTCGAACTTCTGTCGCTTGAAACCCAAAATAACACAAATGGACATCTTGAAGTGTCAAAGAGGAGAGAAGAAAATAATTTCTTCCTAGTTTTTTGTAGTTGAGAAATGGATTGATCCAACAGCCCTAGATGGACAAATCAGACCTTTGGTTCGGGTCCAATGCGGTCGTCTCTCAATCTCTAGGCCACAAGGTTTGTATTACACTTGACTTATTGATTTGGATTAATTCCTCATTGTTACTACATGTACTTGGTAAAGAATTTTAATTCTATTCATAATTTAATGACATGTGTGAATGTAGAACTGAAAAAGGTTTCACGTCAGTGTTTTCTTTGGAACTCATTTAATGAAAAAGGGTGAAAATAATGCAATCTTTTTCTGAAACTGAAAGGAGAGGACTTTGAAATTTTATGTGTATCATCTAGTGGACCTCTCCCAAGATTTTTCATATCGTGTCCCTTGGGCAATATTTAGAATCTGCTCAGACACACCCATTTTATATAAAAACTAAAAAGAAAATTTCTGAAACCAGAGAGTATTGATACAGGGTTTTCCATTGGCATAAGATTTTGGGGGTCATTGTGACCCCTATGCCATCAGAACTGGGGGTCTTTTTTCCAATTTAGGGGGTCAAATCTGAAAGACTGCCAGAGACTACAATAATTTAAAATATAACAAAGGAGACATGAAAGACGAAAGTTCGCACAGCCAGTTTTTTTCATTTTAATACACGGGTCACACAGCATTTCACCATCGGTGAATTTAAGCCAACTGAAGGTTTTTAACCATTTCTGACTGAAAGACCTCTGGGTCTTTTTCGAAGACGGACCTAGGGTTTCACCATCAGACTCGCTACCAGAGCTCTCTTTGGTAGTCTCATTGCCATGACTGCCCGATGCAGACGAGACAAATTTCGAAATCTTTGTTTGACGCAACATTTTTACAGTAGTCGGGTAAACGATATGTTTTATCACCGGAAACCGAGTCTGAATTTGATAAAAATCACTATAACCTGTCTACATATTTTATCTGTCAACTAAAAATAGAACAGGATATTTCTATAAATTAATGTTGGAAACCCAACTTACCGACAGTTGCTAATTTGATTGATTGTCGTAATTCAGACTTCTAAAGGATTCATTTCAACATTTTGGCCTTTACCGACGATTCTATTCACAAAGAATTAGGTTTTAAAACTTGCGTCTTTATGACGCACAGGTAAAATTATTACGGGTCATTTGTTTTGAAATTGTGACAATGACGCGCGAACTTTGCGTCATGGAAAACCCTGATTGATATTTGCTCTAAGTGAATCTCTGTAAAGTTTGTAAATAGGATGCCCTTTGGGTCTGCCCAGGCATATAAAGACAAAGAATAAAACCTTCAAAAATCTTATCAGAAAGCATTGAGCATTAATATTTGGTATCAGATGTCCCATCTTCTAGTGGACCTCTTCAAAATCTGTTCATGTGATACCCTTTTGTCATATTTGGCCTCCACTGGACCACATCCCATTTAATAAAATGAGTTAACCCATTACCAAATTACAAAATTTTAGACTGTTCCAAATTGAAAAAGATGGCAGAGGACAATTCAAACATTATTCAAATTTAGAAATAAGTGCAAAATACTATAGAAACATCGTGAAACTCCTTTTCTCACTGTGTTCTCCAATATCAATTTCCAGTTGTACATAAGAATGTGAGATTATGTTAGAATTAGGTAAAGGGAACCTTAGAATCTCTCCTCCAAACCAAGAAAGCTTAGAACATTCATATTTTGTATGTTAGATCTCCGCATGAACTTCTAGTGTTCACGTGATGCATGATATAAATTCAGATGGAAACAGTAAAGAAAATAAGTTCCAAAACAAGAGTATATGGTGTTATTTTTTAGCACAGGTGCTAGTAAATCTATTCCAACAATTTTTATTTGATAAAATTGTAGATTTTTTCAACTTTCTGAATAGAAAACATAGTGTCAACACATTACCAGGAAGAAAAAAACTAGACTTTTCCAAATTGAACAATCAATGTCTTCATTCTCCACACAATGTTTTCCCAAAGCTATTTTTTCCTCTAAAAAAGCGTCATTGAGTGGGAATGGGTTAAATGAAGAAATTGCATGTGACAAACAATTTGTTCATTTTACACAATGTTTTCTTAATTGTATTTCTTGAGGGGTGTCCAAAAGTGTTATTGGATGGGAATGGGTCAAGACAAATCACTATGTTTAAAGGTTATAATATATATTTAATGCATCGGGTATCAACAGATGTCTTTTACCAAACTGCCCTGTGTGTAATAATTCTAAGATCTGACTCAGGTGAGCGACTAAGGGGGAATGTTCCTCTTGTTCTTAACTCTTGTCATGCTGAACTCTGAATATTCCTGTTCAAGCAGGCCATAAAGACGAAAATCAGTCTGCACATAAGTGCAGTCTAAGTATGCACCACCTGTGTATCTCTTTCAAGCCTTTTTTTCAAAAGAAATATTAATGGAAAAATAGTGTTAACAGTGCTTTCAACTCTTTGATATTACTGCACTTCAGAAAAGGATTGTAATTCAGCATGATAAGGATTAACCCATTCCAACTCAATCCCTCCTTTTTACGCCCCTCAAGAAAAAAACTTCGGAAAACATTGTGGATAATGAAGAAATTGCTTGTATCAAGCAATTTCTTCATTATCCGCAATGTTTTCTATCCAAAAAGACGAAAGAATTCAAAATTCCATCAACTTGAAATTGTTGTCTGCAGCTTCTTTCAATTTCGACCAGTCTAAAATTTTGCTGTGTTGGAATGGGTTAAGGACCAAAAGAAAGTAGGAATGTGTATTAACCCATTACAATCCCTTTTTTATGCCACTTAACCCTTGTAATGCTGAATTATTAATCCACAAGATTGATTGATTGATTGGGGTTTAACGCCGTTTTTAACAGTATTTCAGTCATATCGCGGCGGCTGGAGCACCTAACAATGGATTCCTGGTATTTCTCACACCAGTACTACCACTACATCCTTTCCTAGCCCCCAGCTGCTATCCCACATAGGTCTACGATTATCGACCCATTGGTGAGAGACAAATAGTCAGAAAGGATGAGTGCCGCCGTCGGGGATCGAACCAGTTGGTAATCCACAAGAGAATTGAATTAAAATCAATTGGCTGAAAGCACTGAAAGCACCAAATTATGGGTCAATATTTATCTTGAAAATTTATCTTATAACCAGTTCTGGCTTAAAAGGACAAGCTGTTTGTATAGACTAAGATAAGACTGCACATATGTGCAGGCTGATCTTTGTCTATACCTCCTGCTAAAGCAGAAATATTTGGGCTCAGTATGACAAGGGTTAATAAAAACCTTTGGAAAACAGTATAAAATGAAGAAATGACTCCATTATCCACAATATTTTTACCCCAAACGACAATTATTCAGAAAATTCTACCAATTTAAAATTGTGGTCCACAACTTCTTTCAAATTGAACCAGTCTAAAATTTCATTGTTTGGTAATGGGTTAAACTTTAAAATTTGATATCAATTTCAAATGCATAGAGCACATATTTCATAGCCATATTTAGGCCTATTAAGATTGACTTGCTACATGCAAGATCATTTCTTGGATATTAAGGTCTTGTTTTAATTGAAAATTTCAGTTTCAGGAGCATTCATCTTTAAAACAATCACATCTTATTTTACTCTGACTTGGGTTGTCATAGAAGAAAAAATAGCTATTGTAGTTTACTCATGAAAACAAGCCATTTAATGAAACAATTTTCTCTTTTTTTTCTTTTAGGATAGAAAGCTGATGGATCAACATCTAAGAGTTCCATATGCTAAGCCCAGGCAGCAGCCATCCTTTTTGGGTCCTATGATGAGCAAAAAGCCTGTCTATAACAGCCAGTCTTAACCCATTCCCAGACAACAAATTTTTAGACTGGTCCAAATTGATAGAAGTTGCAGACGTCAATTTCAAGTTGATGGAATTTTATTTTTTTTGGTTTTTTGGGGAAGAAAACATTGTGGATAATGAAGAAATTGCTTGAGACAAGCAATATCTTCATTTTCCACAATGTTTTCCAAAGCTCTTTAATTGAGGGACATAAAAAGGAGGGCTTGAGTGGGAATGGGTTAAGGGACAATGATATATTTGGAATGTCTAGCTGAAAAAGTAACTTTAAATTTACTACAAAACTGATAACAGAGCTTTTCATGAAATGAAAAATATTTCATTGAAGGGGGGAAATAAAAAGCAACTAATTGATTGCGACAGTGAACTGCATCTTTTACGACATTTCTTAATGGTATATTCATGTGTATGTTTGTGAAAATTTGGCTTGTATTCCAAATTCTGATATAGCAGAAGACAAGTTTGAGTTGATGAAGTTTTAAATTGATTTTCGCAATGTAGGTAGAAACAGTATGGATAATGAAGAGAATGCTTGTAACAAACAATTTCTTCATTTTTTACAAAGTGATTAGCTCCACTCGCATGTGAAAACCCTAGCTTTTAGAGAGCTTTTACTATATAACGAAGACAGCAAATTGAATTAAGGTAGTCTCCATAGACAGTATCAAATGGATATTTTTATATTTTATGTATCTCTTTTGGATTACCTTCAATTAGATCTTTTTAACCCATTCCCACAAGATGACACTTTTGAACGCCCCTAAAGATCAACAATTGGGAAAACATTGTGGAAAATGAAGAAATGACAAGCAATTTCTTCATTTTTCACAATGTTTTCCTCCCTTAAAATTGACAAGATCAAGATCTACAATTGGGAAAACATTGTGGAAAATGAAGAAATTGCTTGTGACAAGCAATTTCCTGCCTTAAAATTGACAAAACCTAAATTTTCTTAAACTTAAAATTGCTGTGTGCAACTCCTTTCACTTTGGACCACTCTTAATTTTTGTTGTGTGGGAATGGGTTAAAGAGATTTTGATCAGTTGACAATTTTGTTTGTTATTTGCCCATTTTTGTAGGGCTTATTAAATGGAGGTAATAAATTCAGCTGATTTAGTCAACTGTAATGCATATCATTGTGCATAATGAGTTTTCTTAATAAACGTTTGAGAGAAAGATTTATCATTATCCTTTCGCCCTCAACCAGATTACAAAATTCTAGCTTGAATTAAATCGAAAAAAAAAATGCAATTATAACCCATTACCACACCACACAACGCTGCTTTTCTCAAAATCTTCAAAATATGTGTATGGAAAACTTTGCATGAAAAGGAGAAAAATCTATTCCTCAAAAAGTTGTACACAGGATTCAACAAAATTTCACAGAAATCATCCTTGGGTGACCCTTTCTCAGATTTCTTCAAAGAATTTTTATCCAATGAAAAACATGGCTTTAGTGGGGGGGGGGGCATTTCCATATATGGTGAAAGCTTTAAAAATCTTCTTCTCAGAAACCAGTGGATGTATTTCAACCAAATTTTACAGAAATAATCCTTTGGTGAACCTTTATCAGATTCCTTCAAAGAAAATTGTGATCCGATGAAAACATGACTTAATAGGTGGAGTTTATTTCCATTTATTTTGAAACCTGTCATCTGCCATCCAAAAAAGGGAATCTGAGAGTTGAGGAAGAAACTGACCATTGACAGACTGCAGGTTTTGTGCAGTCTGACCATGATCATAACTTTTTGCCTGTAGAAGACTTTTCTAAACATGAAAGGCCTTAGTTTGAATAAATTGTAAGTCTCCTAACGGAAAAGACAAAGGGGACTTTAGGTTGGCACTCTGTGCATATGTCTATCCATCATGCTATGAGTCCAGTAAATCAGTTTTCTGGATTTTTTTCTGAACCTTGGCAGGTAATTGAGCTGAATTTGGGTATGTCAGTCTGCATAAATGAGTTACAGAACAAGACTAGTTTCAGTTTTCTTCTATTCCATTGATACTTGCTTTTCTGTCATCCAGTTTTTATACGCCCGTCGAAGACGGGACATATTATGGGATCACCCATGGTGTCCGGGCGCCCGGCCGTCCGGGCGTCTGGCCGTCCGGGCTTCCGGTCGTCCAGGCGTCCGGTTGTCCGGCGGTGTCCACTTCTTTGTCCGGAGCATAACTCTGTCACCATAAGTCCGATTGACTTTAAACTTGGCAGTTATATTCTTCTAATCAATACGGAGTGCAGTGCTCAATAACCATAACTCTACCTAGCCTATTTTTTGAGTTATTGCCCTTTGTTGTTTTTCATACTTGAATCTTGTCCGGAGTATATCTCTAAAAGTATTATAGCTAGGATCATGAAACTTCATGGGTGTATAGATCTCACCAAGGGGGAGTGCAGTGCACAAGAACCATAACTCTACCTATCCTTTTTTTTGAGTTATTGCCCTTTGTTGTTTTTCATACTTGAATCTTTTCCGGAGTATATCTCTAAAAGTATTATAGCTAGGATCATGAAACTTCATGGGTGTATAGATCTCACCAAGGGGGAGTGCAGCGCACAGGAACCATAACTCTACCTGGCCTATTTTTTGAGTTATTGCCCTTTGTTGTTTTTCATACTTGAATCTTGTCCAGAGTATATCTCTAAAAGAATAAAAGCTAGAATCATGAAACTTCATAGATGGATAGAGCTCACCAAGTGGGAGTGCAGTGTACAAGAACCATAACTCTACCTAGCCTATTTTTTGAGTTATTGCCCTTTGTTGTTTTTCATACTTGAATCATGTCCTGAGTATATCTCAAAAAGTATTATAGCTAGGATCATGAAACTTCATGGGTGTATAGATCTCACCAAGTGGGAGTGCAGTGTACAAGAACCATAACTCTACCTAGCCTATTTTTGAGTTATTGCCCTTTGTTGTTTTTCATACTTGAATCTTGTCCGGAGTATATCTCTAAAAGTATTATAGCTAGGATCATGAAACTTCATGGGTGTATAGATCTAACCAAGGGGGAGTGCAGTGCACAAGAACCATAACTCTACCTGGCCTATTTTTTGAGTTATTGCCCTTTGTTGTTTTTCATACTTGAATCTTGTCCGGAGTATATCTCTAAAAGTATTATAGCTAGGATCATGAAACTTCATGGATGTATAGATCTCACTAAGGGGGAGTGCAGTGCACAGGAACCTTAACTCTACCTGGCCTATTTTTTGAGTTATTGCCATTTGTTGTTTTTCATACTTATATCTTGTCCGGAGTATATCTCTAAAAGAATAAAAGCTAGAATCATGAAACTTCATAGATGGATAGAGCTCACCAAGTGGGAGTGCAGTGTACAGGAACCATAACTCTACCTAGCCTATTTTTTGAGTTATTGCCCTTTGTTGTTTTTCATACTTGAATCTCGTCCAGAGTATATCTCTAAAATTATAATAGCTAGGATCATGAAACTTCATGGGTGTATAGATCTCACCAAGGGGGAGTGCAGTGCACAAGAACCATAACTCTACCTAGCCTATTTTTTGAGTTATTGCCCTTTGTTGTTTTTCATACTTGAATCATGTCCTGAGTATATCTCTAAAAGTATTATAGCTAGGATCATGAAACTTCATGGGTGTATAGATCTCACCAAGTGGGAGTGCAGTGTACAAGAACCATAACTCTACCTAGCCTATTTTTTGAGTTATTGCCCTTTGTTGTTTTTCATACTTGAATCTTGTCCGGAGTATATCTCTTAAAGTATTATAGCTAGAATCATGATATTTCATTGATGGATAGAGCTTACCAAGTGGGAGTGCAGTGTACAAGAACCATTACTCTACCTATCCTATTTTATGAGTTATAGCCCTTTGTTGTTTTTCATACTTGAATCTTGTCCGGAGTATATCTCTAAAAGTATAATAGCTAGAATCATGATATTTCATTGATGGATAGAGCTCACCAAGTGGGAGTGCAGTGTACAAGAACCATTACTCTACCTATCCTATTTTTTGAGTTATTGCCCTTTGTTGTTTTTCATACTTGAATCTTGTTCGGAGTATATCTCTAAAAGTATAATAGCTAGAATCATGAAACTTCATGGATGGATAGAGCTCACCAAGTGGGAGTGCAGTGTACAAGAACCATAACTTTACCTAGCGTATATTTTGAGTTATTGCCCTTTGTTGTTTTTCATACTTTGTTTGACAAAAAAATTCATTCAAAATAACCTCAGTTCTATTCAAACCCCCAGTTAATATTAAGCAGTTTGACGGGCGTATCTTGTGACAGTTTGGCACCTTGTTAACAACTTTGCAGATCACAATTTTGACTCAATATTTTTCAAAAAGTGGCCTTAATGACAATTTGCTTGTTAAGCCTCTACAGGTCACAATTAGAGAAAAAGGACCCTATTGAACATTGTGTCAAATATCATGAGAAAAGGGGTCTGAATGTCAATTTCTTTGTTAACGCTCTACAGGTCTCAATTTTGGCTCTGCATAGTCTTAAGGATGATCCCTAATGAACATGGTGACTTTCTGTATAATTTCTTGGGAAAAGGGACCTAAATGACAATCTTCTTGTTACCAGTCTAGAGGTTAAAACTATGGCTCAATTTCCCCCAAACTTGCTGAATTTTTATACTTACATACCTACAAATTATAAGGGAGTATATATTGGTTTCATTAACCCTTGTCATGCTGAACCCGGAATATTCCTGTTTTGGCAGGTGGCCTAGACAATGATCTACCTGCATATATGTTTAGTCTGATCTTTGTCTAGACCTGCTTGTCCTTTAAAGCCAGCATTATTCATTCGATTAATTTTGTACATAATTACCAACCAAAAACTAGTGCTGTCTGTGCTTTCAGTCTTTGAATTTCACACAATTTTGTAGTTGATTTAATTCAGCATGACAAGGGCTAAGTATTTCTGCCAGTAGACTTATTCATTTCTGTGCTATTACTCTAAAACCAGTTGACCTAGTATGAGATTGTGCTACAGATTGACTCAAAACATAAACTTGTAAGCTTCTCAAACCCTTTAACATCAACCGTTTTAGCGAGTGATCAGTGAAGACTTAGGACAAATAAAATGAAATAACTTAACTTCGTTAAATCATCTCCGCAAAATACGAGATGGGATGTGTGACCAGCAGAACTTCCGTAAACTCACATATCTATATTTATTCCTAAGCCTTTGATCTAAGATTCATTTAAGATTTAATTATTTATGTTTCTGTTTTGTGCTAATAGAGATTACTGTGATGTCGATAAACATAGAAAATATGACTTGATAAAAAGAATTTGAAAATGAACGCGGATTAGGGTTTTACATACGCTCTATCCGACATATCTATTTTTGCTGCGTTCTATTTATATCCACCTGATGAAATAATTACTATATTCAGACGCTGATGTCACTTTCATTTTTATGCAAGTAGCGATCTGATTGGCTAGACAGATGATGCGCAGAAACCCAAAATTGCACTTGGTTCTCAGATCCACACGCAGGGACGTAGCAATAGGCTATCATGGTGGATCTGATTTTAATCAGATTGCATAAATATAGACAAGGAGTTGAACTTGAAAAAGAGTTCGACTATACCTTGTACAAATGAAGTCGCCATACTGATGTCAAATTTGGAGATTTAATGCTAAACGATACTCAAATGAAACTGTAATGAATAATCTACAGGGGAAAACAACGATTTTGAGCAAAAGTGATATCAAACGTGAATTGTCAAGCAAATTGGTGTCATTTTCTTAATCGGACAAAACTGTCCACATTGACCTCTTAACCTTTGTCTTAACCCTTTCCTGTACAATCACTGGTTTTTACGTCCTTGTGATTTTATACTTGAGAAAACATTGTGGGATAAGAAGAAATTGCTTGTAACAAGCAATTTCTTCTTATTCCACAATATTTTCCACCCTACTGGATGATTATTTCTCAAATTAAATCCATTCTAAATTTTCGTCTGCAAAACCTTTGAATTTGGACAGGTCTAAAAAATTTGAAACAGGAAAGGGTTAAACCAGTTTCACTAGACTTAAATGGTGGCACTGTTTTGTGGTTTATGTCAAATCGATTTTCCACCAATCAAATGTCTTCTTTCACAAGAAACGAAAGTGTGGCGTAATTGTGACTTAAGATTCGCACCTTTCAACAATCTATATAATATTCAGCTGTGTGCCCTAGATTATTGATATTTTTCGCATTATTTGTTATCAAATGCATATTCTAAATGCAAGTCGTGTAAAACAGGTCAATGTTAGATTTGACGGTGATATTTAGCCTTGTAAAGTGAGTGAAACCCCATTTGCAGCTGTGCACAGTTTGGTCCCATTGACAAACTTTCGATCCATTTGGCCGATAATCCATTTTGTATTTCAATATTTATATCATCTCAGTTTAAAATGTTTAACTATCGTGTAGATTTTTTATTTTCCTTCACATTTATGTATCATTCAGCACAAAATGACAGAAATAGTTGTCAGAAAGGGGACTTCATTCGTACCAGGTATTTATGTAGTTTTTGTTAAGTTCAACCCCTTGTCTATATTTATGTATATAGTATTAAAAAAGCAACAATTGTGACAAGTCCCTGTGCTCAGTAGATGTCATAGGGATATCTGCATAACCCATCACCAAACAACAACATTTTAGACATGTCCAAATTCAAAGAAGTTGCAGACAAGGATTTTAAGTACATAGAATTTTAAAATCTTATCTCTTTTTGGTAGAAAAAAATGTGATTCTTTACAACTCTCATCATTGTGTCTTTAATACTTATTTGTGAGTCTCAGTCTGTGTATAAAAACAATTGTAACTTTTAATCAAGTTGGTAAGATATTGATTTTTTTATTTCATTTTTGAGCATCTGAAAGATTTTTTTTTTGTTAAATTTGAAAAATGGTTTTGTCCAGGTTTCCCTAGATACTGGATTATATCGTAATTATATATTGATATTAATGGTATTTTACTCGCTGCTGTGATGGTAGAGTAGGTAGGGGCATATGCTTTGAAAGCGGCTGTGAGTAGTGAGAATTTGGAAGCCAGTTGACTCAGTGAGAACTGACACAGCTAGTTGGTGAGCTGCCATCTAGACAAAGGAATGGTTATTGTAGGCCTATCTCTGCCAGGCACCTGGCAACAAAGGGAAGGGATTCTGGACATACTTTGCACAAAAGGCAAAATTTCTCATAGGCCAGTACTGCTGATCCTATAACCCTTTCCCACACACAATCATGCTTTTTACACACCATTACCATCACATCCCCACTCCCGAAAAAAATATGGTTTTAACATCGTGGACAGTGAAGAAATTGTTTATTACTAGCAATTTCATTACTTCCAACATTCTCCTACGGTAAAGACAAAGATGTTAAAAAATCCACCTAGTGAAAATGTTGTTTGTAACTACTTTCAATTTGGACTAATCTAAAAAATTGTCCAGTAGTAATGTGTTAAATAGGGTTGACATTATAATAAAAAAGCCTTTAAATTCTATATACATTTTCAGATAAGGTTGTCAACAATTTTACAAAGATGAGTGATTATAATGATATTATAGTGAGAAATAAAGGAAATAAAGGTGCCCAGAAAAAAGAGCCACCAGCGGCTGAGAGAGGACAACCTGAGGATCAGGTAGAAGGAGCAGACGAGCCAGATAGTGCAATGGTCCTAGATGGTGTTTTTGGACTTGGGGGCTGTTTATCCCTTTTCTGTCCAATTATTTCTCTGCTAGCTTTTGTTGCTGACATTGGATCAGATGTTTTACTGACTCTAGAATATCAATCAAAAGGTAAGTGGTTAACACATGGGTTTAAATTATCACTCGCTAACTCACAAAATGTGAGTGAAAATCGGAAATCTCACATCTGTCGCATTTTTTTGCCTGTTGAAAAATATCGTAAACAGTCAGGATCAGCAAATCTTGTGCATAATTGAAAATAGCAAGGTGCCTGTTTTAGAGGGGCTCGCGACCATTGAAATAAAGAACAAAAAATTCCGTTCTGTAAAAATTGGTCGTGATACCGGGGTGCCCGTATTTCCGGGGTGGTTGTAAGGAGGGGTTTTACTGTAACAACATTTTTGGTAAAACAGCACCTAAACAGGACCAGTCTGCCCCCTAGGAATTACCTAGCCAGTTATTGGATGCAAAAAAAAGCAATGCCCTTCCAATTCTGAAGCCAGTTATTTGTTATCAAAATCTGCTAAAGGCCTGTCCTGCAGCAAAGGAAAATAACTCTTATATCATAAATCATGATGAAATATTAATTCAATCACTAGAAGAATAAAGATTTAGATTTTGTTTGTATTGAATTATAAAGAAAAGTGTACCGTTTTATAAGCTTGGCTGTTTCGGAGAAAACCAGAGGTATTGTCATCACCTGAGCAGCGTTGGCATTGGCGTGACAAACTTTATTCTTGCCTATATCTCTGCAGTCTATGATCCAATTTTCATAATATTTCACACACATACACATTTTGACAAGCGCAAGTGATTTATCCAACTATCGACACTATCAAGAAGGATAACTCTAGAAGCATTTTTGTAAGAGTTATGCCCTTTTTTCGACTTAAAATTTTGCATTATCCAGCACCTGCAGCGGAGCCGTGCTCCGTGGGTGCTCTTGTTTTCCTAGAAGCAACTTGCATTTAGCAAGTCTGAAATGTAGGCAGTAGGCACTAGCATTTTTTGCAAGTAGCAAAAAAAGTAAATTTCAACCCCTGTAACCCATTTCCATGTCACAAAAAAAAATTTAATGTTGTAAATTTAAGCATGTTTCTGACAAAATTACTGTGTTTTAAAAGTGCAAAACCATAGAAATCAGCAATTTTCTCTTTTTTTTAATTATTAGCTCCACTAGCCGAAGACCAGCAAAGCTATTGTCATGGTGTTGTGTCTGTCGTGCGGTTGTCCATCTGTCCATCCATCCCTCTGTCTATAAACTTTAACCTTAAAAAATCTTCTTCTGAGAAACCATCTGATAGATTTCAACAAATTTTTAAAAGATTTATCCTTGGGTGACGCTTTCTCAGATTACTTCAAAGAACTTTCATTAAATGAAAAACATGGCTTTAATGGGCCGGGCAAATTTTCTTAAACCTTCCCACGAGCCATTTGATGGATTCAACCAAACTTTACAGGAATGATCGTGCGGTGACCCTTAATCAGATTGCTTCAAAGAATTTTGATGAGATGAAAAAAATGGGTTAAACTTAATGGGGCAGGTCTAATTTCCTTTTAAGTGAAAGTCTTTGAAAATCTTCTTCTCTGAAACTATTCAATTGAATTCAATACAGTTTCACAGGGATGATCCTTTCGTGACTTTTCATCAGACTATCTTAAAGAATTTTGGTTGGATGAAAAATATGGCTTTAAAGGGCGGGGCTAATTTCCATATATGGTATGTAGTGAAAACTTTAAATCTTTTTTTTTTCAGAAACCATTCAATTGATTTCAATCAAATTTCTCAGGAATTATACTTTGGCGACCCTTTATTAGATTTCTTCAATGAATTTGATTGGATGAAAATCATAGCTTTTGGGTCAGGGAGAACTGATTTCCATATATGAAATATATTTTGATTTTTTTGTAAATCTTCTGAGAAACCTGTTGAGGGATTTCAACCAACTATCGTAGGAGTGATCCTCAGATGACTCTATGTAAAATTCCTTCATATAAATTTGATGTTGAAATACATGGCTTTTATTGCCATGGCTTATGTCCATATTTGTTTAAAAGTAAAAATTTTGTAAATAACTTTTCATAGATTAATTTTACATAACCAGGCTTGACCTTTGTAGAACAGTGAAAAAATTAAAATGCTTCTACAGAACTATTTAAAAGACTTTAGGGACCAGATTTTTATTTTGCTTGGTATGGTGTTATAGTAAATTTCTGAAAATACCAGCCCCATTCCCACTCAGTGACGCCTATAAACCCCCCTAAGGAAAAAAGCTTTGAAAAACAATGTGGAAAAATGAAGAAATTGCTTGTTACAAGCAATTTCTTCATTTTCCACAATGCTTTCTACTCAGAAAGTTAAAAAATCTGAAATTTCATTAACTTTAAAATGTGGTCTGCAACTTCTCTCAATTCGGCCATGTCTAAAATTTCACTGTTTGGGAATGGGTTAGACAGTACCTTCAGGCCTGTGAAGCAATACTTGCCCTCAAGTGCTTCTAGTTGCAAGTATGTTAGGGTTTGTGTTTGACTCTGAAAACCAGGGTTGGACCCTTAAAAATCTGAAGATGTCCTTATTAGATCCTTAGAAATTTCTCCCATTTTGACTCCCTTGATAGAAATATCTAAGGGTCAAAACAGGGTTCTGTCATTCAAGATTTGCAATAATATATCTTACATACTTTTGAAAATTGTACAAATTAATTACTTAATACATTTACTGGAAAAGACCAGTTGACACTTAACTTCAAATTTCTTCCCATGTTTCACTATTTCCGTTTTTTTTGGTCCCTTCAAAATCAGTTTTGACCCCTACAATTTAATTGTCAAGGAGTCAATGACTGCTCAGTTTTGCAAGCCATAAGAGCCCTTTATGTTTTTGTTAAATTTTGAGGTGTGTGGTAATTGGTTTCGCGAAAAAGACCAAGGTTCATATCTCAAAGGTCAAGGTCACAATCTGGGGTCGAAGGTAAAAAATCGGCACTTTTTGCTGTGTACGCTCTGTAACTTCTATAATCATGCACGCAGGTACAAATTTCTTTCATACAAATGTTAACCACCTTCTGAGGACGTGTCGCGAAAAGACCAAGATTCCTATCTCAAAGGTCAAGGTCACAATCTGGGGTCAAAGGGGCCTCTAGAATGGTTAAATTGTGTCCAGAATGTATAATTTGGATTTACTCTCTTATTCTTCAATGGATTGCTTCCATATTTGGACAGATGCTTAATTGGGTGGACCACTTTACATGACCTTGACCAAGTGAACTTGAGTTAGACCTTCTTTTGACCTCAGAAAGATCCGTTCATAATGCATTTTTCGATTTCATTCTGTATTTATAGAAATTATTATTTGTATTAAAACTTCATTTATTAAAAACCCAGATATATAGATCACAAATGCATGTGGTTGTGTTTACAAAACAAATCAAAGTGCCACATGCTTGACCCTGTCCTTTTGGGGCATTTGTCACATGACTGTGACCAGCTCTTGTTGTTGTTATCATAGCTTTAACAAAAAATTGCTAATGTTTTTTTTTTAAAATTTTATGCACTGCATAAATAAGATACATATTATTAACCTAGTCTAACTCGATCCAACCTTTTTACGACCCTCAAGATTTGAGTTGTAGGAAGCAAAGTGAAACATTTCTAAATTGCCATTCTTGAATGGCACATTTATTACAATCATCTGAGTAGAGTGGAGTTTGTTAAGGTGTAATAAGTTTGTAGTTAGTTTCTGAGACTTAAAGTTTTTTTGTGTATGTTTATAATTATACTATTATGTATGGACTGATGAACACCAAATTTCAAGGGAATACTGTTGTAACTCAGAAAACACCATCTACTCATTACAAACTTGAATTGCCTTTTTTATGTCTTCATGCTCGTAGAAGAAATATCCCTTTTTGAAGTTCTATAAGTTCTAAAATTAGATCAAGCAGATGCAAGGATATTAGAAAGTGGTAGAAAGTAGGGTTTTGTCTTGTTGGTCACTGCTCTTGGATATGGAAATTAATAGATTATAATCAACAAGGGCACATGTGGATTATATATTTCAACCCATTACCAGACAACACAATTTTAGACTGGTTGAAGATGAAGGCAGTTGCAGGTAACAATCTGAATTTGGTGAAAAATAGAAACTCTTTGACTTCTAGGATAAAAAACAATGTGGACAATGTAAGAAATTGCTTGTTAACAAGTTAAGACTGGCACTTTAGTCCATTACAATAGATAAAATCTTGGACTGGTTCAAATTGAAAGAAGTTGCAGATGACAATTTTAAGTTGCTGGAATTTAGAAAAAAAATTTGCCTTAATGGGTAAAAAAAATATCAAAATAGAAGACAGTGCTTGTTTCAAGCAGTTTCTTCGTTGTCCACAATGTTTCCCAGGGCTTTTTAATTGAGAAGTTATAAAGGGGGATTGAGTGGGAATGTGTTAAATGAAAATGCAGATGCTTGTACTTGATTTTGCATCCTTACTTTCAAGTTCCGTCATCTGTCAATCAAACCTGACATTGTTACAAATGTGATCTTTAAGCCATTACCACACAATGAGGCTTTTTGATGGCCATTCAGAAAAAACAACCACAACATGGGAAACAAATGTTAGTTGCTTCATTTTCCACTATGTCTTTAACTAATAAAAGTTGAAAAATTAAACTTTAAAATGTCATCTGTAAATCATTTCAATTTGGACCAGTCTAAAGTTTGGCCATCTGGTAATAGGTTAAACCAGGTTAAAAATGAAAGTATAAACCCTACAACCAAGGATGGTATTACTCTAAATTCATTTTCATTTGAATTTTTATAACTTTTTCATCTGAGGTTAATTACTAACCTCTATCCTTTAGTTTGTTACTGATGAGGTTCAGGCATACAAAAATCATTCTGAAAAATAAGATTTTAGAAACCCAAAAGATAGTTATTGCTATAGTACTTTCATATTAAAATTTCAAACAACTTAAATGACTCAAAACTTAACCTATTCTGACAAAATCCTGCTTTTTAAGGCCTTGAAGAAATAGACTTTCAGGAAAACATTGTGAGAAAAAAAACCTTGTTACAAGCAACTTATTCTTTTCTCACACTGTTTTCTACCCTAGATAGGTGTTATACAGGTCTCAAGGTTTGTATTTCTTCAAAACCTTTTTTAGTCTAAACATTCAAAGTATGACAATTTTCAGGACCTTCAGTCCTTTGATTTCCCTTTTGTTCTACCAAGACTGACAAAGATATCTAAAATTTGAATTTGTAGCGGTCTTAACTAATGTTATTGGATTAAAGGTTTTCTTTCTGGTGGTCTGTCATAAAATCCATCTTTCTGTTCAAAACTTAGCAAACATTTTCTTGTTACTTCAAAACCATAAAACAGATTGCCTGATCACAAATTTTAGACTAGTCCAACTTGAAAAAGAAGTTGCAGACAAAACTTTAAAGTTAATGAAATAAAAAAAGCATTCCTATTAACCTTCTTTTCATGAGGCATGTCAAAAAGTTGTCTTGTGTGAGAATGCGTTAAAGCTCTTTGCTTTTATACCTATTACCAAATAACAATACTTTTGGCTTTTTACTAATTAACCCATTCCCAAACCACAAAATGTTAGACTGGTCCAAATTGAAAGAAGTTGTAGATGTCAATTTAAAGTTTATGATTTTTTGTATTTTTAGCTCACCTGAGCACAACATGCTCTAGGTGAGCTATTGTGATCTGTAATTGTCAGGCGTCTGTACGTCCGTCTGTCCATCTGTCCGTCCGTAAACAATTATTAAAAAATCTTCTCCTCCTAAACGATAAGGCCTAGAGCTTTGATATTTGGTACATATCATCACCTATTGACCCTCTACCAAAATACTTCAAAGAATAACTGTATTCTGAAATAAGCCATTATCTGTGCGATTCCTGATTTTACATAGGAAATCTTTAAAAATCTTCTCCTCCTCAACCATAAAGCCAAGAGCTTTGATATTTGGTACATATCATCACCTATTGTCCCTCTACCAAATTACTTCAAAGAATTAACTGTATTCTGAAAATTAACCCTTTTCTGTGCAATCCCTAATTTTAGTTAGAAATAAATAATGATATCTTTGAAAACCTTCTTCTCCTAAACCATTGGGCCAAGAGCTTTAATACCTGGTATGTATTGATGTCTATACTTCAAAGCATTACCATATTCAGGAAATTAGTGCTATATTGTGGGATCAACAGTATACCTAGGATTAAAAGAGAAATCCTTAAACATCTTCTATAAAATAATTAGACAGAGGGCTTTGCTTTTTAGCTCACCTGAGCATGTAGTTCTCAAGTGAGCTATTGTGATCCCCTTTCGTCCGGCATGCCTCGTCCGTCAACAATTTCTTTAAACGACATCTTCTCCCAAACTACTGGGCCAATTTGAACCATATTTGGCAGAAATCTTGTTTAGGTGGTCCCCTTCAAAAATGGCAAAAAGAATTGAAATCGGTTAAAAACTCTGGTTGCCATGGCAACAAAAGTGAAATTTCAAAATTATCTTTAAAAATTTTCTCCTCCTGACCCAGAAGGTGTAGAGCCTTGAAATTTTGCATGAAGCATCAGTACATTGACCTCTTTCAGAATATCTAAAATAATGATCCTCGGGTCTCCAGGGGAAGAGCCCCAGGGGGGTGGGGTTTATATAGAAATAAAGAACAATTTTTTAAATGACATCTCCTCCCACACCAATGGGCCGATTTGAACCAAATTTGGCAGAAATGTTCCTTAGGTGGTCCCCCTTAAAAATAGCTAAAAGAATTGAAATCCGTTTAAAACTCTGGTTGCCAAAAGAATTGAAATCCGTTTAAAACTCTGGTTGCCATGGCAACAAAAGCGAAATTTTAAATAATCTTTAAGAATCTTCTCCTCCTGACCCAGAAGGCATAGAGCCTCAATATTTTGCGTGAAATATCAGTAAATTGATCTCTTACAAAATAGCTAAAATCATGATCCTCGGGTCTCCAGGGGTGGAGCCGGGGGAGGGGGTTATAGGCATGAAGCATCAGTTCACAGACTTCTTTCTTATTTCTGAAATTATTACCCATTGATCCAGAAGGAGGAAAAAGTTTTTTTTATTTCTTTCAAATCAGCACTAAAGCCTTGGAATTTGTAATTTAGACTTTTGGATCCCCAGGTTCATAGTCTTTATATGTAAGTGTGGCCCACTTGTTTCATAATCCTAATCTTAACATGAAACTAGGCTGATGAAAGAAAAAGAGCCTTTATCTCAGGTGAGCGCCCCAGGGCCAACGACCCTCTTGTTTGTTTATATCATGGAGCCATGAACCATCATACTCAGGGGAGCGATTTAGGACCAACCTGGTCCTCTTGTTTAATCTTTATGGATAGAAAACATTTAGTAAAATGAAGAAATTGCTTGTAACATGCAATTTCTTGTAGAGCTTTTATATTTGGTATGTTTCATCACCTATTGACCTTCTACCAAAATACTTCAAAGAATTACTGTATCCTGAAAATTAGCCCTTTTCTGTGCAATCTCTTATTTTACAAAGGAATAAAAAAGGAAATCTTTGACAATCTTCTTCTCCCAAACCATAAGGCCTAGAGCTATATTATTTGGTACATATCATCATCTATTGACTCTCTACCAAAATATTTCAAAGAATAACTGTATTCTGAAAATTAGCCCTTTTCTGTGAGATCCCTGATTTTTCAAAGGAATAAAGAAGGAAATCTTGAAAATCTTCTTCTCCCTATCGATTAGGCTTAGAGATTTTATATTTGGTACATATCAACTATTTTCCCTCTACCAATTTACTTTAAAGAATTACCGAATTCTGAAAATCAACCATTTTCTGTGCGATCCCTAATTTTAGTTAGAAATTAATAATGGTATCTTTGAAAACTTTCTTCTCCAAAACTATTAGGCCTAGAGCTTTTATACTTGGTATGTATTGATATCTATACTTCAAAGCATTACCATATTCAGAAAATTAGTGCTATATGGTGGGATCATTAATATACCTAGGATTTAAAGAGAAATCCTTAAACATCTTCTCCAAAATAATTAGACAGAGGGCTTTGCTATTTTGTTTATATCATAAACCCATGAACCATCATACTCAGGGGAGTGATTTAGGACCATCATGGTCTTCTTGTTTTTTAAAATTACTTTTATCATAAGGCTTAAGCCCGCGTTTAAACCGGGCTTGAATTTTTTTTTTTTTTTTAAAACTACACCATTAATATAAGTTTGTCATTTTCTTAAAACGTTTTCAATTACACTAAGTTACGAAACCGATATAATGCAAATAATCAGTAGAACGCAGATATCTTGATCTATAGTAACAAATAAATGAAAAAGACTGCATCAAATATATTGATCTATAGTAACAAATAAACAACAAATCAGAAAATCTTACTTCATGGGTTGAAAATGAATCCAGGTTCGAGTTAGGGACAATAAATCGCAAATTGTCTACAATGAATAAACAACTGAGTTTTGTGCACAAATTCTTCTCTGGAAAAAAAGTGCAACACCTGAGCGACCCTCTCTAGTCTCTGTAATGTACATCACCTCCCTGCTCTCTCATATTGTAGAATGGACAGGCCCATTATTTTTGTGAGGTCAGCTGTGTTTTTCCATCAACAGACTCTCGTGTTGAAAGAACACCCCTATAACTGTGAACTTTTATGTTAAAGTTAAAACCACCGATCCTACAAAAAGAACTTTGGATAAATCGTTTATTAAAGTTGCAACTTTAATTAATAACACTTAAGCTTTCAAAACATTTTCAATTGGTGGGCTGAAGTGCTAAAATGGAAAAACTTGCTTGTGATGAGCGTTAGTGTATGTGTGCGTGTATGTGTATGGGGCATTTTTTTCTATTGTTTGATGTTATTATTTTGGTGGTATACTCGTGGGGAGGTACTGTAATAGGTTTACCTTCACTTGTTTGTTGCAGGAGATGTGAATTATTTCTACTTCACCCTTGCCTTCATCATCTTCCCTATTGTGTTTGTTGTGTTTGCTGACCTGTCCTGGCTATATATAGACAGTCGATCCAACAATCATAATGACCAAGACTTGGGATGTGAAGGACAGGAAATGATTGATAGACCAACAAGACATCAACCAGAAAACAGGCCCAACCAACCAGCCAAGCCAGATTCATTCAGAATCATAATGATCTTAGGGAGAATTATTGTAGGGCTTTTTTCTTTGGGGGTTGTTGTAAGGTAAGAATCTTGGGCATATATAAATTTGCTAGGGGTGTAGAATTCCCATGTCTCGTCTGTCTGACAAGGGCTTTTCTACTATGGGAAAAGTACATTTTTCAAGGCGACCTGTCTAGGGACAAGTAAACACCTGAGCGAATCTTGGAATGAAACAAAATATATATCATGAAGTTTACATTTAAGGGTAGGAAAAATTGTTATATGTTGCCAAATGTTATATTAGTATCATCTTCCCCAACTGGCTGTCCATCTATCCACATCTTGTTAATACATATCCTAATATATTCATTGACTAAGACTGTGGACCTTTGTGGTCTTGTGGTAAGACACAGACCTCGGAATCATGTGTCTTGGGTTGGAATCCCGCCAGGAACGTGGACATTTTTCTGAGCAGGGTTTTGCCATTTTAGGCACTGGCCATTCTGGGCACTGAAAAAGGAAGCTGGATGAAAAGTTCTTGTTAATGCAACTTTTTTCCCCAACTTCTAGACAGAATTGCATGAATTTTTTATGCTCCCTATAGGGCTAGCATATAGCTGCCACTTCATCTGTCCGTCCTTCATTCAGTCTATCAGCCTTGATTTCTCCATAATCCACAGGCCAAACTTCTTTATGATATTACGCCGACATCTTTTCCCAGGTTTGTTTCATACTTTTTGTGACAGCGGAAATAGTCAACAATTCTTTAAAATCTTCTCCCTCGGGGGACCCTTTTCAAAACTTGTATGTGAAATTTTGATTAGCAAAATAATCATAAACAAACCTAAGTGGGATAGCAGCTGGAGGCTAGGGAAGGAAGGAATGGTGGTACTGGTGTGAAATATGCCAGGAATCAATTGTTAGGTGCTCCAGCCACCATGGCATGACTGAAAATTTTTTATTTGATTTGCTAGAAAATAGGTGCATGGCAGGGCAAGGCTTTTCAGACTTAGGAAAACATGAAATGTTTCCTAAAAAATCTCCTTCTAAAATCCTTAGGCCAGTTTGAACTAAACTTTGCAGAAATGTACCTTGGTCGACCCTTTTTAAAACCTGCTCCTGAAATGTTGATTCACAAAAAATATTGGTGTTGTAGGGCTGGCCTTATCAGTCCTAAAGAAATCAGTATCAGGTGAGCAATTTAGGGCCAATTTGTCCCTCTTGTTTTATACTGTAGATGATTTAAAAAAGCATGTTTGAAAACATGACAGATTTGTCAAATAATTTCTCTTAAAAAAGTTTCTCTGCACCTCTAAACGATCCCTAATTATTATTATTCCAAAGAATCATATTATGGAAAATATTGTGAGAAAAGGAGAAAATGCTAATATAATGCAATTTCTCATTCTCTCACAATGTTTTCTACAATTTCATGCTATTATATTTCAATTTTTACAACATTTTGAATTTCTTTTTGATTCTTCTTCCTTTTTGGATTTGTCTTAAGTTTTATTATCAGACATTGGGTAGAATTGTTGTTTGTCCATTTAAAGGCCTAGTTTAAGGAATGTTGTGTATATTAGAACCCTGCTGATAAGTTAATTGCCTTGTCTTGGACAAAAGTCTTTAAAGAGCTATTGTCATACGCTCAGATGTCAGAGTTGGCATTGAGGTCTGTGTAGGCGTACGCACTTAGTTAACTCGTTCAAACTCAACAAAATTTAAGACTGGTCCAAATTGAAAGAAGATGCAGAAGGCAATTGCAAAGTGTTCAAATTTATTTTTTTCGTCTTTTTGGCTAGAAATTGAAAGAAGATGCAGAGGTTAATTTCAAGTTGTTGGAATTTTATTTTTTCGTCTTTCTGGGTAGAAAATATTGTGGATAACAAAGAAATTGCTTGAAACATGCACGCAGGTACAAATTTCTTTCATACAAATGTTCACCACCTTCAGACGACGTGTCGGAAAACGACCCAGGTTCCTATCCCAGGGGTCAAGGTCTCAATCTGGGATCAAAGGTAAAAAATCGGCACTTTTTGCCATGTCCGCTCTGTAACTTCTATAATCATGCATGCAGGTACAAATTTCTTTCATACAAATGTTAACCACCTTCAGATGACATGTCGCGAATAAGACCCAGGTTTCTATCTCAAAGATCAAGGTCACAATCTGGGGTCAAAGGTAAAAAATCGGCACTTTTTGCCGTGTCCACTCTGTAACTTCTATAATCATACATGAGGTACAAATTTCTCTCATACAAATGTTAACCACCTTCAGACAAGTGTTGAAAAAAACACCCAGGTTCCTATCTCAAAGGTCAAGGTCACAATCTGGGGTCAAAGGGTTTCCAGAATTGTTAAATTGCGTCCGCAATTGTTAAATTGTATTTACTCTCTTATTCTTCAATGGATTGCTTCCATATTTGGACAGATGCTTAATTGGGTGAACCACTATACATGACCTTGATCTTGTCCCAGTGACCTTGACCTTTGACCTACTTTTGACCTCAGAAAAATCCGTCCATAATGCATTTCTCGATTTCATTCTGTATTTATAAAAATTATTATATTTATTAAAATTTCATTTATAAAATCCCAGACGTATAGATCACAAATGCATGTGGTTGTGTTTACAAAACAAATCAAAGTGTTACATGCTTGACCCTGTCCTTTGGGGGCACTTGTCACATGACTGTGACCAGCTCATGTTCTTGAGGGGCGTTAAATGGAGGGCTTGTGTAGGAATGGGTTGAAATTTTATATTACTTTATAACTTATGCTGAGGGGGCTACTATTGACCTTAAATTGTTTATAAAAAAAGATAATCAACTTTCCTGGTCATTTTTCATCTTAGGGTACTCATGTTCCACACATTCCTTCATCAGGATAAAGGCTTTCATTTAAGATAAAGACATTGACACTATAATCTTGTGACCTTAACCTTTTAACTGTTTAAAAAAAAACTTTAATCCAAACTTTGACTTTTTATGCCCCCATATCGATATATCAGGGGCATATTGTTATAATGGTGTCTGTCTGTCCGTTTGTCTGCGAAAGTTAACCTGCCAATTTTCCTATTACTTCAACCCTGATTAAGTTACAATGCTGATATTTGGTATGTAGATAGGTCTCAACAAGGTGCAACTGGGGAAGTTCATTTCTTCAAGGTCAAAATTTTTATCCTTTTCCCTAAAACATTACTCAAAAACTTAACCTGCCAACTAAACATTTTTCTATAACTTCATCCCTTATTAACCCCTGTCATGCTGAACCCGGAATATTCCGGGATTTGGCAGGAGGTGTAGACTAAGATCAGGCTGCACTTATGTGCAGGCTGATCTTAGTCTACACCTCCTGCTTGTACTTTTCCTGCCAGAGTTGTTTATGAAGTTGATTTCTATAAGAAATATTGATTATGGAAAAACAAGTTCTATCAGTGCTCTCAGCCCTTTGATTTGACAGTATTTCAGTAAGGTTATTTATTCAGCATGACAAGGGTTAAGTTACCATGCTAATATTTGGTATGTAGATAGGTCTCAACAAGGCGCAACTGGGGAAGGTCATTTCATCAAGGTCAAGGTAAAAATTTTAACCCTTTTCCCTCAAATGTTACTCAAAAACTTAACCTGCCAAATAAACATTTTTCTATAACTTCATCCCTTATTAAGTCACCATGCTAATATTTGGTATGTAGATAGGTCCTAACAAGGCGCAACTGGGGAAGGTCATTTCATCAAGGTCAAGGTCAGAATTTTAACCCTTTTCCCAAAACGTTACTCAAAATCTTAACCTGCCAACTTTCGTTTTTCTATAACTTCAGCGCTAATTAAGTTACAATGCTAATATTTGGTATGTAGATAGGTCTCAACAAGGTGCAACTGGGAAAGGTCATTTAATCAAGGTCAAGGTCAAAATTTTAACCCTTTTCCCTAAAACGTTACTCAAAAACTTAACCCGTCAACTAAACATTTTTCTATAACTTCTTTTCTAATTATGTTACAATGCTAATATTTGGTATGTAGATAGGTTTCAAGAAGGCACAACTAGGGAAGGTCATTTCATCAAGATCAAGGTCAACATTTAACCCTTTTCCTTAAAACAAAGAAAAATAACAATAGAAATCACCCATTTCTAAAGAATTCCTGTTTCTGGGGCATGGTGTTTCACAAACACATCTTGTCATTTTTAGCCTTATTTTTTGTTGAAAACCAAGGATTTGCTAGATCATCATTAGTGTTTGCAAAGACTCATTTCAGATTTTTGTAGATGATCTGTGTGGTAAATTTCTTTGGTTACCTTCATGAATGCAAATGTACTGTAATATAATTACAAGATGGCAGAATTTTAGACTTGCCCAAGTTGAAAACATTACATACCATGATGACATTGCTTGTTACAAGCTAGTTCTTCATTTTCCACTCTCTTTTCCTAAGTTTTTTCCTTGAGGAGCAACTAAATGCAGGATTGTGTTTGAAATGTGTAATTCATTCCTACACAAACATTGAAGAAAACTTAGAAAATGCTTATAGCAATTTCTTCTTTTGTTACATTGATATCTTCCAAGACAAGCCGCCGCCATAGCGCAGTCGGTAGCACGCCAGACTCCTAATCTTCAATCATGGGTGTCATGGGTTAGATCCCCAGCAGCGGCAAATATTCTTTCCGACAATTGTCTCACACCAATGGGTAGATAATCATAAACCTAAGTGGGATAGCAGCTGGAGGCTAGGAAAGGATGTAGTGGTAGTACTGGTGTGAGAAATACCAGGAATCCACTGTTAGGTGCTCCAGCCGCCGCGATATGACTGAAAAACTGTTAAAAGCGGCGTTAAACCCCATTCAATCAATCAATCAATCTTCCAAGACAAAGGTTTATAAGATTTATCAGTTTTAGAATGTAGTCTCGAATTGACCAATTGTGGCTGTCAATCATGGAATATATCAACCAATTAAATCAAGCCTCATTCAGCCTGGAATTGAGATTTGAACTCTGACATTGGCCGCCATTTGTGTGAAACTTTTTTGTTGGTTTGGCAACTTAAATGTTGTAAATACAGCTTCTTCAAGCTGCAGTTATGATGTTTAGGTCGCAAACCAACCATTCTACTTTTTGTGTTACATCTTAATGACGCTACATTTTGAAAAATAACGCCATTTAAAATTGATAGCAAGACTTCCTGTCTGAGTCAGTTGGCCTGGCCAAAGGCGTAAGTGTGTGGGGCCAGGGATAGTTAAACTTGTCTTGACTGAGTGTATTTATTTCAATTGTTAATGGGTAAAGGTTCCTTATTTTTAATGGAATAATACAACATATTACTTCCTTGAAAGCAAAGGTTTTTAACATTTATCAATTTGAAGTGTTGTCTGGACTTCTACAAATTTGAACTGTGTACACTTTTGCTCCCAAAAGTAATGCGTAAAGGCCCTTTATATTCATAGAATAAAACAACATGTTATTCCCTTGAAGACAAATGCTTTTCCATTCATCTATTTTAAATTGGTGTTAGGAGCAGACCGTTTATTTTCATAGAATAATACAACACATGTACTACAAGTATAAGAAGAAGACAACTACCAGTGATGGAGACAGGAAGATGTACAGGGAGAAAGTCAGAATTACAATCAGAGATTACACATTGCTGAACTTTATATTTGCATTTACGGAGACCTACTGTCAGGTTTCTCTACAGTTGTACATCTTTACGCTCAACCCTGAAAACATCAACAGATATAGAAACCTCGGTATGTTACCTATTCATGTACAATTTTCCCTTTTTGATAACCCCTAAAATGAAAAGAAATCTTCATTTTTACCAATATCTTGGACATTTTAAAATGCTTCTTTAAAGTTGAATTGGCTAAAGGCCAGAGGGGCTATTGTCATGACATTGTGTTCATCTGTTCTTGCATGTACCCATCCATAAACTTCTCTTCAATAGAAACTAAGGGCATAGTTTAGCCAAGTAAAATGATATATACATTGAATATTTTAGGTGAAAAAAAGAGGAAAATGAAAAAAAAAATAGTAGGAGAGTTGGATTCATCTTGATTTCCGGGAATTATGGTCATTGGGAAACTTTCAGATTCTCTAAAAAGAATTTGATCAGTTGAATCTATAGCATTTTTAGATTTTTTTTTCTGAATTTTCAGCACACTGCTCACATATTCTAACACTCCCAAAACATGGTACTTATTGACCAGTTTATTGGACCACTTATCTGTAAATTCTATTACATTTATTTAAATTGATTAATCTACTGTATCTTGAAAATTAGCCATTTTCTGTGTTATCCCTGATTTTACATAGAAATAAAGAAGGAAATCTTTGAAATCTTTTACTCCAAAGTCATAAGGCCTAGATCTTTAATATTTTGTATGTATCAATGTCTATAGAACCTTTACCAAAATACTTCATAGAATTAATGTAATCAGAAAATAAGCCCTTTTCTATGCAATTCCTGATTTAGAAATGAACAAAGAAGGATATCTTTGAAAATCTTCTTCTCCTTAACCATTATACCAAGAGCTCTGATATTTGGTATGTATCAATGCTGGTTGACCCTCTACCAAAATACTTCAAAGAATTACCATACTCTGGAAATTGGCCCTATATGGTAGGATCTCCAATATACGTAGGATTAAAGGAGAAAAATCTTCTCCCCAATGAATTGATGTAGGGCTTTATATATCATACTCATTATCAGTATTTTGTGACTTAACCCTTTCCTGTTACAAGCAATTTCTTCTTTTTACCAATATTTTCCCTACTAAATGGTTATTTTCAAGTTAATTCCACATTAAATTTTCGTCTGCAAAACCTTTTAATTTAGACAAGTCTTGAATTTTCAAAACAGGAAAGAGTTAATGCAGCATCATACAAAAAGGACACTTATTGTCAAAATTCTTTGGTGCGAAACTACTCCTACAATTGATGGATTTTGATTATGTGATAATTTTGTCTCATTTTTTAAAACAATTAGGAAATATTGTTCTTGAAGTGATCGGCCAATTTTTCCAGGTTACAGATCTTGGCCAATTTTAAAATGAAGATGGCCTTGAGCAAAGCTTCTATTTATTATCCCATTAACAAATTACAATGTTTTAGAACCATCAAAATTGAAAGGAGTTGCAGTTAACAGTTTTTCAATTTTTATCTCAACTGCAAATTATTTTCTCATTTTTGAAAACAATTAGGAAATGTTGTTCTTGAGAAGATTGGCCATTTTGCCAGGTTACAGATCTATGCCAATTTTAAGATTAGTATGCCCTCAAGCATAGCTTCTATTCATTATCCCATTACCAAATGACAATGTTTTAGAACCATCAAAATTGAAAGGAATTGCAGATAACACTTTTTCAATTAAATCTCCACTGCAATTTATTGTCATGGTATTGTCCATTTTGAGTGTGTCTGTAAATTTTTACTTTAAAAATCTTCCCCTCATAAAGTACTGAACAGAATTCAAACAAATTTCAAAGAAATGATCTTTGCAGTGTTCTGCCAAGGATTTTCAGAAGAGGGGACAATTATCCCTTCAGCCCTAAATTTTTGGAGACATTGTCTGAATGAAAGAGACGCTTCCATTTCCATGTAATACTTATCATCAAAGCATAATTTCAACTTCAGGTACAATCATAAACCTTATTTTGCTGATTACACAAAAAATTGAGAGCAGCATAGTTTAGTTCTTTTATCATTTAAATGTTTGGGTGAATTACAAGATAATTAGCTACTGTGTGGTTTTTGTGTGTGTGTGTGTTTTGTCCAATCCGAGTTTGACAAGTCATAAAATTTCATATCATACTGTAACCAGGCATAACCTGAACTTCAACTGAAACTTTTTGTTTCATTTGTGACTTATATATCTGTATCAACTTTTTAACACATTACAAGTTAACAAAACTTGAGACTGATCTAATCTGAAACAGGACCAGAATGTATTGCTGGTATAAAGTTTTGGGTCTAACAAAGTTCTACCAGCCATTCAAAAGTATCAAGAGAAGGGTCTGAGGGAAGGGTCTGAGAGATCTATCAGAGCTTTAAATTCCATGATAGGAAAAGGCCAGTAAAAAATCAAAATATAATTGTTTAAAAGCTCTGTTAATCATTTTAAATCATTATAAACAGAGATTTTGTAATTCTGTAATATTTGTGTAAGAGTTTGTCACTATATCAACTACTGTAAATCGGGTAATTTTTGCGTCCCTTATTTTTGCATGAGAAGGACCCGAAGACTTATTATGTATGGTACTTCGGTAATTTCTGTAAGTATCCCCGGAAATACAATGGCAAAAAAAAAAAATTCATATACAATTACACGACGAATCGACACTGACCTTTGAATAGAATGATTACTGGTAATCCATTTAAAAACATTTTCCCTGATTTCTATACTCATAGTATGGCAATTTCTCTCCTAAAATTGTTGTAAGATCCCAAAGTATGGGTATAAGTTCAAGAAAAAAATATTTTTGAAAAGAGCTAAAAAGCCGTTATCAAAAAGATGTTTCAGGTCGTCAGCACTAACCCTTCAAAATATCATTACAATACTATATTTACCAAACTGCCATAAGATGAAATAATTATATCCCGTAACAAAACAGGTACAACTGTTTGATTTTAATGGATTTATTTCGCATCCTCAGCTTTCAATTCTTTAAAAGGTTCTAAGAGTATATGCAATAAAGATTCAGTTACAACTTTATAACTCTTTGTTGTCTAATTAACGTGGCCTAGAATTTATCACCTCGTCTGCTTTCCATTGTTATGTTTGTATAAGTGTTCGAAAGACTAAGTTGACTAAATTGGCAGGTTATAAAATTTTGCCAACTGCTAGAGATTCGTCGTGTTTTCAAAATTGATTTATTTGAAGGAATACTTGCGTGCCAGTACTACCAAAAGAAAACTTAAACTAAGGTTTTTATAGACCAGCTTCATTTCAAATTATATGTTTCAACCAATATTGCATTAAAAATAACCTTGACAGATGCATATTATGTCCAAGTTTTTAGAATGAAGTCTTATGTGGAAATATTATTTATTTTTTACCAGCCATTTTCCTCAAGATCTTTTCCTTAACATAAGTAATATTTATCTATAACATAGAAAAAGGAATGGATAAAGAATTATACTGTAGAAAAAAACAACAACAAAACTCTCCTATCTGAAACAGGATTATTATCATCATATTAACATGTAAAAATATGTCCCGCATCATTAAATACATGTACTTGAAATAGGTTAACCTATGAATATGTTACTGTTTTGCCCAATTTTAGACCCGTCTAAAAATCAAAGGTTTTGCAGACGACAATTTAAAGTCAATTATATCTTAAAAATAATCATTCAGTAGGATAGAAAATAATGTGGAAAAGGATGAAAGGAAGAACATATAAACACAGAAACGTAAAAGCCAGGTATTGAACAGGAAATTGTGAAGGGGTTGCAAATTAAAACCATTATATATCATTGTGAAGCATGGTCGTGTGTCCTATCAGTATGTCATGTGTGTACTTTACTTTGATCATAAGAAGTCATCTCTTTGTCACATCTGCTGTATTTAAGTTTTCTTGGCACACCCTTTAACATTTTCTTGTTTCAGTTTTGTTTAACTTATCTTGGAAACTTGAATGAGAAGTTCATTCTTTTCAAAATATTTCCATCAAAACTGTTTTATACATTTTTTCTCTTTTATCGAAGATAACTTATTTTGACAAGGGTCTAAATTTTATCTCTCATTTGTTTTCGTTTACTTTGATGCCATCATGGATTATGTTATAAATTTCTCTGGAATGACTTTGTACTCATAAATTTTGAAATAATGTTAAAGAAATAACATGATGTATATTATTTAAAGGGGTATTCAAAAGAAAGTCATCATTAGACTTTGAAAACATTTTGTTCAAGTTGAATGTGCAATAATTTCTACATCTCTGCAATGACTTAAGTTTTGTTTTGAACATTCACTCATGTATAATGGGTCTTTCAATGTACCAGGCAAAATCTTAGTCTGGTCTTAAATGAAAGTTGCAGAAGGCAATTAATTTTGGGGATGAAAAGGAATTCCTTGCTACAAGCAACTTCTCCTTTTCTCATTATGTTTTCCACAGTTTATGTTCTCTAGTGTGTAGAAAAAAGAGATAAGAAGGTAATGGGTAAACCAATTCCCAACAATTGCTGCGTTTTGACACCCTTCATGAAAAGCGATTTGGAGACATTTTGGATAATGAAAAAATTGTTACAAGGTTGAAGCAATTCCTTCATTGTCCATAATGTTTTCTGCTATAAATGAAGAATTATTTAATTTAATCAGCTTTAACTTGTCATCTGCATCCCCTTTGAATTTGGACCACCATATTGATTTTTTGTTGTCTGAGAATGGGTTAACCCATTTCCTCACCATGCTGCTTTTGTTATGTGGGAATGTGTTAACAAGCTTCCGCTTATTCACGCCATTAAAGGAAACAACTTTGGAAAACATTGTAGAAAATGGAGAAATGGCTTGAAACAAGCAATGTCTTCATTTTCAACAATGTTTCCTACCCTATACATGAGATTTTTAAATTTTATCAACTTAAAGTTGTTATTTGTAACTTCTTTCAATTTGGACCAGTTATATTGTTTTGTAAAGGGAAAGCAAGGATTTAATACCCAGGCAATCATTGGAGTTGAAAATGCTGTTCACTGACAGCTCTTATTTGGTATATTACAAAGGTTCGTTCACCTCTGAGTGTGATTGCATCATACCTCTAATAAAATGTGTTTGATCTGAGGAAACAATTTGACTTTTTTACTAACATGTGCATTACAACACATTAATTACTTTCTTTGTTTTTTGAAAAAAGCAAAAGATTTGTAATTCAAAACAAATATGGTGTACACAAATGAAATTTGAACTTCAAACGCAGATTTATATGCAATATAAAGGAAAGTATTTCCTAGGACCATTTTTGAAGTTCACCTATATTATATCTGAAAATGATGTCTGTAACATTTATTTTGACCAGTCTAAACTTGCGTTATTCGATAATAGGTTAAAGACATGGGACCAATCATTATTTACTAAGGCCTTACATACTCTTTGTCCCTATAAACAAAGGTTACTCTCATCCGAACTAGAGTTTGAAACTCGCCTTTTTTTTTAGCGGCGAGCTTTAGTGATGATGCCGTGTCAATCGTCTGTCATGATAGATTGGCCATCAACTATTTTCCGTCGATAATTAGAGTATACGGAACAATAAACTCGTTTTTTCTGAGTCGATTCAATTATTATCTACCATTTCTTTTATCTAAATTGCTACCCGGAAGTAGAATTGGGACCGTTTTGTAGTCTCACCACATGGGAGAGTATTCAAGCGCAATAACTCTTTCAACATATTTTCGGAATGGGCTATTTAAGCGAGACTCTTGAATTCGCAAGCACATTGAATTTGAATATTAGCAAAAATAAAACCCTTGCTGATAAAACCCGATATACAGTATTGACAACAATTAAGACAAAAATGGTCTTGATATGTCATGTCCGGATATTGGTACACTTTCAACTGCAAACTTCTTTAAGAACATAATATAATCTTTCATAACTTATCTAAGTACAGAAAAGTTAGATATCAATTATTTCTTACTGTGAATATAAATCATTCCTTGTTTTGTTGGCTATTTGAATCCAGTAAAAGTGTCAATTTATAGTTTTATAGAAATGCTGTACCAATGCTGAAAATCAGCTGCGACAATTTTTGCACCTATGCTAATTTTTATGCGACAACCACAAATTTTACGCGAGAATATCACTGAATCGCGGCCTCGGCAGAACTCTGTCCTTGGATGATCCTTTATCAGATTCATTCAAAGAATTTTGATCAGATGGAAAACATGGCCTAATAAGTGGGGCTAATTTCCATAGTCTCAGAAACCATTGTCTCTCACCAATGGGTGGATAATCGTAAACCTGAGTGGGATAGCAGCGGGAGGCTAGAAAAGGATGTAGTGGTGGTACTGGTGTGAGAAATACCAGGACCCCATTGTTAGGTGCTCCAGCCGCCGCGATATAACTGAAATTCTGTCAAAAGTTGTGTTAAACCCCATTCAATCAATCAATCAATTGTCTCTGAAACCAGTGGATGCATTTCAACCAAATTTGATCGGAATGATCCTCTGGTGAATCTTTTTTAGTTTCTAGCAATTAATTTGATTTGTTGAAAATATGGCTTTTAAGGTTATTGTTTACGTCAATATATGGTATCCAGTGACTCTTTGTGAATGATTTGGTAAATGAATTGACTTGTTAAACAATGTAAAGGTTGAACTATTAAAAGGTTTCTTTGACAAGATTTGCCAAACATGGTGAAAATGATTTCTGAAAACACTATTTGCTTTATCATTACTATCAGGCCTGTGAGTGCATCTAGTTTTTCTTCTGGGCTTAAAAAGTGGGACTGTATTATGTGGATTTATTTCAGAATAAGCTTGCGTTTTTTTAGGAAAAACGGGTATATCATATCGATCAACCGGAAACAATTTCTGACACATTTCCCCTCATTTCTATGCATGCTCATAAACGTGAAGTGAAAATCTTAGTGATCGCCTCCATCTTGTTTCATCGCTGATGAAGAAAACAACTTACTTGCTGAATGCCAACAGCCTCCTTTTAGTCATGAATATCCAGGAAAATGGTTTGAAACTTTGACTTAAGTATATCCATAGTAAATTATCTCATGAATTGTCAAAATGAGAGAAATAATTTATTGCGTTTCAAGATAGAATCTAGGCCAGTGGTTAGTGGAGTTAGCAAATACATGTAAACTCACTGCTGGTGTCTTGACCTGGCAGGGCTGGGCAAATTCACACCCTGTATACACAGTATATGTAACATGTTGCAACCCTGTTATAGACACGATTCAAGCGCCTATTAACCCCATCGAATAAAACACCTTTTACCTCTCGAATTCGACTAAATCTTTGAAACGGACATGTTACTACTTCAATTGTGATAATAATATGCTCAACGAAAAAAGAATTGAATGTTAGCATTGATTTTTTTTAACCTTTTATCATTTAACCTTTTACCACACAACCACAAATTTTCACACACTTAAGAAGAAAACGTTGCGATTAATTCAAAATAGCGATTTCGGTGAACGGGTCTTAATTGATTTAAAAATAGGGTTTAATGCAACTTTTACTAGAATTTCAGTTATATTGGGGCGGCTGGAGCTCCTAACCATGGGTTCATGGTAGTTCACACACCAATACTACCACTACATCCTTATCGAGCCTCCAGCTGCTCCTCCTACATAGGTGTACGATTTACGATGAAATATGCTTGCATTATTGAGAGCGGTTACTGATAAACCAGCAAAACCGCTCTCAGGACTTTCAGTCCTTTGATTATCTATTTATAGATGACTCGTTTAGATATCCTTTATGTCGTTGACCCATCGCTTATTTCACTTCAATATTCTCGACCACTGTCGATCTATGTATCTTGATAAAACTTAACTGTTTTTACTTGAGACTCCGATTGGATAATCGAAATTTGATTTATAGTAACCTGGTGTTTAAAATACTGCATGATATTGCTGTAATAGAACACAGGGACTTGTCACAATTGATTTTTTAGTGTTTTTTTTTTTTTAGGAAAAAACGGTATTTGATATCGATCAACCGGAAACAAGTTCTCACGCATTTCCGCTATTTCCACGCATGCTCATAAACTTGAAGTGAAAATCAGTGTGATCACCCCCATCTTGTTTCATCACTGATGAAGAAAATAACTTACTTGCTGAATGCCATCAGCCTCCTTTTAGTCATGAAAATCCAGGAAAATGGTTTAAAACTTTGACTTGACATTCCCATGGTAAATTGTCTAATGAATTGTCAAAATGAGAGAAATAATTTCCTCGCGTTTCAAGATAGAATCTAGGCCAGTGGTTAGCAGAGTTAGCGTATACATGTAAACTGTCTGCTAGTGTTTTGAAATTGCAGGGCTGAGTAAATACACAGTACATGTATATGCAACAAGTTACAAGTCTGTTATAGTCTCAATTCAAGCGCCTGTTAACCCCATCGAATAAAACACCTTTTACCTCTGAAATTCGACAACAGACATGTAGTACTTCAATTGTGATAATAATATGAATGTTAGCTTTGATTTCTTTACCTTTTATCATTTAACCTTTTATCACACATGCAGTTTAGAAGAAAATGTGATTAAATCAAAATAATGATTTCGGTTAACAGTAAGGGGTCATGATTGATTGGTTATGGTTTAACGCAAGTTTTGATAGTATTTCAGTTATATCGGGGCGGCTGGAGCTCCTAACCATGGATTCCTGGTAGTTCACACATCAATACTACCACTACATCCTTATCGAGCCTCCAGCTGCTCCTCCTACTTAGGTGTACGATTTACTTACTCATATTGATGAAACATGCTCGCATTATTGAGCACGGCTACTGATAAACCAGCAAAACCGCTCTCAGGACTTTCGGTTCTTTGATTTTCAATGATGATCAAATAAGATATATTTCTGGGATTGTGTTCAAGTTCACTTTTGAATTAAGGCCAATTGTTTAAACAGAGCTAGTCTATAACATAAATTTAAATCAATGGATAGATTTCAAAATGATATGAGCAAATTGTTCACAATCAAGAGTAAATATGTAATTTTAAACGATTGTTAATATGGTACCAAGATCAAGGTCACAGATCAAGGTCAAATATTAATATTTAGCTTGTGCAGAGCACCACTCACATGTTAAGCCGTGTCATGATGAACTTGTAGTATTCCTGTTTTGGCAGGAGGTGTAGACATGGATCAGTCTACATATATGTGCAGACTGATAATGGCTTACATCACCTGTGTGCCGCAGAGTTGTTCATTAGAAATTTTTAAAAATAAATATCATCCTACAATAAGTTCTTCCAGTGCTTTCAGCCCTTTGATTCTCCTGCAATTCTTGAAGAGGACTTTATTCAGCATGATGAGGGTTAAGGATGGATTTGAAAATGATTAAGAACAGCCATTCTCCGTCAAGAGTAGATGTATCATTTGAAATAGATTTCTGATGGCCCTAATTCAACCCATTTCCAGACATCAATATTTCAGCCTTGTCCAAATTCAAAAAAATTGCAGATGACAATGTATACTTAACAAAATTTAAAAAAAGATCTTTTTCTTTAGGGGGAAAATATTGTGGATAACACTGAGCTTGCTTGAAACAAGCATTTTGTCATTTTAAACAAAATGAATATTTTCTAAAGTGTTTTTCTTGAATAGAATAGTTAACCCCTTGCCACAAAATGACCTTTTTAGACACCCTGAAGAAATACGATTTTGGAAAAAGTGTGGGAAGAGGAGACATTGCTTATAACAAGAAATTTCTCGTTTTCTCATAATGTTTTCTTCTCTATTTTGCATATACAGTAGAACCTCGTTAATTCGAACGTCACTGGTTCGTAGGTATGTGTTCGTTCGTATACTTTACGCGGTCCCGATCTTTTTTCTTCTTTATCTTTGTAAGAAAAATCTGTCTAATTCGAACGTCAGTGGTTCGTAGTTCGTGGGCCATTTCAAGTCCCGAAAGTATTATTATAACACAAACTCATATGTTTAATTCGTAGGTGTGATCCTATCAGCGACTAACAAAGTGTCACAAATCACCACTTTCCTTGATTTTCACACCTGTTGTTCTGTTTACATGCAATCTGTTATTATATACCTTTAATTATAAGGGGCTGTCAAGATTTAAATGTGGGTAATTAATCGAATAACGGTTCCCGTAATTATCGCCGAAAATTTACTTAAGATTGCAGCATCCCCATTAATATCAGTGTTATTGGTCATTTAGTAATATTCTAACCTTTTTTATTTTAATCTGCAGATGCTTTCTTCACAATCATCGGTTCTTAATTTCATGATTTGATGATAGAATACTCTCAGTGATTTGTTCTAATGCATTGCAAAGGGAAGTCACTCTGATGGAGGTGGAAATATGATACAACCACTGTGTTTAGAAAATTAAACACGGAGATAAAATCATGAAAATACAAGATGAGTAATTTTTAATTCATGTTTTACTCAATTATTATCTGTGGGTCTTGTTTTAAGAAAAATAACCTAATTAAAATCAAATCCTTAATGGGAGAAGAACAAGACCGAGTACAAATGTATTTCAAACAGCCGATCACTTGCCCTCCGTTTTGTTCGTACTACGCTTAGTTCGTATAAATTTCCTCGGTCCCTTGCGCTGCGAACTACCGAGGTTTTACTGTATTTTCCAATTTAAGTATAATTTTAAATGTCATCTTCAATTTCTTTGAATTTGGACTAGTTAAAAATTTTACCATCTGGTAATGTGTAAATGGACACAGGTGAAGATCAAATCTTAAATGGATAAGAATTTAGCTTGTCTGAATGAAAGCTCCTACACTTTTGCATTGATCAATGTTGTGCAGTTATTCTTTATCATGGATATGAGTGCTGCTAAAACAACTTTTAGGCAGTATGAATTCCCATATTCCCCATTAACACATGATTAAATCCTTTGAATGCACTACTAGAAAAAAGCTTTGGTAAATTCAATTAAAAATGAAAAAAATTGCTTGTAACAAGCAATTTTTGCATTTTCCACCATGTTTTCTACCCAGATAGACAAAGATTTTGTAATTTCATCAACTTCAAAATGTTGTCAGGTTGTGGTAGCTTTTGATTTTGATAGGTATTAACCCTTGTCATGTTTATCCCGGAATATTCCATCTTTTTACATGACTGATCATGGCTGTCGATAAAAGAATGATAGACCAAAACTCAATCATTTAGACTAGAACTTAACTGTGACATTGCCTGACATTCATGTGAAGCAGTATTATTGGTTTGGTGAGGTAAACAAAACAACAGCTTATTCAATTCATTTTACTTTTTAGCTCAACTGAGCACAAAGTTCTCAAGGGAGCTATTTAGATCAATCTAGATCTATGTCTGGTGTCCATCCATCATGCATGGGTCAACAATTTTATGAGCAACATCTCCCAAACCACTGGGTCTATTTCAACCAAATTTGGCAGAAATGTTCCCTAGGCGGCCCTCTTTGAAAGTGGTAATAATAATTATTGAAATTGGTTGAAAACTCTGGTAGCCATAGTAAGTATAATGGATTTTTAAAAGATCTTTAAGCATCTTCTGCTCAGGGCCATCAATATTTTGCATGAAACATCAGTATATTTACCTGTCTCAACATAGTTAAAATAATGACCCTGGAGTCCTGAGTGGCGGAGCCCAAAGGGGTAGGATAAATTACAGTGACGTAAAATCCCTGGTTTGTCAAGGAAAGGGTTGAACAAAGAAGGATTTTTAAAACAATATCTCCTCCAATACCACTTGGCCAATTAAACTTGGCCTGGGGGATGGGGCAGTATAGAAATAAAAAAAAAAAAAAACAACTTTTTCTAGACAATATGTACTCTCAAAAATGTTGCATATGTAGTTCCTCGGTAAGCAAAAAAGCTTAAAGAATAGAAATGCCATGGAAAAAAATCTACTCTAGACCCAGTTTGCCACAATATTTTGCATTAAGCATCAGTTCATTGACTTCTTTCAAATTCTAAAATTGTTACCCTTGGATCCACAAGGGAGGAAAGAGAGTTCTCTGATGAACATTAAGTCCTTGACCTTGTGTCATTAAGAATCTATGGATTCTATTAACTTTGCAAAAATGTTGACTTTTGGATCCCCAGGTACAGAGCCAATAAATGTATAAAGCATGGTTAGGCCCATTTGTATTATAATCCCAACCTTAACATCAAATGTAACTGTTAAAAGAAAAAGAGCCTTTATCAAAGGTGTGCGCACTAGTGCCAACACCTCTCTTGTTTGTAAAATGTTGCACGTCATTTTGCAAAAAAAGGCTGTTTAATGTCAAAGTGGACATGGCTGGCTGATTCATTGGGCTGGACCAAGGATCAGTCAATTGAAAAAGGAAAGTTGTTTTTATAGTGTTCATTTATTCTAAAAACCAGATATCATCATCTGCGTAAAAGAGTTGTTATTATTTTTCCAGAAATCAGCATCATCACATCCCTTATCTTCATGCCTCTTGCCTACACTGCTCACTATAGATCAATGAGGTTACAAGATCAAGAGGGGGGACTAGACAAGCGAGACATGGTTCTGCCAGTATACTTTTTCTACTACCTTGGAGTCCTCAGTGGCATGACCTTCAGGATGGTGTCCATTTCGATGTTTCTTGCTGCCTTACCACTCACCGTCGGAATACCGCTGGTTAATCTGCATTTTGTATTTGTATTCCTGTGGTTGTGGTTTTGGCATCAGCCATCATATAACAGGGTCATAGTGAGTAAAAACAGAGTATTACACAATCTCGGTAAACTTTTATACACAGCATTATATGGTGTAACTAGCATGCTTTTCTTTGTAGATCTGTATGAAAGGGATAACAGAAGATTCCCCACAAGATGGAGAATGCTTGGATATGATATTGTTTTGTACGTTGAGAGTGCTGTGTTTATTGTTTTAGGCTTTGTATTGCGTGATGGGTTTTTGCAAGCTTATACAGAGCTTTATGCCATGGTATTATTTGTGTGCTGCCTCATACACCTGATTGTCATTGCAGTTTATTATCAATTTATGCACCCTACCATTGGACTTTGTTACACCTGCACTGATGCAAGCTCAGGTGATAATACAGGGGCAGGTAATTGTGAAGGACAACAAAACTGATAAGGGTTGTATGTTTTTAGAATAGCATGCTGATGTAGAGTAAGATACGCAAAATAGTTTTCAGATTCTCCATCATTTTTATCCCCCTTCATCGAAAGATTTGAAACATGTTGCTTTATTATTTTTCAATTGTTTTTCTGTCCATCTGTCTGTCTGTCTGTCATCAAAACCAACCACAAAAACCCCCACCCTTATTAATCTGCATTTTTTCTTTAATTAACCAAATACCACAGAATCTCACATTTTTATGTTTTGAAGTAATGAAGCTATAGAAAACATTGCTTGATACAAGCAATTCATTCTTTTCACACAATGTTTTCTACCTCAAGTAGCCCTTTTTTTCATTTTACACCAACTTATTTTGTCATCTGCAGCCTGTCTTTGAATTTAGACGAGTCTAAGAATTTATGGTTTTGGAATAGGCTAAGATACATGGTTCATACTTGGTATGTAGTTACCTATCAACAATGTGCATCTGGGGGGGGCATATGTCAATGTTAACCCTTTACCCTAAAATTGACCAATCGCTGGCCCCACCCACTCACTTCGTTGGCCATATCCACGGACTCTGACACGAAGTTCCACTCTGATTTTTAATGGTGTGATTTTGCAAAATTTATGGCCAGTAGCATGTAACAAAAAAGTAAAATGGTTGGTTGGTCACCTGTCAGAGATGCCTGTCTAGTGAAGTTTATAATGTCATGGACAAAATATTAATTCTTAATCCATCACCAGACGAAAGTATTTTGGAAGTTACTGATGACAATTCATATTCTTTTGTTTTTGAAAATTAATTGCCAAATATGTAAAAAATATGATAAAAGGAGACATTACCTGATTCAAGTAATTTCCCCTTTTCTCAGAATGATTTTTAAATGTAATTGTTCAGGGTGCAAAATGTGAGATTGTGTGGGAATAGGTTATATTCTATCAAAATTTCAAAAATCTCAGCAAATCCAATGTCTTCCATCCTTTTTCCTGTACAATTCCTGATTTTTCATCCCTGAGATATTTTATTGTGGAATATGTGAAATTATTGTAGGAAAAGAAGAAATTGCTTGTAATAAACAATTTTTTGCTTTTGTAAAATATTTTCTGTAATATAGGATTGTTAGCTTTTTAATTGTACATACTTTATAAGGGCGTCTGCAACCCCTTTGAATTTGGACAAGTCTATATTGGCGAACAACAGTAAAGGGTACAAGTTATATATTTTGTATGTAGTTATCAGTCAAGGGTCAAAATCTTACCCTTTGCCTCTTAAGTTTTTATAAATCTTAACAAAAGGGCCAAATCAGTTTATGTTTAGCCTATTTAAGATACAACTGGAATGATGATAGATCTCGTCCATTTGTTCTGGCTGGTACCAAGGTCATGGTTATCTGACAAGGTCAAGGATATTTTACAATGTTAATTTTCTGTTTCCTGGGCATTAGTGCTTCACAAACACATTTTTTTTTTCCTTTACTTTCAAGAATGTTCTCTGGATTGATGATGTTATCCCATTTACAAATAACAGAATTTAAGACTTGTCCAGTTTAAGAGAACTTGCAATTTTGACCAAAGGAGAATTCGCTTGTCTCTAGTTATCATGTTTCTTTTAACAATTGCCTGGGTGATTATTAGAATTGTGCCCATTGACAAAGTTGGGGTGGGCAAATATTAGAGGTTTTTTGTGCGTTTATATAGCAGAAACTTAAAATCAGGATTTATGAGTGAAAAAGTTAAACCATCTCTCAGGGATGTGAATAAAACACATATTTCATTGACAGTCTGTTTGTTGTAATTGCAGCTTGAATAATGATATATACTTACAGTGTTTGGATGGCTAAATAAATGTTGAAGGCCAAATTACACTTCTGGTCAACTGATTTTTGATAAACAGAGGAAATCTATCAATTTTCAGAATTTTTGGCAAGGAGACAGGAATAGGGTTTTAGAAGTTTGGTTGCTTGCAACATTAACCCCTTACCAGATGACAATATTTTAGATTTGTACAGTTTGAAAAGTGATGCAGAGGACTTTTTTGAATGGATGAAATTATGAATATCTTTGTCATTTTAGTTAGAAATGAATAATGTAACGAAAAAATGCTTGTAAAAAAAGGTTTTCATTTTCCTACAATGTTTTTGGAAACCTTTTCCTAGAGGGGGAAAGTGGGATTTTTTGTGAATGGGTTAAGTGATTGACTATTGTACAAAAATTTAAGATATTGTTTGACCCATTACCGCACAACAAAATTTTAGACCATTCCAAATTGAAAGATGTTGCAGAGGATAATTTTATGTTAATGGAATTCAAGATATCTTTATCTGTTTGGGTTGAAAACATTGAGGATAATGAAGAACTTCATTTTCCACAATGTTTTCCTAAATAATTTTCTTGAGGGGTGTTAAATGGTGTCAATGTGTGGGAATGGGTTAATCCTATCTACTTTCTGATTCAATTAGAATAGTACATTTTCTCTGACATCAATTTTCCAGAATAAGACTCGTATGTATAGCATATAGATTAGGTTTTTGATTTCCATTAGTTAGATTGATTTTTATGCTCCCTGAAAACATTTTTCGGGGTAGCATATATTCACCAGCTTTTGCACGCGTCCGTCTGTCCTTCCGACGTCATATCTCAGGAAACCCTGGGCCTAATTGAATTAAACTTCATATATAATTCTTAGGCAATTTCCTTTTTTGAAATTTCTCAATTCAATGCTGTGTCATGGAAAAAGGGTCCTTAAGGTAAAAATGCGTTTTTTGCCAATTTCTCCTAGTCAAATTTTATGAAATTTCATTTTTGAGTAGCAAATCAGATCCTCTTGACCTTTAACTATGGAAAATCTACATTTAAAAAAAATGTGTCATGGGAAATGGGGCCTTAATGTTATTAGCTTTACATAAGCTCTCTTTTTGTCATGCAAAAACTTAAATTGGCCATAACTTTTGATTTGTTACAGATACAATCTTCATATTTCACATGTGCATTGCTTGTGACAAACCCTTTTTGTTGGTACTAAGTTCAAGTTCATCAGTCAAGGTCATGTGTCAAGGTCAGAATTTCGAAAATCTTAACTTTAACTTTGTCTATAAGTTTAGTTTATAATGGCAAGTGATATAGCCTTTATAGTTCACATGTGCATTGCTTATTACAAAACCTTTCTGTTGGTATTAACCAATTCCCACACAACAAAGTTTTAGACTGGTCCAAATTGAAAGGAGTTGCAGATGACAATTAAAATTTCTTGAAATTTTAGAAATCTTGATCTTTTGGGGTAGAAAACATTGTGGATAATGAAGAATTTGCTTAGGACAAGCAATTTCTTCATATTCCACATTATTTTCTAAAGCTTTGTTCTATATGGGCATCTAAAGGTGTCATTGTGTGGGAATGGGTTAAGTTCAAAGTCATCTGTTGAGGTCAAGGTTGTTTCTCAAGGTCAAAATTTTAAATATTTTAACTTTTACATTTTCCATAAGTTTTCAATGGTAAGTGATATAACCTTCATATTTTACATGTGCATTGCTTATGACTTTGACTGTCTGTTGGTTCAAGGTCATCTGTCAAGATCAAGGTCATTTCTCATGGACAAAATTTTGATAATTTTAACTTTAACATTGTCTATAAGTTTACAATGGTAAGTGATATAGCCTCTTTATTTTACATTTGCATTGCTTATGACATGGCCTTTCTGTTGGTATTAGGTTCCAGGTCATCAGTAAAGGTCAAGTTCATTTATCAAGGTCAAAATTTAAAAAAAATAACTTTAACATTGCCCATAAGTATACAATCATAAATGATATATCCTTCATATTTTACATCATGTGCATTGCTTATGACATTGACTTTCTGTTGATACTAAGGTCAAGGTCAACATGTCAAGGTTAGTTAGTTTCATATATACATCCTTTACAAATGCCAAAATTTTGTTACTTTACATAAATGTTTATTAAGTGCCCTAGGTAATATTTATTTCAATTTTTGACCAATGAACCTTACCATGCTAAAAGGGGGCTCAATGCCATGTAGCTTTACATTTTGTATATTTCCTACTCTAAAATAAATCAGTCTATTGTTTCTGCAAAACTACTCAAGTTAGAGTCTTCATTTTTCGTATGGAGACATTTTTCATTCATAAATTTGATGGTCAAGGTAAAATAATTAACCCTTTACCATATAATGATATTGAATTTTACTAGAATCAGGCCTGTGAAGCCAAACAGATTCCTTCAATGTTTGTTTTTCTTGTGAACTGAACTCTCAAACTATAGTTGCATTCAATAAAAAGTTTTTTGTCCAATAATGGCATACAGTATTGTGACAAAAGCCTTATTCGGGGAGCATAATCTGTCTCCGATGGCTCTTGTTTTGAATGGCATAGTAATTTAAATTGTATGACAATCTTTATGTACTAGTCAGTTGTTTGTCTCACTCATGCGAAACAAAGGGGACTATAGGTTTGCATTCCATCTATTAGTTAGTTTCTCAGTCTGGTTAATCAGTCTTTTGCACTTTTTTCTAAACACTGTCAGGTATTGAGCTGATTTTTTTGTATGTGTGTCGAGCTGCAAACAATTTGAGTTTTGTTCTGGTCCATTGATTTTTGAGGTAGATTACAGATGCTGGACTTAAAAAATTACTGGGAAATTACTGTTTTCTAGTTTTCTTTCCAGTAGCTGGCAGGTATTGAACTAATTCTTGGTAATGAGTGACAGTACAAGTTTAAGTTTTGCTTTGTTCCAAGGATTTGTGAAGAAGATGCAGATGGTGGACTTTGAAAATTACTGGGAGATTACAGTTTCTGGACTTTTTTTCTAAACACTGGATGGTATTGAGCAGATTTTTGTATATGGGTCCGCATTAATGAGTTGCAGAACAAGTTTAAGTTTTATTCTTGTCCATTGATATTAAGGAAGATACGGATGCTGAACATGAAAAATTACTACAATAGAAAGGTTTGTTGAACAGCTACCATTTACTAAATTCAGTTCATTTTATTAGTCCCTTTGTTTGCTAGTGTTACAAGATTTACTGTTTTTCTATCCATGAAAGTATGTACTTTTTTCAGTTCTATCTAAGACGTATAATAGATCAAGATCTAGCTTATTGTGCTTTTCAAGCAGTTTCGTTTACTATACATGTATTTTGTTTAAGTCAACTGGTAATTTTTATTTCAATGTATATTTTTTGTATCCATTATGTAGCTTTAACTTGTAGACTTCAATTATTACCACAATTATTACTCGTTTTTATAAACAGTGTCTTGTTCATGTATTCCTTTTACATATATGTTTTTGATATTAGTTAAGTACTTTTACCAAATTGAGATGAAAAAAATTCAGACTGTCCAATTTAAAGAATTTGCAGACGACAATCTTTTGTCGATGAAATCTTAAATACCTTGAACGTTAGAGTGGAAAACAATGTGGATAATGAAGAATGCTTTTGTGACCAGCTATTTCTTCATTTTCCACATTTTCTTTTCTTTTTGGCGTTAGAAAGTGTTTTTGGGTTGGAATGGGTTAGCAGGTTATCAATATTTCTTGATGAAAGGAAATTGTTTCTACTTATTACTTCAACAGTATTACATTCAATTTCTTGCTAGTCTATTTTTGGAGAAAACCCAAGATATTGCTACAGCCAGGTCATTGTCTATGGTCCTGTCTGTGTCCCTTTCTGCCTCAAGAGCGTCATTGCCCTTTGAAAACTTTGACATTTTGTAATATCCCTTATATTACTGAACACATTCACTTGACTATATGACTCTATGATCACTATCAAAATTTTTATGCCAACATGTTGGATAATGCTTACTACTTTTTTGTATGACTTAGGCCGCGTTATTGGCTTAGATTTAGTTTCACCAACCATCTAGCATTTGAACAGGGGAATGTTGACATCTACTTGGGCATTCAAATTCTTAGATACTATAGCCAAATGTCAAAACAGGTTTTGACAGTACAATGCATACCCTTTCAAGTGTGTCTGTGACCCTTAGCGTATGTTCACCAGTAACATTGTTTTATTTAACCCTTCCCCTCACAATGATGCTTTTAGAAGCCTCCCTTACGAAAAAGACTTTCGAAAACATTGTGGAAAATGAAGAAATTGCTTGTTACAAGAGATTTCACCACAATGTTTTCTACCCAAATTTGAAGATTTTCAAAATTTCATAAACTTTAAATCGTTGTCTTTAACTCCTTTTAATTTGGACCATCTATAATTTTGTCATCTGGTGATTGGTTAAAAGGTAGATTGCTAACAACGCTGCCAGTCCTCCTACAAGGTAATTTGACTGAAGTGTCAAATGATGTTAGTTTGCAAATTATATGGCCAGGAACATGGTAGAGGCAAAAACAGAAGCAAATCAAATATGGCCGATCTGAATGTCATAAGTCTTTTCTCTGTTGACAATCATTCCATGTATGTTCACCTTTAGAGGGTTAATCTTAACTTTGAAAAGAGATCACTTAAAATGTACTTTTGTAAGAATGATGCCCTTTTCTATATATCAAGCACCTGCTGCCAAGTGTGGCATCTTTATGTAATTCTCTTTTACAACTTTGCTGTTAATAGCATTTAAAAACAAGGATAATTCATATAGTAATATGAAATGATATTACATTTTTTAGCTCACCTGAGCACGAAGTGCTCTTGGTGAGCTATTGTGATCGGTCATTGTCCGTCTGTCCGTCCGTTCACAATTACAAAAAAATCTTCTCCTCCTAAACTAACAATGGAATTTCAACAAAACTTCACATAAGTGATCCTTAGGTCATGCTCTCTCAAAATACTTCAAAGAATTGATCAATGTAGAACTCTGGTTGCCATGGCAATGGAGTGAACAATCTTAAAAAAAACTTCTCCTCCCAAGCCATAAGGCCTAGAGCTTTGATATTTGGTACAAATCATCATCTATTGACACTCTACCTAAACCACTCGGCCATCGAACCAATTAGGAAACAACACCATTATAGACTGGTCCAAATAGATAAAAATTCAGACATATGAATTGAAAATAAGAGTCAAATCAGAAGGTGAAAAATGGCCTGCCAATTATGCGTAGTTGTTGGTTAAATTACTTAAATCAGGTTAGTGAAGCTATTCACGGGCACAAGCCCCACTAGTTAATCCATTACCAGAGAATGGCGCTTTCTGACGCTCTGAGGAAATGTAATAATGAAAACCTCTGTGGGATAAGAAGAAATTGCTTATAACAAGCTTAAGCAATTTCTCCCTTTCTCACAATGTTTTCTCCCCTATTTAGCACTTATTTTCCAACTTGGCCCAATTAAACTCGTCGGCTGCAACTTCTGACTATTTGGAGTCTAAAATTTTGCGATTGGTAATTGGTTAATAAATTGTTTGTTTGATCTGTTGTGTGTTAACGGGTTTAGTTCCTTCGTTATAGATGGACTATTGTTTGGTCTATCATGTTTGTCTTTAAGGAAAAAAAAATCTGTACTAGAAGGAGAAAATATGAACCATTCAGCGAAAAAGGACCTCTTGTATTTGTTTAATTTCAAAATCTCTACATCTCTAAGTGACCTCTGCTTGAACTGATATATTTTGTTTTTAAAATTTTGTTTAACCTTTTTCCAGACGACGAAATTTTAGAATGGTCCAAACGAAGACGAAGATTCTTAGTTGGTGAAATTTCAAATTGTTTCGTCTTTGAGGTAGAAAATATTGTGGATGATGTAGAATTTTCTTCTTTTCCACACTATTTTTCTAAAACTTTTGTCAAAAAGCGTTATTGTGTTGAAATAGGTTAATGGAGCATCTAGGGTGGGGGCCCCATTTTGCCTTATTGGCATTTGTAAACGAATGCAATCTTTTATGCAGTTACATAGGACGAAACAAAACAATAGCAGAAAAACACTACCTCTCTGCCAAAATCTGTCTTATAACACTGACAAAATGATCCTTGATATGCACGTAATAATGGTATCACAACATTCTTACACTTTATGAAGAAAACATTTTGTTACATGCACATGCTACTGGCCATAAACTTTGCAAAATAACGCCGTTTAAAATCGAAGCGGGATTTCCTGTCGAAGTCAGTGGGCGTAACCAACGGAGTAAGTGGGCAGGACCAGTAATTGGTCAATTGATGGCTATTAGACTTGCTCTGAACAAATTTCAAGTCTGAAAAACAATAAACAAACAAGAATAGGCTAGTCGGGATTGTAGTTTCTATGCACTGCACATACTGATTGAGATCCACAAATCGATGAAAGGTTTGAATTAATAGCTACTATCTGTACGGGATGAAAGTCTTAAAAACACAAGGGGTTTATCCAAACGTGGGCAAACCATACTTATTTTCTCCTCACTGAGATATATAAATGATAACAAAGGTGAATGAAAATAAGGCAATCCAGGATTATGGTTCTTGTCTACTTCACTGGTGAATGAAATCAATTAGATTTTAACTCGATAGTTATTGTAATTTAAGAGATATCAACTTGACATGATTAAAGGACGGACAGACAGACGAACGCGTACTATTCCGTAATTTACTCCGATTATTTTTTGCGGGGGATAACACGAATGTTTCGTGCAATTATTGAAGCAAAAGAAGTGAACTACTGTTGAATATGATAACACGATAATACAAAACTGGTTGCAAAAGAACAGTGGAAACGACTGTATTGTGAGTACATCCCGTTTAGATTTTCCTTTTGTAGTTGTATTAAGCCAAATTCGCTAGTTGTGACCCGCTTGATGTGCTTTTGTCCATTTGTCAATGGGATTATTTAATTTGAAAAGTGCTAATGTTGAAGGTAGTGCCAATTTCGATGTTCGTATATTTTTTCTTTTACACTAAAAATGATGAAAATAAAGTGTTTGAACTCATTTAGACTTACTTCTTATCCGAATTTGCTTATTTAAAGTATTAATTGTATCTTCTGAGTGTCAATGGTCAAAACGAGAGGTCAATGTAACCAAGAACCACACAATCCCGCTTTCTACTCCCGTAAAAAGCTTAGAAAATATAGTGGAAAATGAATAAAAATGCTTGTTGCAATGCTTGTTTCCCACCTAAAAGAGTTTTGAAATTTCATCAACAGCAACTGTCGTCTGCAGCTTAATGGAATTTTTGCAGTCTAAAATTCTGTTTTCTGGTAATGAGTTAACCCATTCCCACACAATGACGTCTTTTGATGCCCCCGTGAAAATCAATTGGGAAACATTGTGTAAAAATAAGAAATTGCTTGTAACACGCAATTTCTTCATTTTACATGATGTTTTTTACACAGAAAGATGAAAACTTCTAAAAATTCATAAATTTTAAAATTTCGTGTGCAACTCCTTTCAATATGGACCTGTTTTAAATTCTGTCGTCTAGTAATGAGTTAATAGAATTAACGGATATCATGCGCCGCGCACTGACTTCTCCTGCAAGTTCCACTTGGATTTTAAATGACGTCACCTTGCAAAAGCTGTGCCAATTACGTGTAACAAAAGCACTAAATTGTTAGTTGGCGAATCAGACCTTGTAACTATAGATTGGGTAAGTTGTAGCTACGACGTTTAAGTCGCCAACCAAACAAAAAAGCTTCGCGTAATTGTCAGTCAATGTCGTAGTTTTAAGGTCACTTCGGATGTAATTGAATTACATGTATTTGGTTGGTCGAATGATTCTTTGATTGACAGTCGCAATCCGCCAATTTGAACAGAAGATATCACTTTGTATCAATCCGTCGCTCTAAATCGCACCACTCCTAGACTTTTTGAGGAAAAGGTTGAAAAATGTCATCACATCGACCAGTTTGTAATCCGATGGGGTATTGTCGAAAATTTCAAGAACAAAAATGTCATCTGTGCCTTTTTTGAGGTTGGATAAAGCTTATTTATTATCTTGTTCTCTGATAATGGGTAATATTTAATAGCAGTCATCGTTACTCAAGCGACCATCTCTATAAAGCGGTCATTTTCATTTTATGACCCTCGTTTTCTTTCCAGAAGAAAAAAATGAGAACACAGCCAAAAAGTATCATAACTAAATTCAATATTGATGGAACTCATTAGAATTGCATAAAAGAGGATTCTACAATAATTCGAGAATGCAGTTAGATAAATTCTTTACGCGTTTCACAAAAAAATGTACTACCAGACCTTTGTCTTAAAGTAATCACTTTTTGGCGGTCCCATGAGTGATTGCTCAATTCAATTTTTACCGTAGAAATGTTTTGTCACTCTTATTCCGTAAATCTATGGTAAGTACCTTTGTCTACTGTAAAGGGCAATAACTTTCCTGTGATTGTGCGGTTTAAAAAATCCGATTTAGCTCACATAAATACCCATTTCAAGGCAAACAAGAGGCCCATGAGGGCCTGAGACGCTCTACTGGTTATCAAGTTTTCCGTTAAAGAAATCTGATATTTAAGGGAGTTAATTGCTCAAAGAAGAATGCATAAAGAAAAAAAGGGGCTTTATCCCCTTTATCATTTTAAGCAACAATCCTCAAGGCCCCTTTTCCCATGTTTCATGACGGATCCACTCCATTTCCAAAAGAAAGTTACCTTATGACCCTACAATCATTCTGTGAATATTTCATCAGAATCTGACAATAATTGTGGACTTAATCACATAAACAGGATTGTTTTGAATGAAAATCAATAAGGTCCCTTTTCCTGTGTTTTCTGATGGATCAATTTCATTCCAAAAGGAACTTTCCTTACAACCCGACAACTGTCCTGTGAAATTTAAAAGACAACTTGATAATGATTGTGATCTTCATCACATACACAAGAATGTTTTGAATGATAATCTGTAAGGCCCCTTTTCCTGTGTTTCGAATGCCACAATTATTCCATGCATCTTTGAAGAGAATCCAATAAAACTGTTGACTTTATTGTGTTAACAAAGATATCAAAATTCAAGTTCTCATAAGGTCCCTTTTCCCGTGATATTTTACTGTTGGTTTTATCATTCTATGAAAGTTAAAAGTGAATCCGATGAAATATTGGGAATTCATTATGTTTACTAGAATATCTAAAAAAAAAACCATATGTCCCCTTTTTACATAATACTTGATGGATTGTACCCAGTTCTGAAAAGAACCATCTAAGTATTTGAACAATCATTCTGTGAAATTTTGAAGTGAATCCAGTGAAATCAAGGGACATCATTTTGTTAACCAGAATATTGAAGAGAGTTTTTCATAAGGCCCCTTTTTATGTGACCCTTGCTATAGTCAGATCCACTGTCAAAATCAACAATTGGAATGATGGTACAATCAATCTGTTTAATCTAGGAATTTATTGTGTTAATGAATTATAGTGAAATATTCATAGGACCCCTTTTCTCATGATACTTTACAGAACAAACCAAATTTCAAAAGGAACAATTCTAATGAAGGTACAATCATTCTTTAAAAGTTAAAGAGAATCAATGAAAACAGTGGACTGAATTGTGTCAAGAATTTTTGTAACTAAATTTTCATAAGGCCCCTTTTCCCGTGAAACTTAACAAATCAGACCCAATGTACAAAGGAACAATCCTAATGATAGTTTGAAGAAAATGATAAAGACTGAGGACTTTATTGTAATAATGATGTTTTGTAATAACATTTTTATAAGGTCCCTTTTCTTGTGTCACTTAACCAATCAGACCTAATTTACAAAGGAACAATCCAAATGATGGTACAATCATTCTATTAAAGTTTGAAGAGATTCTGATAAAGACTGAGGGCATTGTTGTGTTTATGAGGATTTGGTAATAATTTTTCATACAGCCCCTTTTCCTATGATACTAGACAGATCAGGCCCAATTTGGAAAGAAACAATCCTTATGATGGTACAAACATTCTGTGAAAGTTTGAACAGAATCTGATGAAAACTGCAGACTTTATCTTGGTGTCAAATTTTTAAAATAAAATTTTCATAAGGCTCCTTTTCCTGTGATACTTGAAGGATCAGGTCTCATGTCAGCCTCAACAATCGTGATTATTGTACAATGATTCTGTGAAGGTTTGAATAAAATCCAATGTAAGCTCTGGACTTGGTTACAAGGATTATAGATAAAATTCTCTAAAGGCCCCTTTTCCCATGATACTAGACAGATCACGCCTAATTTGAAAAGAAGAATCCTCATGATGGAATAATCATTCTGTGAAAGTTTTAACAGAATCTGATGAAAACTGTTGACTTTATTGTGGTACAATGATTTTAAAATTAAATTTCATAATGCTCCTTTTCCTGTGATACTTGACGGATCAGGTCTAATGCAAACATCAACAATCATTATTATTGTACAATTATTCTGTGAATGTTTGAAGAAAATCCGATGAAAGCTCTGGACTTTGTAACAAGGATTTTTTAAATGAAATTTTCATAAGGCCCCTTTTCCTGTGCTTCTTGACAGTTCAAACCCTGTTATGAAAAGAATGATAGTTATGACCTTCCAATCATTCTGTGAAAGTTTCAACAAAATCTGATCAAAGCTGTGGGCTTTATTGTGTTAACAGGGTTTTATTTATTGAATTTTCATATAGCCCCTTTTCCCATGTTACTTGATGGATCTGAACCAATTCCAAAGGGAACTCTTCTTACAAAAGTATAATTATTCTGTTTGAGTATAAAGACAACCTCATCTCACCTGTGGACTTACAAGCATTAATTAAGATTTTTTTAATTGAATTTTCCTAAGGCCCCTTTTCCTATGTTTCTCAATGGATCAGACCCAATTTGAAAGGAACAATCCTTATGATGGTACAATCATTATGTGAAAGTTTGAAGTCAATCAGGTGAAATCTAGGGCCATTATGTGTTAACTAAGATTTTTTCTATTAAATTTTCATGGGGCCCCTTTTCCCATGAAATTGATGGATCAAACCTACTTCCGAAAGGAACAATCCACATAATGTAATAATCATTCTGGGAATGTTTGAAGAGAATTTGTTGAAAACTATGGACTCTATTGTGTTTACGAGGACTTTTTCAATCCAGTTTTAATCGGGCCCCTTTGCTTGTGGTCCTTGACTGATTATACCAAATTTTGAAAGGAACAATTCTTATGATGGTACAATCATTCTGTGAAAGTTTGAAGTCAATCAGATGAAAACTGTGGACTCTAGAGTGTTAACAAAGATCTTTGAATTAAATTTTAATAAGGCCCCTTTTCCTATGTTTCTTAAGGAATAATATCCGATTCCAAAAGGTACAATCCTTATGATGGTCATATCATTCTGTGAAAGTTTGAAGAGAATCCGTTGTAAATTGATGGCTCTAGATTATTAATGAGAATTTTTTATTAAACATTTCATAAGGGCCCTAATTCCTGTGTTTCTTGAAGGATCATACCTAATTTCAAAAGGAATAATCCTTATGATAGTACAATCATTCTGTGAAAGTTTGAAGGGAATCCGATGAAAACTTTTGACTCCAGAGTGTTAAAGAGTATTTCTTAAAAGATTTTTCGATTAAATTTTCATAAGGCCCCTTTTCCCGTGTTTCCAGATGGATCTGACCAAATTTCCAAAGGAATAATCCTTATGATGGTACAATCATTCTGTGAAAGTTTAAATACAATCTGATGAAAACTGTGGACTCTAGAGTGTTAACAAAATTTTTTTATTAAATTTTAATAAAGGCCCCTTTTCCCCTGTTTCATGACAGAGCAGACCCATTTTCGAAAGGAACGATCCTTATGCTTGTACAATCATTCTGAGAAAGTTTGAAGAGAATCCGATGAAAACTGTGGACTCTATCGTGTAAACAAGGATTTTTAATGGAGTTTTTAATTGAATTTTCATAAGGCCCCTTTTCCCATGTTTCTTGACGGATCATACCCAATTTCGAAAGGAACGATCCTTATGTTGGTACAATCATTCTGTGAAAGTTTGAAGAGAATCCAATGAAGACTATGGACTCTATCGCGTAAACAAGGATTTTTAATTGAATTTTAGTTAAATTTTCATAAGGCCCCTTTTCCCATGTTTCTTGACGGATCATACCCATTTTCGAAAGGAACGTTCCTTATGTTGGTACAATCATTCTGTGAAAGTTTGAAGAGAATCTGATGAAGACTGTGGACTCTATATCGTAAACGAGGATTTTTTAATTAAATTTTCATAAGGCCCCTTTTCCCGTGTTTCTTGACGGATCATAGCCATTTTCGAAAGGAACGATCCTTATGTTGGTACAATCATTCTGTGAAAGTTTGAAGAGAATCTGATGAAGACTGTGGACTCTATCTCGTAAACGAGGATTTTTTAATTAAATTTTCATAAGGCCCCTGTTCCCGCGTTTCTTGAAGGATCATACCCTTTTTCGAAAGGAACGATCCTTATGATGGTACAATCATTCTGAGATAGTTTGAAGAGAATCGGATGAAAACTGTGGACTTTATCGCGTAAACGAGGATTTTTAATTGAATTTTTAATTAAATTTTTATAAGGCCCCTTTTCCCGTGTTTCTTGACGGATCATGCCCATTTTCGAAAGGAACGATCCTTATGATGGTACAATCATTCTTTGAAAGTTTGAAGAGAATCCGATGAAAACTGTGGACTTTATCGCGTAAACGAAGATTTCTTAATTAAGTTTTAATTATGCCCCTTTTTCCGTGTTTCTTGACGGATCTGACCCAATTTCGAAAGGAGCGATCCTTATGATGGTACAATCATTCTTTGAAAGTTTGAAGAGAATCCGATGAAAACTGTGGACTTTATCGCGTAAACAAGGAAAAGTTTAACGGACGGACGATGGACGGACGCCGGACGGGAAAAGGGAATCGCTATAGCTCTAGTGGCCTTCGGCCAGTAGAGCTAAAAATTAGTAGACGGGTCAAAGTTCATAGCTGCAGGCTACAAATGGTAGCTGGTGAATGTTCTAAAATTTTTATCTTTTTAAAATAAAAAAAAACAGGATAACGTGGAAATTGGAACATGCAATATCATCATTTTCTACAATGTTTTTCCCCCATTTTTTTAACACGTTAGTCTTTAAACGCGGGATAGTGTTGGAAAGGGTTAAGACCCCTCCGAGGTTCGGATTCCAAATAAATCAACCAAAATCTTCACATATCCGTAACCTTCCCATTACTGCTTCATACCAAAGAACCATAGAGCTAAGATCTAAATTCACCAAATAAACACGCAAAGCAATTGACGGATTGTCGCCGTCGATTTAAAAAATCAGTTGATCAATCAAGACGTTCATCTCGACCCGATGTGAACTTTGAACTCCGCCATTTAAGTAAAGAATTTTTTATGGAATGACGACTTAAACGTCGTAACTGCACCGTATCCAAGCTGTAATAATAACGATTAAGTCAATCAATAGCGATTTCGATTTTTTATGTCCTTGACCATAAAATAACATGGTTTACTACATCAGTGGAATAGATACATTGAAGGTAAAAGGGACATTGTCGACGATCCGTGAATTTGTAAAGGGCTTCCATAAAGGAAGGTATAAACTCAACTTGGATACGCACTTATGTAATTACTCGTCGAATCTTGAAGTTGTTCAACTACCCCTAATTTCAGTTTATTCATGGAAATCTCCTGTTTCTTTATTAGTATTATTATTTTGTATATTAAAGTATGCTGAATCCAAATATGCAGAGAAAAGTGGAGCCGGTGAATCAGATTTTGTATAAAACGTCGCCAACTATCATACGGGCCTGCATGAGAAAAAATAAAAAAGAGTAAAGTTGTTTCTGTGTATTGTCAGTTAGTTCAGTTGGTGGAGCAGTTGACAGCAAACTTCAAGATACGGCTTCGAGTTCATGATCAATGGTTCGAATTCAAGTTCACGGGATCGACATCAAAATCACGGGTTCGAGCCCTGAGCTGTCTTAACTACCAAACTGGTTGTCTTTCGGATGAGACGCTAAACCGAGGCCCCGCGTGACGAGCACGTTAAAGAACCAGGCATGACTCTCATTAGGTACGTCCTGTATCCTTGCACTTTCCCCCGTAACAACTTACCGTCTTCTGGGGGCGTCGCTCATATAGGCATGCGCTACGGTAGCGGCGTTAAATGAACGGAAATACGTACACGTTTCAGTGCAAGATCGATTTATCTTACATTGGTTGAACTACAAAAGTAACATTTTCTTGAGTGATGGAGTCACTTTATTTGGTCTCGAAATGAAAGATTAATCGATTTTACACGAAAAATAAACAGTTGTTTTACTTTAATACGAAGTACACGAATCATTAGTTTTAGGGGGAACATTTCTCAAAGGTGTCATTTCGCGTTTGAATTACATGACAACCTGATGACGTCACCAGACGACGTTCATAATATTTTTTATTATTTCACTGCTTTTCGATGGAATTATCGAGTGATGTATAACAGAGAAATCTCGATAATCTACCGAAAAGTATTATACAAAGAATCATATTAAGACAAAGACGTAGAAGAAGAAAAATAAGAAACAGAAAAAAACCTATCTAATAGCAAAGATTCGTTCAGGGAACATAAAAAACTGAACTGATCTTGACCTTTCCCTGCGTGTACTTGGGTAGCAATCTAATGGGCAAGGTAAAGGTAAAAGGTATGTCTTGTATGGCGTACTTCTCATACATCATCTTCTTTGTAGCTAGTAAAGCGTCAGTATTGATAGCTTAAGTTAACAGACAAAATTTTGAAGTCGCCTTTAAGTGCAAACTGCCACTGGATGATTAACCACTAAATCCGTTAAATGCTTAGGCCATAAAAGGTAGTTCTTAAGTAATTACGGAAAATTTCAGACTCTGCCTGCATGTTCATCTCCTAGGTATTCTAGGCTCATTTGAGCACATAGTGTTAAAATGACTCTGATCAGAGTCTTCAAAGAGGTTGCATAGGATAATTTCAAATTGTTGAAATTTCTAAATAACAATGTTGAAAATTAAGAAATTGCTTGTAACAATCATTTTCTTCATTTTCCAAATTGTTTTCTCAGGAGCGTAAAAAGGAGGGATTGTGAAGGAATGGGTTAATTCCTTGGTTACTTTCACCTCGTTTCCTTATCATGATAACGTCTGACAAAGAAGATTACTGAACAAAACAATGCTTTGCTAGCTTACAGTACTTTTCTGTGATTTATTATACTGTATGTACAAATTTTCAACTCCCATAGTTTTCAAATGTGAAAGATGGATTTTGAAAATGTCAGCAATTAAACATTGTCGTCTGCAAATGATTTAAAGTTGGACTAGTCTAAAATTTTGTCGGGTAATAATCGGTAAAGCGCTTAGTAAAAGTAAAAAGAATTATGCAGTTATCGGATAGAGACTTTAATAATGTATCATAGAGACTTTAATCAATACGGGTTTATGTTTTATGTGAACACCAGTTGTCGACCCCTATCGAGCATGTGTGTGGCTGTGTTTACGGTATAATAACATCAAAATACACAACCACCTGTTTGTTTAACTCTTTTGAAAATGTACCACGATTGTCGAGGCCGTTACTACAAATAAACAAACAAATAAAACAATACAATATGTTAAACAACAATATAATAAAGACAAGAAAACATTGTGTTAAAGGTGTAATCGCGTTTGTTTCACTATTTTCTTTACATTAGCAATATTCCTGTTCTAGAATATTTTATTCACATTTTCATTTATTTCCAACTGTCGTCTACAACTCGATCCATTTTTTCTTTCGATCGTGAAAAAACAAATTGAATCGTGAAATTGATAGTTTGACCGATGAAATTATTGATTTCGAACGCAAGTAAACTTTCAACTCCGACATTTATTTTTAGAATATTGTTAGTTTAGCGATTTAAACGGTGTGACTCCACCAATCTGAGCTTCATTTATGCCGCTTACCAACGATATTCCTTCCGTTCTATCTTCCTGGTCAAAATATATGCAAATTAAGATCTTTTCATTTTTCAGTGGAACTGCCATATGGGTGATAAGTGGGAGGAACAAATGATCCGTCAGTAAAAAATCTTCGATAAAAAAGAATAGATAAACCTCTGCTTGTCTTTTAAACAGTCTAACAAGCGTGGATGCACAGACTGACCCGAATTTCTGTTCGGCGAAACTTTGTCACTGCTGAATTTCCGAAAAGTCATCCTCTAACATCCATTCACTTAAACAAAGAATGTCTTCCCGTCGAAACGAATCTAATTGACATCACTTACGGTCTAGATTACAATTAATTCATCATTGTAGATTCAATAAAAAAAACTGCAAAATATTTTTTATAATAACACAGTTGTAAATGAAGAATCAATTATGAATTCATGTCAAACAAATGACCAATCGGATGTGTCATTCAATGAATCAATCGACCGATCAAATTTATCATTTTGACCGCAAGTGAAATTTGAATCCAACATTGGCCGACATTTAAGTGGAAGATTTTAATTTGTTTGGCGACTCAAACGTCGTAACTACAGCTTATTTAAGCTGTAGTTACGAAATTTATTGCATCGACCATTTACTTAACCTTTTTTGTTACACGTTACTGTCATTTAATTTTGCAAAATAACGCCGTTTGATATTGAAGAGGTGTCAGTGGGTATGACCAGCGGTGTCAGTGGACGGGCCAGCTAGTCGCTACTGTGAAGGAAATAACAAGAAGCATTACGCGTTCAACACATTAAAATCTTTCCCGATAATTGTTTGCAATAAAGATAGATTTAATCAAACTAATCATTTCCTTTATTTTTCGAAGTACTCAAGAGTTGTGAAAATCTTGAAATATTAAGTTACGTTTATTTTTCTTTTACAACGCGACATATTATACAAACAAATATAACTTTTTCTTTAAATCTTTCGACTTTTTCGAGTTGAAAGCGATAGCATGCGACATTGTGAAGTGAATACAATTCACATAGTAACCGCCCTATAAGAAAGAAAAAAGTTGTCGGATAGGTTCGACAATGTTTTCTCAAGTATGATATGACAGGCACTTAAAAATCAGGTGTTCTTTGTAAAGTGGTTGAATGATATTTATTTACTAAAGTTTTGGTGTTATATAGCTTACAAGAGTTCGCGTGCGTGTTTGAGTGAATGCATGCGTGTGCGTGCATGCGTCTGTGTGTTAGTAATTCTTTTGTTCGTCTAACGAAGAATATTTACTCTTGTCAGTCAACATGGGCTGAATAGACTGACACGGGTCGAAACTTGAAGTTTTGGAAAGATCTTTTAATCTTGAAATGTCAGTATACCTCACAGTTTTCTCCAACTCTAAATACTATATTTATCTGACTTGTTATACATCCAATCTCTTTTCAAGTATTTGTGTTACGTAACTTCCGTAACTTATACGATCCTGCATGGTAAATTCCCATCTATTTCACATAGCAATCAAGCGCACATAGCGCAGCCTGGGCGATCACACAGTGTATGTAGAATATTTGTTCGTTTTTAAAAGAAATTATCAGTCACTAGTCATCTCTAGATTATTGTGTTTGTTTTGATGGGGGGTTAACAGTATTTCAGATTTATTGAGGCTGTATCAACAACATTTTGCTCGTCGATATACGTCTGTCAAGGACATTTCGTCCCTTTCTTTATCTATCAAATTTATACAATTACACTAAAGATTTTCATTACTTTAAGTCCACATGATGTTGCAGTAATTGACGAATTGCTAGCCCATCCAACTTAGTCCCTTGGCCACGCCTATGGAGTCCAGCAGGGAGTTCCGCTTCGATTCTAAGCGGCGTTATTAAGCAAAATATATGGCGAATAGCATGTAATGAAAGATGTAAAATGGTTGGTTGGTGACCTAAACGCCGTAACATTTAAGTCGCCGAACCAACAAAAAAGGTTAACAAAAATTGCTGCAAATGTCAGAGTTATAAACTCAGGGCTGAATAAATGGTATGTTCGGTCGGTTGATTCATTGATTGACAGCCGGGATTTGTTAATTGACGGGTCGCTTCTGCCACGGCAATAAAATATGGATAGACCATTCAATTCGTATTTTTTAGAGGAGATGAATCTTAAACTCAGACATCGGTCGACATTTATGTGAAGCATTTTTGTTAGTTTTACGACCCTATCAACGTAGCTGCAGCTTATTTAAGGTGTGATTAAAACGTTTAGGTCGTTGACCATCCATTCTATGTGTGCGTTTTTTTGTTGTTGTTTTTTGTTGTTTTTTCTAATTGCTGGCCAAATTTTTTACATGAAAAATTGCCGTTTTATATCCAAGTCGAACTTTATGTCGGAGCTGAGTGCTTTTGACCATCGATCCTCCAATTAATGTAAGATAGAATGTATGCAGACAAGCACATCTCATGAGAATTGATATATATTCCCTTCCTGTTCAATCCCTTGTTTTTACGTCTCTGTTAATTTTCAATTGAGAAAACATTGTAGAAAAAGAAGACATTGCTTGTGACAAGCAATGTCTTCTTTTTCCACAATATTTTCTATCCCAACGAATGGTTATTTTTCATATTAAATCTACTTTAAATTTTCGTCTGCAAAACCTTTGAATATGTACAGGTCTAAATTTTGCACAACAGGAAAGAATTAAGATAACTTTATTCTAAGGAATTGACGGATTGCGAAGGACAATAAAAATCGATAGACCGATCAAATTATACCTTTAAACCGGAAGTGAACTTTGAATTCCGTCATTTTGCGAAGCTTCTTTGTTGGTTTGGCGACTTAGATAAAAGCCGAGAAACTATTTTTTTTTTTTTTTTTTTTTGCTCTTCTGGGGCGATTGTCACGGAAGAGCTGCTGCCGCAACCCGGCATCAGCGTCGGTTTCCCATTTGGAAAAGGTTTTGAACCTTGTCATGCTGAACTTGAAATATTCCTATCTTTGTGAGAAATATAGAAAAAGTTAGTCTGCACAAATGTGCAGTCTGATCTTAGTCTACACCACCTGTTTGTTCCCTTTAGGTAAAAGTTGTTTGTAGAATTGACTTTTAAATAATAATAATAATATTAATAATCCGCAATAAGTACTCCCGGTGCTTTCAGTTATTCGATTTAATTTGAATCCTGAAATAGGGTTTTATTCAGCATGACAAGGTTTAGAATTTTCATAATTACTAGTGTTAAAGGGCTCATAATTTACCTATGTACTCATAAAGTGATAGCCCTTTATCTAGGACCAACACTAAAACTAACATTGGGGTATTGTGACCTTGACACGTTTAAAACGATTTAGCAAATACTTTAACCAAATCAAAGTGCTGTCAGCACTGTAATCGCTCACTACTAAATAATTGAGAAATTGTTTCGTTGCCTTGGCTGTTGAACTTTTACGTTGTATATTTTCTTTTGGAAAAAAAGTATCAGAACATTGTTCCCTGTGAGTACCACATGTTTCAGACTACCTAGACATGATTTACGTAAAATAGATGTGCGTCTTATAAGTAAACACAATGCAGAACAGTTTCTTCGAGCAATATGCATTTGTAGGAAAAAGATGGTTTTTATCAGAATTTGTCAGATAAGTTTTTTACTATACAATATGCAGTTCGTTGTTTTCAGCTCTTTAAGTATTAAACAAATGTGTAAGTAAAACTATGTGGCCTCGGAAGAGTCGATATAATGTATGTAGCTCATCCTGAATGAAAAACCTTGAACATATCATCATACATACGTACATACCAAATACATGTATGATCATAGTATATATTTGAGTTATATTGACTATATCAATGCGTCAAATTTTAAATAGACGGACAACGATACGTCCCGATTTTTTGAGAGGAGATATGAAAAGAAGGAACTAGAAATAGCTTTTTACCTTCTGATCTGAAAATTAATTCCGACACGATTAGGGCCTTCTACAGTCTAAAAGAAAGAAGAGAAAGGGGGTATAAAAATATTTAATTTCCGGTTATGATTTAAGCCCCATAAAAGAAGAAGTTAGATTATGCGTCAGACCACAACTTCAGCTTCTCGATCTAATTTACGACTAACATGATACGCCGATTTGTTTCGCAATTCTCCGCCTGCTTAATGACCAAGTTTATGAACTCTCCCAGTTCCATCAGTACGCACAGTGAAGTAAATAATCGAATAAAAGCATTCTTCATATTTAGCTTATTCCGATTTTCTCAAGCTCAAATCCCTAATTTTCCTTTCTAAATCTTAAGAAATTCTAAACTTGTAATTCTCAACATTCAACACAACTTGAAACAAATCTAGTGTTTTAAAGCATTTGGATAAGCGCTGAAAAAGTTATTCTTTACTCAACAGCCAAGGAAATTCAGATGCTCCTTATAAAAGCGGTCATTCAAGCTGCAAATTACCACAAATGTTCAGTATTATATGAATCCAGTTGAGTTAAAGGCAGTTTTGGGAAATTGGGTCACTAACGAAGAACACGTTATCAATCGCTTTCTAGAGACATCGGTTAAAAACTGGAACCTCACTTATATCAAGGACCATTTCCTTCATGTATGTGACCTTGAGCCTTGATCGTTGATCTACTATTAAAACTTTAACCAAAGGCTTTAATCAAAAAAGACCTGAACCTTGCTTATTTTTCTGAATGCTTACACCTAGGGCCAGCAAATTCAGTTTATACAGTGACTATGCTATAAGCTCTCGCCTTTGATCAAGACCTATGACTCTGTGACCTAGACCTTAGATCTACTTTAGAAACTTTAAACAAAACTGCAACACTGTTGTTATTTTCAGAATGCCTTTTCCGAATGCATGTACTTAGGACCATCATTTCAGTACACTCTTATTAGCTGATAGGCTTTTACTTGTGACCAAGACCATTGAGTCTGCGACCTTGAAATTTGACCTACTTCTTAAAACTTTAATCCAAAGCTTTAAGCTTGCTTATATTTTCTAAATGCTAACATCAATTTTCATGAAAACTCTTATCAGGAAATAGGCTTTCATATGTGAAAAAAGTCCTGGAAACTGTGACCTTTACCGTGACCCACACTATTGGCTCGTTTTCATAACATAAAAGCGAGTTGTGTTGTCCGCGGATTACCCTTAATTTTTTGCACATGATACCGACCAAAATATTGAGTCGAAGCTCAGTAGGTCGGGCCAGCGATGCGTAAATTTATCGTCTTGACTACTCATTCTGTAAAATTGTCAGATATTTTACACAGAGAAATGTAAGTTAGTCTCGGAACCACGACTTTGATATTAAAAAAAAACGTATGCATTATTAATTGTCTGTTGTTTGTGTTTTTATGTGTAAAACTTCCAAAAAATAACTCACTTGGTAGAAAACATTGTGGAAAAGGAAGAAATTGCTTGTTACAAGCAATTTCTTCATTTTACACAATGTTTTCCCAATCGTTTTTCTTGAGGGGCGCCTAACATCATCATTGTGTTGGTATATATGGATTAAATACCAATGTTAGTTATGCAAACTATATATCGTGTTTATCCCTAAATAAAGACTTACAAATAATGAAAAAATGATAATGATGCATGGCCACTGAGTATGTTAAAGTTATCAAACTGGAAACTGGCTATAAATATATCCTGGTTATATAAAATAAAATCAATGGTACTACAGATGCACAAGTTAAATTGATCAAAGGTCTATTTAATCTATACAAGCATACACAAAATTGACGTTTGATCAATCACTAGAACTTGCATAATTATACAAGCTTCATTTACTACAAAACGTGTAATAGCGTTGTCATTATCGCATCATCTATATTAATGTCGAATTTGTACATAGATCTAATCGCTGTATTCATCTCGGGTAATACATATTATTATCTGAGGCCCGTACCAAGGTTTTATCTTGGATGTAAAAAGTTGAATTAAGATTTTCACACACCATATAATTAACCATTCCTTGTACCCTTTCTCGTATAAAATACCAAGAAATTAAGACATTATCGAAATTTTCATAATATTCAAAATTCCAAAATGTTTGATATTTGTAATCATAATCATCATCTGGGATTCATCGTGCCAAAGGAAGACAAAACAAGTGTAAATGTCTTAGTCTAGATGTATTAATATAGTGTCTATTTTAACCCATTTCAATGTATCAAATCTATTTTAACTACAGTCATTGCGTTGCATATTCGTTGAAGCGGGATCTGTAGTTACGACAATTTCTTGTGCACCGACGGGAAAGTTTCCTTAATGATCAACAATACTCCACCACTGTTTCTTCCACTTTTCCGTGCTTAAATTTTCGATAAAATTTGAAAGGTTTATACCCTAAATACCCACAATATCTGAATGTTCGTCACACCGCGACTCTGAAATATGGATAATATCATTTTGAACTAGTTTTTCAATAAATGCCGGATTTTCATATTTTCATTCTGTTAAACCGGTATATTTTCGTACAAGAAAATGAAGTCACTCCCTATCTTCTTTCTATGGCTTACCGTCTACATACAAATGAAAGGGTATCGCATGGAAGCCACCTTTTCCCTCCCATATCATTGACCTTCTTCAGTTCTGTTAATAACCTTTTTTTCTTGGCAACTTTTTTCAGTCGGAAACTGTTTATGAATATATGATTTAATGTATAGCTTCGTCTATCAAAAACGAGCGTTCTGAATGGCCGAAAAAGTATTCCTATTCGCACAAACAACATTTTGAGCACGCAACTTTTTTGTAAGCTACCACACAAAAAAGTTCCATAAAAACGTATTAAAACATGCAAAGTATATGCCTTATTATCGCTTGATCTCATTAAATTATATAAAATAAATAGAATACTTTTTCATGCAGGTATGAAACGGGGAAAAAAACTAATCACTTTTATGTATGAATCCACTTTTCGTATTCATACAATGTGATTTGGTTTTCGTTTTAAACATCCATGAAAACAACAACAACAAAAATGTCATATTCATCTCTTGAAGGAATTAACATCTTTGAGTTAGAACTTTGTTTCCTCGCCATCTCTCTGTCCTGGAACTGATTAAATCTACAGACGATTTTTCTATCTGAATTTTGAAGCCCCATTCCTTTAAACCCTCTCTAGTTTCATATTACGCACGATAGATGTTGCACTTTTGAGTCTTGTAACCATAAACTCTCTAACTTTATTCAACGGCGTTTCCCGACTGCATTTTCCGGTATATAGTAGGTCTTATCTTCGGTTAAGTCCCCTGTCTCTTTCATTAGTGAACAAACCTCCCTTGTAACTCAAACAGAAATTCAACACTATCAACACTTTCATCGGTTTCTGCGATCCTTTCTTTCATTTTTCAAGCACTGTCCTTCTAAACGATCTTTGATCTATTTATACTTTATCTCGAGTGTTTAGACCTTTTTACTTACAGTCGAGTCAACTGATATCAACCCTCCATCCATTCCGGCAAAATATTTTCATCTTCCAGACTCTTTCCTCGTAGCTTAAAGTGATTAACCCATTCTCACAAAAACCCTTCTTTTTACGTTCCTCAAAAGAAAAGATTTGCAAAACATTTTGGACATTGAAGAAATTGCTCGTGTCAAGCAATTTCTTTAATGGCCACATTTGTTTTCTACCCAAAAGACAAAGAATTATAGAATTTCACCAACCTTAAATTTTCGCCTGCATCTTCTTTCAATTTGGACAATTCTAAAAGTTTCTAATGTAGGAACGGGTTAATTATAATAACGTTGGCCGGAGGAATGAGCGTTACCGACCCAAAAGACAACCATACATTTCTACAGAAAATGAGCTATTAACTCAGACATTAATGTGAAAAATGTTTGTTAGTTTGACGACTTAAATTTCCAAACTACAGCTCATTCAAGATACAGCTTGCATAATCTGTAGGTACAATATTTAAGCTGCAAACTAGCCATTTTACTTTTTGTTACATGTTAATAGTCATAAATTCTGCAAAATAATGCTGTTTGATATCTCACCGAATATTATAATCGAAGTGCACGGTCATGACAAGCGGTACGTTAGTTTTAATAGAGGTCTATCAGTTTTTTCTTTCTTCAAAACAGAATATTGTTTTGGCTACGATTTCATTTCTTCTTATAGAAATCTACCATTTACTTAAAGTTACGACCAATTCAGAGTCGGGACTTTTCGCACTTTCGAGATTGCATCAATGAGCTTGACTGCTCATATAAATCGTTTCAATCTGCACCTTACATGTTGTCATACATATGATTAACTATTTAATAGAAATAAATGGAAGGAAAAAACAACAGCAATAGAAAAACAAGTAAAAGTGATAGTGAGCGATCAATGGTCAATTTTGTCTATATTTGTTCTCCAAAAATTTACCTTTGATCACTCACTATCAAGGAATCAATGGATCAATCAAATTAATTATTCAGCCCCGGACCAGAGCTTTCAACTCCAACATTAGCCGCCATTTTCGTTAACCTTTTTTGTTGGTTTGGCGACTTAAACACCGTAACTACAGCTTAATCAAGCTGTAGTTACGACCTTTAAGTCACCAACCAACTATTTTTTTTTGTGACATGTTACTGGCCACAAATTTTGCAAAATAACCCAGTTGAAATTCAAAGCTGAACTTCCTGTTGGAGTCGATGGGCTCAGCCAACGAAGTAAGTGGGCGGGGTCAGCGATAGGTCAATTTGAACATGTATAGAAGGCTTACGCATCTTACTGTGCGAAGCTTGCCATCCAAAATATTCAAATAATTGGGCGGGGGTATTTGGCTAACTGACGTCTGTTTTAACTATTTTTTATTAATCTAAATACATTGTACATAATAGCATAAAGAGACCCACCTACTGTTAATTTTTAGCGATGGAAGGGATGGGCCTCCTAAGCATACAAAACAATAACACCCTTGAATGATCAGGATTAATTTACAAGTTTGTACTAGTTATTGCAAAGTGTTGCTTTTAATTTTGCGGGGACTCTTTTAATTTAAACAGACACATTCAAGAATAAATTCAGGTGATGTGTGTTACCTTGTACGAAAAAATGATTCTTTGTATTTTTTCAAGGCGGCGAAAACTACTTCGTGCTATTATGATTTTGATTTTAATCATACACGTTTTAAGCATGATGTTGTATCTGCAGATAAGACGTGAATTACGCCACGGATATACTGTGAGAAACAATTCTATCCATTTTGGAATATCAAGAAACAGATTCACTTTCTTGCAAGAAGGAATCGCAAAAGATCAAGGAATCAAGATCAAGGAATGGCATAGGGAAGTAAACTACAAAACTGATTACGTCTCATACTTATTACAACACGCTAAATCATTTTGTGATGGTCAGTTTGTGAGTTATGACAGAGTAACAGTAAAACTGTCGGATGTTGTCGTCGATACAAAGTTCAGAAAGAGACCACAAGCAAATAAAACGGATTTTAACACAGTGCCAAGAGAAGAGGAGGAATATTTTCAACTTGACCATGGCTTCTTTAATTTGAATTGTTCCGATAGCTTTAATCTTACTTTCCCGGGATCAACATATCTTAGGAAGTGGATGAAAGCCGTAAAAATCAGAAAAGATTGGTCAACACCAAAAGAAAGAGTGTCATCATCGACAATAGCATTAACCAGAATAGATTATGCCCATATCTATTTCAGCCTTTTGGACATTTATAACGCATATACCGCCATCAAAATGTTTGATTTGGATCCGCGTAAGACGAATATATTACTTATGGACGCACATCCGAATGGTATGCTAGACGATATATGGAAACATATTTTCGGTGCGGTTAGGCGTCTTGCCGACGTCAATTATACCGTTCACTATGACACGCTAATTTGGATTAGAAACGGTTATGAATGCATCATTAATAATCTTAAATCACCTTTCATACCAGATTTTGAGGGATTTAGACATTTCATTTTTACCCGTTATGGTATAAAAAGAGAGAATTCGCTAGCCTGTAGTAGGCTACGAATTGTATTTATATGGCGTCATGATTATGTTGCACACCCAAGAAATCCTTCAGGACACGTGACAAGAAAATTTGCAAACGAAGATGACCTGATAAATGATTCGAGAACTGCATTTCCAGGTGACCATATCGAAGGTATTCAATTGGAAAGTTTAACATTTAAAGATCAACTCCAGATTATGGCCGATACCGACATCTTAATTGGTATGCACGGTGCTGGGTTAGCTCATGTAATGTTCATTTCCAAACATGCCGCCCTTATAGAGTTGTATCCAATTTACAAACCTCTAGTTCCGAGTCATTTCCGGCAGATAACTCAATGGCGTGGTCTTCATTATTCAGCATGGAAGAACAGGGATAGATCTCTAGAATTATCCCAACATCGGACTATAATTAGTACCACTAAAGTAAATGAGTTGATTTCAAATGCAAAAAAATACATGTGCGCAACAAAAATTTGATATGACAGAAAGTTAGACTGTGACAATTAATGACATTAAATTAATGACATAAAATAAAGGGCAAATTTCGTTGTCACGTGATTAAGCTGTAGTTATGACTTACAATTCGTCGAACCAAAAGATTGCTTAGCATTAACCCTTTTCTGTACAATCACAGTTTTTTACGTCCTTGTGATTTTATACTTGAGAAAACATTGTGGGAAAAGAAGAAATTGCTTGTAACAAGCAATTTCTTCTTTTTCCACAATGTTTTCTACCCTACTGGATGGTTATTTTTCAAATTAATTCAACTATGAATTTTCGTCTGCAAAACCTGTCAATTTGGATAGGTCTAAAAATTCTAAAACAGGAAAGGGTTAACGTCGATCAATGTCGTTCAAAGTTCACATATGGTGTAAATAAATGATTTGATTTGTCCACTGATTGATAGTCAATTACTACCGAATGTTCATCAAAAATCCAAAATGTAATCCGAAAGTAGTGTGAGAGATTTTTGAAATTCCTTCTACGTTAGCTACTCTAGCAAATAGAGTTCCGTATGTAGTCCAAAAAGCACTTTGATTTTTTTTTCTTTTAAATATTAATAACTATTTTGAGTCAATTCCGTAACCGGATTTTATTTTTTATGAGTCATTGCATTGGTTTATTATCACATACCGTGTTATTTTCTAGTAATAAATGTTATATTTTGTAGAAAAGACGTAGTTCTTCCACAATGCTGTCTACACTATGTCAATTTAATTTAGGTTTCTATGAAGACATTTCATCAGTAATCAATATTCTTTTATTTTCTCGTTGAGTAATTGAGATATCAAATGATTTTGGTTTTCTTATCAAGACTCGAAGAAAATATTTTTTGTTTTCATGGGGGTATGAAACGGAAAGCCTAATCGCACTGTATGAATATGCGAAGCGGGTTCATACATTAGTCTGATAAGGTTTTTCGTTTTATACTTTCATGAATACGAAACCCCCAAAACATTCTTTTCATTTCTTATGATTTAAGTACATCATGCGAAAAAAGGTAATTATTTTACAATTTTTGGTACATTTCAGAGGTCTATTTCGTCGCCGTAATAGCGCATTCGGTAGCGCACAAGACTCTCAATCTTCAATCATGGAATGTCATGGGTTCAATTCCCGATGCATGGCGGCACATATCCTTTCCGAATTTTGTCTCTCATTAATGGTTGGATACTCGTAAACCTAGAAGGGATAGCAGCTGGAGGCTAGGATAGGATATAGTGGTAGTACTGGTGTGAGAAATATCAGGAATCCAATGTTAGGTGCTGAAGCCGCATCGATACGACTGAAATACTGTTAAGACCCATTCAATCAACCAATCAATCAATCAGGCAATCAATAAAAAGATTTATGAATGAATGAATGAATCAATCAATGGGTCTACTTTGTACACAGACAAACGAAAGAGCGGCGTATTCAAACTTTTGTTCATTAGGCTATGAATATTATTTTCGGTAAGTCAGAATGCCCGTTATTGATAAACGAAAGTAAAACTTAAATTATAGGACAATGTTTTAGATCCTGGTAAGCTTTGCTTTCAAATGTATTGCGTTTTAGAAATTTAAAGTCCGCTTTGGAAATCTAGCCGAAGGAAAACCTTTTGACCTTTCGCTGTAATGTTGCCATTCTCCCAAAAGCACTTATATGTATGTGTAAGATAGTGTGTCATAAATATTTAGAAAAAAAGGCCTTATAGAAACATAAAATAACATAACATAATTCATGTTTTCAAAGTGATACATATTTACCCTATATTATAGTTGTGTTTACTTCAACGCGTTTTAAAGTGTCTTCTGTAGCCACTTCCAATTTATACAAGTCGAAGTGTGAATCTAACGTTGCATTACTATGCAAGATCGAGAACTTACTTCCATAAACGAACCGGTACACAGACGACAAAATGATACACATTCTCTGCAATAGTTGACTTGATTTGAGTTTTACCGAAAAAGACTAGAGCCAGGAGATTTTCATGCATATGCTTTTAACATTCTTGAACTAACAAAACAAATGAGAAATCATTCCTATGTATCGTACTCTGAAACGGTTCCAACAGAGCCTGACATTTCCACAATGCAGACGCTTAAAGTATCCTTCCTTATTTTAGGCTGAATAACTAATGACGATAGAAAAAATAGCATTAAGAAGTATTCTAACATGTCGCCTGGACGGTAAAACGTGGGTCTCAGTGACTGCAGTACATACGCTTAGCGTGTAATCATGGTGGGATAGGCATGAATACCGACAGACTGCGGATACAGTAAACAATCGTTTTGTCGAGTCATTCTAGTTTGGCCAATTAGAACGGAAGAATCGCTGGCCCCGTCCAATTCTCCCTAAGCCAAGCTCATTAACTCCGACAGGAAGTTCCGCTTCGAATTTTGACGGTGTTATTTTGGAAAAAATATGGCCAGTATCAAGTAACAAAAAAGTAAAATGGTTGGTCGGCGACCTTAACGTCGTAAGTACGGCTTGAATAAGCTGTAGTTACGATTTTTTAGTCACCAAACCAACAAAAAAAGGTGAACAAACATTGCGACCAATATTGGAGTTGAAAGTTTATCTCCGGACTGAATAAATGATTTAATGGGTCGGTTGATTCCTTGATTGACAGTCGCGATTTTTCAACTGAGATAACCAAAGACTGGCGAATTACTGGTCATTCCCATTGACCTCCGACAATACAATCGAACAGATTTGAAACAACGACAGTTTGCAAAATAAATGGTTATGAAGATGCCATTAAAGAAGCCAGTTATTGATAGTAAAAATAAAGTAATTGATAGTGACTTAACAATCCCGAAGACTTATGTATGTACATAAGTACAGCTTATTCAAGCTGTAGTTACGACGTTTAGGTCGCCAGCAAACCATTTTATTTTTTTGGTTAATGCTACTTGCCATACATTGCACAAAATAACGTTATTAAATGAGCCCATGCATGACATTTCCAACAATTACACATATGCGCTAATTAAAGACTGTAGATAGATACTGACCCAAAGCTTCTTCAAACAATCAGCGAATATTCTAATTGCCCCGAATGGCTGTCCAGGGTGCTCAATGTGTGCGAGTCACGCACATGCGAAATTGTTGGAAATGTCACGCATAGGCTCAAATGTCAAAACGTCACTTCTTGTCAGAGTCAGTGTATGTGGCTTGTTGAATCAGTGAGAGGGGCCAGCGATGTGTCCGTTTAATCTCGCAAAACACCATTCCGTTTTTGCGATTGTATTTGGTTTGAAAAGGTTTTACTCGTAGCTGTTATAAAGTAAACCAAAATACAAAAATTGATTTATGAATTCGATTATTTGTATTTTCAATAGGACCATATGCTACATTACATTTATTACAAATTTTGTTACTTTAAAAGAAATTGGTAGGCATAAACAGTACTTAAACAAGGAATGAGCCTGCCCAAGAAAGTTTTGTATCATATTTAGCTCGAGAAATCAGGGACGGGGCTTGTTCTTTCGCGTAGTAATTAAATGAAGCACCTAGAAGAAGTCTTCCTTTTTAGTTTATGCTATCCTAATTAAATTTGGGGGGGGATCTATAATGATTCCACATTCTTTCCGCACAAGCAACGTCCCGTTATGCATGCACAGATTGGTGACAGACGCACCACACCAAGACAACAGTCAACAGGTTCTAAGGTTATATAATCATTAACCCGTATTTGTTTCAAAACCAACAAGAGATTTTAATAAAAGAGGATATTTCCATTCACAGTTAAGAGATCGTCCTGGACCAGGCTATGGTTATGGAAGATTGGAATGAATATATATCTAAATTTTCTGTAAATATATATATATAGGCAATAGATTATACCACTCAAAACAAAATAACAGTTTAGAAATTTGATTTATCACATACCTATGTTTTCAGCTTGAAAATGGCATTTTCTAGCCTGTGAATGTGTAGCAATCTGAGGCTGAAGTTACTACGGTAAAAATTCAACCCAGGCAGAATGTAAAAAATCTAGCGCAATATATATAATTTCTGCCAAACGGAAAGTGATCGAGGCGAATTACATGACCTCGAGTATAAGTTAATACGCCCGATTGGTGCAAGAAGGACGAAGCCGAGATATAACTCATTGAAAGCTTGCGCTTGATGTACAGTACCTTCGTGTGATCGTTCTGAATTTGGCAAAATTATAAAAAAAAGAATTGATGAGTAAATGAACAGAAAGAAAGCAGATATATATTGGACAATTCTTTATCATTTATAATCATATCATATTTTCAAGAAAAATTAGGTGTTTGTTTTACTTATTCTAGACTTACAAATCCGCCGTCATAGCGCAGTTGGTAGCGCGTCGGACTGTCAATCTAGAGGTCCCGGGTTCGATGCCCGACGGCGGCACCAATCCTTTCCGACTATTTGTCTCTCACCAATGGGTCGATAATCGTAGACCTGTGTGGGGTAGCAGCTGTATAGGCTAGGAAAGGATGTAATGGTAGTACTGGTGTGAGAAATACCAGGATTCCATTGTTAGGTGCTTCAGCCCCCGCGATATAACTGAAAGATTGTTGAAAGCGGCGTAGCACCCCATTCAAACAAACAAATCTAGACTTACAATGTTAAAACGGTCCGGTTAGACGAAGTTACTGTATAAAGCTGATAAGCGAAGCTATCGGTTTTGCCCGCGATTGGAATGTTTTGTTTAACAAATTAATTGGTCATTCATAGAATCATATTCGCATTCCGCAAACAGTTTGGTCTTGCTCCGACTTTGTGTCTATATATATTTACCTCCGAATTCTACCCAAATGATGCAACGTCTACACATCGCTCTTGAGAGGTGTACATAATCATGTAGCTCTGGTAAACGACCGCCCGGCCTCTCTCGCTTTCTTTACCTGGAGATAATAAAGCGCACGCGAGAGACTCCTAGTTCGAAACTGGCTACATGCTCCATCCCCCCCTCTCTCTCACACTCTCTAGCTCTCTCTCTCTCTAGCCCTACTGGCTGAAACCCAACGGGCTTTTGTCATGATGAGTCGTCCGTCGTCCGTCAACTTTTACTTTAAAAACCTTCTTATTAGAAAGTACTGAACATAAGTCAACCAACATTCACAGGAAGGATCCTTGGCAACATCTATCTGATTCCTTCAAAGCATTTTGATTGTTGAAAAAAATATGTAACGATATATACATGTAAATATGACGTTACAATACCTGAAAAGCGGGAAATAAATTGTTGTGGGCAGGTTGTGTCCCCTAGCGCACAAAATGACAGATCTGCGCATAATCGACAGTACATTTGAGAAGAAAGTGACACCTCCTATAATCCGATCATCAATCTTTTTCTGCCCAGGTCATATCTCATGTATACATACCTCAGAATTCAGCGCTTTGATTAAAATGCATATACAAGTTACAAAAGATTGGAGAAATAAAAAAAATACGAAGACAACCTCGGGAATGGAGAATTTTGGAGAATTAGTGTTGGAGACTTCTGGGTACGGTAGACAACATTATTCCAATATCGCCAAATTCTCCAGAATCCTCCAACGATTGCACGTTTTGACCACTAGTCCCTTTTTATGTTTTGGCGCATCCCGGCGAAAGTATAAATATTCTGTGTCGTGATAAATGAAGATCGTTGGAGAATTGGGTCCTTGATTTGGCTCTGTTTAAAATTCATGCGACGTGCCTTAGTTGAGAGATAAATCAACTCTAAGTATATTTTTTTCGTTCTTGCTTAACACCTGTTAACACTTTTCAGTCATATTGTGGCGGCTGGAGCACCTAACAATGGATTCCGGGCATATCTCGCACCAGTAATACCAATATATTCATTAGCCCCCAGCTGCTTTCCGACTTAGGTTCACGATTACCGACCCGCTTGTGAAACACAAATGTCGGAAAGAATATGTGCCGCCGCCGAGGATCGACCCCATGACACCCAATGATAAGAATTGGGAGTCTGATGCGCTATCAATGGTGCTTTGACGGCGGCTTGTGAGAAATTTTAAATAAAGCGATATTTATACTGAAATGAGGCAGGTACACATAGTGACGTCACATCTCGTGAAATTCCGGCGGAAGTAAAGCACACAATCAGATTGCAACAGATACTATCCTTACGCCTCCATTGATACTACTAGTGAAATTGTATCCTCTTGGATGAGCTGAGCAGATAGGGATGACTACTATTTGTGTACTGCCCACGAAGGCGGGGCTCGAACTCATGATCCTCAGCTTAAGCTCACTAGTCAGACACCCTACCAATTCAGACACCGAGATCACGTTGGTTTTCAATTTTTGATATTCTATTTTACAGTCACAAATATGAATGAATGAATGATGTTTTACGGCGCATCGACAGCTGAGGTAATTTAGCAAGCTAAAAACGAATGAAGAACTTCTTATTCGTGTAAAATTCGAAGTGATTCAAATATATTGGTTAGTAATATTGTGTAGAAGATAAAAAGAGGAAACTGTAAAATACTGCAATCTTAATGTATATTTTTGAATCATTGGATCAAAGGCAAGTGAATTATGAAATAATTATTAGAAATAAGTGAATGAAGAGGAATAACATAATCCAATGTTAGTACACCGGCTCTCCCAAGAATAGGAGCCTATCATGGAGAGGTCCCACCTTTGGAAAATTTATATACATAATGAAAATGAATGGTAACTAAGGGTTGATATAGACTTAAACGATATATAATAAGATCACTGTTTTAATGGTAAATGAAGTATGTAGTTATTTTACGTAAATATGTAATCGGGTATACTATGCACGGTCTAGTAAGGAATATTATGTGCTAAAGTGCTGAGAAGACCCTGCCCTGTATCAACCATTTTCAAGCATCAAAATTAGCGCTGCTACAAAACAGAATTATTAAATTGAGTTTCGCCTATCGCGATTTAAACATTTTGATTATTAGATTTTTCTTATCATACCTGCATGAACAAAATTTTGAGCAAGTAACTACTTTGTATGCTTGCACACAAAGTATATCAATAAAGGTTAAGGTCTTTCTCATGTCTTCAAACCAAAGGGTCAAACTTTTATAAAATGTCATATAAAGTTAATTATTAAAAGCTTAAGATAACGAATCATTTGTAATTCATTTACACAAAATTGTGCTACGGAAAAGAATGCTTCATATATTATATATATAGGTTTCTTTCTGTTTATCCGTCTATACTATTTGGCCTAAGATTTAACATTTTAAAAATGAAATTATTGTTTACATATGTATGTCATAAATACAAACAGAAAGTGATCTTCAATATGACTGACCCGATACCCACACCCTTCTGCTTGTGTGAAAAAGAAGAGAGCCATGCGCTAACGATGACATATCTTGTAAAACGGAGGAAAATCACCAAGTAAGATCTAATAGTATCATGGGCACTAGGCCAGAACCAACTTGATTTTATTTGACATCCAATCCTTACCCAATCCTAAATCTGAAATGAAAAGTCATTATTTTGGTTAATGGGCGGAATACAACTTAGATTTTACCTTCAATGGTCAAATTATCGGTATAATATTCATATCCGCTCTATAAGTGTTCTATACATGTATTTGTTTTCAAACAAGCTGAAAGAATTTACATATCAGTATTAAACAGTGTTGTGAAAATCTTAAGTCTGTATCTCTAAGGTCAATATCAAACTTAAAGGTCAAGTTCAAACTTGTGGTGACATATTCTAGTCCTTTCTATATCTCTTTCATTCAAGGCTGAATTCTTAAAAAACTTCGCATAAATATTCGAAACAAAAGACAAATGTCCAGGTACAAACCTCGGCTCTGTGTTTCCAAGATCAAGGTCAAAGGTCGAATTTTTGGTAAAATGCATGTTATCGGACCATAAGGTACTTTTAGCTCTCTCTGATCCAGAGAGAGCCAAAAGTAACTTATGGTCTAGTTATATGCATTTTACCAGATATTTGACCTTTGACCTTCGTCTCAGAAGAGCCATTGTCGTACCCTCGGCGCCGGCGTATTCATCAGGGGATAAGCTTTTATTTTAGATAATGACCTCCTGTGATCTTGTGACCTTGACCTTCAACTTATAAAACCTATAAAAATCTACCCACAAACTTAACCTTTTCCTATCTTAGTCATTTCTATCCTCCAGGGAACTCTTATTTCATTTCACTCTTCAGCAGATAGGCTTTCATTTGAGACAATGACTTTGGCCCTATATACCTGAGTCCTCGATCTTTAACCTTTTATATATATACATAATCAATTTTCGTCCTAGGGTTCTCGCATATTCTCATGCGTTTCTAAGTAGGCCTAGATAGGCCTTCATTTGAGACGATGACTTTGACCATGTAATGAGCGGCAAGGTTATGGTATAATTTCATAAAACTAGAAGTCTAAGGGATAATAAAGTTTTGAACGAGAAAGTTAAATTCGCCAAATATAATACTCAATAGAACTTGTTAAATTTCATAAGAACGGATGTATACTGTACACAAAAAGTTTAGGAATTTTTTGAGATGTGTACATGACCACTTTAAATACATTTCATATAAATTCTTCAAAATTCACACGACCACCGATTTCTAAATTTGTGTTTGCTATTTCTCGGTAAGCGAATTCATAGTGTCATTTATGTGTGTGTTTTGGGGGAGTTTCGGACAGCACTTAGGTCAAAATGCATATTTACTGAAATTCGAGCACACTTGAATTGACAAAAACCGATGAAAAAAAAAAAAAAAAAAAAAAAGCTTTGAGCCGACGGTAAGAAAAGACGGTTTATTGACGTGAAGTGCTTGTTTTGGTTGCTAAATATAGAGAAGTCACACAGATAGATTTATAATCGTTCTAAACACAGCAACAGAACGATATAACACTTTTAGGCCAGATACAACCTAAATTAGGCAGTAAATGAAAAAGACAATGTTCTGAGAGGCCCTACATGAGGAGGTCGTTACAACATTATGATGTGACAACGTAACTGTCTTTTGCCCTATGACCGATAGCTACCTCCGCCCGATTAGTCGATTTGCCTTACCCATTGACTTTAAAAGAAAGCCCCACTTTTATACGGCGTCATTTTGCATAATTTATGGCAGGGAGAAAAAAATGAATAGTTGCTTTGCGACCTAAACGCAGTAAATACAGCTTTAAAAAGCTGTAGTTACGACGTTTAAGCCGCCAATCAAACGAAAAGGTTAACAAAAATGGCAGCAAATGTCTGAGGTCCAAACCAAATTACGTTGTACATGAATGATTTGAATGGTCGCTAGGTTATTTGATTGACGATCGCGATTGGTCAGTTTTTTTTCAGGTAACTCAATACACATAATAATAGTTGAAGTTGAAAACGAAAAGACATTATTTAGTGGAGGGCAAACATGACTGCGGCATCTATTTCGAACGATAATTTACCATTCGCGGCTGTCAATCAAATAATTAGTCGACCAATGAAGCCATTCATTTAGATTGGAAGTTCAGTTTAAATTCTGACATTGGCTGCTATTTTGTTGAAACATTTTTTTTTTATTTTTTATTTTTTTTTATTTTTTTTGGTTTGGCGTCTTAAACATCTTAACAACAGCTTATTCAATATTTCAAATCAGAAGTCTCCAGTTAAATCGTATGAAAAATAAGTATAAATCACCGGACAAAATTTCGAGAAAAAACGACACCAATTCTCCTCAATGAAAATAAAATACAGGACGTCAAAATCCACACACACACAAAAAAAGAAATAAATAAAATTTATATAGTCACTAGCAAGTTGGACATATTGATTATTCATTCACAGAATCGATATAAGCCTTCATTATTTTACTCGCAAGTAGATTTTTTTTGCGATGAAAATCGGTCGTCTGTTTTTAAAATTATCAATACTAAGTGACTTTAGCCCCTATAAATTGGGTCGATCCCTTTACGACTTTGTAGATCGTTATACTCACCCGGCCGTAGACGGCCTTTGAGCCGGCCGCTGAGCAAAAGAAAGGACACTGATCCAGTCTTACCAAAATGTTGTGATTTTTGTAAAAGTGCATTTTCTACGTTCTGTGTATGAAGCTACCTTAATAACAGAAAATGAAAGTGGAGACAGTGACAAGATTGTACCAAAACTGTAGCCCTATGGCCTAGCACTGGCCCCACTTTCTCCTTTGGCTACGCACATTGAGGTCGCACGGACATCTCGCTTCGATTTGAAACGGTGTTATTTAGCACAATTTATTGTCATTTGCATGTAACAAAAATTTAGAATAAAAACGTAAAACCAAGAGACCGGTTAACAAATATTTCGGCCAGTGTCGGCGTTCAAACTCAATTCTTGTCAATAAGAAATAATCCATTCATTGGTCGACTGGTTATTTGATCTACGGCCGCTGTTGGTCGATTTTAAAGGAAATCGAGTCTTAAATCGATCCGACCGTTTGCCTATTCCTATATGTTTATAGGTTTGGATTCATAAATCCCTAAACTTATTGTGTTCGGTATAATTATTTATCTGGTTTTTTATTACGATATTTATTATCTTGCTGAAATCAGAATAAATTATTTGACAGCGAAAGTGTGAAATGTGACCATATAAAACCAAACTTCGATGTGGGTGACGGCGGACTGGATGGACATAAATGATTTTTTTGAGGAATCAAACGAGACAGGGGACGAAATATCATCGGAATTGGCTGATCTTGCAAACACAGTATTGCGCGGCAAAGCCAAGGAGGATAGGGCAAAACTCCTTTTGGCAAAACATCGCCGACCAAGCAATGTCGAAAATTTACAAATTCCAAGAGTCGAGGAAATATTGTGGCGACAACTACAACAGCACACAAAAGTATTTGACTTTGCCATGCAAAAAACCCAGACTTCAGTTTGCCAAGCTTTGGTACCAGTTTTGAAAATGATGCAACAACTAAAAAGAGAAAAAGTCTCCGATGAATTAAAAGAACTGGTTGGGGACACCTTTAAGATCTTGACCCACGCGGTTGTACAGTCGAATGACACCAGGATTGAAAGAATTGGAAAGGATCTTTTACCATCTTATCGACCATTGTGTAAGAATAAACCATCGGCCACAAAGTTGTTTGGTGACAAACTACAGGCAGACATTCAAGCTTTGAAAGAAACAAGCACCATCTTGACGACTAATAAAAAGTCTACTCCTTTTTTATACAAACGGGGAGGGGGCATGAAATATCAACACCAAGGTCTGAGCAGGACAAGCAAGGCACAAACTCCTTCCCCTCGCAACATCAAGCCAAACAAACACCAATTTCCCTTTCGGAAGAGCCATCAGGCCAAGAACAACAGAGCGACCAGGCGATAATCACTGTAAGTGGTGTCAACATTGTATTAAAGAACTCGCTGACTAATTTTAAAGCGGGAAAAACGGCAGATTCTTTAGAAATTTGGAAAACAATCACTTCTGATGAATGGATTTTAAATACTAATAAGGGTTATGGTGTTGAGATAAGGGAAATGCCACACCAATGTTACATTCCTAAACCGTATAATTTCTCTATAGACGAGACTATCAAAATACAGGCGGAAATTGACAGGTTTATTACGGTTGGGATAGTTGAAAGGGCGTCGACAGACACACAACATGAATTCATATCAAACATTTTCATTAGGCCGAAAAAATGCGGACGCGTGCGAATTATCCTTAATTTAAAATTGTTCAATGAAAAATATGTCGATAAAACACATTTTAAGATGGAAACATTGAATTCCGCTAAAAACGCTATAAGGCGTAATGGATATATGGCATCAGTTGACAGTACCAGGGCCGCATCTTCCTCTTTCGCTTACAAGAAAGGAGTTCCTCTGCAAGAGATACTTAAAACTGCAGGCTGGAGCAATGCAAACACATTCGCGAAATTCTATCATAAAGACATAACCGTTTCCACGAATAATTATCAGGAAAATATTCTTTCCGATTCTTAGAAGTGTATAAAATTATCATTATATCTTTTCGGTGTACAAATGTTGTTTTCATTTTTTCTATTCTCCGCAATACATCAAGAAATTAACTCTGAACTAATCTGTGAGGCCCGGAAGGGAATTTATGTGTGAGGATGAAATTAAATGATTAAACGAGACTTACCTTGGTAAGGTGAAGTTTGGTCATAATTTCATCCATCACAAAATTCCCTCCGGGCTCACACGCCCACCCTCAACCACCCTTACTACTAAATTTCTTAAATATATTGCGTTTTGTTCACTACGCTAAAATATGATATACCGACCACTGGCTGCTGCGTCCTTAATCTGTGTGAGCCCGGAGGGAATTTTGTGATGGATGAAATTATGACCAAACTTCACCTTACCAAGGTAAGTCTCGTTTAATCATTTAATTTTGTATATTCGTGTATTTTCGCCATTGCTACGCACGAAGAATTATATGAGTTAATGACTTAAGTTTAGTTTATATCAGCCTAGTACAAACGTGCAAATAGTAATTTTATCAAATTTCGTAACAGGGACTAATCAGCAGTTTGTGAAAATAGTGCTTTGAAAATTGATTAGCTGATTATTTTTACATTAACCCATGCCTTGCTGAATTTAAACCCTATAGAGAATCGCTTTAATATCAAAGGACTGACAGCTCTGGAAAGTCCTAATGAGGGTAAATATTTCTTTTGAAAATTGATTTTTTAAACAACTCTGGCTTAGAGGGGAAAAGAAGGTGTAGACCAAGATCAGACTGCACATATGTGCAGGCTGATCTTTGTTTATATCTCCTTCCAAAACAGGAATATTCCGGGTTCGGCATTAAAAAGTTAAAAAAATTCTCAAGAGAATATCTTGGTAGGCGTTGAAAGACAAGCCCATAAAACACCGACGTCTAACACCGACTTCAAGTGAGAGTTTTTTTTTCACGTAAAGATAACTAGTTTATTATTCTATTATTTCCAATATCTTTACCGACATTCCGGATTTATGTACATACGAGGGACGGTTAGAAAATATTCGGACTTTTCATGCTCCTCTCTTTCCACGTGCAGCTATATACGCAATTTATATATTGATGAAAACTTCAATCATTCGCCAATAACGTGGTTAGTTTATTTTCAAAGGTAGCTGTGTTTACTCAGTATTTTGCAATCTGATAAATGATAGATGTTTCTTATATCATGGACTATTTGTTAGAGGAACAACGCCCTGTAATTAAGTTTCTGGTTGCAGAATATGAAAAGCCTATCAACATCTTTCAGAGGCATAAAAAGAGTTTCTGATAAATGTGTATCACGACCATCTTCTACATTTGGGTTTTCAGTTTCGTGAATGCAGAACAAGTGTTTTTGGCAGGCTTAGGACTGGGCACCCAGTTGAGTAAAAAAAAAGTCAAGTAACTTAGGAGGAGCTTGCTAACAAGTTTAGCATCGGTAAGGCATCAGCACACAATAGTTTACACCAAACCTAGGTCTGAGTAAGGTAAGTGCCAGTTGGGTGCCTAGACAGCTGTCCGCAGGTCAAAAGGAAACCAGAGTAACCAATGCAAAATAACATTTAAGTCGTTTAAATCGTGAAGGAGATAAGCTTTTGAAGCGCATTATCACTGGAGATGAGATGTGGGTTTATTATTACGAACCTTAAACAAAAGCTCAGTTTGAGCAGTGGAAACCCCAACTCCTAATCAAAGGACTGAAAGTCCTGAGAGCGGTTTTGCTGGTTTATCAGTAACCGCGCTCAATTATGCCAGCATGCATCATCAATATGAGTAGGTAAATCGTACACCTAAGTAGGAGGAGCAGCTGGAGGCTCGATAAGGATGTATTGGTAGAACTGGTGTTAGAACTACCAGGAATCCATGGTTAGGAGCTCCAGCCGCCCCGATATAACTGAAATACTATTAAAAGTTGCGTTAAACCCTATTCAATTAATCATGACCCCTTACTGTTACCGACATCGCTAGTTTGATTTAATCACATCGTTTTCTTCTTAAGTGCGTGAAAATTTGTGGTTGTGCGTTAAATGGTTTAGTGATAAAAGGTAAGAAATCAACGCTAACATTAAATTCTTTTTTACGTTGAGCATATTATTATCATCATTGAAGTACTACATGTCCGTTTCAAAGATTTAGTCGAATTTGAGTTAAAAGGTGTTTTATTAAATGGGGTTAAATACTAGTAGGCGCTTGAATCGCGACTATAACAGGGTTGAAACGTGTTACATATACTGTGTATGCGGGGTGTAAATTTGCTCAGCCCTTCCAGGTCAAAACACTAACAGACAGTTTACATGTATTCAAACTCTACTAACCACTGACCTAGATTCTATCTTGAAACGCGAGGAAATTATTTCTTTCATTTTGTCAGTTCATTAGACAATTTACCATGGATATATTAAGTCAATGTTTTAAACCATTTTCCTGGATATTTATGACTAAAAGGAGGCTGTTGGCATTCAGCAAGTAAGTTATTTTCTTCATCAGCGATGAAACTAGATGGAGGCGATCACATAGATTTTCACTTCAAGTTTATGAGCATGCGTGGAAATGAGCGGAAATGCATGAAAATTTGTTTCCGGTTGATCGATTTGAAATACCTTTTTTTTCCTTAAAAAAAAAAACAAAAAAAAAAACAAAGCTAAAAAGTGTAAAATTCCTTCGGCTGGCAAAGTCATGCTTTTTGCCTTTTGGGATTCGCGAGGAATGATACTTACTCATTTCTTGTCAAAAGGTCAAACTGTCACTGCCAAGTACTATTCTAAAAAATCTCACAGAAAAGCTCAAGCAAATGCATCTTAGGTTAGCACAGAAAATGTCTCCCTTTTTCACGAAAATGTCCCCTCCCTTACCGCCGCAGCTACAGTGGAGGTTATCAACTCTTACGAATGGCAATTATTCACCCTCCTTATAGCCCAGACCTCGCCCCTTTGTTTCCAGAACTTGATGGAAGGAAGTATAAGACCAGGGCGCTTTTATATCTGCTGTTAAAGTACTTAAAATATAGGTCTGCGTCATGTTTCGCAGCGGGAATACAAAAGTTCCCACGAAGATGACATAAGTGCGTAGAATTAGGTGGAGAATATTTTGAAAAAGAGAAGAAAGATTTTTTTTTAAAAAATGTTGAATGGTTTTCGGGGTGTCAAATGTCCGGATATATTCTGACTGTCCCTCGTATATTTAGGTACATTTTTGTCTTCCGCGGCACAGGGAGAATACGCGGATTAATACAAACGAATTTTGATTTGAATAATGTCTTGTCGATTACACGTATATGTATAAGTCCTATACCCATGAAACAAAAATCGACCGTTTTGTATTTTCTCCGGTAAAAGCTCCGATGTCATTCTGGTTCTCAGCAATAACTTCCTCAAAAGAAAAATCATGCAAGAAAACTCGTTTTCGAAAACACGGTCAACTTTTCCAGTCTGGTTCTCAACGATTACTTCTTAAAAGAAAAAAATATGAACAAAAACCGTATTCGAAAATACAGTCAACTTTTTTTCAAGTATATCTAACGAATAAAGCAAACCGTGGCAGTTGTTTCAAGCATTGGTGCTTAAATTGAACTTTATTCCTTTTAACGTTTGGTTAAAAATTCCAGTCAAAATAATGTCAACATAAAACTTTACCGGTCAAACCTGTGACGACATGAATTCGTTTGTAAATATCACAGAGTGCATAGGTTGCAGTCAGTCCTATTCCAAAGACTACCGGATATACACTACAGATAATTAGACAGAGAATATTTTGTCCGCGATTTTTACAACGATTGTCTTGGGTTTTCCTTTGCGTTCTAAAGAAGGCAAATTTAAAATATTTTGACATAAAATGTGAGATTTTATGATTCTATTGTATTTACAAAAAGATAAGATAATACAAGAGCCGTCGGAGACGGATTATGCTCCCCGAATAAGGCTTTTGTCACAGAACTATATGCCATTATTGGACAAATTTTTTTTTATTGAATGCAACTATAGTTTGAGAGTTCAGTTCACAAGAAATTTCGAAGTTTGACAAACGTTGAAGGAAGCGGTTTGGCTTCACAGGCCTGATTCTAGTAAAATTCAATATCATTATATGGTAAAGGGTTATATATTTACCTTCATTATCCAAGTTATCAATGAAAATGTCTCCATACAAAAATTAAAGACTCTAACTTGAGTAGTCTTGCAGATACAATAGACTGATTTAATTTAGAAAAGGATATATACAAAATGTAAAGCTACATGGCATTAAGCCCCTTTTAGCATGGTAAGGCTCATTGGGTAAAAAATTGAAATAAAAATTACCTAGGGCTTTTAATGAACAACATTTATGTAAAGTAACAAGAAATTTTGACAATTAGGGAAGGAGGAATATTTGAAAATTAATGACCTTGACAATTTGACCTTGACCAATGACCTTGAACTTAGTACCAACAGAAAGTCCATGTCATAAGCAATGCACATGTAAAATATGAAGGCAATATCACTTACCATTGTTTACTTATGGGAGATGTTAAAGTTAAAATTTTCGACATTTTGAGATTGAGAAATGACCTTGACCTTGATAGATGACCTTGAACCTCATACAAAAAGAAAGGTCATGTCAAAAGCAATGCACATGTAAAATATGAAGAGTGTGTCACTTACCATTGTTAATTCATAGACAATGTTAAAGTTAAGCTTTTCAAAACTTTGACCTTGAGAAATGACCTTGAACTTGACAGATGACCTTGAAATTAGTACCAACAGAAAGTCCATGTCATAAGCAATGCACATGTAAAATATGAAGGCTGTATTACTTACCAATGTATACAATATCAAAGTTAATTTTTGAAATTTTGACCTTGAGAAATGACCTTGACCTTGACAGATGACCTTAAACTTAATTCCAACAGAAAGGTCATGTCATTAGCAATGCACATGTGAAATATGAAGGCTATATCACTTACCATTGAAAACTTATAGACAATGTTAAAGTTAAAATTTTCAACTTTTGACCTTGAGAAATGACCTTGATCTTGACAGATGACTTTGAACTTAGTAACAACAGAAAATCCATGTCAAAAGCAATGCACATGTGAAATATGAAGTTTATATCACTTAACATTGTAAACTTATAGACAACCTTTAAGTTAAGATTTTCTAAATTTTGATCTTCAGAAATGACCTTGACCTTGAATAATGACCTTTAACTTGGTACCAACAGAAAGGGTTTGTCACAAGCAACGCAATATGAAGACTTAATCTGTAACCAATCAAAAGTTATTGCCAATTTAGTTTTTGCGGGGAAAAAAGACAGTTAACGTAAAGGTAATAACATTAAGGCACCTTTTCCCATGACGCATTTTTAAACGAAAATTCCCGTTAGTTTAAGGTCAAGGGGATCTGATTTGCTACTCAAATGTGAAATTTAATGAAATTCTAACAATTAGTCTTGAGAAGTTGGAAAAAAAACTAGTTTTTACATTAAGGCCCCCTTTTCCACGATGTAGCCTTAAAATAGGAAAATCAAAAAACGGGTCTTGGAAAATTACTAGGAAGATTATATATGAAGTTTCGTCCAATTAGGCCCAGGGTTTGCTGAGATCTGACTTCGGACGGACGGTCGGATGGAAGGACGGAAGGACGGACGGACGGACGGACGGCTATATGCTCCCCCCGAAATTTTTTTCGGGGAGCATGAAAATTATCATGGTAGCAACCCAGTATTTTTGTTTTCTGGAATACTCTATCTTCATATATTTAACCAATTACCAGACAATAATTTATTTAAAACTGTGCCAAATTTAAAGTGTGTAAATTGTTCAGTTTATTTTTTATTCCTTTATTTATTCATTTGTCATTTTGTGGAAGAAAATATTGTGGGCAATAAAGGAATTGTAACAAGGATATTGTTACATAATTATTTCCACATTTTTTTCTTAAGTTCTTTTATCTTTTGGTGAGCATCAAAAGGCCTGGTTGTTAAGTCATGTCTCCTGGTGATAATTTTACATGATATAGATATAATGTACACACATTTAATAAGAATGATTGGTTCTCCATAATCAATAGGAGGAATTCAACTGAACAGCTTGATTAACCAAGTCCAACGACATAATTTTTGACTGGTCCAAATTCAAAGAAAAACACCAACTTCTTTGGCAAAAGAACGTAGGATTACACTTGTTACATGTAATATTCTCTCTCTGTGCTGAAATTCAATAAAATGTATATTTGCGCACAGGTCTCAACACCAATTACAAGTTGAAAATAAAATATGCCTTAACACAATGGTTAAATCACTGGAAATTAGAAATTGCACTAACAAATCAGAGCTTAATGGATTTTCACCCTGTACTTTGGGCAAACAACTAATATTTGTTTCTTTCAAAACTAAGATTAAGATGGATGTGAACTTTGATGAAAATCTGCTTAACTATATCAAATTTTATTTGAAAAAAAAAAAAAAATAATAAAATAAAACGACCCTTGGAAAAATGGACCAAAACAGATAGCACTGCGAAACGGTGTGTCTCTGAAAGGATAACTTTGTATGAATAATAGACATATAGTCTGTCTATGTATATAGCTGTGAAAATTAATACATTTATAATCATCTGAGTCTGTGATACTGGCAATATGTATAAATAATCATGATTTATGAATATCTTCAACTCTGATGAATTTATGACCAGTTTATTGCTTCTGCAATGTTGTAATTTTTCAATACAGTTCAAACATTAATTAGAAAGGGGTTATTTGTGATCGAATGATTTCTGTTATTATTATTCTTCGTCCTTACACAGTTATATGGTGTGATTAGGATTTATATTTAAATATTCTAACATTAATACTATAAACTCTATGTAATAGGAGCTTCATCAAGACTATTCAAATAAGTGCCCACGAAATTGGATTTCATTGAGAAATGGGGAGTTTAGCATGCTGTTACCCCTCATTATCTAAGTCACTGTTTAAGTCAAGATAAACAAAGTTTTTAAGGGATTTAGATAAGAAAAAGTATTGATATGTTGTTTTACATCTCGGGATAACTTGCATCTATGGATTCCTCCACCTTTGAACTCTCTCAAGACCATCTGAATGATCACTGGAGCTTCGTGATTGTAATTGGAGAGACCACTTCCATTGATCATATAATGATGCAGTACAGAAGTCTCCTTTAATATAATTCCCTCAGGTTTACGGTCAAAACTGTCTCTTGCAACATGTTGAAATCATGTTTATTGTTCTAGATAGATATTGTTACCTCTGCAATATAGAGGATAGTTCTGGTATGAAGCAGGATATAAAGTTTGTACAGAAAGTCACAAAACTATAGCCTAAAACTCAAATCTATATTCTGCGATTTCTTGTTGCTCTTTCGCCCGCAAGCCGCCGTCATAGCGCAGTTGGTAGCGCGTCGGACTGTCAATCTAGAGGTCCCGGGTTCGATCCACGACGGCGGCACTCATCCTAATGTCTCTCACCAATGGGTCTATAATCGTAGACCTATGTTGGATAGCAGCTGGAGACCAGGAAAGGATGTAACGGTAGTACTGGTGTGAGAAATACCAGGATTCCATTGTTAGGTGCTCCAGCCGCCGCGATGTAACTGAAAGATTGTTGAAAGCGGCGTAAAACCCCATTCAAACAAAATCTTTCGCCCACAACCTAGTCTTTGCCTTATTTCATATTAATCTATTTTGAGATAAAGTAGAGACGGTGACAATGAATTATAGTGGAATATTCACGTAGTGCATAAAACCGTTAGAATCACGCATTCAGTTTGAATTTGCTCAAACTAACGCCATTTTGACGTCATCGGGACTTTTATTCGCTAGCCGATTTTCAATTATGTGAACATCAGTTCAGGACTAAAGTAAGAGTGAATATATATTCTATTGTTGCACTTGAAAAAGCCTTATAAACACAATGCAATTCGAGCGTGGCAAAATCTTTGTCAATCTATGTTGAAAATAGGTCTCGCGTGGAACTTTTCCACAAGAAAAAGGTTTTGTTCAATACGTGTAACCGGTAATATTTTTTCTTTATGGTTGTATATCGAAGTTACATCTGTTGTATTTATTGTATTTATTGTATTTAAAGAACCCCGATAACATTAGATATCCAGAAAAAAATCTACGAATGTCTCCGTTTTTCTGTCGTTGTTTTACATCGGGATAGAAAGTTACAGAAATTCACAGTAGCGTCCGATTTATACCAAAACAAGACCAGGTTAAGTTATATCAATACTAAGTATACATGAATGTTTTATCGATTTAATATGTTTCTATATAAAGGAAACTGTTTACAAAAGAAAATGGTATTCAAAATAACTTAAGCCATTAAATTTTGGTACCATTCGGCATTCAGTATGTCCTTCAACGGTTATGGTTGAATTTACGTAGCTTCAACATTGCAAGATAAAATTAAAACCGCGTTGCTTATTTAATCCTTTCACCACAAGATAAATTAAAACCTTGATGTTTATTTAATCCTATCAAACTGAGCGTTTTACGAAAGATGTGAGCTTAGCAGTTAATTCCACACATAATTCCTGTACTAAATTTAGCTTTGGTTGATCAAATCAGCTCTGTTTCTATATTTATCGATGGACAGTAGGGATTTGTTAAGATCAATAAAAGGAAGCGCGTTGTAATCTAGGGAACTAATCTTCATTTCATATTGCTGTAGGACATCAGAGTTTGTTTCCCATAGATTAGTACAAACTCTTGATAGAATTATTATAACAAATTCTTACCGTTAGTTATTGAAAATGTAATCGCTTTTCTGAGTTATAAGGCTCAATAAGTAATCCATGCGAGCTACTAATGTTATCTTTGTTATTCTATAAGTCTAGCACTTACTCTGACTTAGATCAGGACATTGGTGGTTTTGATTCTCACTTTGTTATAATCTGTTTAATTTGGGTCATATGAAATGAGGTCATTTGGTGTCGACAACCGAATGCCGTGATTTCTCAAATAACGTGGGTTTCCAATGAACCTTTCCTAGATAAGCACATAAAGCCATCTTTAGCCGATCAAATTACCGTTAAGGCAAAATCTGTGTTAAGCGTTTGAGAGTATTCTAAGGTAAAAGGAAAATTTGATCAAGGTTTCAGAAACATCGATACCTCCTTTTAAACGGCGCTATTTTGAACGATTTATAGCCAAGTGCATGTCTCAAAAAGTGTTATGCTTTGATGGCGACCTAAATGTCGTTACTACAGCTTAAGCCAACAAAATTGCATCCTATAAATGTCGGCTACTATCGAAGTTTAATTTTAAGTCTAAATTAATGATTTAATTGGTCGATTTATTCTTTGATTGACAGCCATGAAGGGCCAATTAGATGTTGCGTCTCAGAAATTTATTATAACAAAGTAATGCACAAAAGAAATCTAAGAACTGAAAGTCCTGAGAGCGGTTTTGCTGGTTTATCAGTAACCGCGCTCAATAATGCGAGCATATTTCATCAATATGAGTGAGTAAATCGTACACCTAAATAGGAGGAGCAGCCTGAGGCTCGATAAGATTGTAGTGGTAGTATTGGTGTGTGAACTACCAGGAATCCATGGTTAGTAGCTCCAGCCGCCCCGATATAACTGAAATACTATTAAAAGTTGCATTAAAGCCTATTCAATCAGCCATGACCCATAACTGTTTACCGAAATCGCTATTTTGAATTAAATGCAACGTTTTCTTCTTAAGTGCGTGAAAATCTCTGGTTGTGTGGTAAAAGGTTAAATGATAAAATGTAAAGAAATCAAAGCTAACATTCAATTCTTTTTTCGGTGAGCATATTATTATTACAATTGAAGTACTACATGTCCGTCTCAAAGATTTAGGCGAATTAGAGAGGTAAAAGGTGTTGTATTCGATGGGGTTAATAGGCGCTTCAGTTTACAACAGGCTTGTAACGTGTTACATATACTGTGTATACGGGGTGTAAATTTGCCCAGGCCTGCCAGGTCAATACACCAGCAGATGGTTTACATGTATTCGCTAACTCCACTAACCACTGGCCTAGATTCTTTCTTGAAACGCGAGGAAATTATTTCTCTCATTTTGACAATTCATAAGACAAAATACCTAGAATATATTAAACCATTTTCCTGGATATTCATGACTAAAAGGAGGCTATTGGCATTCAGCAAGTAAGTTATTTTCTTCATCAGCGATGAAACAAGATGGAGGCGATCACATAGATTTTCACTTCACGTTTATGAGCATGCGCGGAAATGATCGGAAATGTGTGAGAACTTGTTTCCGGTTGATCGATATGAAATACTGGTTTTTCCTAAAAAAAACCCCGCTAAAATCGAACTGGTCATTATTAGACACTCCTACGTTAGTCCTATCTATAGATGTCTTTCTTCTTCATTTATTCAGCATTTTCCCTTGTTTATTTGTTACAATCTGCCATTGCTCATGTATGTGATTTAATATGTTGTCTTTTACGGTGAACAATATCTGTTCAAGTCACAAAAAAGTTTCGTTCTTTTCTGATTAATTTAAAAAGTAGCTTTTAACTCACAATATGTCGAGAATGCGAAAATATGACGTAAAGAACGAGAGAGTAGTATAAAGGAGATGCTAGGGTAAAATGTCGAGAACGCATGGGTACGACGATGATAATGCGAGAGTAAAATTTCGAGACCGCGAGAGTTCGGTGTGGAGAACGCAATAATGAGAATGCTAAAGTTTGGTAATGAGAATGCGAAAGTTTGATGATGAGAATGCGAGAGTTTGGCGATGAGATAGCGAGAGTAGGATGTTAAGAACGAGATGGACGGAATAAGTATTCCATGCGTGTTTGATCGAATGTGTATGGCCTAATTTCATGTTCTATACATCAAATTTGGTTTTCATATGGTATCATTTTGTCTAATTCAACTGTTCCAGAATAAGAATAATGTCATATCAAAAGAATATTTCGAGCAATTTTGATTTCAGATATTCTTTTTTCATTTTCACTGAAATGCGACTTGAATAGTAGCTACCAAAATGACGCCATTTTACACTCTTAATTGATTCGTAGTATTGGTCGAGGCGATCTGATTGCATTAGGGACACAAGAACTAGCCGAAAACGGCCCAGAATTTTGTAATTACAATTCATGAACCTTCGGCGGAAAGTCAAAATCGGTTGTGAATGAGCCTCCAAGCAGATCAAAATTACTAAGAACATCCATGTAATTGTATTTCCAAAACCGGTATACATTTCTTTTTTACGAGATTTTTAAAAGGAGATTCTGATTTTTACTGCAAAATGGCTTTAGCAAAGCTTGATAATTCGATTTTAATATCTAAAATTGCATGCTTTGTTAATATAAATGAATTGTATGCGAATTTATTTGAAATATATCACCAATAAAATTTCAAACAATTTTCGTTTCAGATAAAGTAATATCTTAACATTTCAATCATTTTATACCCCCCCCCCCACACACACAACGAAGTTATGGGGGGTATACTGGAATCAGGTTGTCCGTCCGTCTGTCCGTCCCTCCGTGGACATAGTTTGTGTCCTCATCTCCTCCCACATTTCCACACCAATTTTGCTGAAACTATTCCGAAATCTTCTTTGCAATGGGAACTTGTGCACTTGTCATTTTCATAATTATTAATCAAGTTTTCAGGGGTTATGCCCCTTTGAATAGAAATTATAAAATGGTTTTCTCTCTGCAGCTAAAACTACTGGACAGATGTTGATCAAACACAGCAGGAATGTTCCTTAGGTCAAGCTCTTCCAAAGTTGTTCAAAGAATTTAACTCCATGCAGAACTCTGGTTGCCATTACAACAAAAAGGGCGAATTTTCAGAAAATCTTAAAAATTCATCTTCTCTGAAACGGGGGTCACAAGTTTTACATAAGCTTATATAATAACAATTCAAAAAATCTTCTTCTCCAAAACCATAAGGCTTACAGCTTTCATATTTGGTATGTAGCATCATCTGGTGGATCTCTATCAAGATTGTTCAAATTATGTCCCAGGGTCAAATTTGCCTGTCCCTTGGGATCACAAGTAATTGAAGTTTTACATAGGTGCATATAAGTGAAAACTTTTAAAATATCTTCTTCTCCAAAACAGAAAGGCCTACAGCTTTGATATTTGGTATGTGGCATTTAAAAAGAGGCGACAGTGGGGGGTATTCGTCAGCCCTAACAGGCGACAGTTCTAGTTTTATCTAGAGCTATGACTTAAGCGATAATCGTCTCTACAATGCAGATGTAATTTCGGGTAGAGTTTACACAGGATTGTAGAAACCAAACGTCCATTAAATTTCACCATAATGCTTACGTAAGAATAAAGATTCGAATCAGAGCCATGAACGAACTTTAAATTTCGAATCAGGTGTTTTCTACAGAAACAAAAACTCGGTTGATGACCATGACCTAGTTTATCTACAGCTAGTAGAAGTTATAACTATATATTCACAATTACTTTGATTGAAGATTGTTTCCGTGCTCTAACTCATTAGCTATTTGACCTAGGACCTTGAAACTCTATACACATGTTGCTCTTGACCCAAGGAGAAGAATTAGGTATATGACCCTGCTGAAATCATCGACAACACGAAGGATAGTGAGATGACTAGTCAAATGATTTGCGATAAGCAAATATGCTTTTGATTTTCGAAACACACCATTTTTCTCTATCTTTTAATCATTCTAATTTGTAAGCTGTAAAAATGCCTAAATGAACGAGTTTGTAAATATTTCCGCAAAAAAATCATAGTGTCCCCTTATACGTCAATTTAACAAAATTATCGCACAAAGAAAGTTTGATAGATTATTATAGATAGATAGATAAATGTGTTCTGGAAATCACGATAACAGATGTATTATTTCTTTTTCGATTGTACATGGATTTCAATGGTCACTGTCAAATACATTTATGTTTTAGTTTCGTATAGAGATAGAGTGATATGCCCATTTTCGTGTAGAAAATGATATTTTATCATATAGATTATCTGTCGGCTGGCTTAATACAGGTAAAACAGGGATTTTTCTAATCTAGTGTCCTGCGCACGATCCCGAGTTAGGCCCAAAAAGGGGGCTAATGTCATTGCTACATGGGTCATTATTCTCTCACCGATGGAAACATGAGTGGTAATTTGCATATTAAGTTGACTGCGCAGCTTATGGCTCAAATCTAAAGTTGAAGTTGTACATGTCCTTGTGTGAAAAAATGTCAGGAAGCTTTTGTTAAAGATGTGCTATATATTTTTTTAGCTCCCCTGAGAACAAAGTGCCCATGGTGAGCTTTGGTTATCAATGAATGCCTGTCGTCTATTGTCCGTCGTGAGTCGACAGTCGCCAACAGAATAATTGTTAGCTGATAAGGATGAACACTATCGATTATGAAAAAAAATCCATTGGAAAATACATGTAAATGGGCCTAAATGACAATTTCTTTTTTTACACTCTATAGACCATAATTTTGTCTCAAATTTTCTTGAAACATGGTAGGGTAGGATGAACCATATTGATTATGAGAGGGTTCTATTGGAAAACACGGCGAAAGGGACGTGAATAACATTTTCTTTGTTTACAAACTAGAGGCAACAAGTTTGGTTCAATCGTTATGAAACTTGACCAGAATAATTGGTAGTTCATTAGGATGAAGGCTAATGATTAGGAGAATGTTCTATTGGAAAATAAAGGATAAGGGGCCTTAATGACATTTTCTTTGTTTACACGCTATAGGCCACAATTCTAGCTCAATATTCATTAACCCTAGCCAGAATAATTGTTAAGTCATGAAGGGTGAATCCTTTTGAATATGGGAAGTTTCTATTAGAAAACACAGAAAAAGTGGCCTTAATGACATTTTTTGTTTACACTCCAGAGGCCACAATATTGGCTCAAGAAGCTTGGCAAGAATAATTGTTATGTCATAAGGATCAACTCTATTGATTATTGGAAGGTTTAAAATTTTATATACTTCTCGAATTCCAAGAAGTTGCAGATAACAATAAAGAGTGAATACAAGTCGAAAGGTAAACAACCTAAACGGTAGGAAATATCGCTGGAAAAGAAAAAAATGCTTGCTATTTTCTTTACCCAAGATGTCCATTTCGAGTATAAAATCACAGGGACGTAAAGATCGAGGATTAAACAGGAAAGGGTTAAGTTAAATTGGCTTTGTGTATAGATTGAGGATGTTGTTGTAAGCAAACGCTGTCCGTTTAATTCAAATCTATTCATTTCACATCGATTTGTAAAATTCTTCTAACATAGATCAATCGCTCTCGATTCTGATTTCTTGACAATACGCAAGTACTCTCGCCGACTTTGTTGGCAATTGAAAGAACCAAGATCGATATCGGCCCTAGGAATCTAACTCGGGATCATTTGATTTTGAGATCGATACTATTCTTCTCTGTAATTTTAAGGAACCGCCTATCAACGGCAGTATACTTATGAGCCAAAAGACACATCTATTTGAGATAAAATGTAGTCTTCGAAATGGACCAACAGTGTGATACAGGAGGGCCACGAAACTTTTTTTCCAAATTGACTCATTAATTAGCGAAAAGATAATTAAATCATTGTTGACGAATCACAATTGACGAAGCACGATGTACCCCTACTGATCTTTATAACTCCTATTTAGAACGGTGTTCTTAAGTGTGCAAAAGAGGGTGACAGAAAAATATGGCAAAAAGATATTTGACCTTTACCGAGAAAGCGTCGATTTCGACAATTCGGAATAAAATCTGACTGTCATCAGAACAGCGTCGTCTTTTTTTTCTAAAACTATCGACATTTGCTTGATCCATCTCCTGTTTGAAACATTTTTCATTGAGTTTCAGAATGTTTAGTTTTAATGTGACGGGCCACATATTTTTATTTAAAATTTTCTTTGAAATTCCCACATTAGTTAAAATGGATGTATTTTTTCACTTTCAAGTTCAAAATTTTGAACTCCAAACATTGGTTGACATTTAAGTGAAGCTTTTTTGTTGGCTTGGTGACGTCGTAACTACAGCTACATTGGGACTTTTGGTAACCACTCTACCATCTTAATATTTTGTAACTTGGTACTGACCTTAAATCTTTCAAATAAATACCGGTTAATACCCCGCTGTAGTAAGTGGTGGTGGCCAGGGGACTCAATTGGTGGGGCCATCGATCTGTCAATCAAAGAGAGTACTGTTACAAGCTAGACAAATTTAACGACTGCAGCGACTGTATTTGTTATAAGTGTATATATGCGTTTCATCTTGACGACCATGGTCAGAATTCATCTGTAAAAGATTGACCATCTCGCGATATCGTTATCAAAATATTGTAGTATCGTCATGGTAAACAAATTATGCTAACACCGTCATCTTACCGTGATATCTTCGTCGAACCATCGCTTATGCTGAAAGGGCCATTTTCAGTTATTTTTTAAATCAAATTTTATGTACCATATTATAATAATTTGTCTTCGTTATCAAACAAAATGAAGTTTTTACTGGATCTGTTTGATATTCCAAAATAAGACAATTAGTCTTACCATTACAAAACAACAAACTTTAAGACTTATCCACTGTGAACGGTTTTTCAGACAACAACTTAAAGGTTGCGAAATTTTAGATTTTTTCTGGGTAAAAAAAACATTGTGGAAAATGAAGAAATTGCATGTTACAAGTAATTTGTTTATTTTCCACAATGCTTTCCCAATTGTTTTTCTTTAGAGGCATCACAAATCGTCATTGTGTGGGAATGGGTTAAAGTACCGCGGTAATATCAATGATGCGGCCCGTCGACTCTACTTTTACATCCAGTCACGTTTCTTATGGAACATATTTCGGTAGACACAATGTATGAGATTCGAAAAATCTTCTGAACACATTACCCCGAAGAAAGCCGCGGGAAGAAATATATATCCCATCTAAAATGGCACCGACGTTTTATTTTTGTGATTTAGTAAGAATCGATGAAGCTGATAAATGATATATGACGTTACAATAAACAACTTTCCGTAAATCACAGGGAAAATGGGAAAGTGTGAAGCAGGGAATTAGTGATCGTCAGACAACAGAATCTGTTTTTGTGTCAGAAAAACTTGCTGAAAGGTTTTACATTCTTTTTCGTTTATAACGCCCATTTTTCAAAACAGAAATAAAGGATTTTCTTTGAGAGAGGCTGATCTGAACCGAATTCGCATTAAATACACTAGTAAGTGGTCCTTGTCTTGATTTGTAACTTTTCCATCTAAGACGATTTTGATGTCAGTTTATTTTAAGGAATTTCATGTTGTAGATATCTTTTTTCTCAATGGAAATAAAAATCTGTATTTTTACAAATTCCTACACAATCCCACTTTTGATCCCCCCCTCAAAACCCCTCGAAGAAAAGGCTTGAGGAAAGCAAGCTCGAAAATGAAAAAAATGCTTGTTACAGCAAAATTTGTACTTTAACTATGTTTTCTATCAAAATAGACCGAGATACTCAAAATCCTCTCAACTTCAAATAGTTGTGTGCAATGTCTAATATTATGCCATGTGATATTAGGATATAAACTCTTTAAAAGAGATCAGCCCGGACTGCATGTATTCATCTTTACTCATTACCCACGTTCTACAGCGAACAACAACCACGAATATATGTATAAAATCGCTCTTTAAAGGTAGACATCCATATACATGGCACTGTGGTATTTATTTGGTCCAGAAAGGGTATAACACATTACCACATGGCAGAACTTCAGACTGGTACAAATTCAAAGAACTTCCGCAAAACAAATTGAAGTTGAGAGAATTTAGTATCTGTTGAAAGCGAGGTTGAAAATGAAAAAAAAAAAAGAATGCATGTAACAAACATTTTCTTTTTATCAATATATTTTTCCTCAAGACTTTTCTGGGGGGCGTAAAAAAGCGAGTTGTTTAGAATGGGATGTTCTGTCACATTTTAGAAGGAGAATGTATCAATGATCAACGACATTAGACATGGTTAGAAAGATGACCATTAAGTTTCGAAAATGATCTCGAAAGGCATTTTTCCCTAGTTTAGCCGCCTGCGCAATCATTACTTCTCACACTTTTGAGGTAGTCTTTTTTCAAGGGACAGGTCAAATTGTGTTTGTTAAATAAGTACTGTATGCGACATTCATGCTTGTCGTTTCTCGAATACAATATTTCTACGAATTGCCTTTTATAACATTTTTATAAAGTCATGCGAAACGACCATAGTGTTTAAGACTGCTCAAATTTTCGGTTACTGCTTCCATTTTTTTTTTTGCTCCCCGAAAAAGATCTCGGGTGAGCATATAGTCGCCGGCTTGTTCGCGCGTCCGTCCGTCCGTCCGTTTGTTCGTCCGTCCGTCCGTCCGACGTCATATCTCAGGAACCCCTTGGCCTAATAAGATGAAACTTCATATATAATCTTCCTAGGAAATTTCCAAGAGACCTGTTTCTACAAGACCTCTCAAGTTAGAGTCTTTGTTTTTTTGTATGGAGACATTTTTCATTGATAACTTTGATAGTCAAGGTAAAATATTTAACCCTTTACCATATAATGATATTGAATTTACTAGAATCAGGCCTGTCAAGCCAAACAGATTCCTTCAATGTTTGTCAAACTTCAAAATTTCCCGTGAACTGAACTCTCAAACAGTAGTTGCATTCAAAAAGAAGTTTTTGTCCAATAATGGCATACAGTTTTGTGACAAAAGCATTATTCGGGGAGCATAATCTGTCTCCGACGGCTCTTGCTTTATACAGTATCTAAGTGCCTTTTTTATAACCCTACTGATTGGTATATGGATATTGTTTTGACGTTCAATTCATCAGGTGTTAGGTAGATGTGCAATTTTAAACTTCTTTTTGTAATAGTTCATGGTCATGGTCACTGACAAGGTTAGATGGTGTAATGAGTCTGGAACGTACCTGCTACATTCAAAATGATAGACAAAATGATTCTGTTTCAGGGATAAGTTGGCAATTTAAACCAAAAAAAGGATAGCTTATGTTCCACTTCTCAGATCATCATATGTTGGAATTTGTCTAAATATAGGATGCTAAAAGCATTGTTGTTAAAAATTTAATTTAATGCATTGGTGGATAATAAATAAATAAAAAAAATAGATAAAAAAATGATGCCCTTTCAGAGTGCAGTTCAATTTTAAAAAATGGGAAAGACTAAAGACACACTTATGGACAAAGTAAAATGACTAATTGCTAGCCCCGCCCATTGACATCTTTAGCCCCTCCCGTTGACTCCAACAGAAAATTACGCTCCAGTTTTTAACGGCGTTATTTTGCAAAATTTATGTTCAATAGCATGTTACAAATATGTAGACTGGTTAGTTGGCAACCTAAATATTGTAACGACACCTTGGATTAGTTGTAGTTACGAAGTTTAAGTCGCCAAACTATCACAAATAATTCACCAAAAATGGGGGCCGATATTCAAACTGAACTTTCAGTCTAAATGAACGATTTCATTGGTCGACTGATTATTTGTTGACAGCTGCGATTGTTCAATATCGGTGGGAATATTAGTTAAACGATATGAATTGACTTAAAAAGGATTTGTGTTTGACTCACAAACCAGGGTTTTGACCCTCAAGAAACTGAAAAAGATAGAAGTAGACCCATTGTTTAAAATATTTCTAAGGGTATATCATGTATTATTGAAATTGTTTAAATCAATTGCTCACTTTTATTTTTATAGGAAGAGGTCGGTTGGCACTAAAAACCATCAAATATCTACGTATGATAAACTCTTTTTTTTCTTTTTTTTTTTTTTTTTTTGACTACTTCAAAAACTATTTTGGTCCCCTAGAATTTCATTGTCAAATCGGTAATGAGTCCTCCATTTCAAAAGCTAACTGGTACAAGCCCTGTTTAAACACGATTTTCAAGAGACGTCCTGACAACATGTGGATATATCTATTTGGAGTAAGATACACGGTCATTGTGTTAGGAATAGCCCTCTTTGTAGCTTACTTATTTTGTTACAGTCGAGAATTTTCACTCAACTTGCGTCGCATGCTATTAAAAGCGTAACGGAATGATACGTAGTACGAATACGACTTTGAGATGACGTTACACTATTGCGCTTTCGACTTACCTAAAACATTCAAGTCAATAATTTAGAAAAATATTCAGGGTTACCCATCAATTTTATTTCCTCTTCAATTCCCAATATCATATCATATTTCAGATTTGGTATAAAGGAGAATTTATTTCTTCCACTTGAAAAATTTATTAGTTTTCTCCTAAAATCTTTACTTTATTTCTCCCCAATCGTAAATTTTTTCATTACAAGATTTATTTCAGAGATGAAATGAGTCCTAAAAATAATTACAAGATCGGATTCCAATTGACGCCATGGTTGAACACCGTAGTTACATTTCCAGCTCAACTAACTGTAGTTACGACGTTTCGGACGCTAAACAACGATTAACATATCTAATTTAAGCTAATTATCCTTAAATTACGCAAATTAACTTGACATATTAGTTTTACTGCTGCATCTGGGGTCAGTGGGCGTGGTCAGCTATTCGTCATTAAGAAGGTTAAAGGTTTTAGAAACAATTCAAACTGATTTTGAGTAAGATCGCATAACGCGCTAAAAACAAAGCGTAGAAGGTCTTATCTATATTTTGCGTAGCTGGAAAATTCGTTTCATACCTTGAAGAAAATAAAACAACATCATCATCATCAACAACAATAACGACAAGAGTAAGGAACTAATTTTTATGCTTTCGCTCAACCCATTCCAACTTGACAAACTTTTCAACGTGTCCAAATTGATTAAAATGCAGACGACAATTTTAGGTTAAAGAAATTCTAAAATTCTTTGTCTTTTGGGGTTGAAAACATTGTGGACATTGAAGAAATTGCTTGACACAAGCAATTTCTTCTATGTCCACAATGTTTTACTAAAGCTTTCTTTTTGAGGGGCGTATAAAGGAGGGATTGTGTGGCAATGGGTTAAAGAAGTTCCAAAAGCCATTCTCACAGAGACCCTTAGGAAACAGCTATAGAAAACATTATGGAAAACGAGGAAACTGCTTGTTTAAAGTAATTTCTACATTTTCCGCGATGCTTTCCAAACAACGGACAAAGATTTCATATTTTCAACAGCTGAAATTTTTCGTCTGGAACTTCCTTGAATTTTTATATAATCTTGAATTCTGTCGCCTGATAAAGGGTTAAAATCTTAAGCTTTTAACTATTTTGCTTATCTGATGAATATTGAGTTATTAATCTAAGGATGTGGATATTTTTAATTTGATTTCATTGAAGCTTGAAATTAAAAAAATGAGTTTTGATAGCGTTTGGCTAGATTTTTAGTTTCAAAAAAATACTCTTTGTATCTTTTTTTTTCATTTTTAACTACAGACTTGCAGATTATGGAATACCGGTCCATGGGCATTGGTCATACGAGAAAAAATGACATAAAGTATTCCATCATTTCACGAAAGTAATAGCGACATGCGTCTTTTGTCGATTGGCGAAAGAAATGTCGCAAATACAGCTTTACTCAGTCCGTATTTACAGAACTTTTTCGCCCACCTACGATAAGTATCTCTCCAAAGAACGAATGAAGGGAAGATCATCTAAGTTACGTGAGTAGCTGGTTGCTCCAATCGAATGTTGTGCATGCGTGAGAAATTACAGGAAGTCATGATAAGGTGCGCTTTCCTCTCTGAAATAAGTGAAATACTTTTAAAAGAGGCGTTTAAACACATACGTTAAACCAACCAACCAACCAAACAACCAATCTACCAACCATAAACCAACTAACTAACCAATCGATCAATCAATTAATCAACAAACCAACTAACTAATTAGTCAGTCACTTCGTCAGTCGTCAAGTACTCTTCCAGGCTGACCTTGTAACGGAACAATGGGCTAATTAAAGTCACCGAATTAAAGGATAGCTGGTCACGCCTATTCGGACATATTAGTTTGAAAAGATATTTACTCATTCCCACACGACAAAATTTTAGACTGGTCCAAATTGAAGGAAGTTGTAGACGGCAATTTCAAGTTGGCGGAATTTCAAATTATGGTCTTCTTTGGATAGAAAACATTGTGGAAAATGAAAAAAAAAGTTTCTAACAAGCTATTTTTTTTCCATTTTCCACAATGTTTTCTAAAGTTGTTTTCTTGAAGGGCGTAAAACGGAGAGATTTTAAGGGAATGGGTTAAACGACATTATTTTGTAAAATATGAAATTAGAGGTATAAATACCCGGAAAGTCGTTGGTTTGCGACCAAAACGTCGGAAATACTGACCAATTAAGCTTTAATTACGACGTTTTAGTCGCCAAATCGTCAAAATACATTTAAATGTCAGAATTCAAAGTTTTCTTTCAATCTTCATGAATAATTTGATTGGCCAAACATTTTAATGACAGCAGCAATCCACCAATTAAACCTTGGTGTCCTTTTATTTATTTTCACTTTCAAACACAGATGCCCAATCTTTATAATTTCACCTTTTAACAGAAATCAAGACCTTCTTCTTTGGAATGGGATTCAAACATGTCAAAATTCGGGGGGGGTATTTAAAGCAAGGATGATAACTAACGGCTTGCCAGTTTAGACGTTGTTTAGTACTGGTACAGGGGCAACTGATCGATTGCTGACCCCATCCACTGACTCCGCTGGTCACGCCCTTCGGTTGGTTGGCGACCTACACATCGTAACTACAGCTTGAATTATCTGTAGTTATGAAACCACCGATGATAGTAATACTTCAAATAAATGTCGGCTAATGCCTGAGTTCAAAGTCCATTTCTGGTCTAAATAAGTAACAATTTGAATAATCAGTGACTATCCACTTCTTTTTAGCGTTTTTTTAGGCTAATTTCCACGCATGCTCATAAACGTGAAGTGAAAATCGATGTGATCGTCTCCATCTTGTTTCATCGCTGATGAAGAAAATAACTTACTTGCTGAATGCCAACAGCCTCCTTTTAGTCATGAATATCCAGGAAAATGGTTTAAAACTTTGACTAAATATATACATGGTAAATTGTCTCATGATTTGTCAAAATGAGACACAATTTCCTCGCGTTTCAAGATAGAATCTAGGCCAGTGGTAAGTGGAGTTGGCGAATACATGTGAACTGTCTGCTGGTATTTTGACCTGGCAGGGCTGGGCAAATTTACACCCCGTATACACAGTATATGTAACACGTTACAACCCTGTAATAGACGCGATTCAAGCACCTATTAACCCAATAAAACACCTTTTACCTCTCGAATTCGACTAAATCTTTGAAACGGACATGTAGTACTTCAATTGTGATTACAATATGCTCAACGAAAAAAGAATTGAATGTTAGCTTTGATTTCTTAACCTTTTATCATTCAACCTTTTACCACATAACCACAAATTTTCACGCACTTAAGAAGAAAACGTTGCGATTGATTCAAAATACCGATTTCGGTAAACAGAAACGGGTCATGATTGATTAAATAGTGTTTAACGCTACTTTTAATAGTATTTCAGTTATATCGGGGTGGCTGGAGCTCCTAACCATGGATTCCTGGTATTTCACACACCAGTACTACCAATACATCCTTATCGAGCCTCCAGCTGCTCCTCCTACTTAGGTGTACGATTTACTCACTCATAGTGATGAAATATGCTCGCATTATTGAGCGTGGTTACTCATTAACCAGCAAAACCGCTCTCAGGACTTTCAGTCCTTTGATTTAGCCTGAGATTGCGTAAGCAATCTCAGGCTAAAGTTACATTGCTAAAAATTCAAACCCATGCAGAGTTTAATGTGAAAGCATAATGTAAAAACATCTACCGCAGTCAATGTGATCTTCTGTCGCATGAAAAGTAGATCGGATCTGTCCATAAATTAATACACCCGATTGAGGCGAGAAGGACGAAGGCGAAATATGACTCATTGAAAGCTGTCGGCTTGATGTACAGTACTTTCGTGTGAGTGTTCTGAATTTGGCAAAATTATCAAAACTTGACGACTGAATGGAAAGAAAGGAGATATAAAATATATTGGAAATTATTAAACATATATGATCATAACATATTGTTAAGAAAAAAATAAGCTGTTTGTTTCATACCAAAATAATAATACTTATTCTAGAGTAACAATGTTAAAACGGTACGGTTATACGAAGTTGCTGTATAAAGCTGATAAGCGAAGCTGTCGGTTTTTCGCACGATTGGGATGTTTTGTTTAACAAATCATTCATAGGATCATATTCGGACTGTCTGAAAACAATTTGGTCGAGCTATGACTTTGTGTTTATTTATTTTTACCTTCGAATTCTACCCAAAGGATGCAACGTCTACATACCGCTTTTAAGAGGTGTACATAATCATGTTAACCTGGTAAACGACCGCCCGCCCTCTCTCGCTCTCTTTATCTGGAGATTATAAAGCGCATATTTACATAACGAAATTGGTCTGTGTGGTAGAATACTCACATCGCACGCAAGAGCCTCCTAGTTCGAACCTAGCTACATCCTCCATTCCCCCATCTCTCTCACTCTCTAGCTCTCTCTCGCTAGCTCTACTGGCTGAAAGCCAACGAGATTTTGTCATTATGTGGTGTCCGTCGTCCGTCCGTCCGTCCGTTTGTCAACTTTTACTTTAAAAATCTTCTCGGAAAGTACTGAACATAATTCAAACAAACTCAACCAAAATTAACAGGAAGGATCCTTGGGTGGCCTTTATCAGATCCCTTCAAAGCATTTTGATCGGGTGAAAATTAAGTAACGCTAAATATACATGTAAATATATCGTTACAATACCTCAACGGGATGAAAATTATTGCGGGCAGGTTGTGTCCCCTAGCGCACAAATTGGTAGATCTGCGCATAATCGACAGTAGATTTGGGTAAAAAGTGGCACCTCCGATAATCCGACCATCAAACTTTTTCTGCCCAGATCGTATATCTCCTGTATACATATCTCAGGCTTTCAGCGCTTTGATTTACCTTTGCAATGCTGGGTCCAGAATATTTCTGTTTTGGCAGGATATAGAGACAAAGAACAGCTTGAAAGCGCAGCCTGACCTAATTTTTCAAATAAAATATATTACCAATAGTAGGGGATCCCCTTCTTTCAGTCTTTTGCTTTTAATGCAAACACAATAAGTTTAGAGAGAGGGGGAGAGAGGGAGACTCTGACTGACTCCCCTGCTACGCCCAGTGACTCCAACAGGAAGTCCCGCTTACATATACAACGGCGTTTGCCAAATCTATGTCCTGTAACATGTAACACAAATGTAAAATGGTTGGATGGCGACCCAAACGTCAAAATTACAGCTGGAATAAGTTGTTGTTACGCCGTTTAGGTCGCCTACCCATTCATATATATGTCGGTGAATTTTGGAGACGCAAATTCACTTCCAGTCGAAATGAATGTTATAGTTTGTCGATTAGATCTTCGATTGACAGCCACAATTGGTCAATTCGTTTGACAACTCAAAGATATAGTTGGCGAAAATTCGAAAAGGTGTAGACCTGATCATTTATCTTTTAATGAAAGTAACTACGGCGGATTAAACAATTCTTATGTTTTTAAGAAGAGGGTAAACCATGGTTTAAGAATATGCCTATTCTGTCTGACCATAAACCGTTTATCTATCATCTTGTTAGATCAAAATGATTAAAGTTAAATGTTTTCTTATAATTGTAAACATATTTGTAGCTCACCTGAGCACAACGTGCTCAAGGTGAGCTATTGTGATCGGTAATTGTCCGGCGTCCGTCTGTCCGTCTGTCCGTCCGTAAACAATTATTAAAAAATCTTCTCCTCCTAAACCATAAGGCCTAGAGCTTTGATATTTGGTACATATCATCACCTATTGACCCTCTACCAAAATACTTCAAAGAATTACAGTACTCTGAAAATAAACCTTTTTGTGCGATCCGAGATTTTACAAAGGAAATCTTAAAAAATCTTCTCCTCCTAAACCATAATGCCTAGAGCTTTGATATTTGGTGTGTATCATCACCTATTGACCCTGTACCAAAATACTTCAAAGAATTGCAGTACTCTGAAAATTAACCCTTTTCCGTGCGATTCCTGATTTTACAAAGGAATAAAGAAGGAAATCTTTGAAAAGCTTCTACACCCAAACCATAAGGCCTAGAGCTTTGATATTTGGTACATATCATCACCTATTGACCCTCTACAAAAAAACTTCAAAGAATTACCGTATTCTGAAAATAAGTCATTTTTCTGTGCGATCCCAGATCTTACAAAGGAAATCTTAAAAAAAATATTCTCCTCCTTACCTATAAGGCCAAGAGCTTTGATATTTGGTACATATCATCACCTATTGACCCTCTACCAAAATACTTCAAAGAATAACTGTTCTCTTAAAATTAACCCTTTTCTGTGCGATCCCAGATTTTACAAAGGAAATCTTAAAAAATCTTCTCCTCCTAAACCATTCGGCCTAGAGCTTTGATATTTGGTATGTATCATCACCTATTGACCCTCTACAAAATACTTCAAAGAGTTACCGAATTTTGAAGAATTAGCCCTTTTCTGTGCGATTCCTGATTTTACAAAGAAATAAAGAAGGAAATCTTTGAAAATCTTCTGCTCCCAAAACATAAGGCATAGAGCTTTTATATTTGGTGTGTATCATCACCTATTGACCCTCTACCAAAATACTTCAAAGAATTACTGTACTCTTAAAATTTACCCTTTTCTGTGCGATCCCATATTTTACAAAGGAAATCTTAAAAAAATCTTCTCCTCCGTAACCATTTGGCCAAGAGCTTTGATATTTTGTACAAATTGACCCTCTACTAAAATACTTCAAAGAATTCCCGAATTCTGTAAATTAGCCCTTTTCTGTGCGATTCCTGGTTTTACAAAGGAATAATGAAGGACATCTTGGAAAATCTTCTTCTCCCAAACCATAAGGCCTAGAGCTTTGATATTTGGTAAGTATCATCACCTATTGACCCTCTACCAAAATACTTCAAAGAATTACTGTACTCGTACAATTAAGCCTTTTCTGTGCGATCCAAGATTTTACAAAGGAAATCTTAAAAAAATCTTCTCTTCAGTAACTATTAGGCCTAGTGCTTATATATATGGTACATATCATCACCTATTGACCCTCTACCAAAATACTTCAAAGAATTACCGTATTCTGAAAATAAGTCCTTTTCTGTGCGATCCCTGATTTTACAACGGAATAAAGAAGGAAATCTTTGAAAATCTTATTCTCCCAAACCATTAGGCCTAGAGCTGTGATATTTGGTACATATCATCAGCTATTGACCCTCAACCAAATTACTTCAAAGAATTACTGTATTCTGAATATTAGCCCTTTTCTGTGCGATCCCTTCTTTTTGATAGGATTAAAGAATGATATCTTTGAAAACCTTCTTCTCCTAAACCATTAGGCCTAGAGCTTTTATATTTGGTATGTATTGATGTCTATACTTCAAGGCTTTGCCTTATTCAGGTAATTATGGTTATATGGTTGGATCATCAATATACCTAGGATTAAAAGAGAAAATCTTTAAACATCTTCTCCAAAATATTTAGACAGAGGGCTTTGCTATTTTGTATATATCATAAATCCATGAACTATCATACTCAGGGGAGCGATTTAGGACCATCATGGTCCTCTTGTTTTCTTTATGGATTATTTCCCTTTATTTGAAACAAAAAAAAAAAGATATACAAAAAAGCATTGCATTGAACCCACTTCACTTTTACACGTGCAGTATGCACTTGATAAATTTGAAAGATAGGGACTTTATGCATTTTGCCAATACCATTAAAAGTGTAAGGAAGTTGGTTTGCGGTTAATCGGTATCAAACATTTACAAAGGGCATATTTTAACGAAGTCAAAATTATGATGTTTTCCTCTTAAATGTAATTGTATTAACTGACGTTTTCAAATATAAACGTGACTGAGTTAAATAAGGGACTAGTAAAATCTAATTCTATGACAAAAGAAAAAATACATCGACAAGAAAATGGCTACCTGAAAAGTACATGATAACCCCCCAAAATAAAGCCTTTTTCTTATACCTATTCAGGGTCATCCATTAAACACGGGGTCAGTAGCGTCAGAATTTTACGGCTATGCAAGGATAAATCTCCCCTAAGCCACCTTAGAGTATAAACTTGTAAATGCAGTTCATTAAGAGGTAGGACTCTCTTTTCCTCTCTTCTTAACACCAAATGTGTCAGTTATAACTGCCTGTCGGCACCTTTATCATAGATAACAAAATGGCCATTTTTTTCCCTTGGAGGCCGCACTACCGATCATCTAATTTGAAGAAGGTTTTTGTGCTTCTTTCGATAACTTCACACTTCTTGCAAATCACGATAAGATATTCATTCAAATAATTAGAAATAACGGGCAATAGATATGAACGTGACAGGGACGTGATAATTCGAGGCGACTCTATAAGCTTAAAGCTTTCGTCGCAATCGAACTAAAGAAATTAGAGTAAACTAATTATGTTTACGATGATTTTTTAATGAAATAATTGTAATGCCCTCAATTACATGATGCTTGACTGATCAGACAGAATTTGTAAAGGAACAGTCCTGCTGATGGTACAATCATTCTGTGAACAATTGAATAGAATCTGATGAAAACTGTTGGCTCTTTTGTGGTAAAAATATTTTAAAATGAAATTTTCATTTGGCACCTTTTCCTATAATGCTTGACGGTCAGATCTAATGTCAACATCAAATATCATAATTATTGTACAATCATTCTGTGAAGGTTTGAAGAAAATTCGATGATAGCTCTAGACTAGGTAACAGGGATTTTTAGATTAATTTTTCTTAAGGCCCCTTTTCCTGTGTTTCTTGATAAATAGTTCAGACCCAATTTTGAAAAGAATGAGCCCCTCGATCTTAAAATCATTCTGAGAAAGTTTCAACAAAATCCGACCAAAGCTGAGGAATCAATTGCATGAATAAGATTTTCTAATTGAATTTTCATACAACCCCTTTCCCCATGTAACATGATTGACCAGACCCAATTTCGAAAGAAACTATCCTTACGATAGTATAACAAATCTGTGAATTTTCACGCGGCCTGTTTTCCTGTGTTACTTGACGGATCAGATTTAATTTATAAAGGAACAGTCCTTATGATGTTACAATTATTCTGTGAAAGTTTGAAGAAAATCCTATTTAAACTGTGGACTCTAGAGTGTTAACGGGCGTTTGTAATAGATTTTTCAATTTAATTTTTATGAGACCCCTCTTCCCATGTCTATTTATTGATCAAACCCGATTTCAAAAGGAGCGATCATTCTGAGAAAGTTTGAAGAGAATCCGAAGAAACCTGTGGTCTCTAGATTGTAAACGAGTTTTTTTTACTTGAATTTTAATAACGCCATCTTTCCCATATTTTTTGACGGATCCAACCCAATTTCAAAAGGAAAGGAACGATCTTTATGATGGTACACTCGTTCTGAGAAAGTTTGAAGAGAATCCGGTGAAAATTGTGGACTCTAAAGCATTAACAAGGAAAAGTTGTCGGATGCCATTGCTAAAGCCTTTGGCCAGTGGGGTTAAGAAACTCAGAAGGAAACGCATGGAATTTACTTCGTTACAGGGCATGCAATTCGTGATTGTCTAGTACTTGTTTATAGGAGAAAAGAAGAATTATACATTTAATGTTCTGGTAGAAGGGTCTGTCAGTTCATAAATGGATGGCTCCCACTTTTCAGGGTATCCACCAACAATAACCCTTTTCACTGAGTTGTAGTCGTCTCTTCAATTTGTCTAAGGGTAACACTTCATAAAAACAGTTTTTCGTCCATTGCCCTTGTCTAAGTACCATGAGATAAATGCCTTTCGTCGTTTGGCCAACTACAGCTTTATTTAAGCTGTAGTTGCGGCATTTTGCTCTCTAAACGATGCTTTTAATCGCATTTATATTGAACTTTTTGGAAATTTACGCAAGATTTACATCATTGTCTCAAAGTGCATCAGCTGTATCAATTATTGTATTATGATACGTTATATTGTATTAGGAGATCTGTGTAAATAACGGCACCCCCGCAAAAAAACAACAACGACAAAACAATAAAAACAGATCAAAACATAAAAAACGGCGATCAAGTCATTTCGTGTCTAATGTACTTTTAGATTAGTATATTATCATGTACACATCCGATGACGTCACAAGTGTGTTTTTTTTTTATACAGTTAGAAACAACCTTCATTTTCAAATTATCACAGATTTTTTGTTGACACAAAAGGCTTAGTATTTCTTTTTATCAATTCTTACACGCTCCTATTCATCTTACTTATTTAAATCATAACACCCCCCACACACACAAAGTTTAGATTGTTGAAATAATTTTCATACTTCCATGAATAAAAATTGAGCACACTATTTTTTTCTTGCGCACAAAGTAGACAGAAAAAATGGACACAACACTAGTGCAATGTTTATTCATATTTATTGCTAAATGATTTGTTGTTTCCGTTGGGGTATGAAACTAAAAACCTTATCACATTAACGTATAACCACTTCGCGTTTTCATTCATACAGCGTGGTAAAATTTTAGGTTCATACCAAAATGAAGACAAAACAAAAACAAAAATCTCTTTATTTCTTAATTCATATCGATGGTACTGTATGAACCATGGAGTCACTGCTCGTTGGGAGTGTATGTTGGTGGCAAACTACTTGCCCAATCTTGAGCAGTTTCATTCTTAGGAATCGGGAATGGTTGGGTCACAATTTTGCCTATTTATAAGAATGCTCTAGTAGTCGATTCTATTAGGAAAACAAGTTTCTTTTGTTTTTATAGTATATATCGAAAATAGTTATCTAAGATCTCTTTATTCGACTGGAAAAATATCAATTATAACTAAAATGCAAGGATAACAACATTGTAAAAAATTTGTGGCAAAGAAATATGCACTAAATTGTAGAAATTTGACAAATGTCAAGGAAAAAATCAAATAAATACTTTCTTAAATAACGGACATTTTGAAATTAACGGTTTTTAATTGGTCGTAGACCAATTTATATGACCATAAACTCGAGATTGTGTCGCTGCAATTTACCGAAACTGCCTTTAGCCCAACTGGACGTATATTCTGACGGGAAAACAGAAAAAATCATTTCATTTTACAAGTTAAGAATTATCAAAAGGAGTAAAGGAAAACTGGACGGTCACACGCTTTAAAGATGAATGCTTCAAGGATTTTCTGCTGGTGATGAACGCGTTCTTTCAATCATATCGAGGTGTAAACAATGATGATACTGCCACTCAATTATTTTCTAGCCATAAGTTAATCAAAGTACTGAAAGTTCTTCTGGAGAGCAAATTTGATTATTATGCTTTCAAGCTGTCTAAAGAATCCGCCCAAAGAATAGTATCAATTGTTTTTTCCTTTGTTTATAATCAGCGCTGTTTAGGAACTTGTTAATTTCTGCCCAGAAAAAGAGAGGGTTTTGAAATTTCATGAACCTGCTGTCAGAATTTGCTCTTAAACTTAAGTTATCATACTTGCATAATTTTTCTGTTTTGGCTTTATAAAAAAAGCTTGCAAGGATGATCTAACCATGACAATTTAACAATCGAGAATTTTTAAAAATTTAGTTTTCACAAAAAGTTGCTTTTTTGTCGGTACCCATGTTGCATCAAGGTTTTACGTCCGTGTAAAATAATATTAGTTCTAATTAACATTCACGGAAATATCATACACTAGGATAGAACCTACGTGTTGTGAAAGTAATAGAAATTAAAGTTGTTTTACCCTAATGCTTAAGTCGGAATGCAACGATATGACCAATTTCTCAGTGATGACCAATTACAGTGCGTACGGCACTTTGATTAGTTATTTAGTTATGCTTTTCCTTTTTGAAAAGGACAATCTTAAAACTAATTTAAGCTTAAACCTATTCATTTTACATCGATTGGGAAACAAGTTCTTCCAACTTATATAAATCCCTCTCGTTTCTGCTTCCCGGAGAATACACCAGTACTCGCGTCGATTATGTGGGCCAATGACAGAACCAAGATCAATACTCGCTCCCGGGAATCGAACTCAGGACCTCTTGGTCGGTAAGTCGACAGACTATCTCTCGATTATTAACACTACACGGTATAAAATTGATTGATGAGTGATATCGAAAATAACTACCCGTTGTTCATGAATTTTTAAACACCCAGTGTCCAAGATTTGGAAGTAATTTTCATTTTGTTAAATAAAAGTGATCGTAGATTGAAACTGATTTACGGATCGCCTCTGTCGAAAATGACTGACCAATCAAATTATCTACTTAGACTGGAAGTGAACTTTGAATTCCGGCATTATGCAAACACTTTTTTTGGTTTGGCGTCTAATTGTGGTAGAAAACGTGGCCGCTTTTACGCTGGGTGGGATATTGGTAGGTTCTCGTATTTAAGAGGAGTCTTTACGCTTTCTACGAATCATATAGAATCTTCGTATGACGTCATTTCCAAAATGTACTGTTATTTGAGGAGACAGGTTTGATAAATAATAAATCGAACGCAAATTTGCAGTACTTCTCTTCTAGCCTAGTAGTTTCCTACTGGATTTTCCAAACCAGGCAATAGTGGACGTTGAAGAAGTTCATCAAAAACTAGTCTTAGTAACTATCTACATCACGTACGAAGTATTATGATTACAAATAATTTAAATTTACCTATCGCGGTTGTCAATCCAGAAGTCAATCGACCAATTAAATTGAGCTTTGAACTCCAACATTAAGCGCCATTTTGTGAAACACTTTTTGTAATTTGGCGACTTTAAGTTCTTAACCAAAGCTTATTCGAGCTGTAGATACGACGTTTAGGTCGATAAGCATTTCGTCTCTCTTACATGGTTTTGGCAATATATTTTCCAAAGAGACAACGAGGTGGTATACCGTAATGTCAAACTGCATTTATGTGCATGCTGATCTTTGTCTTTATCTCCTGCAAAGGTCAATTATTTAATTCAAACTTTGATATTTATGTTATTTTTGACGACTGAAACGTCATAACAACAGCTCATTCATTGGCTTTTAGGTCTCAAATCAACAATTATTTATATGTTGCTGAGCATAAACTTTGCAAAATACCTACGTTTAATATGTTATTTTGTAAAGTGGAATTTCTTATTGGAGTTCAGAGGGTGGGACTGGCGATACGTTTGTTAGACCATATCCAGACAATTCTGTAACAAGACAATCCTGTGAAATGAAAATAATCGACTTCGACTGTCGAACTGACGGATTCGCGTTCACCGTATTACTTATAGAGAAAACGCCTAATTCAAATATGTGCTATTTTTCCACTGGATAAATAAATGAAAAGTAGCAATATACATATTTAAGAGTTTTTATCTTGAAACGTTTATCAGATAATTTTACGTGTAAATAAATCTCCCGGATATAACTAAGATTTCATCATCGTTCATGATATTGGTGGATGTTCACGATTCTGCATTTTATTACACAATGCAAAACTTCTTCTGAATAGCGTGTTTATCTACTGGGTGTCTTAATTTCGTCCCGCCCATTTACTCAAACAGGAAGTCCCGCTTCGTTTTTAAACGACATTCTTTTGCAAATTCTATGTCCAGTAGAGTAGAATGGTTGGTTGGAGACCTAAACATAGTAACTTCAGCTTGAATTAGATGTTATTTTAGTTGTTGAAATATTTATATCGTTTGTCTTTTGTGGTAGAAACATTGTGGATAGTGAATGAATCGCTTGTAACAAGCAATTTCTTCATTTTCCAAATGTTTTTTTTTCAAAACCTTTTTCTTGCGGGGCCTCAAAAGGCGTCATTAAGTGGAAAAGGGTTAAAGGGTAAAAAGAGACATGCCATCGTTTTTGCGAGCAAAATATTGCTAATACAGCTTATTTAGGCAGTATTTACGACATTTTGCTAAACCCAACGATATATTCATTTCCGAAGACAACAAAACGGTTTTTCTGATATGTTATGTTTTTGCCTGCAAATGAGACATATCAGTGTAAAAATGTTTGAGATCTAAATTGACAAAGCGTGTCTTTCTTGACGAGAAGTGTGTACAATATTTCCACAGGCATAAAAATAAAACATACTCTTATTGATACTTAATGTGTAGGTAAAGGACACGGAATAGAAGAATATTTGGCGTGTTCTAAAATTGTTAGTCAAACAGGCACACAGGCTGAATTGACCAATCGCTGCCCTCTCAACTAAGGCTGTTGGTCACGCCAATTGACTTCGACACGAAGTTCCGCTTCGATTTTAGCGGAGTTATTTTGCAAAATTTATGGCCAATAGCATGTAACAAAAAAGTAAAATGGTTGGTTGGTGACCTAAACGTCGTAACTTAAACTTAAATAAGCTGCAGATACAACGTTTCAGTCGCCAAATAAACAAAAAAAGTTTAACAAAATGGCGGCAAATGGTTGAGTTGTAAGCTCAGGTCCGGGCTGAATAAATGAATTGATTGGCCGGTTTATTCATTGATTGACAGTCGCGATTGGTCAATTTCTTTTTAGTTTGGCTGATTTTCGTTAAATAAAAAAAAATAAGAAAAGGTTCTAAGACAACGAGGTATCAGTGTTACGATGTTATTAGATTCCGGGAAAAATTCAATTATGTTTCCTTCCGTAATTATACAATAACATTATTAGCTCGGAGTAAAGTTCGCATTAGCTTTTATTCTAAGGGGTCGACTACCTTTTCAGTAAATCAAAGAATCGTTTCACTTGACTTTAGTTCGTGTTATTAAAAAACTGCAAAACATATGGCCGAAAGTATGATACCCTTCTTGACCGTTAAAACAAGAGAAGCATGAGGGCCAGAGACGGTCAACTGGCTATCAAGTCTCTCCTGATTTTTTTTTTTAATATTGAAGGCTTAATTACTTAAAGAAGAATTCATAAAAGGAAATAACAAATTGGACTTTATCCCGTATACTATTTTGAGCAACAATCCTTATGACATATGCTTCATGTGTTTTCTTACTAATTGTACCGCACTTTGCTTTGGAGGACCACAATTCGTTTCTATAGCTCATTATAAGCTATAGCTCCGAATTTTTGTTGCCTACCGGCGTAATGCTTATTTATATCTGTATTCATATGTATTAAGTACGATAAAACTTTAAAGGTAATACAAATATGGACATATAAATCAATTCTTAATTGTAAGAGATTCTACAAGACAAAACTGTCATATATTTTGAATCTTCATGTATGACAATAGCTTTGCATATGTTAATAAAAATTATTAAAGTGTTAAAAAATATATAACGTAGAATTGTTTCAGGTCTCTAAAAGAATTTGTCACTCTATTAATCTCATCAGTCGGGTTAAATCAAAGAAGATAGTATATATCCGATGGTTACATGTATCTCCAATACCACCAGTGGACTATTGCACAACCCAAGCTACCGATTCGATATATGTGAGTTACTTTGATTGAAACAGGCGTTTACTTTTGAAACTGACTTTAGATCAGCACAATTGACAAATCGCTGCCCCCGCCCACTTACTACTTTGGCCCCTCCCATTGACTCCGACATGGAGTTCTGCTTTGATTTTGAAAGGCGTTATTTTGCGAAATTTACGGCCAGTAGCCTATTATAAATAATAAAAATGGTTGGTTTGGCGACCTTATCGTCTTAACTACAGCTTAAATAAGTTGTACTTACGACGTTTAAGTCGCCAAACCAACAAAACGATTTACAAAAATGGCGGCCAAGTCGGAATTCAGAGCTCAATTCCGGACTGAATGAATTGTTTGATTGGTCGATTGATTTCTTGAATGACAGTCGTGATTTTCAATTCTACAATGAAGTGGTTGTACAGACAAAATATTAATGGGCATCTGTATCGACAGTAATGGATCTCACAGATTAGAAGTTATATAGTGTATAAAAGATTAATTTCTCTTTTATGTTATAGTGTTTTAATCGTTTGTTTGTTTCTTTTAATATCCCAGGACCGCAAAAACTAGTAGCGGCTTAAACTATCTTTCATTAAAACAAAAGAAGCGGGAGCAAAGGATTTGATATATTCCTTTCAAATCTGTTATACCACTTTAGTCGATATGATATGGATTATCACGTTGACAGTTTTAGTATACTCGGAAAAAAAATTTATACATATTGAGGTCAAATAAGTAAAATGGTTAAGTCTATTCGAGCCAAGGAGCTAGAAACAGTAATTCCTTAAAAAGGACGCCTTTTCTTGGAAATTGAACAAGAAGCCAATGAGGGCCTGAGACGCTCCGTTAAAGTAATATGATATATTTTAGGAAGTCAATGGCTTAAAGAAGAATGCATTAAATGAAAACAACAAATTCGACTTTATTCTTTTTTATTATTTTGAGCAGCAATCCTTAAGGCCCTTTTCCCAATGTTTCAGGACGGATCCTTACCATTTCCAAATGGAAGTTTCCTTACGACCCTACAATCATCCTGTGAAATTTTAAACGGAATTCGATAATAATTGTAGACTTTATCAGGTAAACAGGATTGTTTTGAGTGAAAATCCATAAGATTCTTTTTCCCGTGTTTTCTGATGGATCTGATGGGTCCGCTTCATTTCCGAAAAGCCGCCGTCATAGCGCAGTCGGTAGCGCGCAGGACTCCTAATCTTCAATCATAGGTGTCATGGGTTCGATCCCCGGCGGCGGCAAATATTCTTTCCGACAATTGTCTCTCACCAATGGGTTGATAATCGTAAACCTAAGTGGGATAGCAGCTGGAGGCTAGGAAAGGATGTAGTGGTAGTACTGGTGTGAGAAATACCAGGAATCCATTGTTAGGTGCTCCAGCCGCCGCGATATGACTGAAATACTGTTAAAAGCGGCGTTAAACCCCATTCAATCAATCAATCAATCATTTCCGAAAGGAACTTTCCTTACGACCCTACAATCGTCCTGTTAAATTTAAAAGACAAGCTGATCACATAAACAAGAATGTTTTGAATGATAATCTGTAAGGACTCTTTTCCCATGTTTCCAATGCTAAAATCATTCCATGCATCTTTGAAGAGAATCCGATAAAAACTGTGAACTTTATTGTGTTAACGAAGATATTTCAATCATGTTCTCATAAGACCCCTTTCCCCGTGGTCCTTTACTGTTAGTTTAATCACTCTGTGAAAGTCTAAAGTGAATCTCATGAAATATGAGGGTCTTCATTATGTAAACTAGAATATATATTAAAAAAATCATAGGGCCCCTTTTTAGATGATACTTGACGGATTGTACCCAATTCTGAAATCTTAATATTTTTGATTGTACAATCATTCTGTGAAATTTTGAAGTTAATCCGTTTAAATCTAGAGACATTATTGCTTTAAATACAATTTAGACCTTATTGTATTAAGAAGGATTTCATGATGAAATTTTTATACAACCCATTTTCCCTTGATACTTGACGGAACAAACCAATTTATTTAATGAAATTGTTGCTGTGCCACTTTTTATATGAAACTTTGCTGATCAGACAGAATTTGTACAGGGAAAATCCAAATGATTGTACAATCATTCTGTGAACAATTGAATAGAATCTGGTGAAAACTGTTGACTTTATTGTGGCAAAGGATTTTAAAATGGCATTTTCATAAGGCACCTTTTCCTGTCATATTTGACGGATCAGGTCTAATGTCTAATAAACGATCATTATTATTGTACAATCATACTGTGAAAGTATGAAGAAAGTCCGATGAAAACTCTGGACGATGAACAAGGAATTTCAAATTAAATTCTCATGAGGCCCATTTCCCCGTTTTTCTAAACAGTTCATACCCCATTTTGAAAAGAATTATCCTTTTGACCCAACAATCATTCTGTGAAAGTTTCAACAAAATCCGCTCAAAGCTTTGGTATTTATTTCATAAGTGAGGATTTTTTAATTAATTTTTCATACAGCCCCTAACGATAGTATAATAATTCTGTAAGAGTATGAAACAGTCCAATAAAATCTGTGGACTTTATTGCATTAACTAAGATTTTTAAATTTAATTTGTATAAGGCCCCCTTTCATGTTTGTCTTGACGGTTCAGGCACACTTTCGAAGGGAACAATCTAATGGTGGTACAATCATTCTGTGAAAGTTTGAAGTGAATTCGAAATCTGGGGACATCATTGTGTTAACGAGGATTTTTTTGTTATTTAATTTTCATAACGCCTCTTTTCCCATGATACTTGACGGATCAGACCCACTTTCGAAAGAAACAATCCCGATGATAAACAAAAGCTTGAAGAGAATCCGATGAAAATGTTCATTCAAGAGTGTAAAGATGATTTTCTAATCAAACTTTAATAAGCCCCCCTCCCCCGTGTTTTCTGACGGTTCATACCCAATTTCCAAAGGAACGATCTTTATGATGGTGCAATCATTCTTAGATAGTTTGAAGAGTCACCAATGAAAACTGTTGATTTTAGAATGTTAACGATGATTTTAATCAGATTTCATAAGGTCGCCCTTTCCTTGTTCCTTGATAGATCGGACCCAATTTCGAAAGGAACAATCCTTGTTATGGTACAATCATTCTATTAAAGATTGGCGTGAATCCGATGAAAACTATGGACTCTAGAGTTTTAAAGAGAATTATTTAATTGAATTTTAATTAATCCCTTTTCCCGTGTTTCTTGACGTATCTGACAATATTTTGAAATGAAAGATCTTTATGACGGTACAATCATCCTCATGAAGTTAGAAGAACATCCGATAATATTTTTGGACTCTAAAGCGTTAACAAGAAAAAGTAAACAGACGGACGGCCGACTTCACGGTCGGACGGACGGACGCGCGGTTTCGGACGGGAAAACGCCGTCGCTATAGCTCTTCTGGTAATTGGCCAGTAGAGCTTAAAACGAAATATGATGACTTGATGAGAATAAAATTGATTTCCCCAGAAGTGAAGAAGATTAAAATTTGTTCTCTTTAATGCAAATTTTCACAATGACTTCATATTCTAGGAAAATGAAATAAGCTAAAAAAAGACGAAACATTACAACAATTACTAGATTATTCTTGAAAAGGGTAAAAGGCTGAATATTATCATACTTGCCATTAACCTTCCCTTATCATAAGAAATAATAACTATTTCCTATACAGGCTCATGGCCCTTTATGAAGAATCATGGGAAAATGGAGAAGCAAGTTTCATTTTACATGCCCGTTGTCTAAAATTTGTTATCTTGAAAACGGACAGACAGAAAATAATTTGGTTGGATTACAATGTGTCGTAAACCCGTCAGCAGCAGCTACGACACATTCGAAAGATCGGGTTTAATAGACGAGTTTTTTTTATCAAAGAGAACAAGATGCATAAACGCGTAGTTTGGACTTAAAGCAAATACGCCACTTTGACACCACAAACTAAAGAAGGCAACCTGAGCCTGGTAGGATAAAACTTATTAAAAGAAATCCAATTAAATAGATCTGAACAGAAATGAAACATGAGAATGCCAGTAAGCAAGCTAGTTAATATTAATTCCAAAATGAAAAAGCTATCAAAATTAAACAACGATTGTGTTCAAATGTCAAGTTTTAGAAAATTTGGTCAAGTATCAATTTCCACAAGTAGATAATTTGCTGTATTCTTAATTATTTTAGAATTCATATTTCTATAGATGAAATACAAATACTACAAACTATCTAAAAGCCAAGAAAAAATATCTACATTAAGATAGAAAATATGCAATAGTTAGTTTTTTTGATATGCAAATTAATAAAATATTTGCTTATTTGCACATAACCCTGCAAGACAAAGCTTTCCTACTTTTTTTTATTCAGAAAAGAGATGTCAAATTAACACAAAAATAGCTGTTTCGGAAAGTCTTGATCTATTTCATACCCGATCTAGTCAAAATCAGAATATATTCAATTATTTCAAAGTAAATTAAAGACTGAATTAGGTTTTTAAAAACCCAAAACGCTGCCTCCAGAGTGAAGATTTGTGGAATTACAGGTCCTTTGCGTCCGATAAGGATTCCGGAAGGTTCCATGAAACCTGATTGGTTAGCCAGCTATCACTTCAACAAGTTTAAGTTACTTTCCAGAATCCATTCTGATTGGATCAAAGGATTGCAATGCCTAATCATGCACGGTTATGATTGAAACAATCTACAGCTCAATAGCTCCACATACTTTGTCTCCAATGCACCTTGATTCCAATACATACAATCAGAGAAATAGGACAAGGTCAAAAATACCCAAAGATAAATCAAATCTTGTATCTGGCTTTTTTATTAAAAAAAACGTCTTTTCACAATATGTCTGAACATGACCAGTTTAAGTACAATACCAAGAAACTAGTATTTTGTGACATCCGTTTAATACATTGAGAAAGGTTAGAAAGTGCAGTAAGCTAAAATGACAAAATAAGAATATACTTGCAGAGTCTCTTAAAATTACCAAAATGAGAATGATGAATCAAGTAACAGACAAACGATGTGCATTTTACAACGTAAGAAAAATACTTATTTGTCTGCACTGTTTAAGAAGATAATAAAAAATGTGAACCCAGAAACATTCTGTCGCAATTGTACATTACCGTATTCTGCGTACAACTCCTTTTCCTGTAGTAATCTGATATATTATCAGTATGCACCACTTATCAAGATGTATGGCACAATGAACTATTCACACCTTTTTTCAATTAATCTGGACAGTGACTTTCTCCCGACATGTCAACTTGGTTGTTGAAAATTTCTTCATATGCTAGGAACACTTTGTGCGGCCTGGCTTGTGGAGTTTGCTAATCTTTCCACAATCCAAGGTACATTTGAAAGTTGTGAGTTTTATGCTCATTTTTTGCTTTTCTTTGGAATCTGTTTATTTAAAGAATGATTTAAAAACGATGCTTGGTGTTTCTTTTTTTTTTTTTTTTTTTGAGCCCCGCTTCGAAATAGAGGAGGTATAATAGTTTACGCTTGTCCATTCTTTCGTCCGTCTGTAACCAATATTTTCATCGCATTTTTCTCAGCAACCATTCGTAGCAATGCCTTTTTAATTTTTGTGGCGGTTCAGCTAGAAGGTCCTGCATGGTGCTGACGCAATTTAGGTCCACAAAGAAACTACTTCCTTAGCTTATATTCGGACATTGCCTGGTAAAGCGGTATATTGTCGTTGCATTTTTCTAAGCAAGTTTTAATAGCCATGACGTAAAATTTTGTGTAGAGGCTCGTTTAGGTGTCCTATATGGCCCTACAAAATTAGGGTCGGTAAGGAAACTACATCTTGTTTTGGGGCTTGGTTTAGTAACCTACAACGGATGGTATAATGGTATATTTGTGTCGCATTTTTCTCAAGAACTGTCCATAGCAGTGACTTTAAACTGTATGTGGAGATTCATTTAAGGACTCTTCACGGCTCTTACCGATTTAAGGTCCAAAAGTTATCTACTTCATATTTGCGAGATTATCATTTATCGACTTATTTAGTAGTATATTTTCGTTGCATTCGTCTCAGCACCTTTGATAGCACCGAGTTGAAACTCGGCGTGGAGGTTCATCTAGGGGTCCGACATGGCGCTTACCAAATTTAGGTCCACAAGTTAAATACTTCCTGTTTTACGACTTAGATTATTTTCGGACATTGCCTGGTATGGTTGTATATTTTCATCGCATTTTTCTCGGCAACTATGCATAGTATCGACTTAGTGTGGATGTTAATCTATTGCTATTTATACCCCTTCTTCGAAGAAGAGGGGTATAATGTTTAAGGTTCATCTAGGGATCCTTCATAGCGCTAAGCGAATTTAGGTCCTCAAGATAACTACTTCCTGTTTTACGACTAAGTTCATTTTTCAGACATTGCCTGGTATAGTCACATCTTTTCGTCTCATTTTCTTAGCAACTATTGGTAGTAACGACTTTGCACTTTTTATGATTTCATGGCTAACTAAATTTAGATCTATATGTTATCTTCTTTCTGTTTTCCGACTTACTTTATTTTCAACCAGTAGTTCATTTTGGATATTGCCTGGCAAAGCATTATTTTAACGATGCTTGGTGAGGAGGTGCACTCAGGTGTCCTATATTATGCGTATTGCATATGTTCCATGAGGGAGAATTTAATTTTTTCTGTAGTTATGGGATAGTATGCGGGGGTATGCCCAGTGAGTTCAGACTCACAGATTTCTTGGTCAGTTTGTTTTCCCCCAAATTGATTTTGAAGTATTGATTTTATCTTCTTCGTCTGTCTATCCGTGCATACGTTGACATGTTATTAACTCATCTCCTCCTTCATTTATGAAAGAAATAAAATTGAAATTTCTCAGAACGTTCAAAGTCACCGTACTTTTTGTATGTTTCCATGTTTAGCCATTTAAGGCTGCGTCACAGAAAGGTTGGGTATGCAATCTGCAAGTGGCCTCTTTCTTCATTATCCAACGGACTTTTAAATCGCCCCTCGTTTTTAAGTTGAGCCGCGGAACAATTCCAACTTAGATTTAACAAAACCGCAAAATGAACACAAGACAATTTCATTACGCTTTTTTAATAACACTTATCACGTGATCTCTTAGATATGAATACACCTCGGGTTGCTTCTAATCTCAACTTGCCACGAACAATCAGTTAGTTGTAGCCGATGACAATAATATGACATATTTAAACGATGATATAAAAAATCGTTTAGAGACTTCTAAACATGCTTATGTTTGCTTTAAATTATTGGAAAATTAGTTAATAATCAGCTCAGTAATTTGTTTTTGTGCTTCGCCGTCCCATGTTTTATAATCACGTGATCTCAAGTGGTAGTCATGTGGTAGTCATATGACCATAGATAGGCAATGTTTACAAATATGGCTCAGGTAGCGAATGCATTTTTACAATATTCACATCGCCGTGTGCTTTTAAACATTCTAGAGCGATTAAGGGGGACCGTAGGCATCAAGCAAACGCGATTATTGTGGGATTTACAGCTTTTACCCAATAAAAAATCAAATACATGTAGATGCAAAACGAAAGTAGCAGATTTTGAAAATTAGAATGTAAACATATCAACTTCCGGTTTCAACTTATTTACTAACTAATTACGCTTTATTATGTCGTTATTTACAAGTTTAAATCAATAATAACACATCAAACCTTTAACAAGTGTCATCTAACTTTCAGCTTGGTCCTTTTTACTTAAGATTTTCTACGGTTCTAAAGCGTTAACTTTTTTTCTTTTGAATTTTACTCACAACGCTTTAAATATTCTTCTTTTCCTAAGTCTAAACCGATATTTCAAATCGATCACCCTGAAATAAGTTTCCGCGCATTTCCGCAAATTTCCACGTATACTCGAACTTGAAGTGAAAATCTGCGTTAGTTTAGTATGTTCGTTACAGAATTGTTGGAGTTGAGGGTCCAATAATCATCGAGGTCATTTATTTCTTACTGTAGAAGCTGTTATTCTCTGTTTTCAAGATTCTAAAAGGAGTTCACATATTACAGTTGATCAAAAGGAGAATGTCATGCTTGAATATTCTAATTTTGCTGTGCGTGACACGAGCTAATAACCCATTCCACCACGATAAAATTTAATACCAATCCAAATTTAAAGTAGAAGGAGTCGACAATTGTAAGTTGATGAAATGTTAAAAATCCTGGTCTTTTTTGATAGAAAACATTGTGGATAATGAAGAAATGGGAATGGGTTAAGATAACACTAGTTTTTTATTTCTGTATGTGGATTTATGTTTTTGTGCGTTATTCACGCGCATATGTATACGAATGGGAATGCTGGTTTAAGTTTAAAGGAGGGAGGCTTACTCGAAAAGTAATAAATGAATTTGAACCGAATTCCACAGTTAAGACCCTTTCATCGCATTCCAACTTCTGAGTACTTTCAGCCCTTTGATTTTAAAACAGACTCACTGAATTGACGGAAAGTTACAAGATGTACGCACAGATTATAGTATGATTTAAGTTATTATCTGTTACAGAAAAAAATCCCAGTAAATTAAACAAGAGCACAGCCTACGGGTGCCTACGCTCGGCTATTGGGTGCTGGATAGTGGACAAAATGATTCTAGAGATATCCCCCGTGATAGGTTGCTCCTTCGATACTGAAAAAGTATGCCAAGTCTCAAGTGAACGCCTTTAGTAGAACCAGAGACATCACAAATGTCAATGTTTTCGCACGACGACAACGACGACACTAATGCTATAGCAATACCTCGGATTTTTTCCGAAGACAGCTGAGCTAAAATTCTCGACATACTTCATTATCTAAAAATATCTGATTATTTATCTAATTGGCAAGTTGTATTACCTTTTGCCATCTAGGTCGAAATCTAATTTCGGACAGATTATGAGTTACATTCCTTGTTTTGATATTGCAAGATATAATTGATATATGTTGGGAACGAGTATTTTTACCTCATTATTTTAATAGAATTCCATTATCCTGATCTATAAATCTACATATTTAAGAGTGCGTGATCACAAACCACCATTTATTTAAACTATCGTCGGCATGAGTTAACCATGTTTTTTCAGAAGTGAGTACTAATAGCTGAAGATTAACATTTACCCCTCAAAGGACATTAGTTACCTTTAACAGATACCCGAGTCTTACTAGTGCAAATTGAACTATATTAGCTATATTTTGTTAGATCTTTGTTATAATAAACGTATGACGACATACAAAAGTAAAAGAGTTCTCGCACTGTAAGTTCCTCTCAAAACAAAAAAATATTCATTTGTCTGATATGTACTCATTTCCTTCTTCACACTTCCCTAGCCTCTTTGTGATTTAATGAAAGATGTCAGCTGTAGCCTCATATATCATTTACCAGCGCTATCGATTCGTACTAAATCACAAAAATTAAAACCCGGTGCCATTTTCGAGGCAACTTCTATCTTTTTCTTTTGTGTGTTTGCGTATGCGTATTCATTGCCTTTATAACCCAATTCATGATTAAATTCCCTCCTTGGTGTGAATGATTTTAGGTTTTTATGTGAAAGGTTTAGAGAAGTATTTATTTTCATGTAAATTTACCCGACAAGTTTATAACTTCTCAACTCTAGACTCCCTTCTAGATTAAGGTAAGCTTTTCTCAAGCAAAGTCTCATGGCAAATCCTATAATATTTGACCTGTGAGGGGGAAACCTTTGTTTGATTACCTCTGTCTTACTGTTGGCTATATGTTAACCCATTACCAGACAAGTAAATTTTAGACTGGTCCAAATTGAAAGAGCTTACAGATGACAATTTAAATCTTATGACATTTCGGATTTTTTATTCAACTTTTTGGGTAGAAAACATTGTGGAAAATGAAGTAGAGGCGTCCAAAGCGCCATTGTGTGGGAATGAGTTTAACTGTATATTTAGCTGAGAGCATGCAACAGTATAGATACTTTAAAATTAACTTGTAACTCCTATGGGGAGAAGGGATGGCGCACCGAATTGCTGATAACACTCTGTGTAAAGCATGTCAAGAATTTCATCATCTTATGCAAATTTTAATATTTTTAATTAGTCCGGGTAGCCTTTCGCACGCATAGAAAAGTGAAACCTTCAGAGTAAATGTTCGGAAAAACACACACACAAAAAAAGAATTCCCATTTTCGTTATGGAATACAAATGACATGAACAGAGAAACTAAAACAAGATACTGTTTATTTTCTGGTGAATTTTGTCCATTTTACAATGCGATAAAAGGCAACTCATTTAGTTGTGCTTGTTTGTTTGTTTTCGTTGGTGAAATCGGATCTGGTTGTCTTTTCGGACAAGCAAAGGGTTGCATTCTTTATTATTAAATATCGCACAGATGATTATTCTGTAAGACTATCTTACACATTATCAGAAATTCAACATAACTTTATTGCTAGGAATTCAATCTTGTGTTTCTTTATTATATTTAACCGACAAACGAGCAGTGATTTCAATACATGTGTATCCACAACACTGTTCAAAATAGCTAAGTCTACCGATATAACTTTTGTAAAAGGTAAGACATAGTGATTCGACAACCTGTATTTGTCCCGGGCTGCGAACAAACGTCTCTTAAGATTTTAAGCGGAATATCAGATACTTCCTGAGACGCGAGAAGCAAGCACACATATGTCGGATTGCTGTTACAACTTCGTCGCCAAAAAACTCGAAGTATTAAGCGATGCTGTTAACAAATTCCTTCACGGTATTTATGTACTTTGTTTTTACTCAGTCAACAAGGAATTGTTCCATTTGGTCTGATTTCTTTTTGTCTGTGTTGGAAGCCTGGAAATATTTGTAAGCTTTCATTACTTTCACAATGCCCTTGATAATGGGAGAGCCATGAATGGCATTTAAAAAAAATCTGTTCAGGGAACTTATAAATTACATTTCCTCTTATTTTCCCAATGTCATATCATATTTCGGATTAACTATAAAGGAAAATTTATTTCTTCCTCTTGAACAATTTATTAGTTTCCCCCTAAAATCTTCACTTTATTTCTCCGGAATCATAAATAATTACATAACTAGATTATAATCGAGAGAGAGAGAGAGAGAGAGATAAGGAAACACTTACGCAGTATCTGAGAAAGAAGATTTAGGGCATGAGATATAAAATCTGGTTTTCAGGGGACAATTCCTAAGAAGAAAGACAATTTTACTTTTTAGACATTTTATATGAAATGCCTTAGAGGTTTTAACAGTACATTGTGAAAGAAAACAATTCTTAAGTCTTCAAAATAGTTTTATGAAAAAACAAAAAAACAAACAAAAAAACACACATTAATAAACCTTTTCTAAAATAGTTGTTTTAGCCGCCTGATTGTGAAGGTCATCATGCTTTCATTGTAATCTGACTCTACAACTGGGATTTTCTCAGCATAACTAAATACATGATCCGCAGCACTTCTATGTATATGTCCAAGATGAGCTGTTGTGATCGGCCATTTCCGTCGTCCGTATTCTACCAAAACATCGTAGCAACAGCTTATTCTAAACTGTAGTTACGTGGTTTTAGTAAAGCACCTTTGATTTGTAAATATAAATTTCGTTATATATTTAGGGTTCTTTTTATTCAATTCGTCATCCAATCGCCGCCATCAGAGAGCAGTCGGTAGAGCATAAGACTCTCAATCTTCTATTATGAAATGTCGTGAGTTCGATAACCGGCGGCGGCACATATCCTTTCCGACATTTTTCTCTCACCAATGGGTTGATAATTGTTAACCTAAGTGGGATTGCAGCTGGAGGCTAGGAAAGGATGTAGTGGTAGCAATGGTATGAGAAATACCAGGATCCCTTGTTAGGTGCTACAGCCGCCGCGATATGACCGAATTACTGATACAAGTGGCGTTAAACCCATTCAATCAATCGTCATCCTTATCACTTTTTCTTCATGTTTTGTTTACTCTGCATTTTTTTGAACATGTATATTTATATATAGAGAGAAATTATTTTATTTTGTTTTGGCATTGTTCCCGTTTTAAATACAATAATACAAATATTGAGTTTATATCGCAGCCATTAACTATTGCCTACGTTGATTTCTTTACATTAAAACTATTCTCTATCATTTTGTATAAGGTATTTCACGCGCTAAAAAAAGTCTTTTTTGTAAAGTCAATTCAAATCTACAAGGAATTTTTCTGTAACACACAATAACCTATAAAGTATAAACTGTGTGTACAACTTGCAATTTTCCTTTAATCCAGTGAGCCAGTAGAGCAGCGACTCAATCTTTAAATGATCTATTTTATTGTATCAAGATATTGCTTAGGAAATGTCTGATTCTATATTGTTCATTATGCACTATTACAAAGCAAAAAATTATCGGTTGATCGAAAATACTAATAAATCAATCAATGTTTGTGTAAGCATTTATTATTCGTTATGCTTCTTATCTCACTTGAGCACGTAGTGCTCATGTGAGCTTTTAGGATCGTTTGATGTCCGTCGTCTGTCTGTCGACCGTCAACTCTTGCTTCAAACAATATCTCCTCCAAACGGCTGGCTCAATTATTAAACAATTTTATGCAATTTTTCCTCTGATGGCCATTTATCGAAATTTCTCGTATTGTACCGGGCCAGTGCACACTTTGGCTTTGAAGCCTGAAAAGGGGTTCAAATTTGTAATTTTCAAAAATCTTGTTTTCTGAAACTACAAGGCACAGAGCTTTTATCGTTCGTGTGTAGCATCATCTAGTAGACCACTACCAAATTTGTTCAAATCATGACTCTCAGGTATAAGTGGCCCCGTCCCAGGGGTCACTTGATATTACACAGATTACACAGGAATACTACAAAATTCATCTCCAGAACAACGAAGCAAAGTATTTATTATTCTATATGAACCATCACGTAGTAAACCTCTACTCAAATCATGAACCCGCGGCCAAATTGGCCCCGCCCCAGAGGTCACTTAATTTTACGTAGAAATTGTATAGAAAAAAAAACTTCTCCAAAACACCAAAACTAGATCTAAGATATTTCGCATGTAGTAGTGCTTAGGGAGACCTCTAAAAGATTTGCTGAAATCAAAATCCCCGGGGTCATACTGACCCCGGCCAAGGGGTGAATAGTGCCAACTAAGGGGTCATTGTACTCACTTCTCCTTACTTCCAACTAAATGCAGTTTATAACGAAAACATAATTTAATTTTTGTAAATAACCAAGGACATCCTTATAAACCGATGATTTCTCTTCAAAAAACCCTTCACAATTGGTGTTCACATCCAACATCTGGGAAATAGAATCTTTCTTTTGAAGAAGCCACCCAGCTACTAGCAAACGTTTATTCTTTGTTACGATTATTTTTGTATTTTCACTTAGCACTTATATATTGAAGAACATTTAATTCATCATCACGTTACTAGTGAACTCTGCCTTCTGGAATTTAACAAAAGTCATCCAAGTGAGCGATAAAGGGCCACCATTGTGCTCTTCTTTTGTAGAATAATTATGGTGCTATATTAACAATAAAACGGGGTCATTTTCGTAACGAAAATGAATACATTACGTCAGAGGTAAACAACGTGTAAAGGAAAATAACATTGAGGAATGTATACAGGCCTGTGTGTAGCATGTACTCGATTCATTTGAAAGATACGGCTACTATTGCATCATTTGCACTTTCTATCAGATAATACTCTACATTTCGCTCCTCTATGAGCTTCGTAAATTGAAACTTTAACGAAGTTCGTTTGTGGTTAACAGATATCGTTAAAATATGCAGAGTAAGGTAGCACAATTTTCGCAAATGTAGCACAAAAATATACATTTTGAGAGTATTGCTATATTTGTAACATAATAGAAATTGAGAAACTTCGGACAAGAAAGTTTAATTTTGATTACAGCGACAAAAGAAATACAATACCGAACGCGAGAAAAAAATAACTACAGAGGTAAAATGCTAATTATTTCTTTGAACTTTCTGGTGTTTACTAGTTAATTGAAATATTGGAAAAGTTAAAAGTAGCCTCATGTTACATGTTCATAATAAATTTCGCTGCGTGGTATAAATACTTAAACTGTCAACACTAACAACAACTGGTTGGGTATCTTCAGATACAAGAATATCAGATGTATTATTCTGTTCAAATCAAACTTTTAGAAACAATGGAGAAGAAATTGTCTAAATTGGTTCTGTGTTGATGTTTCTCTCTAAAAGTATTGTTTCTAAATCGTCTACTAATAGCAGTTTTTATGTTTGTATGTAAAAGAGTACATTGTTCTATTTTTAGCTATACAATGATCTATTACTCCCCAATCTCTAATTGACCAATCGCGGCTGCCAATCAAATAACTAATCGACCAATAAAATCAATCATATAGACTAGAAATGAGTTTTGAACTCCAACATCGGCTGCCATTTTTGTTAACCTTGTTTGTTGGTTGGACGACTTTAACGTCGTAACTACATCTTTTTCAAGCTTTAGTTACGACGTTTAGGTCGCAATCCAACTATTCTACATTTTTGTCACATGATGCTTGCCTTTTTTTTTCAAAAGAACACCGTTTAAAAAGCGAGACTTCCTATCGGAGTCGGTGGAGGTGGACAATGGAGTTAGTGTGCGGGGCCAGAGATTAGCCAATAGGCGAATTGCTGACAAAGCCTACTAAACCCTATGGCAGTTCGCCTGAGAAATCGGCTGATATATCAAACGACGTAGGTTTTCATAACTTAACATAAAACAAAAAGCAAATATTGAGTAGTCGACATAAACATATAAAATTCAGCTAGATTACGTTGTGGTTACGACGTTTTGCGGCGTTAAAAATCACTGAAAGCATCAAATCGAAGAAGCACTCCAGGTCTGTAAATATAATGTAAATGTCTTCCATTTGGGCCCTATAAGGGACCGAAAGGGACAAAAAGGGTACATATGGAATATCTTCTTGATATAAACCAACAGTTGGATTAGATTCTCATTTAGTAATTTTGATTATTTAGGGCAAGGTTTACAAAGATAGTTCAAGAAAAGGCGGGCGGGGTAAATGTTTGGAGAGGAGGTCGTCAAAATGTTGAAAAAATATAGAGATGTAAAATTTGCTTAATACCCACAAACTTTTCGTATAAGCATATGCAATTGCAAGTTGTAGGAAATGTAGCAGTCATTTTTCAGACTTAGCAGTTTTTTAGTATCTAGCCCCCGAGCCCTGGGATTGGACAGAAATCTGGAAAAGTAATAGAATTACACTTAACTTGAAAGCGGTCAAGTTTTTCTATAGGCTTATATACTTGGAGCTTGTTGGATCTACAATGTTGTTTCTTGCGAGTAGCGCTTGATCTACGCCTTTGAAATGTAATCTTGTAAGATGGAACTCTCCGTGTTAAGATGAATCTTATATAAAATTTATCGGGATTTAAATAAAAAATCATAGAAGAACCACAGGAGCTGTTGTCATGGCTCAAAGTCTTCATTTTTGTGAATGATACATTTTCAGTTCTCTTGAACTTGGTGATCTATAAGGATTGAATTTTGTTTTCCGTCCTTTATCATTCTTATGTCCTTCCTTCAATATACTAGTAGAGAATATAGCATATGCCTTATTCGTACATCATTTTTTTTCCGTTCGTAAAGCTCATGGGACAGTTTAAGTCTTGTGGGCCTCTTTTTGACAGAAATCGGCGAAGCAATCTGACACCCATGCTAATTGATACGCATTCAAGTCAAATCACAGACTGTCAACAAAATAACCATTTAAATGGAAACATACTCCTTAAATATGTGGAAACAGACTTCGACCGAAACCGAAATGATTATCGATTGTAAAGGATTTTGCTAGCAATAGCTTCGATAGCTGAAGTAAACAGACAAAAGTTTGCGGTCTTCTCAGCGTTCAAACGAGTGCAAACTGCCACTGGATGCTTAACCGCTAAATCCATTGAATGCTTACGCCATAAAAAGTAGTTCTTATGGGTCTTTTAAGAGTTTTCACTAAGCGCACTGCTTCGTATGGCAAAAAGAGGTAACTGTATTCAGATTGTAGAGGACTCCCTCAAACGCATGCTATGTAACCCTTTCCCATTCAATCCCGCTTTTTAAGCATTGGAAGCTTTGGAAAACATTGTGGGCAATTTCTTCAATGTCCACAATGTTTTCTACCCTATAAGGCAATGATTTTCCACCAAGCTGAATTTATTCATCACGACTACCTTTGAATAAGAAGATAATCTAACAAAATTATGCTATGCTAGCTTAAAGTACTTTCGTGGACGTTTAATTTTTTGCGTGTGAAATCATTTGTCGACTTTAAGGAATGCGGCCTCATTTCAACTCCACTCGGCAACCCGATTTACATAGAAACCAGAAGGGAATCTTCAAAGAAATCTAGAAAATCCTTTTTTGGCTTAAAGATTTCTACTATGCATGTGGCAATGATTTTCTACAAAAGGTTATTGTGTTATTGTCACGCAATACTGATTTAAGGCGCTGATGTTCAAGGAAACATTGCAATAAATAAAATAAATAAAATTAGACTGAAAGAGCAATTTCTTCTTTATTACAACATTTTCTATCCATAAGGCTCCTATTTTCGTTTGAACGACAGTCTTCATCTTTGTTAACTCCAGTGTAGATTAAAGTTTCTTTGGCATCTATAGCTTTGTTTCCATAAGCGCTATATATATTCTTGAATAAAAATTATCTCAAACGATTAGGTCCGTGACCAACTGTCAACGTCTAGATTAGCCATTTCACGATCTTTCTTGTATTTGTAATAGAAACCACCAGCCGAAATAAAATTGGATATAATATCCCCTTTTTTGGAAGATAGGTCTTGCATATCATACTCTTTTTTAAATTCATTTTTAGCTCTACTAGCCGAAGGCCACTAAAGCTATAGCGATGGCCTTTTCCCGTCCGGCGTCCGTGCGTCCGTCCGTCCGTTCGGCCGTCCGTCCGTCCGTCGTCCGTCCGTCAAACTTTTCCTTGTTTACGCGATAAAGTCTACAGTTTTCATCGGATTCCCTTCAAACTTTCACAGAATGATTGTATCATCACAAGGATCGTTCCTTTGGAAATTGGGTCAGATCCGTCAAGAAACATGGGAAAAGGGGCCTAATTAAAACTTAATTAAAAAAATCCTCGTTTACGCGATAGAGTCCACAGTTTTCATTGGATTCTCTTCAAACTTTCACAGAATGATTGTACCATCACAAGGAACGTTCCTTTCGAAAATTGGTATGATCCGTCAAGAAACATGGGAAAAAGGGCCTTATGAAAATTTAATTAAAAATTCCATTAAAATCCTCGTTTACGCGATAGAGTCCACAGTTTTCACCGGATTCTCTTCAAACTTTCTCAGAATGATTGTACCATCATAAGGATCGTTCCTTTCGAAAATGGATATGATCTGTCAAGAAACACGGGAAAAGGGGCCTTTTAAAAAAATTTATTAAAAAATCCTCGTTGACACTCTAGAGTCCACAGTTTTCATCAGATTGACTTCAAACTTTCACAGAATGATTGTACCATCATAAGGTTTGTTCTTTGGGAATTTGGTCAGATCCATCAGGAAACACAGGAAAAGGGGCCTTTTGAAAATTTAATCGAAAAATCTTTTAAGAAATCCTCTTTAACACCCTGGAGTCCACAGTTTTCATCGGATTCCCTTCAAACTTTAACAGAATGATTGTACTATAATAAGGACTATTCCTTTCGAAATTGGGTAGATCGGTCAAGCAACACAGGAAAAAGGGGCCTTATGAAAATTTTAATAAAAAAATCTCATAAATTATCTAGAGCCAACAATTTTCAACGGATTCTCTTCAAACTTTCAAAGAATTATTGTACCATCATAAGAATTGTTCCTTTCGGAATCGGATACGATTCCTCAAGAAACATAGGAAAAGAGGCCTTATTAAAATTTAATTCAAAGATCTTTGTTAACACTCTAGAGTCCACAGTTTTCATCTGATTGACTTCAAACTTTCACAGAATGATTGTACCATCATAAGAATTGTTCCTTTCAAAATGTGGTATGATCAGTCAAGGACCACGGGAAAAAGGGGCCCCGATAACAACTGGTTTGAAAAGGTCCTCGTTAACACAATAGAGTCCATAGTTTTCAACAAATTCTCTTCAAACATTCCCAGAATGATTATTACTTTAAATGGATTGTTCCTTTCGGAAGTAGGTTTGATCCATCAAGTTTCATGGGAAAAGGGGGCCTGTGAAAATTTAATAAAAACATCTTATTTAATACATCAAGGCCCTAGATTTCACCTGATTGACTTCAAACTTTCACATAATGATTGTACCATCATAAGGATTTTTCCTTTTAGATTGGATTTGATCCATAGAGAAACATAGGAAAAGGGGCCTTAATTAATGCTTGTAAGTCCACAGATGAGATGGGGTTGTCTTTATACTCAAACAGAATAAATATACTTTTGTAAGAAGAGTTCCATTTGGAATTGGGTCAACACCACTCCGGAATTACTTCCGGGTGGTTGTACCCTAAAGTAGTCCATTAAGAAAATTTGATCTCCTCCTTTTGTCATGCTGTTTCAACTTTTAATCAACAGCAAGTTGCTTGATGTTAGGTTCTGCAGAGTGAGAGATCACTGCTGCATGTCATGCATGTGATTCAAAGCTTTAATCAGGGAACTATTTCCTTGTAGAAACTGACATTTGAAGGTGGTACCCTACAAGACTTTCACTTCCGAGCCTAAACAATTTCATGGGTTGATGCGCAGAATGAAGATTTGCGAAAAACTTTATCCCTAATGATACTATTTTCCTGGCCTGTTATTCAAGATCAAAGACTGCTCTTTAAGACGGACTAAGATTTAAGGCCCAACGAAACTTTTGGGAGGAGCTACAGATTGTGAAAGTGGGCCCTTTTTGCTCTTTATTAAATGAGGCAAAAACGGACAGGAGTGTAACCAATTGGTACAGATCCATCAAGTTATATGGGAAAAGGGGCTAAATGAAAATTTAATTAATAAAACCCTGTTAACACAATGAAGCCCACAGCTTTGATCAGATTTTGTTGAAACTTTCACGGATTGATTGGAAGGTCATAACTATCATTCTTTTCATAACTGGGTTTGAACTGTCAAGAAACACAGGAAAAGGGGCCTTATGAAAATTTCATTTATAAATCCTTGTTACCAAGTCCAGAGCTTTCATCGGATTTTCTTCAAACATTTACAGAATAATTGTACAATAATAATGATTGTTGATGTTGCCTTAGACCTGATCCGTCAAGTATCACAGGAAAAGGAGCATTATGAAATTTTATTTTAAAATCATTGTACCACAATAAAGTCAACAGTTTTCATCAGATCCTGTTAAAACTTTCACAGAATGATTATTCCATCATGAGGATTCTTTCTTTTCAAATTAGGCGTGATCTGTCTAGTATCATGGGAAAAGGGGCCTTTTGAGAATTTTATCTATAATCCTTGTAACCAAGTCCAGAGCTTTCATTGGATTTTCTTCAAACCTTCACAGAATCATTGTACAATAATCACGATTGTTGATGCTGACATGAGACCTGATCCTTCAAGTATCACAGGAAAAGGAGCCTTATGAAATTTTTATTTTAAAAATTTTACACCAAGATAAAATCTGCAGTTTTCATCCAATTCTGTTCAAACTTTCACAGAATGTCTGTACCATCATTAGGATTGTTTCTTTCCAAATCGGGCCTGATCTGTCTAGTATAATAGGAAAAGGGGCTGTATGAAAACTATTACCAAATCCTCATAAACACAACAATGTCCTTAGACTTTATCAGAATCTCTTCAAACTTTAATAGAATGATTGTACCATCATTTGGATTGTTCCTTTGTAAAATAGGCCTGATTGGTTAAGTGACAGAAGAAAAGGGACCTTATAAAAAAATTTATTACAAAACATCATTGTTACAATAAAGTCCTCAGTCTTTATCATTTTCTTCAAACTATCACTAGGATTGTTCCTTTGTACATTGGGTCTGATTTGTTAAGTTTCACGGAAAAAGGGGCCTTATGAAAATTTTGTTACAAAAATTCTTGACACAATTCAGTCCACTGTTTTCATTGATTCTCTTTAACTTTTAAGGAAATGATTGTACCTTCATTAAAATATCCTTTTGAATTTTGGTTTGTTCTGTAAAGTATCACGAGAAAAGGGGCCCTATGAAGATTTTACTATAAACTCATTAACACAATAAGTTTCACAGAAAAAACATATTGTACCATCATTCCAATTGTTGATTTTGACAGTGGATCTGATTATGGCAAGTGTGACATAAAAAGGGGCCTTATGAAAAACTTTTTTAAATATTCTGGTTAACACAATGATGTCCCTTGATTTCACCGGATTCACTTCAAAATTTCACAGAATGATTGTACAATCACTTAAATGGTTCTTTTCAGTACTGGGTACAGTCCATCAAGTATCATGTAAAAAGGGGCCATATGATTTTTTTAAAAATATTCTAGTAAACATAATGAATTCCCAATATTTCATCGGATTCACTTTTAACTTTCACAGAATGATAAAACCTACAGTAAAATATCACGGGAAAAGGGGCCTTATGTGAACTTGAATTTCATATAATTGTTAACACAATAAAGACAACAGTTTTATTGGACTCTCTTCAAAGATGCGTGGAATAATTGTGGCATTCGAAACACAGGAAAAGAGGCCTTACAGATTATCATTCAAAACATTCTTGTGTATGTGATGAAGATCACAATCATTATCAAATTGTCTTTTAAATTTCACAGGACAATTGTAGGGTTGTAAGGAAAGTTCCTTTTGGAATGAAAGTGATCCATCAGAAAACACAGGAAAAGGGGCCTTATTGATTTTCATTCAAAACAATCCTGTTTATGTGATAAAGTCCACAATTCAGAGTCAGATTCTGATGAAATATTCACAGAATGATTGTAGGGTCATAAGGTAACTTTCTTTTGGAAATGGAGTGGATCCGTCAAGAAACATGGGAAAAGGGGCCTTGGGGATTGTTGCTTAAAAAGATAAAGGGGATAAAGCCCTTTTTTTTTTCTTTATTCATTCTTCTTTGAGCAATTAACTTCCTTAAATATCAGATTTCTTTAACGGAAAACTTGATAACAAGTAGAGCGTCTCAGGCCCTCATGGGCCTCTTGTTTTACACCTTTTCAATAAAAAATATAGCTTCAACCTACTTTCATGTTCCCTCCTAGGATCGATAACCTGAATGTGAATCCTTTAAAATCACTTAAGAAGAATAAAAACATATATATTTCTTTCCTTTTTTATTGTTCAATATATTTTCTAATATGCGCCTGTAAGCAAAAACCCGGTAGTGATAATTCATACTTTGATACTTTCCGCGGTCATAGCGTAGTTGGTAGCGCGTCCGACTCTCAGTTATGAGGTCCAGAGTTCGATCCCCGGTCGAGAAAAACATCCTTTCTGACATTCATCTGCCACCAATGAATTTCTTGTGGGATCAGTAGCTGGAGGCTGTTAAGGTAGAACCGGTTTTAGAATTTCATTTTTAGGTGCTCATGCCGCCGCGATATGACTGAAATACTGTTAAAATTGGCGTTAAACTTCATTCAAGCAAACAGTTATTGAAAACATCCAACTGCTTTGGACCCAAATCATTAATAACATTTTTTTTCCTCTTCAACCTGTCTGCCAAAACAAATCTAAAGTTTACGCACCACCAAATTAGTCTTTCGCTTATCGCCTCCTATGTCTGAAGTACCACCCAACAAATCTCGCAAAGAGCGTTCATTCTGGTGTCAGGTCGTCAAAATATACGGGGCAAAAATGAAAAAAAATGAAGGTAGACAGCAATTGAACATGCATATCATAAGCATTACTGCCATTCGGTACAAATTTAGTTAGCGTATAATCTTAAGCTCATGAAATAAATAAAAAAAAACTTATTTTTAAATCTTGATACTATTGTAGAAATACCACGACTTTCAAATGAGCAACGTCAAGAAGTCATTTAAAGCTTTCGGCATGTCAGTCTTTGACCGCTAGTGCCAGAGCAATAAAATGCTAACGTATAATAATGATTGACTTGAGATCTGATGTACTGGGAACCGTGCCATTTTTTGACTTGCCGAGTCCTGGAGCGATACGATGTCTCATTGGGATGATCATAAAATACGACTGTGAATCGCCAAAACAGATTTGCGTCAGCAACACCCACTAGTACACAGATGCTTGGTTGATGGGTAACAGTCCAAGGTGATAGAAAACGATTGTGAGCAGCATGGCTTCAAGTTCCATGGTCACATAATAGGTTACTAAATTGTCTTTAGTGACGAATTGCGATTCAATTTGCGTTATCTAATGGCAGAGAACGTGTGTATCGCAGGTGTGGAGATCAAGGGCTCGAGCCCTAGGCTGGCCATATGAACTAACCCGGCGACTGCACTTATCCTTTCCGACATTTGTCTCTAACCAATGGGTGGATAATCGTAAACCTTAGTGGGATAGCAGCTTGAGGCTAGGGAAGGAATACTGATTTGAGAAGTTTCCATAGTTAGGTGCTCCATCCTCCGCGATATAACTGAAATACTGTTATAAGCGGCGTTAAACTCCATTCAATCAATCAACTTTTCAGCGCATACCTTTAAAAGATGAACACCTTCATATTCTAAGTACTCTTATTATTCTCTGTGCTCACACTTACCTTTCATGCGTGCACGCTTTTCTTAGTGCGTATATGTCAATTTTATTATTGCATTTATATAATGTACTCTAGAACGCATTTTTCTAGCGCACATAATTTACATTTGACTGTTGACCATTGTTGTGCTCGATACTTTTTGTGTGTGAAAAAAAATGTGTGGTAATGATTGTAGGAAAAAAAGACTCGGTAATGTATTTCTGTATGATAGCCAGCAGCTAATTAGTTCTACAGAAATTCTGAACAGGCCTGTCTGGATTTTCCTTTCTTTCTCGATTTACGGTTTATTGATTTATCATTGACGGTATCAGGAAAACATATCGGAAATTTGAATAAAAGTACGAGGTATAATCCAAAATTTTTAGGACAGACAAATTTAAAATGTAGAATGTAATAAGTATCCTTTTGAAACCCCAAAAAGTAATTATTCGCTCTATACGAGACGATCCTGTAATTTAAGATTTGCTGAATATAAACGTGTTAGCCATACTTCACCGGGCATTAAAAACACTTGATTTTAAACCAAAACCTTAGAAATCACAACATTGGCGACTGTTTTGTTGTAATTAATTAGTTTATACTGAGCGAAAATACAACTTGACACTTTTGAAGTTTCCTATATGTTTGTGCTCATGTATAAGAAATAAACTTACTAAGCTATGACATAGAAAATGGTAACCCGCCTTCACACTTTAAAATTATAGAAGCGCTTGCTTTCCGTTCTGTTTATACAGATATTGTTCCTGCATGCCATAAAATTTGCGATCATTTGATCGCTATGACAGAGCCATGAAATACTCACGGTAAACAATAATTACTTTTAGAACTCGTGTACACCAAATCGGACAAGTAGCTGACCTGACGAGACCTGGAGCGGTACGAGTCACTTCAGTAAAGTCACATGAATATGTTAATGAATCGGGGATTCCGACTGTCTAATTAAAACAAAACATGATGACGGCCCTAGCGGGTTTTTACGCGAGGTGATTTCTGCCCAGCACTCTAAAACTGAAAGTGAAGAAATTCAACTTAGCGCGGGTCAGAGGCTCTCTTTAGAAAATAATATTTACAAAACAGATTGTGTTACAAAACCCCACTAGCTAAAACTCTGAGCCGACTCATTCCTAAAAAGACAGTATCCCGGATACCACAGGTGGTTTGACTACTCGGTTCATATCAACTCTGATATCGATAAATCAAAATTTCGATGAATGGCTTCCGAATTCAACCGAAACCTTACTTATTATCTATCCAATCGATGAGTTATGCCTCGCGATTGCTGAAGGAGTAGACCCAGAGGAAGTTTGGCATACCACAGTTGTCACAGGGGATTGATTGGTTGGGTAGATGGCAATTTTTTTAACAGTATTTCAGTCATATCACGAAGGCTGGAGCACCTAGCAATGGATTCCTGGTATTTCTCACACCAGTACTACCACTCTATCCTTTCCTAGCATCGAGCTTCTATCCTACTTGGTGAGAGACAAATGTCGTAAAGGATATGTGCCGCCACCGGAGATCAAACCCTTAACATCCCATGATTGAAGATTGGGAAATTGGCGTGCTACCGACTGCGCTTTGACTGCGGCTTAATTTCAGGCAGATCCTTTGTATAAACATATTGCATATTTTTAGCTAACCATGAGCACAAAGTGCTCATGGTGAGCTTTTGCGATCGTTGAGTGCCCCTCGTCTGTCGTCCATCGTGCGGCATGCGGGTACAAAATTGAGGACAGCCTTAATAAATGATTTCTACTATGCATGTGGCAATAATTTTCTACAAAAGGTTATTTTGTTTATTGTCGCGCAATACTGATTTAAGGCGCTGATGAATAGGAAACATTGCAATAAATAAAAAAAGACTGAAAGAGAAATTTCTTATTTTATTACAACATATTCTATCTGTAAGCCTCTTATTTTCGTTTGAACGACAGTCTTCATCTTTGTTAACTCCAGTGTAGATTAAAGTTTCTTTGGCATCTATAGCTTTGTTTCCATAAGCGCTATATATATTCTTGAATAAAAATTATCTCAAACGATTAGGTCCGTGACCAACTGTCAACATCTAGATTAGCCATTTCACGATCTTTCTTGTATTTGTAATAGAAACCACCAGCCGAAATAAAATTGGATATAATATCCCCTTTTTTGGAAGATAGGTCTTGCATTTCATACTAGTTGTTAAATTTTCTTTTTACACCTTTTCAATAAAATAATAGCTTAAACTTACGTTCATGTTCCCTCCTAGGATCGATAACCTGAATGTGAATCGTTTAAAACCAACTAAGAAGAATATATACATATATATTTCTGTTCTTTTTGATTGTTCAAGTTATTTTCTAATATGCGCCTGTAAGGAAAATCAAAGGACTGAAAGTACTTAGAAGTTGGAATGCGCTGAAAGGGTCATAACTGTGGTATTCTGTTCAAATTCATTTATAACTTTCCGAGTGAGCCTCCATCCTTTAAACTTAAACCACTAGCTTTCCAAATTGTGTACATATGTGCGTGAATTATGCACGAAAACATATAACCACATACAGAAATAAAAAAATAGCTTGGTCTGAACCCATTCTCAGACAGTGACGCTTTTAAATGACCGATATTATGAAAGCTTTGAGAAACATTGTGGAAAATGAAGATGTTACAAGCAATTTCTTCATTATCCACAATATTTTCTGTCCAAAAAGACCAGGATTTTAAAGATTTCATCAACTTACAATTGTCGTCTGATACTTCTTTGAATTTGGAATGGTCTAAAATTGTATCGTGTTCGAATGGGTTATAAGCTCGTGTCACGCACAGCAAAATTAGAATTTTGAAGTATAACAATCTCCTTTTGATCAACTGTAATATGTGAACTCCTTTTAGAATCTTGAAAACAGAGAATAACAGCTTATACAGTAAGAAATCAATGACCTCGATAATTATTTGACCCTCAACTCGGCCAATTTTGTAACAATCGTACTAGACTCACATAGATTTTCTCTTCAAGTTTATGAGTATATTTTGAAATTGCGGAAATGCGCAGAAACTTGTTTCAGGGTGATCGATTTAAAATACCTGTTTAGACTTAGGGAAAAGAAATATTTAAAGTGTTGTGAGTAGAATTTAAAAGAAAAAAAGACGATAACGTTATTGTTTGCACATGGTAGTTTTGCCCTTTTCCTAAAAAATCCTATAATATGATGAAGATAGTATCAAATTATCTTCGGCGCCCTGTAGTCGCGCGATTCCCTTGTTCGTTATTCAGCTTTAAAACCATAAAAAATCTTAAGTAAAAAGGACCAAGCTGAAAGCTAGATGACACTTGTTACTGGTTTGGTGTGTTATTATTTATTTAAACTTGTAAATAACAACATAATAAAGCGTATTTATTTAGTAAAAAAGTAGAAACCGGAAGTTGATATGTTTACATTCTAATATTCAAAATCTTCTACTTTCATTTTGCATCTATTTGATTTTTATTGAGTAAAAGCTGTAAATCCAACAACAATCACGTTTGCTTGATGCCTACGTTCCCCTTTATCGCTCTAGACTGTTTTAAAGCACTGGGTGGCGTGATCATTGTAAAAAAGAATTTGCGACCTGAGCCATATTTGTAAACATTGTCTATCTATGGTCACATGACTACCACATGTGACTTGAGATCTCGTGATTACCAAACACGGGACTGCGAATCACACAAAAAACAACAAATTACTGCGCTGATTATACCTTATTTTTCAATAATTTAAAGCAAAATAAAGCATGTTTAGAAGTCTTTAAACGATTTTTATATCATTCTAAACATGTGCCATATTATTGTCTTCGGCTACAACTAACTGATTGTCCATGGCTACTCTGAGATCAAAAGTAACCCGAGGTGTATTCATATCTAGGAGATCACGTGATATGTGTTGTCAAAAAACCCGAAATGAAATTGTCTTGGGTTCATTTGGAGGTTTTGTTAAATCTAAGTTGGAATTGCTTCGCATTCAAACTTAAAAACCGGCTGTGTTAATTCATAATTGGCCCCTACCGATACCCAGAGTTACTCCGCTTAGTTTTAGTATTAGAGTGACCTCCCTTAAATCTTTGGGTAGTTCCGGTGAAAAAATCGATGATATCGGTATCGAAAACATTAACAGGTTGTTGCCAGCATTTACTACGTGACATCAATGTTGAAATCCTAGATGATCTAGAGACTACTTTATTTTAACAGCTGAGCTTAATTTTAAAGCTAAGTGACGTTTTACGTGATTATAATCGTAAATGAGCCGATATGAAAGTGTATATACCCTTATTCCGGATATACGTATGAATTACCATAAAAAGAGCTTTTTTGATCGAAATAAATACAATGATACTCACGGAAATACATTCCGTTATTTCCCTTTTTAAAAATTGGTTTCAAATGTCAAGCGGGGCTATGAATTTATAAAATATCTGACATTTTACAAACGGGAACTGTTACAAAGAAGCACTCCATACGTCTTCATTTCATGACCATGTGGATTTACCAAATACCCTTTTCATTGATGAATATGAAAAAATTAACAGATTTTCACTGCATGATCCTCAACAAGCGTTGTAATGTGTCCAACGGCTTGTGGAAATGATTGTTGCTTCTGTAGATCCTCCCAAGATATATCATTCGTTTCTTACCAATGGCAAGTAAGATATATAATTAATTTCTTACCAATCGGCAAAGGATAAGGTCAAAGTAGGGTGAGCAGCTGGTTGCTCAATGAAAAGTCAGTTATGCTTAGTAACTGATTTAATGTTGAAAGTGACGTTTAACCGATACCCGGAGGGCAAAATGTTGGACTGTGCCAAAATTAAAGGAGTTGCACATGACAACTTTAAGTTATGAATTTGTAGTTATTTTCATCTTTCTGGGCAGAAAACACCCGGCAAAATGAAGAAATTGCTTGTTACAAGCAATTCTGTTATTTTACACAATTTTTTCCTAATTATTTTTCTTAAGGGGCGCCTAAAAGCGTCATTGTGTGGGAATGGGTAAACCAATTTAAATCAATCAACCTGCACATGATTAAGCATATGATATTAGATGTGTGCACTAATTTATATTTTTCATGTAAAATTTATTCTGGTTAACCTTTGTTTACACGTCGCGTCGGACTGTCAATCTAGAGGTCCCGGGTCGATCTCCGACGGCGGCACTCAACCTTTCCGACTATTTGTCTCTCACCAATTGGTCGATAATCGAAGACCTATGTGGGGTAGCAGCTGGAGGCTAGGAAAGGATGTAATGGTAGTGCTGGTGTAAGAAATACAGGGATTCCATTGTTAGGTGCTCCAGTCGCCGCGATATAACTGAAAGATTGTTGAAAGCGGCGTAAAACCCAATTCAAACAAACAAACAAACAAACTTAGTTTATTCTTCCCTGTGGCTTTCAAATTGAGAATGCATTGTAGAAAAAATAATATGCAAATTGAGAATGCATTGTAGAAAAAAATGTACTTGTTGCAAGCATTTTTTTCCTTTTCCAGAGTATTTCTACCCTACTGAATGTTGTTTTTTTCTTTTCTTTTAATTTATTGTTTTATATATCATTTCGTGTATTTAAGTATTTGAGAAAAAGTGAGAAATCAAAAAGGTGGAATGTCAAAGAGATGACCGTAAGAAGTGTTATAAAGATCAAACTAAGACAATCTTTTTGAACGTGTTAATCAATTTACCAAATTCTTATTACTGTATTGAGATGGAATATATGATACAACATATATGTACTAAAAATTCAAATCATTTTGTTGTAAAAAAGTGATCTTAAGCATGTTTTTTCTTCAGATTTTTCTTACTTAAACTTTTTTCCCCAAATCTCTAAATGAGAAACGCTTTAAAAAAGATTTCCTTTACCTGTTGCATTTATAATCCTATTTAAAATGTACAAACTCGTAATTTCCCTAGGATTAGAGGGAAAAGCAAACGACTTTCTTTGTTACTTATAATAAGGGGATATCGGGTGAAAATCAAAAGCAAATAGCCCATCATTATGAGATATATCAAGTGTATATCCAAAATACCACCCGTGGTTTATTACGCAATCAGAGATACCGATCAGAAGCGTGTAAGTTACTTGGATTATAACAGCAGTTTATGGAAGGACATAGTTATCTTTTAAATTTGATTTACCATTTAACCCTTTACAGAAAAAGAAATCTCAGAACGAAAGAGAAAGGAAGAGGATACGAACGAAATTTTAATAGCCATGTGTACCAAAAATAATGGGTCTTTCAATTGTGGAGAAAATCGGCGTAAAAAGTACTCTTTATCGCAATATTGTTTTTCTTGGTTGTTATTGTGTGATTTCCTTGTTTTAATAAGTCTTTTCAAGTTAAAGAAGTAATCGCAATTATTTCATGTAAAGGATGCATTTGCTAATTTTGTTTCGAAAATGAGAAGTAAAATATGAAAACTGGACGAGAATGAAATTGGTTCCTAGGTCGGGAGAGAAAAATGATTAAAACATCAAACTGCTTTGGACAAAAATCATTAATAACATGTTTCCTCTTCAATCTGTCTGCCAAAACAAATCCAAAGGTTACGCACCACCAAATTAGTCCTTCGCTTATTGCCTCCTAAGTCTGAAGTACCGCCAAACAAATCTCGCAAAGAGCGTTCATTCTGGTGTCTGGTCGTCAAAATATACGGAGCAAAAATGAAAACTTTACACTATTGAAGATTGTTTCCTGTGTCTGAGCTTTGACAAAATAAATCTGAACCACATGACCACAAAGAATCTTTAAAGTTAAAAAGCACGTGTTTCCCTTAACGTGAAAAAATGAATGAAAGGTAGACAGCAATTGAACATGCATAGCATAAGCATTCCTGCCATTTGGTACAACTTTAGTTAGCCTGTAATCGTAAGCTCATGAAATAAATAAAATAAAATCGTACTGTTTTTAGACCTTGTTACTATTGTGGAAATACCATGACTTTCAAATGAGCAACGTCATGAAGTCATTTAAAGCTTTCGGCATGTCAGTCTTTGACCGCTATTGCCAGAGCAATAAAATGCTAACGTATAATTATGATTGACTTGAGAACAAGTGTACACCGAACCGTGCCGTGTTTTGACTTGCAGAGACCTGGAGCAATACGAGTGATGTCTCATTGTGATGATTTATGAAATACGACTGTGAATTGCCAAAACAGATTTGCGTCAGCAACACCCACTGGTACACAGATGCTTGGTTGAAGGGTAACAGTCCAAGCTGATAGAAAACGATTGCGAACAGCATGGCTTCAAGTTCCATGGTCACATTATGGGTTACTCAATTGTCTTTAGTGACGAATGGCGATTCACTTTGGGTTTATCTGATGGCAGAGACCGACCGTGTGTACAGCAGGTATGGAGATCAAGGGTTCAAGCCCTAGGCTGGCCATATCAACTAACCCAGCGATGGCACATATCATTTCCGACATTTGTATCTAACCAATCGGTGGATAATCGTTAGTCGTAATCATAAGTTGGAAAGCAGCTTGAGGCTAGGAAAGGATGTAGTGGTAGTACTGGTGTGAGAAATACCAAGTATCCATAATTAGCCGCCGCGATATAACTGAAATACTGTTAAAAGTGGCGTTAAACGCCATTCAATCAATCAACTTTTCAGCGTTGACCGAGAGGAAATTTGGCATACCACAGTTGTCGCAGGGGATTGATTGGTTGTAGTTGTCCAATTTTTAGGAGTATTTCAGTCATATCGCGGAGGCTAGAGCAACTGGCAATGGATTCCTGGTATATCTCACACCAGTACTAACACTTTATCCTTTCCTAGCATCGAGCTGGTATCCTGCTTGGTAAGACACAAATGTTGCAGATTTTTAGCTAACCATAAGCACAAAGTGCTCATGGTGAGCTTTTTGCTATCGTTGAGAGCCCTTCGTCTATCGTCTATCGTGCGGCGTGCGGCGTGCGGCGACAACAGTTGCAGTGTTTACACTTTAGAGGCCACAGATTTTATTTAATAAAATACTTACCTTATATAACAATATGGATTTCCTTTCGGGGTCCGAATAATAAACCTTCCGGAAATACGGAAGTAAACAAACTTTTGCACATGCGCAACCTACTTCCGCTAATCCTCGAGAAATTTCAGTTTTCCTTTTTCGGCAAAACAGCTCGCATCGTGTCTGCCAGACATTCGGGGGATAATAGTGACGAGTCGGTTTCTCGGTCTACTCGTTCCGAGTCTGTTGTTTTGCAGAAAGCGAAACAGAAAAAAGAAGTCTAGACCTTCTGACTTAGAATTGAGATTCAACAAATTAGAAGCATTGGTCACAAAGGCCTTGGATAAGTCAGTGCCAGAAACAAATTCGGCCGGTAGTTTTGTCGATAAGTCGGAAACAAATTCTCGACATCCCTCCACGAATAACATGACAGAACTGTTACGGTGTCTTTGTTTGCCGAATCTTATTATTTTGACTCGGAGGATAATTATGATTGTGATAAAGAGAAACTCATTGAGTGAAAAAACCCATAAAAGTTTCTCTTCGAAATGTTTCGGGAGAATGCCATGGTCAAGAAAAAGACTGATAAGCAAAGCATTCTGTTGGATAAGTCACAAGTAGAAGTGATAGAGAGTAGTTTCAGTTGAAGTGAAACTAACTTTCTTACTGCTTTTTCAGAAGATAATATTGACCTTTTTCAATTGGTTGAAGAATTTGTGAACTTTTTGAAATTTCGTTACTAGACACTATAGTTGATTGCTGTTTAGTGAAACGTTACAGTAATAAAGCTTCTTTTTTGAGGAGTAAAGCTAAGATGCTGTACACGCAACCATGTAAAATGGTGGACAAAATTGGTTTTAAATGTCAGCATACTGCAAGACTTGGTTTGATTATGCAATGCTATGTACAATAGAGTCTTGGTGACCTCCTACAGTTTATAGAGTCTTCCTTTTTTGAAAAAGAATCAGCTGTTAAGCAAGTCAAAGATATTTTCTCAATGTCCACCAGGGTTTTAGACCAATTAGGAAGAACTGGTGCTTTACATCATATAAGCCGTAGAACTGTTGAAATGACAGATACTGGTTTGTATGACCAACATGACAGCTAAGAATTTGCAAATTCGCCATTGTCAGGGGAAGGTGTATTTGGTCCCCAGTTAGAGACTTTTTTGAAAGAAAGAAAAGAGAAGAAAAAAAGGTTGAGGACTTGGTTCCTGACATGCAGAGGCACAAACGTAAATTCAGTGGTCAATCTGATTATAGCAAACGTTTTAATGATAGAAATGTGGAAAACCCAGCTTTTGGCCAATGGAATAATTTTTGCATCCCTAAAATTCAGAGCAGAGCTCCTCAGGATGGCCGAGGATTTGGTAGATCAAGAGGTTCGTTTCGAAACTCAAATCAAAGACGCTCAGCTACTAGGGCAGGATAAAGTCAGCTTGAGAGACCAGTTGACAACTTACAAGGTAAATATATTGGTAAAATTTCTGGAGATACCCGTTGGGGGGGAACTAATTCATTTTCCAAGCGAGTGGGGACACATTACAGAGGATCAATGGGTCTTGGACATAATAAGGGAAGGTTACAAACTATGCTTTCTGGAGGTACCTCCCTCCAATGGTGTAAAAGCAACCAATGTTCCTTTAAATCAGCATACTCTTATAAGAGAAGAAATAAACTCACTGTTAGAAAAAATGCTATAGAAATTGTTCCACAGAATCCAATATAAAAAGGTTTTTACAGTACACTTTTTCTAGTGCCAAAAAAGACGGGAGGAATGAGACCAGTATCAATTTATAACCCCTCAACGTGTATCTCCGAAAACAACATTTCAGAATGGACACACTGACAAAGGTGAAAAACATGGTAGAAAAAGGAGATTGTGCAATATCAGTAAATTTAACAGATGCTTATCACCATATCATGATATTTAAAGGTCATCGAAAATTTCTACGTTTCAATTTCAAGGAATTGTTCATCAGTTGCGGTGACTTTGTTTTGGTCCAACTAGTGCCTAGAGAACAGTTGTTAAGGTGATGGCAGTGATTGTTGCTCATTTAAGGAAAATGGGGCTTGGGTTGGCAAGTTACATAGACGATTGGTTGAATATAAATCAATTGAAACAAGATCTTCTAGAAAATCGGGATCAATTGCTCAGTCTCCTTTATCGTCGAACTAGGTTTAATGATAAACAATGAAAAAACCCTTCTCATTCCTGTACAGTTAATAACTAACCCGGGAAGTTTATTCGTTTTAAAAAAGGCCTTGTTTTTTTTCCAACTGGGGAACGTATTCGGGGCCTAAAGACAGGAGTACAAGAATTATTGGGGGGGGGAATAATGGCAAGGCATTATCTAGTGGTTTTGGGAACAATTGCGTCTTGTCTGTAGTTAATTCTGAACTCGAGACTTCCCATGAGACATCTTCGGCTTCATCTGTTACAAATTTGGAACCCCGCTCGACTGCCACTTTCATACCGAATTGCTCTTACACCACAGCTGATGCATCATTTGAATTGGTGGTTAGACTCTCAGAACATTTTCAAGGGTAGATGTTTAGTCAAACAGGTCTTTCACTCACTTTAACTACAGATGCAAGTGGCAAATGTGGATGGGCAGGTCACATGAACAATTTAACTTGTCAGGGTCAATGGTCCTTGATTGAAAAATGCCTCACATCAATTGTCCGGAAATGAAAGCAGTGATATATTGTTTACAGCATTTCCAATATCATATTCAAAATCAGAATGTGTTGATTCGTTCCGACAACACAACGGTTTGTCAATACATCAATCGTCAGGGGGAACAAAGTTAAAACATCTTTGTAATTTGACCATGCAATTGTGGGATTATGCAATATCTCAAAATGTTTCTCTGAAAGCTGTACATATTATGAGGAGCAAAAATGTTCTAGCAGATGTATTGAGCCGCCATAAAATTCTGGCAACAGATTGGTCTTTGTGCATGATAGTGGTGGAAAAGTTGTTTCGGAATTGGGGGAAACCAATGAAAGATTTATTCACCACAAGCGAGAACAAGAAAGGACCACTGTTTTGTTCTTGGATTCACCATCCTCAAGCTAATGCAATGGATGTCCTATTGATTGCATGGCATAACTTGTTTGTTTATGTGTTCCCCCCAGTGCAACTGAGTCCCAGAGTTTTATATCATTTCCAGCAATTTCGATGCACAATGATACTGATAGCCCAAGTATGGCCCAGACAACACTGGTATCCACAAATTCTGAAGTTTCTAATAGCTTATCCTGTAAGTCTTCCTTGCCAAGTGGGTCTGCTATCTCAGTGCAAAGGGAAAGTGACGCATCCGAATGTAGAATCTCTACATCTGACTGTATGGTTATTATCGTCAGAAAATACTCTTCGACAAGTTTTTCAAAAAAAAAAAAAAAAAAAAAACTAGACAGTTATTATCAAAATAATGGAGAAAAGGGACCCAAAAGGATTATAGGAGCAAGTTTAGACAGTTCAATAGCTGGTGTATTGAACAAAAAAATGATACGTCATTTTAGGTTGTTTGAAAAAAGGGCATTTGAACCTCTGAAAGATGCATCGTTGTAGTTCTTGAGTTGGAAGACTTGTTTTTTTGTGTGTGTTTCATTAACAACCTTAAGAAGATGTAGCGATTACAATCCTTACAATTGGGTGAAGGCCGAGTGAATGTTCAAAACCACGGGGTCACATTTACCAGGGGTCGACACTAATAGTGTCCCGGGATCCTGAGGATCCCTCAAAATTTGAAAGAACCCCAGCTATCTCAGGCTAGGGATTCCGTCAGGATCCTTCAATATTGTTTGATTGTTTTTTCGAAAACATTGTGGATAATGAAGAAATTGCTTGTAACAATGTTTTCTAAGAGTTTTTTTCTCGATTGGGCTTGGAAGGGCAGGATTGCGTGTGAATGGGTTCATGCTTATCAAGGAGGGATCCCTGATTATCTGGCGGAAACCCTGAAGTAATAGGTAGGGATTCCTTTGGGATCCCACTGAAGCAAAGTTGGTGTCAACCCCTGTTTACCCGAACAGGTTTTTCAAGGTCAGATAGACCCTGTCCTATGGGAAGAAACACTTCTGTCCCTCATTTGGAGAAAGATAAGAAATTGGATCCAAAGAGAGCTTTAGCTTATAATTTAAAGGCAAAAGAACAGTTAAGGATTCAGAATGGTAAAGATGTTGTGAAATTGTTTTTGGCCATAAATAAGCCACATCAACCAGTTTCTTCAGTAACTATTTCTGAATGGCTGGTCAGTTTGATAAAACTTTGTTATAAGAAGTTGAACAAGACACATGGTAAGATTAAAGGACATTCAACTAAAAGTGTTGGACCACCATGGGCTCTATTCAAGGGTACATCTTTACAGCCGGTTATGGAGGCTGTTGATTGGTCTGGGGAGACCACTTACACAAGACATTATTTGAAGCCAGTGAATGTTGACTTTTTCGGTTAGTCGAAGCACAAATCGGATGTATTTTTTGTTTTTCGGCGGACCACAAGGATAGAAAATTTTGGTTATTTTTACAGTATTTGTGAATTTTATGATTACATTGTTCCAAGAAGGAATCCATATATAAATAGGGGGGATTATTATGGTGTACAGAAATAATTGAAAACTTTATTTTTGGACTCAGGTATCATTTATTTTTATAGTTTTATTTTAATGATTAATTGAATGGGATTTAACGCCGCTTTTAACAGTATTTCAGTCATATCGCGGCGGCTGGAGCACTAATCAATGGATTACTGTTATTTCTCACACCAGTATTACCACTACATCCTTTCCTAGCCTCCAGCTGCTATCCCACTTAGGTCAACGATTTTCCACCCATTGGTGAGAGAAAAATGTCGGAAAGAATATGTGCCGCCGCCGGGGATCGAACCCATGACGTCCCATGATTGAAGATTAGTAGTCTGACACGCTAACGACTGCGCTTTGACGGCGGCAGTTTTAATTTAAAAGTTCAGATGTACTACTAAAGTGAGTTAACTAAATAATCACTAGCCATTGTTGATACTGCTATGAAATCTGTAATAATCCATATTGTAATATTAGGTAAGTATTTTATGAAATAAAAATTTCAAATTCGTTTTCAAATTATAGTTTCATCAATAAATACTTACCTAATATTACAACTCCTCCCTCCCCTCGTGTTATTAAGTATTGGCTTTGGCGAACTGTTTCGCTGAAGGAATACTGAAGTTGCACGAGGATAAGCGTAAGTAGGTTGCGCATGTGCAAAAGTTTGTTTACATCCGTATTTCCAACAATAATCGCGTTTGTTTGATGCCTACGATCCCCCTTAATCGCTCTAGAATGTTTTAAAGCACTGGGCGGCGAGATTATTGTAAAAGAAACATTATGACCTGAGCCATATTTGTAAACATTGCCTATCTATGGTCATATTACTACCACATATTACTTGAGATCACGTGATTACCAAACACGGGACGGCGAATTACAAAAAACAAATTACTGCGCTGATTATTACCTTATTTTTCAATAATTTAAAACAAACTAAAACACGTTTAGAAGTATATAAACGAATTTTTATATCACCCTTTACATGTGCCGTATTATTGTCTTCGGCTACAACTATCTGATTGTCCGTGGCAAGTTGAGATAAGAAGTAACCCGAGGTGTATTCATATCTAAGAGATCACGTGATATGTGTTATCAAAAAAACCTGAAATGAAATTGTCTTGTGTTCATTTTGCGGTTTTGTTAAATCTAAGTTGGAATTGCTCCGCATTCCAACTTAAAAATGACCTGGACAAGTGATTTATTAAATACCTCTAGTACATCAGTGTCACATGAATCACGTGCCCAGGTCCGTCTTATACGGAAAGACCTCGTACTCAGTCGACACACACACACACACATATATATATGTCCATGTGTTTAGAAATAGAATTGTGGACATCTTCCTATTCAATTAATAGTTGATGAAGTCAAGTCATACACAAACACACTACACACACACACACACACACACACACACACACATATATATATATGTGTGTGTGTGTGTGTGTGTGTGTGTGTGTGTGTGTGTGTGTGTGTGTGTGTGTGTGTGTAGTGTGTTTGTGTATGACTTGACTTCATCAACTATTAATTGAATAGGAAGATGTCCACAATTCTATTTCTAAACACATGGACACTCATATCTTCAACACATTCATGTTTGATAGCATTTAGCGTGTATGCAGCATTTAGCAGTCGTGTTTATTTCTTAATCTGATCTGTCCCTTAAAAAGGAATGAAAAATAATTAATATTAGAAATGTCGTTTTTGCAAAGTTTCAGAAGTTTGATTATACATTGATAAAGAACCGTAAAATATCGTTTATTTTTTAAATTGAATCATCCTAAAATATGTCTACATTATCACTCACAAACTTAACAATCTGCTTCAAAATTGATAAAAACAAAACGAAACAAATTTCAAATGAGTGAACTAGAAAAGTAGGCCTATTAGTTTTCAACTACTTCACGTATTCATGTGAAACCTCAATGACCAATATACGTTAAAATTTCGGACCTGTTAGAATTGTGAAAAAATTGTTTTGATTAACGGATCGCTGGTCTCACCAAATGACCTCCTCAAAGTACACCGACAGAGATATGAAACGATGTTCACCAGCTAGTATAATACATAGCAGAGTACATATATCATGCAGAAAATCGTTGATGGGATACCTAAACGTCGTTTTAGTTTAGTTTGAATGGGTTTTACGCCGCTTTCAACATTCTTTCAGTTATATCGCGGCGGCTGGAGCACCTAACAATGGAATCCTGGTATTTCTCACACAAGTACTACCATCACATTCTTTCCTAGCCTCCAGCTGCTATCCCACATAGGTCTACGATTATCGACCCATTGGTGAGAGACGAATAGTCGGAAAGGATGAGTGCCGCCGTCGGGAATCGAACCCGGGACCTTCAGATTGGCGGTCCGACGCGCTACCAACTGCGCTATGACGGCGGCTACCCTAAACGTCGTAGCTACAGATTTAACAAGCTGTAGTTACGGTGTTCAAGACTCATTAAAATGAAAATATGTCACAAACAACTGCAAACATCGACATTTTACTTTCGGTCCAAATGGATGATCTTATTGGCCAATCGATTCTGTGATTGACATCGGCGTTCTGCCTATTGACAGATCGCGCCTGTAAACCAAATAACCTTTGCATCGATCAAATTGTTCATTCATATCGGAAGTTGATTTCTGATATTCCTGTCGAAATTATTCTTACGACTAGAAATCGTATTTAAGTAACTTGAATTGACAAACATAAGATTTGCTTTTGGTTTTATGTTCCTTGTCGTAGGTTTGTTTATATATCTCAGTCGTAATGAAATGTCGGTTTTCAGTGGGCGAAGCCAGCGATCTATCCATTATTACCGTCACGTAACGACTTTTTAACCCTTTCCTGTTTTGCAAAATATTAGACCTTTCCAAATTCAAAGGCTTTGCAGACGAAAATTTCAATTGGATTTGATTAAAAAAAAAACAAAAAAAAAACATTAGGTAGGGTATAAAATATTGTGGAATAAGGAGAAACTGCTTGTCATAAATTCACAGGGACGTAAAAACCAGAGGTTGAACAGGAAAGGGTTGAGATAACGATGTTCTGGTTCGCAACATATAAATGATAAGGATATGAAATAAAGCTAGTTCGATAATAAAAGTCGAAGCTTACATACATATAGGTCCAATTCATATTAGAAAGGTACCAGCCTATTGATTAACATTGAAATTTAACAAGTTGCAATTAGTTCTACACTTTATAATAAGTCGATACGAAAAGAAAGCGATTGAGAGATAGAAAATAAAGAACAAGCAAAATAATTTAGAATAGAAGAACATATGTTTTTCCAATAACTAAGACTTAAAAAAGACCTAATCAAAGAAGGGTCACGATTGGATTACTTGGTTCTTAAACAACTTTTGACAGGTTTGTACTCCAACACATATTTTCTCATTATCCCGAATTCTCTTACGGTATCATATCTAGGCTAATATGACCAACACCTGATCGTCTGATAGCGATAAAACAGATAAAAATGCCCGCTTGTCTCTGTTCAAGCACTACTACAACGTGTTAATGATTGATTGAATGGGGGTTAAACGCCACTTTTAAAAGTATTTCATTCATATCGCGGCGACTGGAGTACCTAATGGTGGATTCCTGGTATTTCTCTCACCAGTACTACAACTACACCCTTTCCTAGCCTCCAGCTACTATCCCACTTAGGTTTACGATTATCATACCCATTGGTGAGAGAAACATGTCGGAAACAATATGTGCCGCGGCCGGGGATCGAACCCATGTCATCCCATGATTGAAGATTTGGAGTCTTATTCGCTACATACTGCTCTTTGACGGCGACTACAACAACTACAACGTGTTAAATCAACAATATGTACAAAAACAACTAGTGATTTCTCATAAGAGAACTACACCTATTTCCAATTTATATACGCATGACCTGTAAAGGTCTAACAGTAAGTAGAATAGTAACAAGAATTCATACCCTTATCACAATATATAGGAGAACATTTGGATAGTCGGACAAAATATAGATATCTTTGATACGTTGTATTTTATTGACTGACTATTTTTTATATTTTTAATACGTTGTATTTTATTGACAGGTTAATATTGATATCTTTAATACGTTGTATTTTATTGACAGATTAATAATACTTTTAAATTACTATACATGTTGTTTCCTGACATTCTTCAAAGGAAAGAGAATTCATTTCTTTTGAGAAACAAAACAACAACAACATTGCACAATGAAATATCTTGTAAACGATGAATAAACAAGTAATATTCATCTCGAAACACGAGAAGAAAATGCTTAGCAACAGGAAAGCAATTACATTTTTGTAACATGCAAATTAGTAATTCGACTCCTAAGTAATTAGTGATTGGCCTAATTAGAGTATAAGAACCGACAAAGTGATTCTTTAGGCAATGAACACTGCAGGAGCTTACTATCTTTCGGCCCGGTAGGATTTACGAATTAGGAGATACCATACACAAGGACCTGGTGTGATTAATTTTTATTAGGAGATATCGTAAACTAGGAAGGTATGAAAGAACAAGAATGGTCTGCACGACAAAAGTAAAGCCAAGCCCATGTGTTGTAAAAATAAACAGAGCAGACTTTTCCATCTGTTATTAACTCCATAAATGACACAAGTGACGACTTAAAAGAAAGGAACCTAAAATATGTGGCCTGTGCCTATATAATTATGGCTCTCCTTAAAGAAAGCCTACTATTATCAGATATTTGTATTACGCTAGGTCTTATGATCATGCAAGATTCGAGACGGGGTACGTTGTCATAAATGGAATGAAGAAAACTGATCAAAACTATTGAATGATTATCACGTCGTTGTCTTTTTGTAATTATGAAAAAGTGCGTTTTCTTAAAAATTAAGAGGTATTTTAATTGTAAAAGTGAATCTCACAAACAGTGTGTTAGGTTATTTGTTATCCTTCAAGCGCAAAAAACCATCACGAATGTTCCCTCATATAAGTATTCATTTTTCGGATTATCCGCGAGGGCAAAGTTTCGCTTGAAATGAGAGAGATTCGATCCAGCAGGGGCCAATAGAGGTACCGTCCCGCAAGCAAAGGACCAATCACTGGCCTCGCCCACTGACTTTTTTTTACCACGCCCATTGACGCCGACAGGAATTTCCGCTTGGATTTTTCAGGGCCTTATTTTGCAAAATATATGGCCAGTAGCATGTGACCAAAAAGTAAAATATTTGGTTGGTTACCGAAACATCGTAACTACAGCTTGAATAAGCTGTATTTACGACGTTTAAGTCGCCAAACCAACAACAAAAAGTTAACAAAATGGCGGTCAATATGGAAGTTGAAAGCTCCGGTCCGGGCTGAATATCTGATTTGATTGGTCGTTTGACTCCGCGATTGGTCAATTACCTGTATATAGTGAAGTAACGTGATCATTTCGGTATTCACTAAATAGCCGAAGGGTTTAAGAGTTTCGTCCCTTCGCAGCCTGTGCAGCTCGGGTTCACCAGGGTTGATATCTTTTGGACCACGATATCGATCCTTTTTTTTATTTCACGGATCACACCTACTTAGAAATGTAAAGATTCTTGTCTTCCGTATAAGAACAGCATCTTATGAATATAATGTTTTGTTGAAGCTGCAGTCACGGTATTGCATCTGCCGTTCGACAATGTTCGTGTACCGTTAAACAACGAGGTATACAATTATGTATTTCCATTAAATCCTTCCTCTATTTTCATAAAGAATCAATTGGCTTTAGGTCTTACAAAGCTCACCTGTATAACGTCTACCGTTTGAGACAATCATGTATGATAAGAATCACAAGGAACATTAACGTAAGGTAGGTCTGTTTGGAATATATATTTTTAAAAAATATATATACTAAGAATTCCTCAGGTCCCATCACTGCTTATTTCAAACGCTTCTAAAAAGTACACTTTTTGTTTAAAAATTTTACAGGTGTGCAAGTTCATGAAATATATAGTAATTTCATACCTTGGCCCATCTATTCCTTTACTATTCCAAGGCTTCGGAGTACAGACGCATTTATTAAGTTAGCCACAGTTTTGCTTATTTGTCGAGGAGTAGAACCTTCAATTCTCAGAAGAGCAATTGATTTCTACTATGTATAGAATAATTATATATTAGGAATTGAATGCATTTCTACCCTTAAGCTGTTAAATCTGGTGCTTCCAGAGTGCTTCAAGCGTTTGAAGTCAAAAAGTCAAAAGGCGGCCAAGTTGTTTCTCTATGACAAATATCCTTACAGCATAAATAGACGCTTTGATAATTGATTGAATGAGGTTTAACACCATTTTAAACAGTATTTCAGTCATATCGCGGGGCCGGAGACCTAACAATGGATTCCTGGTATTTTCCATACCAGTAATACAACTACATCCTTTCTAAACCACCAGCTGCTCATTCCACTTATGTTAACGATTATTTACCCATTTGAGGAAGATAAATGTCGGAAAGAGGTAACAGACGTAAAAAGTCACAAGCTCATTATTTATCAATGGCTGTAAGTTCATTTATCAGACCTTTAGATATTTAATCGCAGATATTTCAAAGTTAGTTTATAAGCGTGAGGTTGATAACAACAAAAGAAAAGGGAGTGTTCTTACTACCAGCAGTTCATGTTTTATAAACATGTTGACATGCTTCAAAAGAGGGGAAATAAGACGGACTCCAATAGTTAACAAAAAATGTGTAATATCACACCAGTCAATGTTTCCTCGTGTTAAACGACGCCCTTTCTTAATACACTTCAGCATTCCTTCGAAGTAATACATTCAGATGGAACATTTTTAAAAGCCTCGGTGCCCTAAAGAGCATTGTCAATCTTATGACTCTTCGTTGTACCTATTCAGCAATGAAGGGAATCTAAAAGGTTCTGGTGTACCCTATTAGAGGATGATTTGTTCCTTTGAATGGGGTTTGACGCCGCTTTTAACAATTGTTCAGTCATATCGCGGCGACTTGAGCACCTAACAATGGATTCCTGGTATATCTCGCACCAGTTACATCCATTACTACCATTACATCAAAACTCCATCATCTCATAAAGAAAAATTTACTAGCAGGTTCTCGTAATGAAAGAAAGTCTGAAGGCATCGGGAATTTAAAAACAGATACATAATATCCAATTTCCTCTGAAATTAATATCAAAAATAAATTTCAGTAAACAAAAGTTTATGAAAGACTGTGATAAACTATTTATTTACAACCATTCTGAAAAATATAATAGAAATATATATTAATTCTATCACAGCAGATTATCGAACAGTATTTTGTATTTAAGTTTTATTGACCTAGACGCTTGCTGTAATAGTTATCAACATGTATATCTGTAATAGATTTTCTCTGAAACCATACGAATCATTAATGTATATGTATGGCAAAAATTGATAATAATGGAAACTTTGTTAATGTTACGATCGGGTCAACTCCACCCCAGAATTACTTCCGGGTGGTTGTACCCTAAAGTAGTCCATTAAGAAAATTTGATCTCCTCATTTTGTCATGCTGTTTCAACTTTTAATCAACAGCAAGTTGCTTGATGTTAGGTACTGCAGAGTGAGAGATCACTGCTGCATGTCATGCATGTGATTCAAAGCTTTAATCAGGGAACTATTTCCTTGTAGAAACTGACATTTGAAGGTGGTACCCTACAAGACTTTCACTTCCGAGCATAAACAATTTCATGGGTTGATGTGCAGAATGAAGATTTGCAAAAAACTTTATACCTAATGATACCATTTTCCTGGCCTATAATTCAAGATCAAAGACTGCTCTTTAAGACGGACTAAGATTTAAGGCCCAACGAAACTTTTGGGAGGAGCTACAGATTGTGGAAGTGGGCCCTTTTTGCTCTTTATTTAATGAGGCAAAAACGGACAGGAGTGTAACCTATATGAAGCAGTCGGGGTTATACAAAAACGGTGATATTGGCCGTAATTTTGTGAATTTTCTTATCAAATTTTGAACATGAATAGAATAGATAGTGTAGAATTGGATTTTAATAAAATTCTTTTATGGTAAGTGAAATTTTAATTTAAATTTTTGAAAAAACATTTAAATTTCAGTTTTCACCCTATTTGCAATACTCTGATCCCCCAGAGTGCATCAATTTTGGCCAATGTTGTCATAAAAGCTCGTCTGCACCTCTTGTTACCCCTGGATAGTACTTCAAATGACAACAATTGACCACTAGACGGCCAGCCTTGGGCTAACATTGCGCTTCATCAGTATTTACTCTGTTTCAGCTAGCATCAAGCCTCATCAGTGGTGTTGCCTTCCACCAGACAGAAATTGCTGCCATCTCTCATCCCATCTTGTTTTCTGTTTACTTAATCTCTATCTGTTGTCCTTTCGCCTCTAGTTCACAATCTGTGCATAATTATGTATGTCAACATTGCCCATATACCCTGTTTCATTTCTGTTTTTCCTAGCCTCATGGTATTGAAATTCCATGACAGCTCTTCTTCTAAGACGCTTCTTTCTGTACCAGTCAGTTTTTCTGTATTTCTTGGTCTTCATTTGGCGTACTGAAATCTGTTTAAGATGCTTTTCACCCAAACTCCAAGCCCTGTTCCTGTTATTTTCCATATTTTCTTTTTGACTGCTTTGTCGAAAGCATCGTTTGAATGCAAATTTTTGGCCGAAAGCCTTCTTGTGAAGGTCCGGCTGAAGCTTACTCTTTTGCTTAGAGTAGCTGGTGCTGCGCTGTTAAATGCTTCACACTTTTGTGCGGATGCCCTGGAACTCACACTGTAAATTGCACCTTCACTGAGTCTCATCTGCAAGATCACCTCTAACAATGCCTATATCATTCTCAGTCATTCAGAGATATGTTATGTTGGCAGGGCTGAGCAATTTTGAATAGGCATCAAAGCAGAAACTCCAATCACATAGAAGAGAATTAGTGGCACAGTTACTACAATTTACAGCGTAAGATTCCACGATTTAGGCTCTTATTAAGCGCAAGTCCTTCAACGTTTTGGATATGTCACCCTGCCCCCTTCTTGCCACTTCTGCAATGACAGTGTTACATTGCATTCTTGTATCATATCACATCTTCCCATGTGCAGTCCGTCTAATGCTTTGTATTGAATGGAAACATTCTTTCACTGAAGTGAACGTTACACACTTTTCGTTCTTGGCAAACGGATAAATGGTTTGGGTCGGTGTGTCTTGTCACGTTCCATTCTTTGAGAGGGAGTTGTAAAAGTCCCGCATTCCAAGCTGCGACTTTGTGTGGCCATACGTGTGGTCATAGGTTATAGCTAATTTCTTTCGAAACATTGTGGTCTGCAGCAAAAATGATATTGGCCCTTTCATCCGTTTCTGGTGAATGTCCTGGGTGCTCCCTTCTTTTCAGTAGCTGAAATGTATTCCCTTTTTTGTAAAAGCAGTTTGCTGAAACTCTTCTAAGTCTTTCCCGTTTGACCAGGGTGAATTCAATATTTTCTTGTAATGTGCAGATAATGAATGAGTAACTAATTTTGGTCAAGAGAGGCATTTTCATCCTCTTTTATACCTACCCTGCCAATGTCACCCTCTCAGTCACATGATCAGAAAGGCATTGATTGGATTGGCTGCCAGCCTATGACACTCTTGAAATTAAGTTGATAAGCTTCTAAACCCTAACCCTATTGGGTATACCCTGTAAAGAGCCCCTTTTCATTGTTTCATCATCAATGGTCCAGTGTTGGATTCAGCAACTTCTTAACTTAAATCATCACAATAACAACAACAAGCAAAAGAGTGAACATTTCAGAAAATCTAATGTCTTTAACCCATTCCTGCACAATGACGCTTTCGGATGCCCCGAAGGAAAACAATTAGGAAAACATACATGTAGTTGAAAATGAAGAAATTGCTTGTAACAAGCAATTTCTTTATTTTCGACAATGTTTTCTTGACCTAGAAGGTTGAAAAAATATAATATTTCATGAGCTTTAGATTTTTGAATTTAAAAACATTGTTGAAAATGAAGAAATTGCATGTTACAAGCAATTTCTTCACTTTCCACAATGTTTTCTACCCAGAGACTTACTTTTTTAAAAAATTTCATACGCTTTAAATTGTCGTCTGTAAGTCCTTACAATTTGGACCAGTTTAAAATTTTGCCATCTGGTAATGGGTTAACAAAAATACACTGCAGCTATATTAATTTGAAGGTGCCAAGGCCATTTCTGATATTTTAGTGTATGGGGTACCCTTTTTGAACACTGTCCTGTTAAGCCTATTTACCTTTTTCTGTGTGTTTTTTTTACTTAGACTTATTGTAAACATACCAAATTTGTTACAAACACCAATTTAAAAGATTTTGTGTGTATTTTTGATAATTTTTTTAAAGATGATTTAACTTGGTTTAAAATTTAAATTTCATTTTTTGGGTCAATTTTGTACATTTCAAAAGCAATTTTTGACAAAGTCATCTTGTAAAGGGTTAGATTTGAAGAGAGTGTCATTTTTCTATAGGTCACTTTTTATTTCATGAAAATTGATCCGTTATTACAAAAGTTATGACCATTTCTGTTGACCATAAGAAGAAGACCAAAACTGTCCCATTTTTGGGATAATTTTAGCAAAAGGGGCCTTGTACTAATTCTTCTGTCATTTCACTCCTAAGCCATATATTTGAAAAAAAAAATAGAAATAGGGATTGTTGCAATTAGCATATGCATAGAATAATTGCAGTTTTGTCAAAATCAAAAGAAAAAAATGTCTTATATAGGGTCAACTCCACTCCAGAATTACTTCCGGGTGGCTGTACCCTAAAGTAGTCCATTAAGAAAATTTGATCTCCTCATTTTGTCATGCTGTTTCAACTTTTAATCAACAGCAAGTTGCTTGATGTTAGGTTCTGCAGAGTGAGAGATCACTGCTGCATGTCATGCATGTGATTCAAAGCTTTAATCAGGGAACTTTTTCCTTCACTTCCGAGCCTAAACAATTTCATGGGTTGATGTGCAGAATGAAGATTTGCGAAAAACTTTATCCCTAATGATACCATTTTCCTGGCCTATATTTCAAGATCAAAGACTGCTCTTTAAGACGGACTAAGATTTAAGGCCCAACGAAACTTTTGGGAGGAGCTACAGATTGTGGAAGTGGGCCCTTTTTGCTCTTTATTTAATGAGGCAAAAACGGACAGGAGTGTAACCGATCGCCAGCTGTATCTCCAGGTTTATTCGAAAACATATTTCTTCCTTTTGATGACCATGAGTTTATAAATTTCCAGTTGTTGTTGTTTTGTTTATTTGATTGTTATTGTTCGTTTGTTTGATGCTTAATGCTTACCGACTGTAATTGGTCTATTTTTAATAAATCTTTATCTCTGACTAACGAAATCTAGTCTATGTCGCATGTGGCTTGACCATTCGTGCAAGTATTCACAAAATGAAAAGAAATACAGTAAAACATTTTTAAAATGGGCGGCCAAAAAGAGGTCGCTGAAGATTATGATCACTTAATGCCTATTTCGTAACATTATTAGGATAGATCGATTTGCTTGCATACATAAATCATTGTTGAATTCTCAGTCAAGCCTATGTTGTTCGACTTCATTAACTGAGGCGGTTCTAATGAATTCAAATGATCATTTACGATATTTCTTTTGGCAAATACCTCAACTTCTCAAAACCCTATGATTTTTGGAAAGATGAATTTGAATACGGCTGCTTAATAAAAAGATGTCACTAAAAAGAGGTGGTCGCTCAAGTAAGATTGACTGTACTTTACAATAGATATTTGAAAAAAATCGTCGGTCAAGAAGAAGGTATTCCAGTAATAAGAGTGTAAATTAAACGCCTAAAATAGATATTTAATTACATTAGTAGTTACACGTATAGGTCAATGCAAGGCCGAATAAATACACTTATCGATTAACCTACTGATCAACTTTTATTTTATTCCTCTCATGTTTTAGGGAGAAACTGTTTTTGTGTGCTATATTACCTTTGTGTTGTTTACTTTGTTTGTTGTAATATGTCAAAATAACACCGATAAAACGATGTCCCTTTAGCTTTTTCATTTACCAACGTCAATTAAAAAAAGTCTGAATTCATCCAACTTAAAAATGTTGTCTGTTTTCAATGTGGAATATTCTAAAGTTTTATCGTGTGTTTATTTGTTAATATGGTACTTAACACCAATGGATCACCATCTTCACCTGCCAAAACGACAGAAACGTTGTAGTCACGATAGAACCATATATCTACTAAGAGCTACTAAGCACGTTATTAGGAAGCACGGTTACGATGTTCTTCGGCACAGTCGCTGCAGAACGCAGCAATGGAGCAGAGTCGTTTTCACCGAAGTTTCGAGATTTATTCTTCACTTCCCTGATGGAGGGGTTCGTTCGAGTTTGTATGGTATACCAGTTGGGTCAAATTCCGCTTTAAGACATCTTGGCATAAGGAAAGTGAGAGTAATTTGCTTTAGTTTCAATGCTGCTAGATATTGCGATGAAACTTTCGAGAATGTAATTTTCGTTTCAGCACAAACGGAAATGCCGACAGTCAACATCAGGATAACGCACATTGCCAAGCAGCAAGGCAAACACAGAAAGTTTAACAATAAATATGAATACGTTTGATTGGTCTTCGTATTAAATCTACTGAATGCACCATGAATTTAACGTGATATATACCCTTCTTTGAAAAATAAGAATTAATAGCGTGGGGTCGTTAGCCTTCTGGCGATGAAAAGCCTGTATAACAAGCGGAAGCCAATGACGTAACTGATACGTTATGGAAACCACAAATAAGGCAATTGTCGGTACAATCGACTGATAACGTATTTACCCGACTAATTCTGGATCCAGTCGGGTCTTATTTGGTGCCTCTTAATATAAACAATTTTTGCTTCTTTTCTTTCTTTTAATTTAAAGTTATGAACAGTCATTTTTCACTACAAAAACAGCTATGTCACTTTCTTACTAATGCAGTGAGACATTTGAAAATTGAGAGCAAAAGTTTGTCTTTCATAATCTGTCAGCCGCTTTCAATACTAAACAAATACATTTGTCAAACCTTTTCATTTGTATATATGTATATTCATATATAAATTTTGAGACTTAAAACTGGAACTGTTATTTGTCCAGATTCACAATTGATTTTGACTTTGTGCAAATCAATATATTTTTTTCAGGATTTATGGGTCATAGAAATAATCCATTCCCACACCATCCCACTTTTTGACGCCTTCCAATAAAAAGACTTCTGAAAACATCGTGGAAAATGAAGAAATCACTTGTAATACACAATGTGTTTATCATCCACAATATTTGCTACCAAAAAATACTTAACATAAGCAAATGAAAGTTCGTCAACTTAAGATATCGCCCGCGACATTTTTGAATTTCGACCAGTCTAAAGAATTTTCGTCTAGCAATAGGTTAAAAACTGGGTGAGATGAAAGTACGTTGACTAGTGCTGATGTGAACAAAGAGTTGTCTTATAGCCTTATAATGACGACGGAGAAAACTTTGATTGAGACATCGTCATCCGTAAGCGACCGCACAACTGTCGATACAAAATATGGTAGAAATACTTTACCTCTATCTCCAAACAATCTCAGCCATTTACGCCTTTCAATGAAATGTTCAAAAAAAACGATGTGGAAATTCCACAAATTGATCAAGTCAAGCACTTTCTGAATTTGACTTTTTTTCTTTTCTTTTTTTTTAACCGAAAGACAGATCTATTCAAAATGTATTCAACTTGAAATTTGCGTACATAACTTAAAATAGGACCAGTCTAAAATCTAGTGGCCTGGTAATCGTTTAATGAATTATGTGAAAAGATTTAAAAATTTTCCCAAATGTGATAAGAATTCGTTTACAGTTAGAAGGAAAAGTCATTGATTTTATAATTTGTATACTCATGCAATAGTGCCAGGGAAAGACGTTAAGTTTCTTCAAAGTGGTAGAGCCAAGATAGTTCATCATTTAACTGCTTTGATTATTAAAGAAATATCGAGATTATTTGAAGAAGTACAACAACAACAATGAAAAATGAAAGTCAGCTTTTAGCCCTCCACACTTTTCAATATATCGACTCTATAATATTCGGAAGAGATTATCTTATCCTAAAAACACTGACAGAATATGTTGGCTATATAGTTGTATTAATATCATTTGAGCGCGTGCGTGACATTTCCAACCATTACACATGTGCGCCAAGTAAAGACTCAGATCAGTCTGTGCATCCGCACAGTCTGATCAGAGTCTTCACTCTGCGCTCTGTAGAAAGATACTGACCCAAAGCTGCTTTAAACAATCAGCGAATATTCTAATGTCCAAAATGGCTGTCCAAGGTGCTCAATGTGTGCAGGTCACGCACATGCGAAATTGTTGGAAATGTCACGCAATGGCTCATTTATCAATTGACTAATCGCTGGCCCCGCCCAATGCTTACATAGGCCCCATTAACTCCGAGAGGAAGTTCCTCTTCGATTTTTATCGGCGTTCTTTTACAGAATTTATGGCCAGTAGCATGTAACAAAAAAGTAAAATAGTTGGTTGGTGACCTAAACGTCGTAACTGCAGCTTGAATAAGCCGTAGTTACGACGTTTAAGTCGCCAAACCAACAGTTAAGGCTAACAAAAGTTGGAGTTGATACGCTCAGGTCCGGGCTGAATAAATTAGTTGATTTATAGGGCTATTCCTTGATTGACAGCCGCTATTGGTCAATTAGTAGAGTCACTTGTTTGTTCGTAGTAGGGATTTATCGATTTTTTGCGGACGTCTTCAGCAACTACCAGTGTTACCCGGTTTTTAAAATCTAATAGGATTTAATTTGGGTAGAAGAGAAGTAGTACACAATTTCATTTTGATTTTTCCTTTTAAAACCTGCCTCCTCCAAATAACTGTATGTTTTGAAAATGATGTAATACGAAGATTCTATATAACTTGTGGAAAGCGTAGACTCCTTTCATATACGACAACAACTGTTGATACCCCACTAAGCGAAGATGTGGCAACGGTTTAAATACAAGTCTTTTAATAATGAACTTACCTTTCGTTCGGATTGATGCTGCCAAATGCCGAATTCACAATTTAGTTTAACATTTGGTCCAAGAAGTTGTGATTCGCCTCGCGTATCGAAAGTTTCTATTTTTAGATCTCAGCATACCAGCTGTATACCGCGGGAGTTATAAGGAATACTACACTTCATAGAAATGTATAGATCAGCGGACATTGATTGATTGATTGAATGGAGTTTAACGCCGCTTTTAACAGTATTTCAGTCATATCGCGGCGGCTGGAGCACCTAACAATGGAATCCTGGTATTTCTCACACCAGTACTACCATTACATCCCTTCCTAGCCTCCAGCTGCTATCTCACATAGGTCTACGATTATCGACCCATTGGTGAGAGACAAATAGTCGGAAAGGATGAGAGCCGCCGTCGGGGAGATCAGCGGACAAAAGTTATGTGTGTTCAAAGAGGTTCTTTGGATATTTATTGTTATTTTGAATAAGCGTTTTAAGCTACTACTACACAATCTGTCATTTGTTTCTTGAAAGTATTGATTCTCATTTAATTGCAACTCTAATATTGTCCAAGTATCTTAGAAGGTATCTTAATTATTTGTGGACCGTCATGAGAAAAGGATCATCTCAGAAAAAAAAACTTGATCTTGAAGGCTAGCTAGACTGCGATTAAGAGAATTTGGTTTAAATTGGCTTTCAGTTGTATATCAATAGTGTCGCGGTTGGTAGGTGCACCAAACCATGACATCCTCTCATTTTTCATACTCAGACACCTACATGTACAACGGCAACATTGAATGTGAGACAGCAGCTGCCCAGTTAGTTTTAAATAAATGATCTTATTTCCATCGGTGAGAGATAAATGACGCATGTGTCAATGATATATTTCGACGAACTGGGGATCATTCTCGGGAAACTTGAACACAAAAATTCATGTATTATCTATTTAAGCCAGCCAGCTTAGGCCAGACGTTTTACTTTCATTGGATTATCTTTATGAAAAATGCCATTTTCTACATTAAAGTGGGCATATCACTTTACTATGCTCATAAGGACGTCAACGGTCAATAATTTCAGTGCTTTGATTTTATCTGTGCACGTAACTATCTGTGAAAATATAAACTTGTTACATTTTTAAAGAGTTCGCACAACACATTTCTTTGTATCATAAACTTAAAACAACCTAAATCGTCTCTCGTATTCTTAAACCAACAAATAACTGGGTTTTTAGCTATAGCGATCGCTTTTTCCGTCCGGCGGCCTTGCGTCCGTTGTCCATCCGTTAATCTTTCCTTATAACACTTTAGAGTCCTCAGTTTTTATCGGATTCTCTTTAATCTTTCTCAGAACGATTGAGCCATCATAAGTATCGTTTCTTTCGAAATTGGGTCAGATCCGCCAAGAAACACAGGACAAGGGTTCTGATGAACATTTAAATAAAAAATCCTCGTTAACAATCAGGTGCCCACAGTTTTCATCGGATTCCCTTCAAACTTTCACAGATGATTGTACCATCATAAGGATCGTTTTTATCAAAATTTGGTATGATCGGTCAGGAAACACGGGAAAGGGGGCCTTATGAATATTCATTTTAAAGATATATTGAAAATCCTCCTCGTTAACATTCAAGGGTCCACAGTTTTCATCTGATCTTTTCAAACTTCCACAGAATAATTGTACCATCATAAGGATCGTTCCTGTCGAAGATTTATATGATCGGTCAAGAATCACGGAAAAAGGGGCATTATCAAAATTTAATTAAAAAAATCCTTTTCAACATTCAAGAGTCCACAGTTTTCATAGGATTCTCTTCAAACTTTCATAGAATAATTGTACCATCTTAAGGATTGTTCTTTTCGCAATTTGGTCTGATCTGTCAAGATCATGGAAAAGGGGGCATTATGAAAATCTAATTGAACAATCTATTAAAAATCCTTGTTTACGAACTAGAGACCACAGTTTTCATCAAATTCTCTTCCAACTTACTCAGAATGATTGTACTATCATAAGGATCGTTACGTATGAAATTTGGATCGGATTCCCTTCAAACTTTCAAAGAATGTTTGTACCATTATTAGAATTATTTCTTTCGAAATTGGGTCTGATTCGTCAATTATCACGGAAAAGGGGCCTTATGAAAATTGTATTCAAAAATCCTTATTAACACTGTAGAATCTACAGTTTTCAACAAATAATATTCATACTTTCACAGAATGTTTGTACCATTATAAGGATTGTTCCTTTCGCAATCTGGTTTCATCCGTCAAGAGTCATTGTATAATTGATTGAGAAAATCCTCGTTAAAATAATGATGTCTCCAGATTTCACCAGATTCCTTCCAAACTTTCACAAAATTGTACCATCATAACTTAAAATTGTTTCTTTCGTAATTTGGTTTATTCCGTCCAGAAACACAGAAAAAAAGGCCTTATGATTTTTTTTTTTTTTTAATCTTCATTAATGCCACAGAATCTACAGATTTCACCGGGTTGCCTTCATACTCAAAGAGAATGATTACACTTTTGTAAGAATTATTCCCTTCGGAATAGGGTCAGATCAATCATGTAACATCGAAAACCGGGTTGTATAAAAATTTGATTAAAAATCCCCGTGAACGCAATGAACCCCACAGCTTTGGTCGAATTTTGTCGAAACGTTCACAGAAAGATTGTAAGGTCGTAAAGATCATTAGTTTCGAAATTAGATCTGAACTGTCAAGAAACAAAGGAAAAGGGGCCTAATGAAAATTTCATGTAGAAATCCTTATTACCAAGTCCAGAGCTTTCATCAGTTTTCTTCAAACTTTCACATAATGTTTGTCAAATAATTACGATTGTTGGTGTTGACATTAGACCTGATCCGTCAAGTTTCACAGGAAAAAGAGTCCAATGAATTTAATTTTAAAACCCTTTTACCACAATAAAATCCACAGTTTTCATCGAATTCTGTTCAGACTTTCACAGCATATTTGTATCATCATTAAGATTACATTTTTCATTGGTGTTTTCTGTTCAAACTTTCACAGAATGTTTGTACGATGGTTAGGATTGTTTCCTTCCAAATCGGGCCTGATCTGTCTAGTATCTTGGGAAAAGGGGATGTATGACAATTTTCTTACAAATTCCTCATCGACACAAGAATGCCCTCGGTCTTTATCAGATTCTCTTCAAACTTTGATAGAATGAGTGTACCATCATTTTGACTGTTGGCTGTATGACAATTTTCTTACAAATTCCTCATTGACACAAGAATGCCCTCGGTCTTTATCAGATCTCTTCAAACTTTGATAGAATGAGTGAACCATAATTTTTACTGTTTCTATGTAAATCCTTTGTCTGATTTGTTAAGTTTCTGGTGAAAAGGGGCCTTATGAAAAATTTATCACAAAAAATCTTGAAACAATTCAGTCCGCTGAGTCTTTTGATTCTCTTTAAACTTCTAGAGAATTGTTGTACCTTTATTTGAATTGTTCCTTTTGAAATATGGTTTGTTCTGTAAAGTATCACGGGAAAAGGGGCCCTATGAAAATATCACTTTAACCTCCTCATCAATACAATAAAGTCCACAGATTACAAAAATTGATTGTGTTATCATTATGATTGTTGATTTTGACGGTGGATCTGGTCCGTCAAGTATCACACGAAAAGGGGCCTTGTGATAAACTTAGATGTCACTGGATTTACTTCAAACTTTCATAGAATGATTGTACAGTCATATTGATACATATATACAAGTCAATATATTTTCATCGGATTCACTTTAAAGACGCATGGAACAATAATTGCATTGTAAACACGGGAAAAGTGGCAAGTTACAGATTATTATTCAAAGCATTCATGTTTATGTAATGAAGTTCACACTTATTATGAGATTGTCTTTGAAATTTCATAGGACGATTGTATGGAAAGTTCCTTTTGGAAATGAAGTAAATACATCTTAAAATGCAGGAAAATGTGGCCTTATGGATTTTCACTCAAAGAAAATGCTGTTAATGTGATAAAGTCCAAAATTGTTATTGGATTCTGTTGAAAATTTCACAGGATGGTTGTAGGGTCATAAGGAAACTTCCTTTTGGAAATGGAGTGGACCCGTCATGAAACACGGGAAATGGGGCCTTAAGAATTGTTGATCAAAATGATAAAGGGGAAAAAGTCCAATTATATAAATTTTATTTCACGCATTCTTTTTTAAGCAATAAACTTCCTTAAATACCAGATTTCTTTCATGGAAACCTTATAACCAGTAGAGCGTCTCAGACCCTTAAAGGCCTCTTGTTTAATTTCAGAACGTTGGTCCTTATTTCATTATGTCTCGCTCAATGTATTTCTGGTATATATTCGCACCAGTACCACCATTACATCCTTTCTTAGCCTCTAGCTGCTATCCAACTTAGGTTTACGATTATCCACGTATTGGTGAGAAACAATCTGAACCCTAGTTATTTCTTCCCACTCGACTTTGAAATTAAACGGGTTTGTGTTTATGAGCCCTTACAAAAAAAAAAATAATAAAAAATAAAATGAAAAAATAAAAATAAAAAAATTAATAAAATAGAAAATAAAAATGAAAAATATATAAATTAAATAAAATTAGGTAAAATATAGAAAATAAATTGTAAAGATATAAATAATAAAAGTCCAGTCACCATTTATAATACCATTTTTCAAATATCAATACGACCCTTCAGCTGACATAGAGAATACAGTTCAACGAGACAAGATATTTTTTTCTTCCCCAGCGAACTTATCTGATTACCAGCGACTAGCTCGCTAGATTTCCCAGTGGAATTTAGCTCAGTGTATGTTTTCTTCTTTTTATCGGAGGATAAAGTGACAATGTGATTTTGATACTACATTAACCTCTTAGTGATTTATTTTCTTGGTGTTGTTTTAATTTTATCGATCTCTGGTAAGTGTTTTGTTTATCTCTTTAATATATTAAACACAACTATAACCTTTTTAACCTCTCCATAAAATTAGATATTTTTACAAAACGTTGTTGCTGTTTCGCTCTCCTTAAATTTTTGGTCACTTCATCTTTATAAAACAAATTTTCATTATCAAGTTTTAAAAACTACAATTGCCGTCAATATTTACTACATTAAAAACCACACTTTGCCTCCATGACATGTATGTTTTACAACATGAAATAGTAAATATATGTATTGGATGCAAAGTGTAGTTTTTTAATTCTTGATAATTCAAATTTGTTTTATGATCAAGAAACTTGAGACGAAGTGTAATAGCAATAAAGTTCTGTGGTTAGAATTCCTGTAATTTTGTGCCCCGTGGAATCTTGCATCTATAGAAAATATCTTTTTTACAGATTAATGATGTACACGATATTTTAGATTTATAAAAAGTGTGCGTGTTGGAGCATGTATTTACGGCTACTGACTGGTAAACAATTACATTGGCTGTGTTGTTTGCCTACATAGATGTTTTAGAGCTGTGGTTCGATTGTATAAATCCTGGTGACAGAAAGTGTGTTGCGTTTATTTTAAGCTCTTATTCGAAAGGTCAAGATCAAACTCAAATGCCAAAGGTCATTTTTCAACTTTACTGTCCTTGACTATATTTCCTTACGGTCTGATTCTTTTTATAATTTACTCATTTATACCTCTAATAGAGAGCAAGTGTGCTGCACTTGATAAAGGGTCCTTCTCTAAAGGACAAGGTAACAGTCGAAGGTTGAATCCCTTAAAGTTCTACACACGTTTACATGTTGATATTAGCAAGGTCAAAACGCTTGATACAGGCGTATTTACCATAGCTCACAGTAAAATAAAAAAAAAAGATCAAATGTCAATTTTTTGCATTTTGAATTTATGGCCAATTTTTTTCTATCCAAGCACCTGCAGCCCAGCGTTGGTTATCCATTCGATGCTCTCTAAACTAACTACACTTGTACATTTCTACCATGTATTTTTTTTACTGACTTCTGTTGCACTAGAGCAACACAAAGATGATTAATGGTTCGCTGGCCAGGCCCAATGAGCTCCGACAGGACGTTCCACTTCAATATTGAACGGCGTTATTTTGCAAAACTTATGATTAGAAACATAACAAAAGATTAAAATGGTTGGCTGGCGACCTAAACGTCGTAACCACAGCTTGGATAAGCTGTAGTTACGACGTTTATATCGCCAAACCAACCAAAGAAATATTCCCATAAATGTCGGTCTGTATCGGAGTTCAAAGTTTACCCCCGGTCTTAATGAATGATTTGATTGGTCAATCGATTCTTTGATTGTCAGAAGTGACACAAGGATAATTACTCTTAAGATGGCGCAATTGTTTAATTCAGGAACTGGCTTATCAGATTACCCTGCATTGAACAGGGCTGATTTCCCACAGGGCCATCTTTTTGTCTCATGTTCTCCTTACTAAAGGCAACAACGTTTGTTCCTTTTATAGTAACAACCTTGGTAGGTTTTTTGGACACTGGTTGTAATCTTACATATATAGTTTTCCCCAAGATACCAATCCGTCAATTTAAATGCCACTTGTCGTCTCTGACGTAATGAGCAGTAAATTCTCGAAATACTGTATTGGGCTTTTGAAGTTGATTTTTATATAATATCACGAATCAAATTTAATGAATAACACTTACATAACACAACGAGACAAAAGATACAGGACAGACAAGAATGTTAATGTTAGATAAAGGATTAGTAAGAATTTTGAAGTTAGATAAAGGAAAGGTAATAATGTTGGAGTTAGATAAAGGAAAGGCAAGAATGTTGATGTAAGATAAAGGAAATGGTAAGAAGTTCATCGTTACACAATGAGTTTTAAGTAAATAAGAAACTAAATTGAATTGAAAATAGAGCAAAAATAAGTAGAAGAAAGAAAATAAGGTATGTCAGTGGTCAATATAGTACAACCTAGCATATTAGAATGGAGTACAGAAATTAACCAATCGCTGAACCCGTCCACGTACTACTTTGGCCTCGCCCACAGACTCCAACAGGAAGTTCCGCTTCGATTTATTAAACGACGTTATCATACAAAATTTATGGCCAATAGAAAGCAACAAAATAGAATGGTTGGTTGGCGACCTAACTGTCGTAACTACAGCTTGAATAAGCTGTAGTTACGACATTTAAGTCAGGAAACCAACAAAATAGGTTAACAATAATGGCGGCCAATGTTGGAGTTCAAAACTCATTTCTGGTATAAATAAATGATTTCATTGGTCGACTGGTTATTTGATTAACAGCCTAGATTGGTGAATTCGGGGGCGTGGGAGAGTGTTTTATGTTCAGAGAGGAACTCGAATAGGCGTGCTTAGTAAATTTAGTAGAAACGTTTCGTCGAAGACGAAATGTTATAGATGCGTAGACGAGAAAATATAGTAAAATAGGGTGGGCTGAAAAACAGATAAGTTGAAGTACAGATGTAAAATAAGAGATGTCAAAGCAAGTTAAGTAAAAAGTAGAGTTGTCTATGATATGTCGTTCAACATTGGCAGACCAATACAATTATTCATTAAAAAAAGGAGATGTATATTGACCTCCGATATTTATTTCAAGCATTATTTTCGTTGTTTAGACGACTTTAACACCATCACTGATTATTCATGCAGTAGTTAACCCGTTGAAATCGGCAACTAACGAGTTTCCATTTTGGTCCTTGCGAAAAATTATGTAGACTAACGCCGTTTGTTATCTCAGCCAACTTCTTCAGGCTAGCAAATCTATCATTTTTTAATGTGGACTTCAAGCGAAATTTCATAAAGAATTTTGTCTAAAGATATGATCGATCGAATGGGGTTTAACGCCACTATTTAACAGTATTTCGTTCACATCTCGGTGGCTGGAGCACCTATCCATGGGTTCCTGGCATATCTCACCAGTACTACAACTACCTCCTTTCCGAGTCTTCAGCTGCTCATCCAACTTAGATATACGATTATCCACCGATTGGTCGGAGACAAATGTCGGAAAGGATATTTGCAGCAATCGGGGATCGACTCTGGACCTCCAGATTGGGAGTCCAGCGCCTTCCCAACTGCGCTATGGCCACGGACCTACATTAAGTTTTAGTATAGCTTAAGTTCTATAGAAAGTTCAATGGCCAAACCCTAAACAAAAATCATAAAACTGTAAGGATCTTTCGAAGACAAAAAGTGCAATACTATACCTGTTTTGTTTAAGATGTTAAGTGCATTATACTCTATATACAAACAAAGCTGGAATTAGAACGGTTCGTGATAATGATATAGGAAAAATAAAATCAAACAACAATAGAACACTTCGAAAGAGAGGTCAATATTAGTTTGAAGTTGTGTTAAACTTGAGTACGCAAGGTGTTAAATAAATGGTTCAACCATTGTTCAAAAACGTGGTATAAATACAGTTTTATTCAAGCTGTATTTACGACATCATTATCCAGAAATCGACGAAATCGTCTTTTGGCGACCAAAGTATGGTAACCTAAATCAACTATAGTTAAATTGATCTCGTATCCAAACGATGATATGATCTTTTGTAGAACGCACCCTTAAAATTCTCGTTACGCAAAAAATCTAAGAAAAAGTCATACAAAAACCATTAAGTGATTAACCCCCATACCTTTTTGGAGCATGTTCAACGCACTGCAATCGACCCATATCATCAATAACATTTTTCGAATATTTCTTGCCAAGAACAAATCATTGGTTTAAAGGTCGGGCCGACACGGAGTCTTTAATATAATCAGGTATGTTTCGAACATAATCGCTTTACCATATCGATGTATTTAACATCAAACATGCTATAAAACTCTGAATACTCGTGTTACCCCATAGGTACAGTCGGTACAACTGCCAAAACATCAAACAATAGCGCGTTAGATTAGATGTTTAGCGCTCTAGAATTACAATTTGTTGTTTGAGAATTCGAGTGTTACTGGCGGGGGATATGTACTTGCGATCACTATGTACGTCCGTCTAAATGGGTAAATGTATCAGGGGGTGATATCCATTGCCCTTCCATGTAGCAAGAGATTAATCTAGATCGAATGCTCGATAGCAGTTCTATTGTTATCAAAATAAATTAAACTAGACTTGAAAGGTTAGGGTTCACTATAAAGAATAGTGGTTGCATACGACTGAACAGAGTGCTGTGTAATTGACGATGAGAGTCAAATAGGGTAGCAAACTTTGATTGTTGAAGGCGATTTCTTTTATTCTCGCAATATTCTCCTTCAAATAATAATTGAATCGCGTAAAATGATGGCTCGTACGCCAATGTTTTATAGGGATAAAGAAAAAAGTCTGACCCATTTACACGAATATTATAAACATTGATTGATTGAATGGTGTTTAACGCCGCTTTTAACTGTATTTCAGTCATATCGCAGCGGCTGGAGAACCTAACAATGGGTTACTGGTATTAGAAACATAATGGATCCTTATGTCAAAAGAAAAATGCATTTTAGATTAAGTCATTAATGCTGTGACGTCAAGGTGACCCCCCACTTGGACTTGACGTTGCTGTAGTGAAAAATGATTATATATTGTCTAAATATTCGCGACATTATTTCAACTAGCCCATACGATATGGCTATAGGTACCGATTCCTCAAAAACTCTTCTAATACTATTGAAATATAAATCATTGGTGATACCTGGTGCGAAATTTTTCAAACACCGCTCGTTTTTTTCCAATATGATATGAAGAAAAAAATATTTCGACTATCAGCCACTTTGCAACAACGCCCGGAATTTTCATATTTTTCTTGTGAGGAATCTGGTAGTCCCGAACGTGATTACATATTTAGTGCTGATCCTTGTCATTCTAAACCCAGAATATTCATGTTCTGGCTTCGGACAGGTCTACAATTTTGCAAGACAAGTAAGGGTTTTGAAAAGACTTGATGTTAAAAAGGTATTTTACTTTTGTTAATGAATCGAGTTAGATGTGAGTGCTATTATATCGAATACATTACACCTAAACGGGGGGGGGTACCAATTGATCTTTAATGTCTAACGGAGTAGGTAAAAACGAGGAATGAGGAAATACCTTAAATGGAGGATTGATGGGGGATAGAAATGACAGAATTAAAACAAGAAAATGTTTAGATCAGCATGTGTACAACTTTTAGGTTTTGCGTTTTTAACTGGTCAGAGACCAATTTGTATAACTTCAAACGTGGAGATTTAGTGTCCTCAAATTTCCCCGACTGCCTTAATAAAGATAAATTTGTAAACAGTTTCGTTTATTGCTAAGTTTCATTGTTGCTTGTGAGAATATAGGTTACTTTCATGGATGAATTTGAATAGTACGACCATTCCAAGACTACATTTTGATACCGAATTTAACGAATATTTTATAACTGTCAACATTTGAATCGTTCTGAATCTAAAACATAATTTAAGCCCTTCCTAAACAACCAGCTCGACAAGGATGTAGTGATAGTTCTGAAGTACCGGGATCCCATAATAAGATGCTGCAGCCGCCGCGATATGACTGAAATACTACTAAAATAGGCGTTTAACACATATAATCAATCAATCATTCCATCCATCCTAAACACTTGATTAAATTACCCTTGGGTATAAAACAAATATTGTGAAATCTTGGCCATCCTCAAATTTGTATTAAGCCCCCTTTGCTGTGACGCGGTCTAATTAGGCAAGAGCACGAGGTCAGGCGATTCATTCAAAGTAATAGGAGATGTGTCAACAAGAAATGCTACACTTAGCTCCCTTTTCCTGTGACCCAGCCTAAAATGACTCCGAAATATACAAGAGGTCTGATGGACAGACTACAGGACTGACCGACGGACAGACGAAGAAGGTGATATCAATATACGCCAACCTTCGGCGGCGTATATATTTGACGTGTGATTGCCATTTTCCTTTTTTTTCTTTCGTGATACTTTCGTGCTACTGGTCATAAAAAGTGAAAAATAACGCCGTTTGATATCGAAGCGGAACTTCCTGTCGGGGCTCAGAAGGAGTGGCCAGCGATCCTTCAATATGGTTGACTTTTCATCAGTGGTTTACCAAAGTATGCAAGTTTTGTTCAGCCTATTCACTAGGTCTTATGTAATCTGCCAAGTGAAGAATCAGCATTAGGGGCTTAAGTTTAAATTCCTTTTGTTCTCATCGAAGGATTGACAGATCGCTGGCCTCATCCACAGACTCCACTTGCCCCGCCTACTGACTCCGCTGGCCTCACCCACAGACTCCGCTTGCCCCGACTACTGACTCCGCTGGCCTCACCCACAGACTCCGCTTGTCCCGCCTACTGACTCCGCTGGTCTCAGCCACAGACTCCGCTTGCCCCGCCTACTGACTCCGCTAGTCTCAGCAACTGACTCTGCTGTCAATGACCAATGACTGTGGCAGAAAGTTTGACCTCGATAATAGACGGAATTATTTGCAAAATTTGTGGCCAATAACTTGTTGAAACATCGCAACTGCAGCTTAAGTAATATGTAGTAAGGACGTTTAAGCCGCTTAAACAGCACAAAAGCTTCACGTAGATGTCGACAATTTTTTTTTGTTTCACTTCCGGTTAGAATGAATTATTTGATTGGTCGATTTATTCTTTAATTTACAGCCGCTATCGGTCAATATAACCTTTTATTTCAGCCATATATCTCCTATATAATGTTAAGCTTATACACATCGGATATCGGGTACCCGATACCCGTTTTATTACTAGCAGTCTATGTCGCGCTAAGCTGAAAAAAATAAAGTACAAGTAAATTGAATTCTGTGTTTGAGTATGTTGTCGTTTGAGTTAACCCATACAATCCCTCCTTTTTACGCATCTCAAGAAAAAAGCTTTGAAAAACATTGTGGAAAATGAAGAAATTGCTTGTATCAAGCAATTTCTTCATTATCCACAATGTTTTCCATCCAAATAGGTGAAAAAAAAAAAAAAAAAAAAATTCCGACAACTTGAAATTGTCCCCCCCCCCCAAAAAAAAAGAAAGCTTTGGAAAACATTGTGGACATAGAAGACATTGATTGTTTCAAGCAGTTTCTTCAATGTCCACAATGTTTTCTACCCCAAAAGAGAAAGAAATTAAGAATTTCATCAACCTTAAATTGTAGTCTGCATTTTCTTTCGATCTGGACCATTCTAAAACTTTATAAAGTAGGAATTATTCAAAAAGAGTTTGATCATTTCGATCCCGCCGGGAATCTTAATGTTTCATCTGTGTTAATAAGTAACCTGCAAATTGAACTTTTTCTCTCTCAGGAATTTAAACCGTTTAAATTAATCATTCAGAAAATATACATGTACTTAAATCAAGAAATATCAATACTATTTAGACTTGACAGGACCAATTGACTCCTTTGATTCGAATTCTAATAAAAAAATGCCGTTAGCAACTGTCCTTGATTTTGTGTTCGATCTTATTAATGAAAAAAAATACACACACAAAATAAATAAATAAAACACAACATTTAATGTCTAAATAGACAGACATTTTCATCTATTCAAAGCACATAAATGAGATTTTCCCAAGACGCATGTTTTAATTACAGTTCTCAGACATGCCTTAGGTCACAACCATAAATGTTTTGTCTCGCTGATATATTCTTCAATATACTGGATCCAGACAATTGAATACCTTACGGCTATTTTCCTTTCGTTTACAAAAGGTTCTTCCATCGACGAAATGAGGAATGAAACTAGACCACGTTAAGCTTACCACTTGCTCGAAGTTAACGGAACCCAAATCCTACTTCATCTTACGAGGGAGATCCCGATAAAATACTCACACGGGCAGGTTAGTCCGACTAGAAAAATAGAAATCAGTAATACAAATTAAACCTATTACCAGACAGCAACATTTTAGTCTTGTCCAAATTGAAAGAAGTTGCAGACTACAAATAAAAGTTTATGACATTTCAGATTTTTTCATGTTTGTGGGTAGAAAAAAACAACTGTTTTCAAAATTTATTTCATTAGAAGGTGTGCAAATTTTGCAACTACAGCTTTATTAAAGCTGTGTTACGACGACGATTTACGAAATTTTCTTTCCCCACAGATGATATAAGAGTCATCGTCCGCATCGGCTGGTCCGTCTGTTTGTCCATCAGTTGCTCTTAGTCAACTAATTTATCTGAAATGTACGGCGCGTGAATGAAACATCACGTTAAATATTTTTGATACTACATTACTTACACTAGTGCAATAATTTTTCAAATAGCTCAAACTTGTAGAAACACCTTTTCGTTTCAATAAAAATTACGTCATATAGCATGACGTCATATTGTTGCACATGATACACATATTTCTGATCTACATGGAAAGGATCAGGCCATAGCACAGTTTGTAGCGCGTCGGTCTGTCAATCATGAGGTCCAGGGCTCTATCCCTGTTCGCGTCAAATATCTTTTCCGACTGTTGTCTCCCACCTATGAGAGGATAATCGTAAACGTAAGTGGCATAAGCAGCTGAGGCTCAGAAAGGGCGTAGTGGTAGTACTGGTTATTTTAAGAAAAAAGTGGTCGCCCGAGAAAGATCTACGATATAGACGGCCATAAAAACTGTGTATCCTGGAATTTTGTACATGTTATCATTCAAAAGAAGAACATGGGTTAGAAAGTCGGGTCCATATGCCCTCTCTCACGCTGTGTTTATTTTAAAGGTAACCCTGGAATCTCAAAGAATTCTAAACATTATATGGGTATTGTTTATTTGTTAGCACGAATCCGGCTCATTTAACTGTATACTTGATTTAAGAGCGTTTATTTATTAACCCCTTAATAGAAAATTAATTCATTCCTTACCTCGAAGAGGAATTATAAATGATTTTTTTCAGTAATTCCTGCGATAGTTTCTCCTTCGCCTGATACTTATTAAAAGAGTAATTAATTGATAGATCGCCACTGTCAATCAAATTATCATTTGACGTATTAAATCGTTTATTTGAATGAAAAATGAATGTTGACCTCCAACATTTAGGTCAAGCAGTTTTGTTGTTTTGGCGACTTCTAACATCGTAACTAGATTATTCAGGCTGTTGTTACTATATCAATGCCGCTTAACAAACGACGTATTTTTTATTTCTTTATATTCATTAATCATGCCAGCTAAAACCGAAACTTTGGCAGACGTTAGTGGGCGTTTCAAGCGACCCATCAAACAGAATGTAACCGTCGCTTGCAACTTCATAACATGACATGTATGAAATAACTCAAACTTTTAACTTCTCTTGAAATGCTAAACGTAAGTGGAATGACCGGCTGGAGGCTTCGAAAGGATATAGTGGTACATGTAGCATTGGAATGAGATATACCAGGAATCTATGGTTAGGTGCTCCAGTCGCCGCGATATGACTGGAATACTGCCAAAGGTTGCGTTAAACCCCATTCAAACAAACAAACTCTTCAACTTCACTTGGGTTTTTTTTTTGTTGTTGTTGTTTTCTTTTTTTTCAGTAAAAGTTATTTTTATAACATTTCTGTCATTGATTGATGAAGCTCAAACTTGTTTTCTTTACCGTCAAAAGTCCTGCTTTCTGTATAAAAGGGGAAAATGACGTTTTCTAGACTTTCTAAGATTCTACACCCTCATAAATCGGAACACCCCGGCAATCAGGCTTCTCTCTTTCTCATTAGACGTCTTGTCATTATCCATTCAAGGGTACCACATCCAGAATGATTGGTAATAGTAATCTGTATTTACGATGTTTAAATCACCAAGCCAACATTACCATTTTTGGCCTTGAAACTCATTGGAAATGTGAAAAGGGCATTCTTACTAATAAGAAGCGAGCAATTTATGCTTTCCTGTTTTACAACATTTAAGACCTGTCCAAATTCAAAGGTTTTGCAGACGAAAATCTAAAGTGGATTTAATTTGGAAAATAACCATTCACTAGGATAGAAAACATTGTAGAAAAAAAAGAAATTGCTTGTTACAAGCAAATTCCTTTTTACTGCAATGTTTTCTCAATTTATAAAATCACAGAGACGTATAAACCAGGGTTTGAAAAGGAAATGGTTAACAAAATAATCTAATTCTAAGTATCACATATGGGCGCTTACACGGTCTGTTTGCTAGCTTTGAAAGCTTAAGATAACAGACAAAATTTTGAGGTCGTCTCAAAGTTCAACGAGTGCAAACTGCCATTGGAGGCTTAACCACTAAATCGATTAAATGCCCACGCCATTAAAAGTAGTTCGCATGTATTTCAGGAATATTGCAAACTCTATTCAAATTGTATTGAACTCTCTCAAAAGCACGTTATCTAACCCATTCCCTATCAATTTCGCTTTGGGAAAAAGGCTATGGAAAACATTGTGGACAATGAAGAAATTGCTTGTATAAGCAATTTCTTCAATATCCACAATGTTTTCGACAACCATGCTTTGCTAGCTTAGAGTACTTTCAGTACTTTGATTTCATATCTGCTAAAACGTACAGCGTAAACCGATAGATAGTTGGATTTCTGCTAGCAAATCTGCTTAACATACATGAAAATGAAGAGACACATTCAAAGAAAATCGGAAAATGCTATGAACATTAAAAGAATGATAATTGGTCCAAATTGAAAGAACTTGCAGACGAACATTTTAAAGTTCATGAATTTAGAAAAAAGACTAAGTATTACAAAAGGTAGACAATATTGTGGAAAAATTAGTACTTGACTGATACTTTCCGGCCCAAAACAGGTATATTCTAACAAAATCTAGGAATGAGTCAAGAAGGATTAAATAACTCCCCTGCATATAAGTAATATACAATACGCTACATGACCTTAGAAATGACTGAACTAGTCAACTGAAGCAGATATGCCAAAGTATATAGTGTGAAAGCAAAAGGCACCCGATTATCTTTTAAAACCATATTTGTAAATTATTTATATGTCATGTTGCCCTTATTGTATTTGGTAAATACTTGGGTGAAATAAAAGTTCTGTTCTACTTAAATCTTGTGTGCTTTTTCAGATGTGCTAAAACATTTGGTGTTTAACGCTCTCTAGACAATTGACCAGTCACGACTTTCAACCAAGAAATCACTCAACCGATCACATTATTCATTCAGACTTGAACTGAGCTTTGAGCTTCGATCATGGTTCCCATTTTTGTGATTTTTTTTTGTTTTTTGTTTTGTTTGTTTTTTTTGTTTTTTTTTGTTTTTTGTTTTTTTTTTTTGCGACTCGAACATCGAACATATTATTTAAGCTGTAGTTACGAAGTTTATGTCGAAAACTAACAATTCCCTTTTTTCACTAGGTTCTAGCTATATATGTTGGTAAATAACGCCGTAAAAATCAAACGGGATCTGGACCTCACGATTAGGAGTCCGGCGCGCTACCAACTATGGCAGATGCCCAAATTGCCTATAAATTTTTTTTTCAAGAAAAAGGAATAGTGTTTACAATATAATGATTATAATGATAATAATAATAATAAAATCTTATAACTAAAATCTATCGCTTTGAATGTGAAGAGGCCGTTGACGTCATTTATTTCCACACCTTTACTGCAAGAGTTGGCTTTTTTCTTGATTTTATTATTTTTTTTTTCTGTAGAATATTATATTCCTTTCTTGTATCCTATTTATCACATAAATTCAGTTTTATTTTAAAATGTAATACAGATAAATCTCTTATCTAATGATCAATTCTACTTTTTTTCACTGGATACGCCAGGTAAATCGACCTTTCAATAGAACATTCTATTTCCATATGCATCAAAATTATTTTATTTTCGAAGAAGTGATAATCATGATTCAGCTTAACCCTTTCTCATACGATCTCGCTTTTGCGTCTCTCGTGAAAAAAAAGCAATAGATGACAAATGTTTTAATCATTCATCAATTTGAAAGTGTCGTCTTCAACAATTTCAACCTGTCTAAAATTTTGCCATATCGTAATGGATTAAGGTTACTTTGCACATAAAGGATTCTGAAAGAGTGGCCATGAAAGGTCACATTTATTAACCTATAACCATTTTGCCCTTAAATTTGAAAATAAATGCCAAATAAGAAAACACACATTGTTAGAAAAAGAGAACCTGTCTCTCATTTTCGCACAAAATTTTCAATGATCATATCTTTAGGGCGTCATTATTTTGTCATGGTGCAAACGTGTCAGACAAAATTTGGCGAATAATTTGTCTGTTTAAAATGACATGTTGATACTTTGTGTATTCGGTACGCCGTTCGTAAAATGACGTCATCACGGTGCGATATGACAGACGGATTTAGCTCATTTGCATAATCATTACAGTTATGTAATCACACCCGTGCTAAATAAAACAATATTTCAACCTATCATAAACAACGGAATTTTTAGACTTTAATTCGAGAAGACCATTGTTAGTTAATGGAATTTTATTAATCTTTGTCTTTCGGAGCGGAAAACATTGTTGACAATGAAGAAATTGCTTGCGACAAGCCATTTATTCATATCCACAATGGCTACCTAAGTTGTTTTTTTCTTGAAGGCGTTTAATTTCTCTCTATCGCCATGGGCAATTTTATAAATATATGTAGTATTTAGAAATATGTCCTTTACCTAATATGGCTTAATTATTTCCCGTCACAGATTGGTTTCCGTGGTAACCGAGATGAGTTGATATTTCATATAAAAATCGGTTGTAATATGAAATACAAAAGTAATGTTACACATGTGCATATTGGAGATTTCTTTCTCTATGAAATAAGCTGATAAAAGAGAGTGGGTTGAAGTATATGCCTTGTATTTGGATTCCTGATAGCTGAACTATATGGTTTACGTCTCATGAAACAGGACTCCTTAGGTAATACAAAATAGAGAGCCATGATCAAAAGCGCACATGTTTACCAAGATAAAAGATCCTATTAAGAGAGAAAAAATTATGTGTTTCTGTTGTTTTCATTTGGGAATGAGCGAAAAACGCAATCAATCAGCACTAACAGCGAAACACAATACAGAGGAGCGATGAGGTTTTTCATTTAATAGCCCAATCAAAAAAGAAATTATCCTTCTTTTCTTTTAATCAAATAAACTTATACGACACATTATTTTCAATATAACAGCTTGAGTCGTTTTCCAGTTGCGACTGTCAATCAAAGAATCAATCGATCAGTCAAACCAGTTATTGAAACCGGGAATGAAGTTCGAACCCCGACGTTGGTCGCCATTTTGTTGAAGCATTTCTGTTAGTTTGGCTACTTAAATGTCGTAACTACAGCTTAATCAAGCTGTTGTTACAACGTTTATGTCACCAGCCAATTTTTTGGTTTTTTTCGTTACATGCTACTGGTCATGATTATGCAAAATAACGCTGTTAGATACCGAAGCAGAACTTCCTGTAGGAGTCAGTGTGTGTGTGTTGGGGGGGGGGGGGGGGTAACAGTGTAAGTGGGTTGGGCCAGCGAATGTTTTTCATAGATGGAAGTACGATACGAGTTCTTCAGCCAATCTAAATGACTGAACTAAATTGAATCATTTGATAGTCGTAGATTAACTGAATGTATATTTATCAATCTTTCTTACCATACATTTATATTTGGAATGTTAATGTTAAGCTAATAGCGCTTTTTCCAATCGGCTTTTCACATGTATGTTGTCAGGATGTACTAAAGCAGAGGTCACTATTTCAAAGTGCTTTTTCCCCATTTTTTGTTTACTTTTTTTATTTATTTAGAAAGAGTAGTTTTTAACCTTTTGGGAAATACTTTGGAAATATTTTGTCGCTGAGCTTATTTCTTTTATTTATTTACTTATATTCTATGTTTTTTCTGTAACTGATCCTACGAAAGTAATCCATGTGCAATAGACTTGTTTAACCCTTTCTGTTTAAATCTTTCTGCTTTCATTCGGAAATTATTGTGGAAAAAGAAGAATTTTCTTTTTTTAAGCAAATTCTTCTTTTTGTACAATATTTTCTACCCTATTAAATGATTATTTTTTCAAATAAATTCGACTTCAAATTGTCGTCATCAAAACGTTTAATCTGGGTCCAGTCTAAAATTTCAAAAAAGGGAAAAAATTAAATACAGGCATGTTTATAGCAGAATATCCTTCAAACAATATTTTCTTTTAAGGATTTTTGTTTGATTGTTTTTTTGTTTGTTGCTCAGAGCGCTCCTTCACAACTTGCTCTTCTCGTTAATACGGACTGTCTACGATGACTGGTTTATCAGGACCATACAATGTTTTGGTTGCAATTTGTCCTTTTCATTCTAAATTTTGCATAGCAACCTTTACATTTGATGCACTGCAATAAGAAAAGTCGTTTTGTTTAACCTTTTCCGTTTTCGGAAATTTTAGACTGGTCCAAATTAAAAGAGGCTGCAGGCGACAATGAAAACTGGATATAATTTGACATGGAACCATCCTATATGGTAGGAAATATTGTTGCGTGTTACAAGCTTTTTCTCTCTTTCCCCCAATGTTTTCTAAATAAAGAAAACATAACGACGTTATATCCCGGGTTTGTAAGGGAAAGAGTTGATAAACACTGCTCTCACCTGCCTTCTGAAAACTTCCCAAATAATAGTCGTTCATATTGTATTCATATCCGTGACCTTAGATCTTAAAGAAATGTCTTCCTTTATACCTTATATACTCCAAGGTGATACGTCGCACTGAATTGACTTTTAACAGATTACACTTTATAAATATTTTATTCGGTGCAGCTTCTAGCTTTACACCGAGGAATAAGAATACAGAAAAAAGAATCAGTAATTTTAACAGACACGCCATGAATAGAAGGGTCGCTGGTAACGCTCACTGACTGTGCCGGACACGCCAAATGACTCCGACAGGAAGTTCATTTCCGATATTAAACGGAGTTATTTGCAAAAGCTATGAACAGTTATTGGTAACATATAAGTGAAAGGGGTGGTTGGCGACATAAACGTCGTAACTACAGCTTGAATAAGATCTGGTTACTACATTTAAGACGCCAAGCCTACAAGTATGTATCACGAAAATATCAGCCAATGTTGGAGTTCAAATTTCACTTCTGACTAAATGGGTTATTTGATTGGTCGATTGATCTTTTTGTATGATAGTCGTGATTGATCAATTATATTTTTCTAGTAATGATCTTTTAGGATTGTTAAAAAAAGAATTTAGTTGGGCTTAAAGAATTGAAAAGATGAGGAGATCGTGAAAGATTTTAATCAATTTTCTGGTTGTATTTAAATATTCATAGCTCCGTGAAGAGTCAAATTAATTGGAAACGTTGCGAAATGAGATGCTCGTAAGCGGTTCTTCTTTAATTAGATAAAAAAAAGTTCTTGGAAACTAAACGTTAGGCTTTTTGTTATTGTCGAATTGAAAGAGGGTGCGTTTTTCAGAACATGTAATATTTTTGATATACTATAGAAATCTACAGTTTCTATCATTTCAATTTGATTATTTCGATAGTCGGTCCTATAACCCTTGTCATGCTGAATAAAATCCGTGTTTAGAAATACATCAAAATCAAAAGGCTGGTGGCACTGTAGGTCTGGTTGTCAGGGTCAATACCTAGTTTAGAAATTGATGTTAGCGGCAATTCTAGCTTAAAGATGACAAACAGGGGGTGAGGACTAACATCAGACTGCACATATGTGCAGACTAATCTTTGTCTATACCTTTTGCAAAAGCAGGAGTATTCCGGGACAAAGGTTAATACTGAACTATTTCACGAGCCTTTAAATGACGGAGTTCTTTTATAACAGCAATATACCGGTACTGGGCAGAATGTATACGCTACACTGTTCATGGGGTAAATATTGACAGGGCTGACATGTAACTTACTTTATTGTAGCCGGTCTGACAATGAATTAGGCCTGGTTAACATAAAAGTGGCATTTAAGGTTTGTTGAAATAGCGAAATTTAAGAGTTATAAAGATGAATAAAGAAGAAAATTGGAGGAAAGCGTCGTAAGAATAGCTTTATTCAAGCTATATTACGACATTTTGCTCACCCTGTGACTATTTCCTCCTCGCGGCCGGCATTTAACCGAATGAGTTTAATGTTAACGTCTATAATATTATAATAATATTATCGTAACAGTCATTTGACAGTCAAGGTTTTGTATCTACAGCTTACAGCCTGAATAAGTTGATAGTAAGAGATTTTGATCACTCTATGGCTTGTCAAACTTCATAGAGCCAATCTTACGATGTACTGATACAATTATTGCATTGTGATTTTGAAATGCATTAAACTTGATTAATTGGCAGCCCAAACAATTTAGCATGTAAATGAGTAAATTTGTCAAAAGAGCTTGTTATATGCGAACTTCTTAAACCAGTTCTTATATCAATTTGAAATATATGAGTATGAACGTATGGTTTTTATTCGGTGTTTACAAATATATTGTTGTATGTTGTCCGCCACATTACAAAGATTGTTAATATTCTATGTTGTAAAGTCCTAATGGGTTGTTCGGACCTTCTGAATGCACGATTAATAAAGAATACATTATAATCAGATTATAAGGAGGTGATATACCTAAGAGATGTTATATAGGTAACGTTTTTACCGTATTTTTGCTTAAATATGCTCGGAGTAAAAATGTTAACTTAGACGAATGATAGACGACAAGCTTATGACAAACAAATGCTTTGGTATTTTCCCACAATAATTTGCAAACAGGCTACATGTATGTAGCTGATTGCATTTTCTCTCCCTATCTCTCTCTCTCTCTCTCTCTCTCTCTCATTCTGGCTCTCTCTTTCCGGTTCTTTCTCTTTATCTCTCTCCTCTCTCTCTCTCTCTCTCTCTTTCTCTCTATCTTTCTCTCTCTCTCTCTCTATCTCGATGACCATCTTCTCTAAATTTGGGCTATTCAGGTATGTGTTAAACGGTACAAAAATTCACTTCGACAAAAGCACATTTTTTCGATAGGTGATGTGGACACACTGGCATACAGCTGTATTTGAGTGTTGGCGTTATACAATAATGGAACAGTGGGAAGTCTAGACAAATAATTAGCCTTTTTGTAAAAAAAAAAGATGAGTCAATATCAACCTACAAAGAGCAAACTTAAGACTCAGATGCATAGGCTGACCTAAGGCTTTACCTGGCGCACATATACAATAGTTAGAAGTTTTGAAGCCTCCGATATAGTTGATAGTCAATGCATTTTATAGAATATGTCTGGTGACTCTGGCTTTAATCTATATGTAATTTTCTGCACTTTTAATTTCAGGATTGGATTAATGTTCAAAATTAGGACAATGGATTAAAGTCATTCTGGAATTGAACTCGGACTTAATAGGTAGGTTACTTAATCTCTAATGTACTGACTTTAATCTGTTGATCATTTCACACATAACCTCGTGTATTCATATGCCATAAATAGAGCATGTCAAAGGGCCACCGTCATAGTGCAGTCGGTAGCAAATAAGACTCCCAATCTTCAATCATGGGATGTCATAGGCTCGATCCCCGTCAGCGGCACATATCTTTTTTTCCGACATTTGTCTCTCAAGAATGGGTGGATGATCGTAAACCTAAGTGGTACAGCAGCTGGAGGTTAGGAAAGGATGTAGTGGTAGTACTTGTGTGAGAAATACCAGGAATCCATGGTTAGGTGCTCCAAACTCGATATGACTGAGATGCTGTTAAAAGTGGCGTTAAACCCCATTTAATCAACAAATTAAATTGAATTTTACAAAAATTGTAGTATGATCTCCTTTACCTGACGATAATTATACAGACAGATATAATTCTAAAAGCCTTTCGTAAATTTTTAACAACTTTTTTCGTTGGATTATAGCCGAATAACTTCACCGTTAAAACAATGATACAGCCAAAGTAATAAACACACTTTTTTTTATACATTTAGCCTATTCCCACACAATGACGCTTTCGGACGCCTCTTAAGAAAAACAATTGGCAAATTATTATGTAAATTGAAGAAATTACTTGTGACAAGCAATTTCTTCACTCTACATAATGTTTTCTACCCAGAAAGTTGAAAACATCTAAAATTGCATAAACTTAGATTTGTCGTCTGCAACTCCTTTCGATTTGGACCTATCTAAAAATTTGCTGTCTGGTAATTGGTTAAAAACGGTTTGGTACTGAACATCGTCTGAGAGAAGCTAATGTTGCCGATGACATTATCATGTTGCCATGTAATCAAAGCTTGAAATGATGCGATTTTTAGAGATTTTATCCGAAAAATTACCAATTTTTGTATCTTTTGTACATTGAGGTGATAGAATAATTGCTCGTTTCACGAGATTGATTTATATTTCATTTTGTGAATAACACATGCTGTACTTATATGATGATATAGCATTTGATGTTCTCTAGGTGAATTATAAGTCGATCTAAAAAAAAGAAAACAAAAACAAAAAAAAAAAACATGGTAGAAAAAAAAGAAATTGCTTGTAAGAAGAAAAGTTATATATATATATATATATTTTTTTTTTTCAAATTAAATCTATTTTATATTTTGGTCTGCAAATCCTTTGAATTTGGACAGGTCTAAACTTTTGCAAAGCGGGAAAAGGTTAATATTCTATTCCGTCGAATAAACATTTTGAGACCCGGATTCGTCCGTCTTATTTTGTGCAAAACATGTCAAAAAGGTATAAAACTTTTTAAAAAAGCGCCAATCTCGGACAAATGGACTCGTTACAAACACACTTAAAATGTCGGTCGTTGACAAAGAAAACCTGTGTCAACTAAAGCTGGCATCCACGATTACTTGTCGATGCCTGAAATTAAATAGTATCGTCGGTGCGCGAGCAAAATGTCGTAACTACAACTTCAATAAAGCTATAGTTCCGACATTTTGCTCGAACACAGACGTCATGTTACATAAATCGCTATTAGCAAAGGACCGCATATGAACTCACTGAAAATAGATATCTGATCAAGCAGAGGTCAATAAGAGAAAGTAATTAATACTATAGTGGGGTAGAATGACCATTATTTGATCAGACATATAGACATATAGTGTCAAGAGCAAAATTCTCTACTCTTTTAAGTCTGTTCAATTTTTCAAATAGACCTAGACTTGTACCGCAGTCAACTTTAACCCTTTACTGTTTTTTGTTTTCCTTTTTTTCAAAATGTTAGACTTGCCTGAATTCAAAGGGGTTGCAAACGATATTATAACAAAGGTACATTTAAAACAGTAGTCATCCTATATAGTAAAAAATATTGTGGAAAAGTAGAAATTGTTTGTTACAAATAATTTCTGCTTTTTCCGCAATGTGTTCTCAAGTATAAAAACATAGGGTACGTTAAAAACCGGGAATGGTACGGGGAAGAGTTCACCCCGAATTTTGCAAGAATTTAGAATAGTTCCGTACTGGTTTTTGTTTATATGTTTGTTTCCCAGTTAACTTTTGAGATATTGAAAAAAACAGTCAGTCAGAATACAGATTTTTGATAGACTGAAATCAGTTATTACGCAATATTTCAGTTAACTAAATTCTAGATCAGCTCTTTATTTCAAGCAGATTTCGATTCAGTTTGTTTCAAATAGAAAAGTATGCGTTAATATCAATTCCTATGAAAGTAAAGACAATGTCCTCTCTTTTACCTTACTTAAACTTGTTTCATAATCATACAACGTGATAGAAGTAAATAAAAGATATTATATTCTCTTGGTTTAAGGCTAAATTCACTCCTTAATTCACTCCCATCAGAAGTCAGTGAATGGCATTTTCCGTGCGTCGTGTTTTATTATGGTTATATTTGGAACATGGTCTAAATATGGCACTGGATCTCATTTCTGTCTCATTGTAATTGAACCGTTTTTACTTTAAACCCGGGATTTGACGGATCGCTTGCTACGCCCATCGAAATTCGACAAAGCAATTCGACAGAGATATGAAACGTGGTTGTTTTTAAAACATATGGCTGAGGTATAAAAACGTTTGTTTTCGGCCTTATTGTCGTATAACTGTCGTTACGATGCTTAAGCTTCCCCCTCCCGCAAAAAAAAAGTAATAAAAAATAAATAAAAATCATAAAAAAAACATGGCATGAAATGAATCGTTGGTGCTCGAGCAAAATGTGCACTTGGAATCTTTATTTCTATAATGAGCTTTTAACTCGCATACAGCGTCTCAATCAAAACCTTTCGATGAACTAGTGTAACATTTCCGCGATGATACATTGTACTCATATGACGATTGTACATAATTTAATTTTAGTTTCGTCTTTAAAAAAAAACGAGCGATTGGCCGAAACAAATAATTCATTACTCGGTGAACAAAATTTTGACCACTAAGCTATTTTGTATGCTTGCGCATAATATAGTCCAGGAAACTGTATCGATTTTTTTAATATATTTGTTTGTTCGCTTAATGTGATTAAATTATAAGAAATGGTATTCGCGTAATCATACATTGTGATTACTTTTCTTTTCATACCTCTATGAAAACGAAAAATCTCTTGAAAAAATATATAGTGTACAAACAACAAAACGAAATGTCGATTCTTCCACCCTATTGTCTTACGTGTATTACTATTGTTAACTTCTAACAACTTGCAAAATGTTGTTAGGCAACCATCATATTAGCAAGGTAGTAACACAAATTGTCTCAAACTGGGAAGCATTCTTACAGTAACAGGGGGTGATTATTTAACCCACTATCAGACTGGGCAAAATTGAATGGAGTTGCGGAAGACAATATAAAGTTTATGAAATTTTAGATTTTTCAATGTTCTGGGTATAAACATTGTGTAATATGAAGAAATTACTTTTACAAGCAATTTCTTCATTTTCCGCAACGTTTTCCAAACTGATATTCTTGAGGGGCAGCCAAAAGCGTCATGGTGTGGGAATGGGTTGAGCATAGTTGTCTCTTGTCAAAATGGTTAAACTTTGTTAAATAACAAAAAAGAAAAAAAAAGAAATTTGAAAGAACTTGTTTCACAGTGTGAATGAAAAGTAAAGTGAGGGGTTTTACTGATAAAAAGGTATCTTATAATTCTATTTACAGGGTACTTACTTACAATGTAGATATTTTACTCGTGTATGTATTTAATATACTTGGATGAGACTCAAATAAAGAATTTGAATCTCTCTTTTTAAATCTTTGTAATTCCTAGTCTAATAAGACTATCCTTCATAACATTATTGGTAACGGAGAACAATTTAGAAAGATGGAGTATAATTTAAAGAAAATGGCGCCCTAAATAGTGTCACTATTCTGAGTGTCATGAAAGCCAAATTAATCTAATTTACCGCATAGCAGCGCTCTTCTCACATGACTTGAAAGTAAAAACATTTCGATTTGTCTTCATTTTACCGTGATAAATGTATTCTTCCGCCTACTGGGACGTGTAAGGAATGTATGCCAGAGACTTTCAAAGTGTATTGTGATACAGATATTATTGGTTGTGAAGATGTGTGGGGTTTTATTATTTATATTTCTTAGAGCAGGAGTTGGGCTAAACAAGTTTTGTTTTTGTTTTCTTTTGCATTAAAAGCTTCTGGCTACTCGTTTTAAGAATACATTACTACGCTTCAACGCACACACGCTCGCACAAAAAATAGCTTATTTGTTGCCTATAGTGCATTCACAGTAGTTCAGGCTTATTTCTGACTGGATTGTTACCATTCCCATTTAAAGTTAGGTAGAAAGAGAAGAATTGCAATACACTTTGCTGTTATCAAAAAAAAAAAAAAAAAAAAATTAACCCTGGTCATACAAATCAAAATCCCTGTCACAATTTCATTGAAATCAAAGGCTGCAGGCACTGGATGTGGTTCAATATTTCTTGGGAAAATTTATGTTATAGATAACTTTGGCTTAATAGTGTAGACTAAATTCACAGAGGAAAACGGGAATATTCCGGATCCAGCATGAAAAGGATTAAGTTGATTTGAGAATAAAATGCTTTCAACGAAACCGACATAGTAACTTCAAAAAGCACTTGTAACCTCTTCATCTGTATGCAGTGTATGTTTGTATGTCGGTGTAATCCTAAATCCTCGTAACTACAGCTTGATTCGAGCTGTAGTTAAGAGTTATTATAATAACGCCGACGATTTAAGCTATGATAAAATAAGAGTGACATACCTTTAGATATAATAGGGAGTAATTGCTTTTTCATTTATTTATTGGGACATGATTGGTGCCCATTTAAAACGTCTCTTTGTGTCGACTCGAATGAGTACGCAAAGCACAGGATCTGACTGACTAACAATGAAATATATTTCTTTAAATTAAAAAACACCGGTCTGTCTGGGGGTGTTAAGAGCCAGCATCTTCAATAGCCTGCTTGTAGAATGCGGGGTACTGTGTCGACTCTTTGTAAAATTCATTATCAGGCATTTGGTTGAAAAACAGGGAAGGAACAGCTTAAATAGTCGAATGCATCCCAGGTTGTTATTTGAAAAAAATAATAACCTGTTATGTTACCACAGCAACAAATGTAAGAGCTCGATTTTGATAAACTTGTACGATATGCCTATCTGGAAAACAATCGTCTCTTTCCACACATCTGACATTTCTGTTTTTTGTTTACATTATAGCCATAACGTATTTATCCACCCCACCCCCATCCCTATTTTTCGGGTGCATAAAGGAGTCAGCTTGTCGGTCGTTCCTTAAGTTGTTTTTTCCGTGGGTCGGTAGGTCTGTAGATTTTTCCCGCCAAATTTTCCTAAATTATGATATGGATTTGATTCAACTTCCCACAGGCATTCAGTATCGAGCAAAGATTAGCATATTTTATTTCGGATACGTTCCATCATTTTTTTTTCTCGGGGTTGTGGTCCTTTGTTTAAGAATATTGTGCACTCATTTTATCTTTAACTGATTTGATTCAAATGCCACGTGTATACTCAATATCAAACAAAGATGTGAATATATCATATCATTTTATTATTTCATTTATTTTATTTTTCGAATGTTACTCGTCAAGTACAATGGAACCTCCCTGGTAAAGCAAATTGTAGAAAAGATAGTGTAAACAGAAGAGTCAACTAAAGGGCGATTCAGGAAAAGGTCACGTAGCGAGAAACGTCTACCCTTTGTCAGCCTTAGCAATCCGAACAGTCTGACCAGGATCGATATTTTGTGCGCTCTCTAGAAGCGTCTTTCTACCAGGTGGCACAGAATTAGTATCTATTCTGTTGCATCCTTTTGTATCACCCTCGCTGCTATTTATGACGTGGTAGAGAAGGAATTTATCAAAACTTGATTTATATGAGAATAATCGCGACTTGAAAGATATAAAACATTTATTTCTCCCCGAAACCACCTGTAAAATACTTTGGATGCAAAAATTATTCCAAGATGAATCGAAGCTATATTACTTTGGTGGGCACGTCGAGTTCTGTTGCCAAACTGTTTGATAATTTTTACCCTGAGCCAGTTTGAATATTTTGCCCTATTTATTGAATGACTGATCGCTCCTGTCAGGCAAAGATTCAATCGACCAATCAAATCATTCATTTAGACCAGAATTGAAACAAACATTGCCCGGATATTAATCTGGTTTGTTTGGTGGGTTGGACGTCTTAACCACAACTTACCATTTTATTTTTTGTTAGATATAATGGCCATGTGATAAAATAAAAAAAGGTCTTTTAATATATGTGGAAAATCCTATCGGGGCTTAGTTGACGTAGCCAGAGATCCTTCAATGCCTCAAAAAAATATACGGGTATATCGATTTAGACAATATTTTGAAAAATACAATATATAATAATGATGATTATAACGAAAAGTGCTAACAAGGGGAGGGGCAGCTTCTAATATTTGTTTGTGTTTTACTTAAACATTATTTCTATGATAATAGAGTCTTTTCGTGTTTAGATTTTGTTTTTCTAAGAATTGTATTTTGAATGGAAAATGATGTAGATAATTCATGCTTTATGCGGTCGAAAGACCGAGTCGAGGGCGCGGTCGAGAGACCGCCTATAGGTTACGCGTATAACAGACTCAGACTAAGAGATTTCGGTCGCCAATGTTTTTTTTTTTTTTTTTTTTTCGCTCACTGGTCAGCATTTGACGGGTACTCAACAACTTCTTCCTCAAGAGCGAAAAAACGAAAGAAAACTCGAGTTTGGAAAACAGTCAACTTACCCAGATGATAAATGATAAGCAAATACTCATCCGCCGTTATTTTTCCATCATAACTGCCCAGAAAATAAATTTCTGCCCAGAAAATTCAAGTTGCAAAAAATCTAAACATAAATTCTTTTAGCCAAAATCATGACGTCCTTCTATGGACGCAGTCCGTCGAATTTTTGTGACTTCCGGAGCCACGATAGTTAGGCTAGAATACCTACATAATTTTATTTACGGCGAATAAAAGGTTTTAATAAATGTTTAACCTTTAAGTACTTTACAAAGATTCTTCGCAGTTAAAAAAGAACGACAGATACAAAAAATCTAGCATTACCAGAAGTGATGCCAACCGATCATGGTGGCATCCCAGTACATCTTTACGACTGATGTAGTGATTTTTTTCTGGTGTTTGAAACGGAATAAGTACATAGGATAATTCGCTTGCATGCCTTTATTACCCCCTTGAAGATATTTCAGTAATATCACAATGAAATTCACTTATTCGTGACACCCGCGTGCCTAGGTATCATAAGTTCTAGGAAGGGGCTCTGAAATGTATTGCCCAAGGACATACTAACGTTACAAGCGGCATGGCCAGGATTCAAAATCGCCACCTTGATTACTCTCAGATTAAGGGGTTCCCAAGATTAACAGTTTCTGCGCAACATAGGACCTGTGCACAAAATAAAGTACAATGTCCTGCAGCAGTTATTGGTTGAGTGATTGATTGATTGATTGATTTGGGTTTGAGCCGCTTTAACAGCATTTCAGTTATATCGCGACGGCTGCAGCACATACCAGTACATCCTTTCCGGGCCTCCCGCTGCTCATCCAACTTAAGTTTACGATTATCCACCAATTGGTGGGAGACACATGTCGGAAAGGATATTTTTACCGCGGCACAGAATCGAACCTGTAGCCCAAGGATTAAGATTCCGATGCGCTTCTATTGCACTATGGCTGCGGCTTTCGGCAGTTATTGGAGAGCAAGAAGTACAGACATAATATAAAACATTTAAAGTTTGATTAGTATTATTGTGTAAAATCCATTTTTAGCGAGGTTTCTCATTGTAAAAGCTTGTTCTTTCGCCCATTTTCGAGGCTTTGCCTAATTGACCAATCGCGGATGTCAATCAAGGAATAAACCGACCAATCAAATAATTTATTCAGCCCGGATCTGAGCTTTTCAACTCTGACAATAGCCGCCATTTTTGTTAACATTTATTGTTGTTTTGGCGACTTAAACTTCGTTACTACAGCTTATTCAAGCTGTAGTTAATAATGCCGTTGAAAATTGAAGCGAAACTTCAGACATATTTTATAAGATTCTACCACATTACAATCACGCTCGATTTTTTTTTCGTGTGTGTATGTGTGTGTGTTTTAAAAATGAATTGGTATATTAATCGGATGCGTATTCTCGGAATTCTTTCATCTCACAAGTAAAAAGCTGTTTAGTCCAATCCGTAGAGTATTCACTTAATCAAAGCTGAATCGATTTAAATTTTAAAATGAACAATCCGATGCTCATTCGCACTCATCACGGCTAACTATATGGAACTTTTTAGCCTTTACATTCTTTCTTCATTAAAATTTTCATCAATATCTGGGTATATGGGTCCATTTATTTGATTTTGTCTGAACATTTCTTGACGTCATGGTGTATAGGGTGTAATGAAAGTCCCCATCTCAAAAAACAAACGAGGAAATGAGATAAGTATTCCATAATAATGATTTATTGTTTGCGATATCACATTCCAGAAAAATATCAATTTATCTTTGTACTTGACGATAGGTCTCTTGTTTTCTTGATAGTACCATTTCCCCCGTTTGTTTGCTTCTTGCGATTTGTGTAATTTGAACGTGTTTTTTTTTTTTTTTTTTTTTTTTTTTTTTTTTTTTGTGTGTGTGTGTGTGTGTGTTGTTCTATTTGCCTTTTTTCTCTAATGTACATCCACCATAGTTTATATTTTGAAGTAAAATGACGGATTGCATCTATCAATTAAGAATCAGTCGACCATTCAAAACATTCTTTTGACCAGAAGTGAACCTTGAGCTCCGAAACTAGCCGAACATTTATTTGAAGCATTTTTGTTGGTTTAATGAATTAAACGTCGTAACTACAGCTTATTCAAGATGTAGATACGACATTTATGACTTCAAGCAACCATTATGCAAAATTGCGCCATTTAACCTTTCCTGTTCAATCCTTAACCATTATCAAATATTACTGAGATATTTCAGAAACAGAGTTCATATAAAAACACTAGTGTTTCATTTTACCTTAACCCATTCCCACATAATGACGCTTTTAAACACCCCCCAAATGTGAAAGCCTTTGAAAATATTGAGGATAATGAAGAAATTGCTTGTTACAAGCAATTTCTTCATTATCCACAATGTTTTTTATCCTAATAGACAAAGATTTTGAAGAATAATCAACTTAAAATTGATGTCTGCAACTTCTTTGAATTTGAACTCTATTGTGTGGGAATGGGTTAACGTAAGGCTGTAGGCTGCGTCGAGGCGTACTATACCGTAAACATTTAAATTATTCTTAATTACTTGCATGAGATAAGCTCAACATTGAACAGAAAAGAGTAAAGCAACATAAAAGTACACGTATATTTTTTTTTTTTTTTTTTTGTAAGAAATTAAGTAAAGGAGGGGTGCACTTAGAATGTCAAAAATTTTGCTTTGAGAATGATTGGGTTAGCTCAACTGACTTCTAGATACAATGAGTCAGCTACTCTCCAGAATAACTTCCGGTGGTTGTACAAGCTCCTCCCCGGAATTAATTCCGTGTAGATTTACATGCTCCTCTGCTAAATTACTTCCGGGTGGTTGTACATGGACCTCTCCAGAATTAGTTCCGGATGGCTTTGCAAGCACCTCTCCAAAATTAATTCCGGGTAGATTTACATACTCCTCTCCTAAATTTCTTCTGGGTGGTTGTACATGCACCTCTCCAGAATAACTTCCGGATGGTTTTGCAAGCACCTCTCCAGAATTACATTCGGGTGGGTTTACCATCTGCTCTCAAAAATTACTTCCGGTTGGTTGTACAAGCTGCACTACAAAATTACCTCCGGGTGGTTTTTAAGCTCCTCTCCAGATTTACTTCCGGTGGTTGTACAAACTTCTCTCCAGAAATACTTCCCGGTGGTTGGACCCGAAAGTAGTCCATTAAGGGAATTTTATATCCTTCTTTTGTCATACTGTTTGCTTGATGTTAGGTTCTGCAGAGTGAAAGATCATTGCTGTATGTCATGCATGTGGTTTAATGATTTTTTTCTTGGAACTGTTTTTTTTTTGTGTGTGTAGAAAATGACCTATGAAGGTAGTTATTTCAAGACTTTCACTTTCTAACCTAGAGAATTCCATGGGTGGATGTGTTCAATTAATATTTTCGAAAACTTTAATCCCAAATGATACCTTTTTCTGGCATTTAATTCAAGAACAAAGAGTGTTCTTTAAGACAGAATAAGATTTAAGGCCCAACGAAACTTTTGGGATAAGCTACAGATTACCAAAATTGACCCTTTTTGTTCTTTATTTAATGAGGCAAAAAGAAACAGGAGTGTAACCAATTGTAGTACGAGGACTAACAGTTCGCTCAATAGTCTAGAAATTAAGTTTTCAGCGTTGAAAAAGGGAAAAAAGGCGATTATAACTCTCAATGAACGAAATGCATTGCTTTTTTACCCTTGTCATTCTGAGCCCAGAATATTCATGTTTTAGTATAAAGTATAGACAAAGATAAGCCTGCACATATGTGCAGTCTAATCTTACTCTACACTACCTGTTTGTCGCCTTTCAAGTCGGAGTTGTTTACAGAATTAATTTTCTAAATAGATATTCAAATGCATATAGTGCTTCAAGTACTTTTAACCCTTTGACTCTTATGCTTATTCAGCATAACAAAGGTTAACACTTGTCATGCTGAATTAAAATCGAATGCAGGTTCGCTTTAAAATCAAAAGACCATTAGCACCGAAAGGCTTTGATGGTGGTCATTTTTTTTTAAAATGACTATTCAAATAACTCTGTTGTTTATTAAAGGGGACAAACAGGAGGTGTAGGATAAGATCAGATTGCACTTATGTGCAAGCTGATCTTTGTCTATCCCTCCTGCCAAAATAGGAATATTCCGAGTTCAGCATGACAAAGGTAAACACTAGATGTGTACACAGTCTCGGTGTGATTCGTAACTCTTTGTTTAAAGCCTCCCCTATGATTATTTTGGGGAACTCTGGAAATTTAACATTTATCGCACAGAATTGTTTCAAAATTCCGATATGCGGGCCATAGCGGTATGGCTGTCTGTAATCAATTCTTGATCATTCAAGATGACAAGACAACATTAAACAGATTCAGGTCCAATGTTAATAATTGTTTAACGAATTGGATTTCGTCCTTCTCTGTCTTTCTTTAATACATTAACCCATATCCACATAACCCGTCCTTTTTACGCCCCTCTAGTAAAGGGGTTTAAAAGAAATGTGCAAAATGAAGAAATTGCTTGTAACAAGTTATATCTTCAATGTCCAAAATGTTATCTACCCTGAAATATTTCTTAAATATCACCAGCTTTATTTTTGTGAGTATCAATTCACTTTGGAATAGTCCAAAAATTTGTTGCGTGGTAATGGGTTAATGTGGTCCCGGATAACTGACAGCCTTTAGCATTGTTTGATTTTCGAAATAAAATATCAAATATTAGGAAACATCATCTCGGTTTCTATTCCAACGTAGGAGTGACATGAAAGATCGCTAGCCATGTCCACAAAATTACAAAGACTACAAAATACATGAAACTATAAAAGTACTCCAAAAGAATTAATCCTGGCTCGTTTTTTTTTTCTGACATCAGCTACTTCTTAGACCACCTCAAACTAAATAGTTCAAATACCACTGAATATACTTCTCGTATATTAGGCGATCAATCTGGCGCATTTGTATAAGACTTCGATTATTTTTCAAGGTAAAAAAAAAAGATATCCCATCGTAACCTTCATCTCACCCTGAAAATGTATCACCGTATACAGAAAGCACGGTTTGTTTTTATCGTAATCCGCTTTTGAATGCGACCCTTTTCTACATAGTCTACGTCATTAATAAGCACATACAAAGCGAGTTCTTGTATAGTGTATAACTGGTGTCATGGTGTAATTATTTTTTTTTATTATTATTATTTACTTACATATGTGTACGGGTTTTTTTGTTTTTTTTTTTTTGGGGGGGGGGGGGGTAAGGGGGGTAGGGCGGGGTTCGGTCTTGTGCCTAATAAATTGGGCGCATGTGTAAGTGTATGTTGCGAGAGTTTGTACAGTTACAAAGATATCTTTTGTATATGTTTGTTTTGTTCGATTACATGTTTGTACCTTTCGACAAACGTTGATTGTCCTATTACAATCTCCCACAGTGGAGGAAATGATGATAGATATATATGCAATTTGACTTTCACAATTACTTTTCCATTTCAAACAAACTAAATCAAAATCTATTTCAAGATGGTGTGCATTTTTATTATTATTTACGTTTTGTATTGCAGCTGTAAAGCCTTTCAAGACGTTTAATCAACTCAGAACCCCGACTTGAATGACGCATTGGAAACAAAAACCTTGAATAAAACTTTTTTCCATTTCAGTAACTTTCCCAGTAATCTGCAGATTGGACTCCTCTTGGATGTGATAATAATACAAAACAATTCATGTTGTCAATCACTTTCTGTTTTCTCCGACGTATCTGGGTCATGTTAGCACATTTCTGTCCTAATTATTTTCATTGGAAAGCAAATAAGTGCTTGATGTTCGAAAATGTGAATATGTTTAATGTAGAGAGTGAGGTGTATTCTTAAGTTCTATTTATGATTCATTTTGTTATTGTTGTTGTTGTTGTTGTTTTCAGATATGTGATAATTGTAGATAAAAAATAATTGTTCTGTAGCATGATAACTTTATATCGCCTTCAATTTCACCAATTTTCGACCAGTATGAATTTTTGTTGTTTGATCATGGGTAAGTTACTCTGTTTTAATGTTTTGTTGTTGTTGTTGTTGTTGTTTAAGCTTAATGAGAAAAATATATCTATAGATCTAAAACTTATAATAGAAATTGTGGCTTCTTACATAGAATAAACAATCACTAGCATTAAATAGCCTTGAGTGGCTTAACCATTGTCTTTACCATCAATTAACTAACGTAATTTTGAACTTTAGCTAATCAATTTACTGGACGAAAATACTTAGACTAATCCAAATACAAGGGAATTGTTGACGACGGTTTTAGTCCTTGTCATTCTGTATAAATTACCTTACCGAATTACTGTAAAATCAAAGGGCTGAAAGCAGGGATAGAACATGTTGTTCAAAAATCAGTTTTTTTTTTATTTTTTTTTTTTGAAAAGCAATTTCATAAACAACTTTGGCAGGAAATGTACAAGCAGGAGGTGTAGATTAGGTCAGACTGTACTTATGTGCAGGCTGATCTTGGTCCCCACCTCCTGTCAAAACCGGAATATTTCGGGTTCAGCATGACAAGGGTTAAGAAAAGAAAAACTAAGGTTAATTCCTGTTTGGGGAAGAAAACCATGTAGGAAAATGCATTAATTTCTTATTAAATTATTATAATCATAATTATATTATATCATACAGTATTTCCAAAACATACTTCTTGTGGTCCTTGAAAAACGGAAATGTATGGGAATGTCTTGATAATATAAAATATAAAGTGAATTTATATGAAGTTAATTCTTAATATAGAAAGCCTGAAACTATATTTTTCGCATATTTATTAAAAGACTGGACAGATTTACAAGCTGACAACAACAACAACAACAAAAAGAATGAATACTACACCTTTCCGATGTGTAAATTGACTATATTTTACTCTATCTATTTCTCATGAAAAAAATGACGAAATTGATATAATCAATTTAGCTCAGGGAACCTTATATCTGGGATAATGATGAACGCTAATGATTTGACGAGTTGTAAGCCGGGATTTATTTACCGAGATTGATTCTGTCATTGAGAGGGCAGTATGTCACACATGGGGAGGGTGTGTAGGTGGCAGGAGCTCATTATATCCCTAACTTATGGACACTAGACAACACTGGATTAACGCATTGTGGTCTTTGAATGTCTTCTAGTGAGTGATAAAATAGGAGGTATGTGTATGTCTTATATTTTGATGGATACGTGCGCGAAGGGGAAAAAAAGAAATATTTTGTATACAATCAAAGGCTGTAATTGTTTTTTTTTTTTTTTTTTTGAATTGGGATAAACATCGCTTTTAACAAATTTTCAGTCATATCGCGGCGGCTGGAGCACCTAACAATGGATTCCAGATATACCTCGCGCCAGTAGCACCGTTATATCCTTTCCTAACCTATAGCTGCTATCCCACTTAGGTTTACGATCATCAACCCGTTGGTGAGAGACAAAATGTCGGAATGGATTTGTGCCGCCGTCGGGATCGAACCCATGACACCAAATGACAAAGGATGTAAAAATATATATACATGTAATTTTCTGAAGCTTCGGGACAATATGCACTTGGTGTGCAGGTTAATTAGGATGAATTAAGATTTTTAATTGTTTTGTCTTAAAGGGACAGCAAAAGAAATCCAAAATGTTAGAGGCATAAGAGAAACAAATCTTAGAATGGTGCGTTTTCACACGTTATTAACTATGTTGTCTTACAAATCGTATCAAAGAAATGTAATACCATTTGACAAGAAAGTCGCGAAATAACTTTGATATCTCCTACGTAAATCTTTTTTTTCAATATTCTAGAGAGAATGGGTTGTGAATTTAGACTTGTCCATACCCTTCCATTTATAAAATCAATGTGCAGTTTACTGTAATGACAAGGAACAGGCGTTATTGTAGCAATAATGACAATCTACGTAAGTAATCGATGTAATTCACGGGGAAATGTCTGAGATAGATTTGAGAAATTGAAAAGGCTTTAAAGATTTTTAATCTTCGCTTCATTTACTGTTATATTGACGGTGTTCTACCGAAACCTCGTAACTACAGCTTATTCCAAGCTGTAGGAGCGAGGCTTTGGTAGAACATCGACGAAATATCGTTGATGTAAATGTACGTCTGTCTTCGTCTGATTCGTGGAAGCCCCTTATCGGGATATGTTTCATGATGAAATATGTTTTTCCACATGTATGTGTGCATCAATTCAGCTCACCTGAACACAAATTGGTTATGTGAAGAATTGTGATCACCCTATGTCCGGAGACAGTCTGTAGGGCATTGTGCGTCGTGCGTCGTCCTGCGTTCGTCAACAACATGATATTTGCTTTGAAAGATCAACCAAGACCTCATCTTTTTTCTTTAAATAATGTTTCGGTTGTTTGAATGGGGTTTAACCCCGCTTTTAAATTTTTTTAATCATATCACGGCGGCTGAAGCCCCTTACAATGGATTCCTAGTACGTCTAGTTCCACCATTTATCCTTTCCTAGCCTCCAGCTGCTACCTCACTTAGTTTGTACGATTATCCACCCATTGGTGAGACACTAATGTAGGAAAGGGCATGTGCCGCCGACGAATATCGAGCCCATGACACCCCGTGATTGATAATAGGGAGTCTGATGCGCTACCAACTGTCCTATGACATCGGCTCTTTAAATTATGACCTTGACCCCGGGGGAAGATACGCAACTAGATTCGGTAGACAAGCTTGAAGATTTAGGATGACTTTACATTAAAAACATGAGGGGAACTGTGCCGAATATTTATTAAGGTTAAATATGTACATGTGAATTTTATGCTCCATTTACCTCCATTTATAAAATCGCCGATAATGTAATGTTTTGTCTATTAAACAATCGATTGATCAATCAAAGATTCATTTAAACCGGAAGTGAGATGTGAAATCCGATATTGATTGGGAGCATTTTTTGTAGGTCTTGCGACTGAAATGTTGTAACTACAGATTATCCAAGTTATATTTATGGCGTTTAGGTCGCCAACCAACGACTTATCTATTGTTTAATGTTTCTGACCATAGATTAAGCAAAGATTAATCCAACGGCGATAATGTGGACTTCAACAGGAAGTCCCGCTTCAATTTTTCACGGCGTTATTTTGAAAAAAATATGGCCAGCAGCATATATCAAAAGAGTTGATTAGTTGGTTGGCGACCTAAACGTCGTAACTACAGCTTACAAAAGCTGTAGTTACGACGTATAAGTCGTCGAACCAACAGAAAAGGTTAACAAAAATGGCGGCCAATGTTAAAGTAGAAAGCTCAGGTCCGGGCTGAATAATTGATTTAACTGGTCGCTTGATTCCTTGCTTGACAGCCGCGATTGCTCAAGTAGTTGAAGTCCATTGACATGGTCAACGAAGTAAGTGAGCGGCGCCAGCGATTGGTCGATTGCGTCTACGCTCAGACAATGCAGTATTTTCCGGCTTATAAACCGAGTGCTCTTAATAAGTGACATATAGACATGTAGTTAGATAAATTATAGAAAGGATCTATCAAGAATGAGTATTCATCTCTGTGTGCTATGGTATTTCATTCTCCTTATCAAATCAATCGACCAATTTACTGTTAATGTATGAAATGTAGGGGGTGTAGCAGAATTGACGTGTTAGATAGATGATCGATGTGATAAAAGTAAAATAATTCAGATAGCTATTGAACGATAATTGAATGGTTTCAACCCTATATATACAATACCATACCCTACTGAACCCAACCCTATCCTACCCATTCCCCTACCCCTACCCTACCCTACCCAACCGTACTGATGCCTACCCTACCGAACTCTTCCCTACCCCTATCAAACCCTACCGTACGCTACCCCACCGAACTCTACCCCATCGAACCATACCCTTCACTACCGAACCCTACCCTATCATACCAAACCCTACCCTACTTTACCGAACCCTACCCAACCCTACCGAACCCAACCCTAAACTACCCTACCATACCTTATCCTACTCTACCCTACCGAAGCCTACTTTGGCCCACCCTATCCTACCATATCCTTCCGTAACGAACTCTTCCTTACCCTACCGAACCCTACCCTACCCTACCAAACCCCACCCTAAACTACCCTACCATACCTTATCCTACTCTATCCTACCGAACCCTACCTTAGCCTATCATATCCTACCCTATCCTACCGTAACGAACTCTACCCTACCCTACCGACCCTAACCTACCCTACCCTATTCTACCCTACCGAAGCCTACCTTACCCTACCGAACTCTACCCTATCCCTACCCTACCCTGCCCTACCGAACCTTACCCTAACCAACCCTACCGAACCCTACCCTACCCTACCCTACCATACTCAATCCAACCCAACCCCAAACTACTCTACTCTACCCTACCCTACCGAACCCTACCCTACCCTTACCTTACCCAACCCTTCCCTATCCAACCCTACCCTTCATCAGTCTACTTTACTGTACTGTGCTGTAATGAAAAAATACCACAACAGATTAATTTTGATTTAGAGAGATGTACTTGTTGCTATCTACCAAATGCGAGAGGAACTATGTAGGCTTCACTTTCGTTCAAATCCCTAGCTGTTGTTTAATGAAGGGATAAAATATTGCATATGTTGTAAAAATTGTGCTAAATAAAATATGTGAAAGCTAAATGACAAAATTTAGACACGTCCAAATTGAAAGAAATAGACGATAATCTCTAGTTCACAAAATATTGTGTATGTGTGTGTGTGTTTTGTTTTGTTTTTGTTTGTATTCATTTTTCTTTTACTTTTTTGATTTGTCTTGTCTTTTTGGTTTGAAAACGTTGTTGATATTGAATAAATTGCTCGTAACAATCAATTTCTTCCCTGTCCACAATATTTTCCAAAGCCTTTTCTTTGGGGCGTCAAAAAAGGTTATTGTGTGGGTGACCTAAAGGGATGTAATAAGAATTTTATATACAGACATAGGTATATTTACTGCCATTGTTTCATTTTTCAACCAGGAAGTGTCTAAAAAGGTAATAGGCGTTGGGAGCGCCAAATATCGTAACTACAGCTTTATCTTAGCTTATGTTACGACATTTTGCACGTCCAACTACGCAATGCCCTTTTCCTTCTTTTCCTTCTAGAGTTATTTAGAGGGTATGAGAACACTATACTGTTCGATTTTTCTATTCCCTAGACAAATATTACCACTTCTCCTGTTTAAAACATCAATATTTACAATGTGAAACAAGTTGGATAATTGTAGAACCTTCATTTACGGATAATAAGATGTAGTCATTATGATAACTCATTAATCCAAAACAACGGGCGTATTTGTATCTGGAATATACTTTAGAGAAACAGAAGCGCCGAAACCAAACTTTTTCCGTTTTGTTGTTGTTGTTTTTTTTTTCTGTTGTTTTATTTTCGCCGTTTTTGCAATTTGATTTTTGTTGTTTTTAAACTACTTCAACCCCGAGGAAGGTATCTAACGCAATACCCAGATTTATTGTCCGTATATCTTCTCCGTTCCTCTGCATAATATTTGATTGTGTTGCAATTAGATCTAACGTACACCAAAGTATTGCCTTATTTGAAAGGCAAAGACGCCCCAGTGATTCAATATTTGAGAAACCATCGTGGTAAACGGAGAAATTGCTTGTTACAAGCACGTTCTTCTTTTCCCAAAATATTTTCTACCCTCCTGAATGGTTATTTTCAAATTAAATCGATTTTAAATTTTCATCTGCAAAACCCTTTAATTTGGACAAATCTAAGTTGCAAAACAGGAAAAGATTGAAATAATGTGCTTTGTGGTGGTTTCTGAATAATAACTTTGTTGGTTGTTACTCCAAGTCAAGTGCTTATACGACAAATAAAAGGTTTGTGAAGAAAAAAATATTCATAGAAGATATGCCTTTTCTAAAACATTGCATTTCTACAGCATCTTTTCATTTTGCTCTCTAAGCAAACGTTGAAAATGACGATCAATACAGAAAGCCACTTTATCAAAGATGTAAAGTCAAAAAAATGAAAAAAAAGGTTATCACGCAATCGTCCAGTGTGGCAATTTTGATGATGAACAATTAATAAGTACAGTGTAAATGAAAGGATCTTGTCATAAAATTGCAGTTTTGCATACAAACGAACCGGAAGGATGTATAATAAATAAGTATTTGTACTTCTGATGGACATTGTCTTTGGGGTGAACAAGAATGTCAGGAAAATGATTCTGAGTAATTCCGGTACATTCTCGAATAATCTGTCAGTCTCCACTAAATGTATCAGCCTTCATCATATGAGTTCATAAAAAGGTAGGTGTGGGTATATTTTAAATTTATATTTACCTTGCATGTGACCAGCCAAGCAAACAGAATAAAATAGAAATGGGAGACAGAAATGAGTTATCTTCCCTTGGTTTTGTTAGCAATAAAACAAAAGTGCACCAACTTTCGTACTGTCTCCTTTGTTATCTCTGCTTCCTATGTGGATGTTGCGATTTCGCCTTTCTAAGCTATAAATTACTAATATTCAAGACTAACTTTACTGAAAAAATGTTGAATAGAAAAGGAGTTTACACGAAGTTGTTAAAATACTTTTATGAACTATATTTTCTTAAATTTAAAGCTGAACATCAAATCTAGTATAATCTTTGTTTAATGAAGAGTAGCAAAGAATTATCATCGACTTACATCTCCCATTGATGGTTCGCTGTCCCAGCCTCTGACCCCCAACATAGCAGATATTACAAACCTCAGGTTGGCAAGTATATGGTCAGGTACATAAAATTAAAAGCAAATAGGAAATTGGCGACCTTAATGTCTGAACCACTGCTTGAAAATGTTGGCTTATGATGTTTAAATCGCCTACAAACAAAACTGTTCAATTTCAATGTCAATTTCAAAGCGTTGTCTGCGCAATGTCATATTCTCCGAAGATTGACCTGTCTTCGGGACCGTATCACTTATCCAGATTGGGATTAATATTACTACGTCGTAACTCCATAATATATCGCCAAAAAGTAGCAAGTGGATAATTGCACTAAAAACTACAATTATGGAGAAATTAAACTTAATTGTCGCCCAAAATTAATTAGAAAAATAATTATTTTAAATTGCGAAAGCATTCATGTCTTGCCTGTGCTCCAAGAACAGGCATCAAGAAAATGAATCGTGCATTTCATGGGCGTTGACATTTTGAATGTAGTTCGATGGAATCGGCCGAGTTGTCACCAATGACACTACCCAGAATGCTCAAATTAGATAGGTCAGTATTGAAAAATGCCACCTATCGGAAGATAACGATGCCAAAGTTTAAAATCTAATTCCGGTCTAAACGAACTGTTCTATCGAATTATCGATGTTATTTTAATTATATCGGAGACCCATCTCAGAAACTTTAATTTTTGATAAAAAAAACCGATTTGAATGTAATAAGTAAAAATTGGCCAATCGCGGCTGTCACTCAAGGAATCAACCGGCATATCAATTTTTTTCAGTCCGGACCTGAGCTTATCAACCCCGACATTGGCCGCCATTTTGTTTACCTTTATTGTTGGTTTCGCGACTTAAACGTCGTAACTTTAGCTTATTCAAGCTGTAGTTACGACGTTAAGGACACAAACCAACTATTTTACATTTTTTTACATGCAACTGGCCATAAATTTTGAAGAAAAAAGAAACGACGTTAAAAATCGAAGCGGTACCTCGTGTCGGAGTTAATGGGCGGAGCTAAGGGAGTCAGTGGGCGGAGCAAGCGATAGGCCAATTGAAATCCGTAAAGTCAGTTCTAATGAACGGATTGCTTGCTACACCCGCTGGCTCCAAAAGTAAGTTCAACTCAGATCCGAAGCAGCTTTATTTTGCAAAATTTATTGCTAATTATGTGTATCCAAGTTCCTAACAACGACAAAGTTTTGTGTTTGAGTTTGTGTGTGAGTTTGTTTGTGTGCTTCTTTTTTTTTTTTTTTTACAAATAAGCTTTTTTTATTTTTGCTCCTACCAAGGAAGTGTTCTCCATCATTAGTCCCGATGCAAGATTGTTGAATCCGTTTAACATATTTCGCATTAGAAATGAGAGAGGAATTAGAGTGGCATGAAAAATTGATTTTATCAACGTCTGATTGCTTTAAATCTCTCGAGCCATTAACAGATTAGTCCACAAGAGAACCTCTTTTGAACATGATTACATCCGCCAAGAAAACTGAGTATGGAAAATATAGACATTGCGAAGACCGGGTGAACCTAAAGCATCATTTGTTTAAACTTTGTTGATATCAAAGATCGGTTTATTATTGGCCCTGAACCCATAAAAAGGGTATAACGTCAGTTCCAATAATCTTTATTGTTTGCCCAATCAAATGATGTTCTGCCCTAAGGCCTATTAAACGATATGGTATCGCGCTGCGACCTTGCAATATATTGTAACCGAATGCCCTTTTGTCTCCGGACCAAGACCGAACAGCAGCCGAACGGTCTGAGCTATATCGTATTGACATATCTCGAGGTGTTCACACTGGGGCAACTTAATACTTTGCAATTACCGTACATTCGCCGCGCAGTTGCCATTATGATTTTTGTGTCATAATGTTCTAATCCATTACCGAAACTAGGCGATTTAAGACTGGTCCAGATGGAATCATCTAGAGTAAAAAATATTTAGGGAAAAGGCAAATACTGCTAATCCCGAGTCTTACAGTGGAATCCTCTTAACTAATTCCTGCACAGGCCATTCTTTTAACGCTCCCGAAGAAAAAAGCTGTGAAAACTTTGTGGGAAATGAAGAAATTGCTTGTATCAATGTTTTCAATCCAAAAAGTCGAAAAACTTTAGAATTCCACCACCTTTAAATTGTCGTCTACAGCTACTTTCAATTAAGACTAGTCTATAATTTTGTTGTGTGGGAATGGGTTACTGGCAACCCTGATAATCAGCTATTCACTGATTAAATGGGACTTACATTTTTCACATACATTGTATTTATAGAACAAGTAGCTCCGTTTAAAAGCAACTTCTGGTTAATTACAACAAAAGCTTTTATAAATTGGTGTTGTGATTGGCGGGATTTCATTGTATTTGTCTTTGATGAAATCCTTAAGATTACACACAAACTGATTGATTTCAATTGTCTATCAAAATTCGATTGATCAATCGAATAACTTTAACTTTATGACTTTAACCGGAAGTGAACTCTCAATTCCGACATTAATTCATTCTAAGTATTTGTAACGCTTTCGTGGGAGGTAATTTGCCGTAGGTCGACCTATTTAAGGTTTAAGATCCTTTTCTGTGAGTGGATAGGCTTTGTCTGCGAGCTACATATATTCAATGGTTGTATGGCTTTTACGTGCTAACTACAGGTTATCCAATTTGCCGATTCCACGTTTTGCTCGCCTACTAATAGCTTTATTTTTTAGACGTTACTGTCCTTAAAACAATACTGTTTAACCCTTTCCTGTACAATCACTGGTTTTTACGTCCTTGTGATTTTATACTTTAGAAAATATTGTGGGAAAAGAAGAAATTGCTTGTCACAAGCAATTTCTTCTTTTTCCACAATATTTTCTATCCTACTAAATGGTTATTTTTCAAATAAACTTAGCTTTAAATTTTCGTCTGCAAGACCTTTGAATTTGGACGGGTCTATAAATTTTCAAATCAGGAAAGGGTTAATATTTCAGTCAAACTTTCTATGGGATGCCAGTGAGTCGTTGGGGCGGCGATCCGTCAATCAAACCCTTTTGATTGTTGTATTCTGATCTCTTTACCCATTCTCCCTCAATGACGCTTTTAGACGCCCAAAGAAAAAAGCTTTGGAAAATATTGTAGGAAATGAAGGATTGCCTGGAACAAGCAAATTCTTCATTATCCGCAACGTTCTCTACCCAAAAGATACAAAAAATCTAAAAATCATAAACTTTAAATTGTCGTCTGCAACTCCTTCAATTTTGACCAGTCTCGAATCTCTGCCGTGTGGTAATGGGTTAAAGTGTTTTTTTTTTTGTTTTTTTTTATTATTATTATTAATTGTCAGACAAATCCATGTTAAGTCTACAAACATATTATTTTTTGTATTTAAAGTTGTCCCTTGTATTGAATCGTGTTGTGCATCATTATTTCTTCACTTACTAACAGCTTCTCTGGAACTTTACTGACTCTCAAATCCAGCCGCCGCGATATGACCGAAATAAGCGGAATTAAACCCTCTCAATCAAACAATCTGAAAAAAGTTCCATCGAATAAGCTAAGACATTTTACGATTAGTTACTTTTTTCTTTTTACTTTTTTTGACGAGGTCTATAAGAGTGTCCTCTTCTAAAAAAAACTGTCTCGGAAAAATTACTGCTCTCATTTCTGTTGTTTTATGTTCCTCTGGGACATTTTGCAATAATTATATGGAACATTTATTACCTCGCAGCCGTCTTCTAACAACCTGTAATTGTCATCTGGGATTGTCTGTTGAAAGGCACGCCGGGACTAAGGTAGTTTAAACATTTATAACATAATTAGGAACGAAAAAGTGTGAGCAAAACACGTTATACAGAAAAGTGTATCTATGTTATCTTGACTTAAAAACGTATGTTGAGCTACACTACAATTTAAATATCGCTTCGGTATAATAGCAAAATGTTCTTATTTCATATATAATTTAATATCTAGTTTCGTCTATCAAAAACTGGCGTTCTGATTGGTCGAAAATAAACTATTCATACCTTCATGAACAAAATTTTGAGCACGCAGCTATTTTATATACTTCCGCAAAATTGTAAAGGCTTTGCTAGATGCTATTAAATTATAAGCATCGCGTATTCATACAGTGTGATTAGGTTTTTTGGTGAAAAAATATTCTCTTCGTCTCTTATAAACATTTTTGTAAAATATCGATGTTGTTGGTAAAGGCCTCAAACACATCTCATTTAAACTATAGTTACGACGTTTAACCAATTTATTTTGATAGAGCATGTTTTTATTGGTCATTTACAATTTCGCTAATCTAGTCAGGGACAACAATGATGAAAGAATGTCACCGAACATAGCGTTGTGTCCGTCATACGTCTGTCTGTACGTCTGCCCAAGCGTCCCGAAACTATTACTATTAAAAATCTTCTGCTCTGACAGTGATGCATTGATTTCAAAACTTTCGATCAAATGCGTAAAAAAACCCTCGAATAAAGGCTTTCATTGGCGGGACAAATTTCAATATATTGTACAAACTTTGAAAATCTTCTTCACAGAAACAGATTGGTGTATTTAACTTTATTCGAATGGAAATATTGTTGGGTGACTTTTTGTCAGTCCCGTTCGAGGAAAACATGGTCTTGGCGGAGCTATAAAGTGAACACTTTGTACATACTCTTCTAAGAAACGTTTGCCTTGATCTGCAACAAACTTCACCAGAATCATCCCGTAATGAGGTTCTTTAAGATGACTTCGGGACACTTTAACCCTTTCCTGTTTAATCTCAAGTTTTACGCCCCTCTGGTTTTATACTTGAGAAAACATTGCGGAAAAAGAAGACATTGCTTGTGACAAGCAATTTCTTCTTTTTCCGCAATGTTTCCTACCCCACTGAATGATCATTTTTCAAAAGAATTGATTATATATAGTCGTCTGCAAAACCTTTGAAGTTGGACAGGTCTAAAATTTTGCAAAACAGGAAAGGGTTAACGAGTTATAAATATGTCTTTTGGGGATGGGTCAAATAACATCAGGAGACCACAAAGTGTTGCAAGGAAGTTTCTTATCTATGCTGGACTGTGTACTTTTGTTGCATTAAGTAAAATTTTTCCCTTTAAGTAAATTGTATTTGAAGAAATACGGTCTGATATGGGATGCATCCAGTGTAAATTAAAAACGAAATTCACCACACACACATATGATCTTTTTTTCCAGGTCATTGAATCATTTTGACTAAACGCAGCTGTCAATCAAATAACTTGTCGACCAACCAATGAAATCATTCGTTCATACTGGAAGTTGGCCGCCATTTGGTTGGTTTGGCGGATTAATTTCGTAACTATAGCGTTTTCGAGCTGTAGTGACGACGTTTAGATCGCCAACCATCCATTCTACCTTTCTCTAACATGTTACGGGTCACAACTTTGGTAAAATAATGCTGTTAAATATCGAAGCGGGACCATCTGTCGGATGTAATAGGCGTGGCCAACTTAGCATTTCGGCGGAGCCATGCAGCGATTGGTCAATTAAGGCTCTCAAGCGCCTCTAGATTGAAAGGAGAATTACATATAAAATGATGCATTCATCATACTTTTGTATTCAAAATGTGCTCGCTTATATATACATTTATACGGTATCTGTATAGTATGATGTACACATTTACAGTGTTGAACAATTACCCGAATGAGTTTAAAAGTTCCTTCTGCGTTAGTGACCTACGTCAGGACATCCCCAGCCCCCAGGTGACTTTTTTATTCTATTTTGATTCTATTTAGTTAACCCCATCCTGCTCAATTACTGGTTTTTACGTTCCTGTGATATTATAATTGAGAAAACACTGTCGAAAAAGAAGAAATTGCTTTTAACAAGCAATTTCTTCTTTTTCTAGAATATTTTCAATCTTACTGAATGGTTATTGTACAAAATAAATCCACTTCAAATGTTCGTCTGCAAAACCTTTGAATTAGGTAAGGTCAGAAATTTTGCTAAACAGGAAAGGGGTAAAAATGCTAGCGGAATCGAAACTGTGAAATATCCAAAAATGTCTCTGAAAATATATTTTTATTTCGGCAACATATTTCACTGAGAAATGAAGTCGAAAAGAGTAAGTCTCTGAAATATATGCCCTTTCCTGTACATTCCCTGTTTTACGTACCTTTGATTTTATACTAAAGAAAATAGTGTAAAAAGAGAATAAATTTCATGTAACAACAGTTCTTAGTATTTTTACCACTTGGAATGATTTCTATTCATATTGCAGTCACTTTTCATTTCGTCTGCAGCATCTTTCAATTATGATCAGTATAAAATTTCGAAAAAAACGGGAAAGGGTTAAAAACAGACATGAAACATTCGTCAGAATAGAGGGATCGCTGCTGGCAATAAAATCGATTAACCAATCAATAATTAGTTAAGAGCTGAAGGGAAAAGTAAACTACGACACCAATATTGGGCATTAGGTACGACTGTAGGTACGACTTTGGGGTCACCAACCAACGCTTTGCCTTTTATATTTTGCCCTTGACCATGCACTTTGCAAGATTATGCCGTTTGTTATCTCATTCGAACTTCGAACGATCTCTTACTTTAGTTCTGAGTGCAATTTCTAATGAAGCATGTCAAATAATGGACTCTTCAATGACAATATACAAATAATGAGCTCGAAAATGAAATGTTAAAGCTAAAACGAATGCATGCGGGACTCCCCTTTTGAGAAATTTCTAAGGGTCAATACAGTGTTTTATCCTTCCATTTTTTTTTCAAAAAATTATCCTTGGCACTGATTCGCTTTTTTGTTGTTGTTGTTTTGACCCCTTACCCTAAGAATTTCATGATCAATGACCCGTCAATTTCAAACCCTAGGACAAGCACTGGCATACACATTTATTTTTATTTGTAAGCGGGAATATGTTGGAATGCCTGTGTCCACTGGGAAGGCCCTGGTTTTTGCAGTTAGACGTATTGTAGCATGTTACCTAAGAGTTTGTTGGGGTTTCTTTCGGAGGGGGTAGACAAAACGTCGATTTATTTAATCGCATTGGTTTCGTCATCTGTAGAAAAACGCGGTATCGACTACTGGATATTTATCATATCTCTGTTATTTTGATATTTACTCGTAACTTGCTCAAAATATTGTCACTTCATTTATAGGTTGCAGTCACAGTCAAGGCCCTTACTTTAAAATGCAGATTATAATTATTATACCCAATCGTTTTCTTAAAATTAAGCGTCAGTCAACCGAGTGGCGACTTCCGCATGCGATACTTCTTTTCAGCTTCCACTTATCCCCCCCCCCTCCAAACGCATACACACCTGGAACACACACACAAACCCAATGACTCAATCATAATTGATTGATTGTACAGGTATTTATTCCCTTAGGCTTACGATTATCCACCCATTGATGGGAGACAAATGTCGGAAAGGATCATTTTTGCAACCATCGACATTGGTTAATGTTTTATATACCCAAACGCCAATGAAATGATACACAAAACTCATTCACATTTATATTTATCTGGGTCATGTATTCTAAAATTAGAAACGAGTATGAAAAAAGCGATAGGAATCTTTTATTTGTCTACTGCTAACTTACATGTAATTCGAATGAATGACGAATGTATCTCTTTTGCTTGTAATAAGTCGCATTCATGAAATATTCTGCAAAATGTATCCCTCGAATGACAAGATGTCTATGGCATATACATTACTACTTACCAATTAAAAAGAAAAAGACCCAAAGTTTGCTTTACAATGTATCTTTTGTGTTACGTTTTTGGACGAGTGTACTTAGTTCGCTAGATGCTATTTATGCGCTTTATAGCAGATGTAAAGGTCCATTAAACGGCGCTAATGAGTTTTATTGTACAGTCTTAAATCATTGCATTTTTTGAAGATGAACTAATTGATTGGTGCATGAAAGGGCCACGACATAAAAGTGTTTAATTGCCTACAAACGAACCGGGAGAATATACAAGAAACAAAGACTTAAACTTTGCTTTTTTCTAGCGAACAAGAATGTCGATAAAATAATTTAAAGGTGTTCAGACGCCTGTGTTCAGACGCCTCATTGAATATCTTCAAACTTGAACAGTATGTGTGAATCTTCTTGACGGGATTGCTTGGCATAACCTCACATAGCGGTTTATCCTTTCAAACACTGTTTAACTTTCCTTTGTGCTCATCTGAACACGAATTACTCGAGCTAAGGGTTTGCGATCGCATACCACCCGTCGTCCGCCTGGCTGTCAAATATTTCTGTAAAAATCATCTTCTCCGAAACTACTGGGCTAATATGGACTAAACTTGGAAGCGATGTATTAGTAAAGCGCTACCAAAGATGTTAAAAATAAAAAAATGTCGTTAAAACTCTCCTTATTTTACAAAGCCGAAAATCCGTTAACTCTCCTTGTTAGCAACCATAAGGCCTACAAGTTCGAAATTTACGTGTGACATTTTCTTGTGACCCTAAACAAAATGTCTTTCAATAATGAACCTTGGGCCTTATTTGGACCAGCCCGAGCGTACATTTTCTTTTACATAGAAAAAAAAAAAAAAAAAAGAAATCGTTTAAAATATTCTGGCTTTAAACCATAAGTCTAAAAGGCTTATATTTTGCGTGAGACATTCTCTGTTAATCCTTTACCTAATTTGTTAAAATATGACGCATTCTGTCTCATTTGGCCTTCGCCCGGGTGCACTCCTTTTTACATAGAAAAAAAGAAGGAAATGTTTAAAGGTTCTTGTGAGAAATCATAAGGCCTAGAGGTCTTATATTTTGTTGGTGACATCTACTGAAGTTATCAATAAAATAATTCCCCTCTTTATAGGCTTCGACCGGACGCACATTATTTTGCATATACAAACAAAGAACGGGGGTTTTAAACGATACTTTTGGAAATGCATACTGCTTAGAGCTTCCATATTTTGTACAAGACATTGTGTAGTGGCCCTCTGCTAAAGTTTTAAAACAATGGTCCGGGAGTCTTTTCTTTTATTATTTTACATAACGATAACAAATGAAAATCCCTAAAAATAAATGTGTCATATTATAAGGACTTAGTATTCCATATTTTGCATGTGCCTTTTCCGGTGACCCTCTACAATAATTGTTAACATTACATGCTCATTTCTGGTGTCTCTTTTTTTGCTCTGGCAAGGCGCACTTTATTTTTTAGAAAATGAAACAAATAAGGAAATCTTGAAGAGAAAATACTCTTGTGTGAAACCCTGAGTCTTAATGCTTCATATTTTTCATGTGACTTTGATTGGTGATATTTTACAAACGTTTATAACATAATGCCCTCTGAGTCCCAAATGGGCTCCTCAATCCCTCCCAGGTTTATAAAGAAACAGCCAAAGATCATTTAAAAGAATATATCTTCTTGTGAGTCATAGAGATTGCATGAAGTACACAATTTTAGGCGAAATTGCTTTTGTTCACATAGAGACTCAAGTGAGCGATTAATGACCACTATGTGTTGTGTAAGAAAGTATTGACAAGGACCTTTGATATTTCATAATATACAGAATATTTTTACCGTCTGTGCGATAATATAATATTAATATGGCTTCGTCCACAAAGAATACTTGTTCCCAGCCACCCATTGCTGTTTCGATCACGTGATAACATATTCCTACGCCTAGAAACGCTTGCATAGACTGCTTGCTGGCCTCACGCATAATCCGCTTTGACCGAATCCCGACATCTTCAAGGCCTAATACTGACTGGGTCGGGAGAAGATATCCTTTAAAATTTAACAAAAATCAACTTATGTTGCCATGCCAACCAATGCTTTCAACAGATTTCAAATATTTGAATAATCATTAAAAGGGGTAACCTAAGGTAAATTTATGTCACATATATGTGAAACATTTTTGATGGGTTAGCTCTGTACGGAAGCTTTAGTTGCGACGTAAGTTCGCCAACCAACCATTTTACTTTTACATGTAACTGGTCATAATTTTTGCAAATTGAAACAATTTGATATCGAATTGAAACTTCATTTCGAAGGTAAGAGTTAAGAAGGACTGACGGCCAGAGATCCGTCAATCGAAATTCTTGGTTTGTTAAGTGAACTGTGTACACTTGCCTATGGAGGCGACATTAATATATTGTAAAGTTTTATGAAAACTGGTCTAAGCCACCGTAAATTGTTCGTTTCTAATTTTTTTTGGAAATTTACCTCCAAAAATTATTTCTGAGTATGTGCGGTCATATATATATCTAAATTGTCTTTCACAAGTATACGAGCGTCCCTCGTCATTAGTCCCGCAGTGTGAGGTTATTGAATTTATTCGACATACTTAGCTTGAGAAATTGGAGAGAAATCAGAGTAGCATTAAATATTGATTCTACCAAGGACAAATTGCTTGAAGTCTCTCGAGCCATTAACAGATTAGTTCATAAGAGTATCTTTTATGAATGTGATTACTTCCGCCAAGACAAATCAAAGAACTGGAAGCACTGTAAGCTAGCAAAACATGGTTTTGTTAAGTATCCTCTTTGTTGAAGATTATCATGATTAATAAACGAGGTAAACGTAACCCAGAAGTTAGATAGCATGCTTTTAAAGGAGTTCTCTACAATTTGAATAAGCTTAGATCATGTGGCCATGTGCTCATAGTGAAGACCCCGATCAGAATCATTTTAAACACAATATCCTCAAGTGAGCTATGATTACCTACGAGATGAATTTGCGGACAGAGTTAGCAATATTCCTGAAATATATGTACGTAAGAACTACTTTTTATGAGGTAGGCATTATTGGTTTACTGGTTAAGCATCCAGTTTGCAGCCTTTGAACTCTGAACCGATCTGAAGATATGTAGTCTGGTAGTTGGTTAAACTATCTAAATGAATACAAGAGAAAATGAAACACATTTTAACGTATTCATTCTTGTACCACACCTTGTTGAAAATGACTAACTGACTTAATAACAGACTGAATGACTGACAGACCGACTGAAAAGTAAACCTGTTGTTGTTGTCGTTAGGTAACGCATAATTGTAAGATGGCGACTGTCGATAAAAAAGATAAAAACGATAGACCAATCAAATCGTTCATATAGACGGAAAGTGTACTTTGCTCTTATCATTTGGCGGATATTTACGCGAAGTATTTTTGTTGGTTTGTCGACTTAAACATCTTGACCACAGCTTATTAAAGCTGTAATTACGTCTTTTAGGTTCCAACAAATTATTTTACTATTTTGTAACATATTACAATACGGTTTGCAAAAAATGCTGTTTTATGTTAAAGTCCAACTTCCTTTAGAGGGAAGTGGGCGGTGCCAGCGATCCGTTAATTGCGGTGCTTTACCCTTTCACGTTTTTTTAAATTTTTGACTGGTCCAAATTGAAAGAGCTTGCAGATGACAATGAAATTGGATGCAATTTGAAATTAAACTATCCTATGTGCTAGACAATGTTCAAAGCAGTTTTTTTCTTTTCCCACAATGTTTTCTCAAGTATAAAATCAAAGGGACGTAAAATTCCTGGTCTGTAAAACCAAAGAAAGTACAACTACAAGAATAAAATTGATCCATTAGCTGCCCATTCAACTAAATACGCAAATTACGTATCATATTTCCGTCCGTGATATGAAAATGACGCGTGTGACAATGACAATTTCTTTCTAAAATAGTGATCTTGCTCAGGACTCTAGAATAGAAAACATCCTGTATCACAAGACTAGGCGAAACGTTATGCTTAAATAAGATTATCTATATTAAAAATGTCATTTTCTCCACCAAAATTGGCCTATCACTCTATTATGCAAGCCGAGACGTCCATCGCCAGTGCTTTCAGTGCCTTTTTCGGTGCTTTTTTTCAGTGATTATATTTGTGTATCGCCTGCAACGTGGCGATAAAATTACTCCATCCTACACAGTAACGTGATTAATTCTTGTTAATTAGTCGAATTAAAGAAATTTAGGCTTCAAATTATGTGTTTAGACTTCATCCACGGATGTGTCTCACCCTGATTAACACAATTATTCGTAATTGAGCCAAAATTTCTTATCTTCTTTAGTACATATGTACAAAAACACTTCTCTTAATTCAAGTTGACACCGTCCCGGCGAATATAGTTAAAGACTTTCAGGTTTTAGGTTGTTGTCTGAAAGATTAACAAATAATATAGCTGATCATTTCTTCTACCTCAAATGTCTATAAATCTAATTAACTAACGTACGGTTACCTCTATTTTTTCACATATTTCTGTCGTTTTATTAAAATAAAGATAATGGCCATATGCTTAGAGTATAATTTCGGCTGAATTACCATATACGGATTTCGTCTCATATTCTGATATAGTAACGGGTGTAGTACAGCAATTTAGATAAACAGTATTATAAGACGTGAACCACAACGAAATTTACCGTAGTTAACAACTACAAAAAACACGCAAGCTCACACACACAGACACGCACACACACAGACACAGAGACGGATGTACAAAACGAATATCTTGTGTATTGTGTGATAGTACAGATTTCTTGGACAGGATAATTGTTTCATTAGAATTTGTTCAGAGAACGGTGAACAGTTGTTTATGTACCTATTTTTACGGAACCCCTAAAGTGACCTTCTTAACATTGCAAATAATCAAAATTATTTCGTAGACACGAAAAAAACATTTCGTAATTACGAAATAAACTTAAATGCTTAAATTTGTTGTACATCTTCAGTCATAAGTAGATAACCAAAATAGAAATGGCTAATCTGTATTTCATACACCTACGAGAGCACTGGGTTATTATTGCATTACGATTTTAATCGGCTTTCGATTGATTTCAACAATATCACAACATCATACATACGCTTATTGCTGTTAGAAAAGAACCTTATCTCCCCTTTTTATAAATCTTCAACAGAGTATAAAAGTCTTAAGCCTGTTAAGTCGCTTTAATGTCTTTTACCCCTTTACTACACCGTAAAATTTTAGATTGGTCAAATTTAACAAAAAAAAAAAAAAAAAAAAAAAAAGAAAGAAAGAAAGAAAGAAAACACACACACACACACTCATAACACAAACAAACATACAACAATCTTAAGTTGATAAAAATACACTGTTAAGTCTTTTACAGTAACGTTTTAGATATTGAAAAGAAATGCTTGTTACAAGCAATTTCTTCATTATCCACAATGATTTCGAAATCTTATACATGTTTGACATGAAACGCAGCATTGAGTAAAACTAGAGTGAGTTACTACGTTATACACGAATGCAGACAGAATAGATTATATTACAAGGTACACTTGGTCGGATGATATGCACAATATGTTATTAGAATGATCAATCGCTGACCCCCACCTACTTACTCCATTTGCCACGCCCATCGACTCCGGCTGGAAGCCCCGCTTCGATTTAAAAAGGCGTTATTTTGCAAACTTTATGGCAAGTAGCAAACAAAAAAGGGTAGAAAAGTTGATTGGCTACCTAAATGACGTAACTATAGCTTGAAAAGTATAACTCGCCAAACAAACAAAAAGGCTATCAAGAATGGCGGCCAATGTTGGAGTTCAAACACATTTCTGGTCTAAATGAATTATTCATTGATCGACCGGTAAAATGATTGACAGCCGCGATTGGTGAATTCTATCGAATACCAAAAACAAATATTTAAATGATATCAAACTCACATCATGCCATTTCTTGTAAAGTTTTAGAATGTGGTCGCTTATTTGAAATATTCGCTAAATAGAATCGGTCGTTCAAACAGGATTAATATATGCATTTATTCTATTGTTTTGTGGCGAAACAAGTATCCCCATAGATTTGTTTCTGAACATGCATTCTAGTTTTTTGTCGTATCTGGCAGGCCTCTCAACCTCTACCTATAATTGACTATTCGCGGCTGTCAGTTGAAAAACCAGTCGACGAATGAAATCACTATTTTAGATTGGAAGTTAACTTTTGGACTCAAATAACGGCCGCCTTGTATTTGAAGCCTTTTCGTCGGTTTAGTGACTTAAACATCGTAATTACGAAATCGTATTTGATAATTACGAAATACCCTGAAGAATATTTTGTAATTACGAAATAGTATATCTTTACCACGAAATAGTTTTTTCCTATTTACGAAATAGTATTTCGTTATTACGGAATACTTCAGAGTCTATTTCGTAGTTACGCAATAATCTTCGAAGTATTTCGTAATTATGAAATACTCTTGAGATTATTTCGTAATTGCGAATTAGTATTTTCGTAATTACGAAATTATTTTGATCATTTGCATATTAAAATAAAGTATTGGTTCCATACATATAAGCCCCCATTAGCGGATGATAGTAAATTTCTTTTGACACGTTTGAAAACTTGATCCGTCAGACGTAGAAAGATCTACATGGACACTCGAAAAACATCTACCTAGAGACACTGAGCGGACTGTGCAGACTGTTCGGATGGAACATTTTCATTTTTTCCAATACCCGAATGTTCGATGTTCATTCTACTTTCTTATATATCTATTTTCAAAACAACATGTAAATGACGGATCGCGTCTGTCAATCAAACAACCAATCGACCAATTAACCCTTCATTTAGACCGGAAGTAGAATTTAGACTCCAACTTTCAACGACATTTACGTGGAGTTCTTGTGTTGGTTTTGCCATTCAAACGTCGTGATAACAGCTGATGTAAGCTGTAGATACGAAGTTTAGGTCTCCAATCGACAAAGCTTTTATGTTACATATTGCAGACCATAAATTTTAAAAAATATCGCCATTTGATATCGAGTTGGAACTTCCTATGGAAGCTCAATGGACGTGAATAGCGATCCGTCAATTGACCTTTGCTTGATCCAGTCTATTACTCAACTACTTGTTTCAATGAATTATCGAGTGGACTCTTTTCTCTTGGTTTAATGTTTGAATTCATAATAAGATATGCTTTTCTCTAATACTAATCGCTTTAGTAGCAGATAAAAGATAGTCTTGTTATCTGGTATCAGTTAAAGAGACTTCGTTAGGTGTCTTTTAATCGATTAATAGAGATTTGAATGAGATGAAACGACAATGTTATGTTTATAAATTAAAAAACAAACAATTTTTTTTTGTTAATGTAGAAAATCTGTTGAAAATCAAGAAATTATCACAAGCAATTTCTTCTTTTTTAAAAATGTTTTCCAAAGCTTTTTTTTTTTTTTTTTTTGAAAGGCGTATAAAAGCAGGATTGTGTTTGACAGGATTAAAGCTGTGGTATTTGATATAGTATGTTTGATAATTCCGTCTTTATTTCTTCACACAACTCATTAGTTAAATATGGAGATTGCCATTAAAGGAAAGAATGATAATGACGTCGCCATTTTTGAACCAAATTATGCTATATCAGAAAACGGAAAGAGGAAACGAAATAAATTTCTCACTTTATTCCAGGATTAGTTCCTTTAATAAATTCCGGGGTAAGTCCATGATGTTCCCTTGTGCATAGGAATAGTTTGCATCTTATGATGTTATTATGACGTCACATTTTTTCATACCAAATCATGAAATATTAGGAAACGGAAAGAAGAATGAAATTGATTTCACACTTTTTTTTCTTCTTTTTTTTTTTCATTTTATTTGTTACTTAAATTAAATCCGGAGTAAGTCAATGATATTCAATTGCGTAGATGAGTCTTTTGTACCTTATGGTGTAAGCTTAATATATGTTTACGAGTTTGAAAATAAATTGTTCATATCTGGATTAACCCATTCACACACAATGACGTTTTTAAACACCCCTCAATATATAAGGTCTGGAAAACATTGTGGAAAATGAAGAAATTGATTGTTACAAGCAGTTCCTTCATTATCCATAATGTCTTCTACCCCAAAAGACAAAGATTTTAAAAACTCATCAACTTGAAATTGTCATCTGAAACTTCTTTGAATTTGGACTGGTCTAAAATTCCATCGTGTTAGAATGGGTTATGTAGATATCAAATAATGATTTGGTGGAATCTAACCGACCATGAACTCTTACTCTCCAAATGCATGACAAAATAGGTATAGTCTATTTTATAGAACTTGACATGCATTATTTGTAATGGGTCTAAATGAATGATATAGTAAGCCGATCGATCGCTTTATCATGATCGGTCAGTTACAGATAAATGTTCAATCTCAATGGTTAGATTATCAGTAAACAAAGCCGTAATTCATCAACCGACAAGGAACATTCTTTAGACTTCCAGAAAATGGTGATAGATTACCGATCGCAATTATATCGACAGCTAGTCTAGTCTGGTAATGATTTGATGAGAAATCGTCAGACAATCATAAAATTAGACTAGTTTTGATCAATGAAGATTTTCGCACTAGGATCTCCAGTTATCAACACAGAGGCAAAAGACAACACGATGAATAGATGTAAAATACAAATGCATATAGTTGTACAAGTTATAGTGAGTGATCAAATGGTAAATCTTGTCTATCCCTGCATAGACAAAAATGACCTCTGGTCACTCACTATAACGTGTACATCTATATGTCATTGTACAAACTACATTATGTAATGAACATTTTAATAGTAATAAATAAATGAATACACAATTGCAGAATTTAAGTGAAACTGAGTTGAAAATTGATTGTCCGATATGGTGAAAAACATGCGAGTAAAGAAAAAAATGCAGTATTATGCGGTAATCGGGAAACATCACACAAAAACTGACACAAAAGGAATTACATGCATATGCAGAAACTTCAATGACAATGTAAATGTGTATGGGAGTAAGGATGAACCGGTTTACAATTTAATTCAAAATCAGTGTCACCGAGGTGTTTCAAAATCAGTAAATCGAGGGTCAAATATTTATGGACATTTTAAAAAAAAATACTACATCTAAAGACACCATACATGATTATAAATCGCAGCTATCAATCAAGATATCAACCGACCAATCAAATCAATTATTAAGCCCGGAACTGAGCTTTCAACTCAACAATGGCCGCCATTGTGTTTACCGTTTTGATGTTTTAGCAAAATAGACGTCGTAACTAAAGCTTATTCAAGCTGTCGTTACGAAGTTTAGGTCGCCAACTAGCCATTCCAATTTTTGTTGCATGCTATTTTGCATGTTGGAGTCAATGGAAGGGATCAACAGTGTTGGTCAGCAATTGATCAATAACAAACCAAAACACCACTTGTGGTAGTCGAAGTAGCTTGTTAATTTGATGTGCCACTCATTCAAATTGTGACAAAAAAAAAAAAGATGAGAGATTCAACGCTTCTTGGTCCAAGCTGTTACATAGGATAGGCACACAATGGTTTCTAAGATTTGATGTGTAACTTCGTTCTCAAGATAACATTCAGACCAAGGTCCAGGCAGTAACAAAATAAAGTCCGTAGATTGCAAACACGATTCTTCTAAGATTGATTTAATGACCTTAGTTTAACCTCAAGTGCACAACTGAGATTTTAGACAAAGTTTTAGTTTGAGTTTTCATACCAAATAGTCCATGCCCATAGTATTATAGAGGCTACAGTTCTGACAAAACTCTAAGCTGCATTTAAGTTAAAAGAAATCTCTGTCGTTCACACACTGTTTTAGATTCGATATATCAACCTAGCTTTTGACCTACATGATTTGATATCGGGCTTAATACGCGCAGACATTTTGAACACGTTTCAAGATAATGAACCATATATATTGCCTCTAAAGTGCACAAACTATGGTATACGATGGATGACACAACAAACAATAGTCAATGATTCATTACAGTAGCTCATATTGAACACTTTAACCCTTTCCTGTTTTGCAAAATTTTAGACTCGTCCAAATTCAAAGGTTTTGCAGACGAAAGTTTAAATTTGATCTCATTTGAAAAATAACCATTTAGTAGGGTAGAAAAAATTGTGGAAAAAGAAGAAATAGCTTGTTACAAGCCATTTCTTCTTTTTCCACAATGTTTTCTCAATTATAAAATCACAGGGAGTTAAAAATCAGGGATTAACTAGGAAAGGGTTAAGCTATAGCGTGCTAAAAATGATGGCGGTTCCACTCCGAGAAATAGATATTTGTAAAAGAAAACCGATTGCTTTTTCACTTTTCATAGCAAAATATTGGAATCATAATTCGCCGAAATAAATCCAATGATCGATTATGGTTACAACGAGGGCCTGATTGCATATAGAACTAGCTGATACAAGAAATTAGCGTTCTGTGTTGCCATTCAACTTTGATCGATGCTGTAACATGACTTTTAACATGATTGTTTAATTTCTATCACTACTTTCAAGTTTGTCGATGAGTTAAATGTAAAATAAATACATGAATCTGAATGAGTCAGTGGGATGCTTTTCGCTTCCGAATCAAAAACTTAATACAAATGTAAATAAGATAGAACACACTTCCAACTGTCAAGTATATTTCAAACTGTCTCATTTCGTACAGTCATTTAATCCCCCCTCCCGATGGTTGTCAGTTTCCGTGCATTTAAGTGTCAGATTGTTCGTCTCTCCCTGGGTAGATTCTAAAGTGAGTTTAATTTTTGGAGAATCAATATAGTGAATACCATCAAGAATATTTGGGCTAGTTTGAGAAAGATCAACGAGATTAGTAATGTAACCTTTGGATAGTAGAGTTTATTTATCAGATAAGCAGGAAAAGCCCGTTCTGGTTTGAGATTTGTTCGTTTTGTTTGTTTGTTTTGACTGATTGCATGCGAGTAATAATGCTTATATCGCCTTTCCGGAAACGACGTGATTGTGAAACTATTGCTATAATGACAATTGAACGATCGCGACTGTCAATCAACGAATATATCGACCAATCAAATTATTCATCAAGGCCAGAACTGAGCTTTAAACTCCAACATTGGCCGCCATTTGTGTGAAATATTTTATTGTTTAGCGAGTTTAACGTCTAGAATACATCTTTTTTCAAGCTGTACTTAAGACGTTAAGTCCGCCAACAAACTATTAAACTTATTGTTATATAATTACTTGCCATAAATTTTGCAAAATAACGTCGTTTAAAATCGAAGCGGGAATTCTAGTTGGAGATGTTGGGCGTGGCAAATGGAGTAAGTGGGCGGGGTCAGCTATTGGTCAATTGGCCAGTTGATATAGAACGGAGTTTTAGTAATGAGCACGCTGCTAGGGTTTCTAGCAGAGTGGGGATCTGCGTGTGTTTTGTATAAGTTTTGCGTGTGTTTTTGTTGTTTTTGTTGTAGCTTTATTATTTCGACAAATCTTTAGCTCTATACAAGAACCAAAGTTCTTGCCCTTTCGTTGTACAATGGACATCAAGAGATATCAGCATTGACCTTAGGGGACGGTTAGAAAAGTAAAGAAAATCAATCTAACAGGAACTGTTCTTGTAAGTTCGTGGACTGTCCCAATAAATAGCGCAACAAGACAGGCAAGCGGAAATAATCTCATTAAACGAGACATTCTCCTGCGATCAAATCACCTAATTGGACATGTATCTTTCGGCAATATAATGTTTTCCTCGTTTGTTCCCTTTTTTTCAGTTTACGGAATTGCTATGGACAAAGAGGCCCACATTAGTAAAATAACGATACTTTCAAGACCTTTGGGGAATATTGACAAATTGTTGGTACCCCCCCCATTCACTCCGTTGTCCCCGCCCGTTGACACTTGAATAAGCTGTAGTTACAACTTTTCGCACACCAAACCAACAAAAAGGCTTTACATACATTCAAAGTTCGATTTCGGCTTAAATGAATGTTTTGATTGGTAGATTGATTCCTCGATTGGTAGCGACACATTTCGTCAATTCGGATGTTATTAGCCGATTGGTTAAGATTTCTACATATTTTTTGCACAAAATAACTGACAGGGGAAACTCTTAATAACTAAACTTGGACACTTTTGGAAAGGTATTCGATTAAGCATAGTATTTTAACTAATGTTAGAAGGACAGGGGTGAGCAATATATCCTGATCAGAACATGTTAGCCGTTCCAAACCCATGACGCATTTTGAAGTCCCCAAAAACTGGGAAAACAACGTGAAATACCTCGGGCATTTGACCCAAGTAACACATAATGCCAATAAGAAACTGGTATGATCATTGTCACTTTGGTAGTAATAAAAGTAATAAAGTAACCCGAGATGGATTATCATTGTCACATTGGTAGTAATAAAACAACAGGTGGATAAGTTTACCAAATATCTTATTAGCTAGATATAAGATTTGTTGTGCTCATGCAATTGAAGGATCGCTGGCCAAGCCTACAGACCTCCAATAGGAAGTTTTCATCCTAAATGGAATTATATTTCTGATTGTTAACTTATGGTCAGAAAGATGTAAAAAAGAAATGAAGATGGTTGGTCGGCTAAATGCTTAACATAATTGTCGACCGATGTTGGAGTTCAAAGTCCACTTCCGATGTAACTGCATGATTTGATTGCTGTATCGACTTTTCAGCTAGCCAAGCGTCAGCTTTGATAGCTTGGGTTAACAGACAAAATTTTGAGGTCTTCTCAAAGTGAAACGAGTGCAAATTACCACTGGAGGCTTAAGCACTAAATTAATTGAATGTCTACGCCGTGAAAAGTGGTTCTTGTGTATTTCAGGAATATTGCAAACTCTATTCAAGTTGTAGAGATCTCTCAAAAGAATGCTATCTAGCCCATTTCCACTCTATTCCGCTATTTAAGCATCTCAGGGAAAAAAAGGAAAACATTGTGGACAAATTGCTTGTTACAAACAATTTCTGAATTGTCCGAACTGTTTTCTACCCAACAATGGAAAGATTTTCTAAATTCAACCAGCATTAAATTGTCGTCTGCAACTTCTTTCAATTTGAACCACTTTTAAGATTTTTTTACGTTGTAATGGGTTAACTCCTTGGTTGCTTTAACCTCGTTTATTGATCATGATAACCATTTGCAAAGACAATTCCTTAACAAAACTATGCTTTGCTAGCTTACAGTACTTTCAGTACTTTGATTCATTGACAGTCGTAATCTGTCAGTTTTAAAGACGTTCCCTTGAAATAAAAGAATAGAATAGCACTCACGTAGCTCTATTCTTTAGAACTATCTTTTTTGGCATACCAAATGGACATACCGACTCACCGTGTCCCCTGAGCACTGCTTTAGGTCCCTATAGGCATGGAAACCCCTTGAGAGAGTCTTCCTAACCTAACACGCTTTAGGTTAAATACCATCTGGGTGGATTGAGGACAAATTCTTTTAACAGTTACATACTAGTCCAACCGTAGGTGAAGATCAACATAATTAAGTTCAATCGACGGATATTTCATAATTAATGCTTCGACGACATAAGAGAGATAAAAATATGATATGGCGACAAATTCTACACAGCCGTAACGTTAATTAATGAGCCATAAAGATTTAACCCAGTTTTATAGCACACTCTCGACAAAGTTCAGACTATGATTCGAGAAATAGTTTCAGATAATTTCATAACTAGACATACTAAAGTTATATTGGGTATCACTATTTCTTCTTGTAAAACGATTGTTAATGTTCTAATTAAATTAATACCCATTATTTGAAGAATAATAGTTGATTTTATCGATTATATGGGAAATACTTGAAACAAGAGTCTGTTAAAGATACTTCGAATGTTGTAATCGATTAGTTTTTCATGGTGGAACTACAGTTGATCTTGCTTCAGCGACCACGTCTATTAAGTAAACACTTCCATTAAGCGACAATAATTGAAATCCCCATTTAGAAAGCAAATTTTCTTGAGAAAAAAAATCGTAACAAAATCCTATGTTCGGCAGGTTCACAGTAGGAAGGCGACTTTTAGCCTGAACTTTAACTTGAAATGGCACATGCTTCATGTGTAAGGTTTTCTTTTCAACGTTTTCTTTTAGAAATGGAATGTTACTTTTTATTGTAAATGATTACCTTTCAAAAAGTATCTTTTATATTGCGTCCCAGCGTTTGATAATATGCCAGTATTGTTTTTACTAAAAAGTAATTGATATCACATTAGGCTTAAAAAGAAAATGGCAGCCGTTAGACGGTTACTTTCGGGGGAGGAATTCTAACTCAATAAACACAACTTACAGAAATCAAAACAGATTGCTATGAAGTGCTCAAATAGTCACGCCCCCACTTTCTGTTTAAATCCAGACCGTGTTACAACAACAACTAAAGGTAACGCCAAGTTAGGAATACTTGACGGATCACTGACCACGCCTCTGACTCCACTGGATCCGCACACTGGCTCCGGCATGAAGGTCCACTTCAATATTCAACGGCGTTATTTTCAACATTAATGGCCGGTAGCATGTAACCGAAAATTAAATTGTTGACCTAAATGTCGTATCTACAGATTGATTAACATGTAGTTACGACGTTTAAGTTGCCAAACCAACAGAAATGATTCACATGAATGTCCGATTCTCATTGTCATCTGCACCCTATTTCAACTCGGACCAGTCTAAAATTTCAAAAAACGGGAAAGGGTTAAATGATATAATTGGTTTCCCTCGTCGAATAACGGGCATTTCCAGAAGTGTACACCCAACTTATGGTGCTTGACATAATTATAAGGCGCTTAACACTTTCCTCTCTTGGAAAGCTTGACCTGTCTAAATTCAAAGGTCTTATAGACGATTATGTAAACTCGATTTATTAAAAAAAAAGAAAAATGACCATTCAATAGAGTAGAAAAAATTGTTATAATAGAAGAAATTGTATCAAACAAATTGTTCTTTTTTCTACACTGTTTTCCCAATTATAAAAGCATAGGGTCGTAAAAACCAGGAGTTGTACAAAGGGGGTAAAGTAGTCCGAACTAATGATTTTATTTTCATTTTTATTATTGTAAACGGGTTTTAAAGTGTTGACTCTTTATTCAATGCTTATATTTTCATCTAGAAATAAGTAAGTTTTAACCATTGCCACGCTGAACCTGGAATATTCTTGTTTTGACAGTTGGTATAGACAAAGATCAGCCTGCACATATGTGCAGTCCGATCTTAATCTTCACCACCTTTCAAGTCAGAATCGTTTATAATATTATTTTTTAAAAAGAATTACTGATCCACAACTAGTGTTTCCAGAATTATTATTCATTTAGTGCAATTGAACAAGGATTTAATTCAGCATGACAATTGTAAAAAATGAAAATAACTGACCGGTGCGACTCCTTGTGGGCAATCAGCTTAATTATTGCAGTCTTTGATAGTTTTATCTTCCATTGAAAAGGGACAGCCCGTGCAATTGATTGGGATTTAACGCCACTTTTAACAGTTCTCCAGTCATATCGCGCGGCTGGAGCACCTAACAATGGATTCCTGGTATTACTCACACCAGTACTAGCACGACATCCTTTCCAGCCTCCAGCTGCTATCCCACTTAGGTTTACGATTATCCACCCATTTGCGAGAGACAAATGTCGATAAGAATATTTGCCGCCGCCAGGGATCAAACCAATCATGTCTTACAAGGTGGCAATATAATAACCATTGTGTGTTAGTGTGTTTTTGTTGTTATTCATTTTGCTTCATATTGTTTCAATCACCATTATTCATCAAATAACGTTGCCCTTGCTAATGTATAAGAATTTTTAATTGTCCTAAAGTACTTTTTATGTTTTTGTCTTGCGTGATAAATGACAGCTGTTTTGTATGCACCTCAAAACTCCATTCGATCGTTAATAATCGGTTTAGGTAACCGCCTAACTTGTTAACCATTAGTCTTACTTGATTTGTGTTGCAATTTATATAAAAATGGAAAAAAAATGAAGGATCACTAGCAAACCCCAATGAACTCGGAAGGGAAGTTCCACTTCGATATTAAATATTTGTTAAAGTTAAAGCTAGTAATATGTAACAAAACATAAATGTTTGGTTGGCGATGTAAACTATAGACTGACCAATTTCATAGATAAAAGTTCCCTCCCGGTCTAAATGTATGATTTGATTGATCTATCGATTATTTGATTGACAGCCAGGATACGTTACTTGCACGTTGTCTCTAATTTTCAATATTATTTTCCTTTATTTAATCGAGATTCCGTACATATTAAAAGGTTTTAAATTATATATATTAGGTCGGTATATCCCCCTAGTCTTTATATTTTACTTATTATAGTAATACAAACGTGTGTCTTTTTATGGTAGAAGGTGGATATTATATTACATATATGATTAATTTCAAGATGGGGATGGCTAACCTGTTACATTTCAACAATGGCGGAAGGCGCTAACTTAGGAAATGAGAAGTTTTCGTAAATGACATATGCAAGTCGGTACGAAATAATATGTCGTTTGCGAATCTTGTCAAAATTGTTGAGGTGGGGCTTGAACAAATCTATATTTACGAGATTTTGGGTCGTCTATAGACGATTTTCATAGCTATGTGCTCACAAAACGAATGTTCCTAACCCACTCTGCATAGCCCTCGAATTTTCCGAGTTGCATCGAAACGAATTGACGTGTACTTGTTGTGAACGCACATTTTTTTAGCTAGCAGAGCGTCAACTTTGATAGCTTAAGTTAAACATACAAGCTCTGAGGTCTTCTCAGAGTTTAGTGAGTGCAAACTGCCACTGGAGGCTTAAACACTTAATCCATTTGATGTCTACGCAAGAAAAAGTAGTTCTCGTGTATTTCAGAAATACTGCAAACTCTGCCTGCAAGTTTATCTCCTATATGTAATTTTAGCTCACTTATATTGCATTCAAAATGACTAGCCATATAATTAACTTTATTCAAATTGTAGAGAACTCCTTCAAAAGCATGCTATACAACTCATTCCCAATCAATCCCACCTTTTATGATTCTCAAGAAAGGGCTTTTGCAAACATTGTGGACAATGAAAAAATTGCTTGTAACAAGCAATTTCTTCAGTGTCTACAATGTTTTCTGCCATACAAAAGACAAAGGAAACAAAGAAGATTACTTATCAAAACCATGCTTTGCTAGCTTACAGTACTTTCAGTACTTTGATATAAATATAACTTCGGGATAAGGATTTCAAGCTGAGTTAGCAAATCTCTGTAATGTTTCTTTCCCGCTGTCGGAAACAAGTATCTCCTACCATATGGATCCGTCCCAGTGATATCATAATATTGATGCCTGGAATCCGATAAAACCAGAGTTATCTAATTAGATGTAATTTGTCGGTATGCAGATCCCCCTGATGTATCCCAATAGTTTTTGAAATATTTGTGATTTTCTGTATAATCTTATGATAAATGCTGGATTACAGACGTGGTAATAGACAGACACGTGGTTTTCTTGTATCGTATTTTCAGTGAGAAACTAAAATATCGTAAATACAGCTTTATTAGAACTGTATTTACGACATTTTCGTCGCCCGTCGACGTTTTGTTGTTTTATTTATTGAATTTTAAGCGAACCATAGTTGTTTTGGTCTTTTGAGTCTATTGGTCGATGGCTTATTTCCCTTTATCCTTAGTTATTTAGGAAATGAAGGGAATAGTTTTGTATACATTGAAGTATGGACCTAAAACCTTCATCACACTGTATGAATATACGCGAAGCATGAGAATACTTTTTTTTTTTGTTGTTGTTTTCATTGAGGTATGAACGTAAGAAATTAATAACTGTGTATGAATATATGCCGAGCGGTTTCATAAATTAGTGTGATTAAGTTTTAGTGTGATATAGTTTTGAGGTTCATATCTCAATGAAAAGAAAATAATATTCTCTTATTATAATTTTAAAGTCGTCAAGCAAAACAAAGCAAATATTCCACTGGTTATGAGTAAGAATTTATGGATCTACTTTATATGTGGCTTGTTCAAAATTTTGGAAGTATGAAAAGAAACTTTCAGCCAATCACAACACTTAAATTGGAGGGACAAAACTGAAAAAAATTAGATTATTAAACAGGGCATCAAAAAGAAAATTGTGAATATTAACAAACAAGTAAATAAATCAATGCATGAAATTGAGATCTTGTAAAAATAGTTTTCTCAAAAGTTTTTAAATTCTGAATCTGAATGTTTTTTTTTTTTTTTTTTTTTTTTTGTTTTAAATAATGGTTCCTCATAAACTGAAGGACAATCGTTGCCAATCAAATATCGATTAGCAAGTCAAACCTTTCTTTCACAACGGAAGTAAACTTTGAACTCCGACATGTATGTTATGAAACTTCAATGTAAGTGCACTTGGAACTGTCGCCCGAATTTCTTATAATTTGGACCATTCAGGATTGTCACCTGGTAAAAGGCTTTAGTTGAATTTTAAAGCTGATCTTTTCTTTGCACCCAGGTTTTCAAAATGCTGTGAAATCTTGTAAGGCAAGTGACTTGATTAATTTCAATATTCATATGTGATCGTTGTGCAAAAGTTTGATTAATCTTAGGGTAAAGTGAGAAATAGATACGATGGTCAGTTTGGAGGAGTTTTGTTGTTGTTGTTGGTGGTTTTTTTTTTTTTTTTTTTTTTTGTTGTTGTTGTTGTTTTGTTTTTGCTTTTTGTTTGTTTAATCTGTTTGATTTTGTTTAGTTTTGTTTTTCATTTTCTCAAACTAGATATATAAATAAAACGACATAATTTCAAGTTCTTGGGGAGGTCTTTCAGAGAAATACTTTGCAGAATTTATGGAAATTAATTCAAACTTAGAAAAACAACATCAAAAAAAAAAAAAAAAAACTATCAGTAAATCGCAATTGAGTTCAGTTGCTTTAATGACTCACACTGAAAGATGGTACTGTCGACAATAATTAACTTGTGTTTTTTTTAAACTGTATTTTGAGGTAGAAAATATCGAGGAATATTTTGTTCATTTTCCACAATGATTTCCATAGCATTTTTCTGGCGTATCAATAATCAGATAACTGTGAGGTCATCTTCGTTTCTGAAGGTAAAACATCAACACTAAAATATTTATTTTATATTTTCGAATTATTTCTACAATCGTCATTTTCCAAATATGTTTCTTGTCTATGCATTATTTCCGATGTTGCAAATTTTCATTTTTTCATTATCATCTGCTTCAAATTAATCTTAAATTTTCGTAGGAAGCAATCAGTAAAATACAGACTATATCCCCATAATATCTGAATCTAAAATCACTTAGTCCGTTTACAAAACTTATTTATTTTCCTTTGAGTTTCGATGGAAGTTGGTATTTACTATATGACCTAAGTCGCGGGGGTAAATAAACCAATTAAATAATTCGGATATTACACGGGTGATATTGCACTGGTATAATAATTCTTCAAATGTGCTAAAACCTATAGATTACGCATTTTCAATACTGCAAAAATAACGTCATGTCGAATACGAAGACGTCATGTAACAAACGACATCGTATGTTTTGGGGACATCATAAACCGATAAATTCTATTTTCTTTTTCTAAAAACTTTATGAAATTTCTAACTTGTATTGATCCTATTTACTTCATTTTTTTTTTGTAAAACTATGTGTGAATAAAATAGTGTTCTAAATGCATTTTTATTCAGAATTTATGAAGATTTTTTAGACTTACTATAGTATAGAAATATTCTGAGAGATTTCAAGGCAACTAGCTGCAGTGTACATATTTTTGAAAAAAGGAGAATCGATGAAGCAAAGTGTCTGGATTCTATTAGGTTTTCATCGATCGGTTCACGTAATGCCTGATTGTTAATGCAAAAGTCAAACACAAATTAAAGTACCGTATAGCAAGTCCCCGCTAATTAGTATTTTCTATATACTTACAGGCAAAACTACTCATCTGACACACGAAGCCAGCGATTGATCCAGCCGCCTTGGAAAAATTCAATTAATTGGTTTTTGGAGAGCGCCTCCGTCTTCTGGTGCTTAGATATATGGAAGTGTAAGCGTGAAAGGGTGCTAGTGCGAAAAAACCAATAGTTGTCTGTCGGAAGAGGAAATAACGGGATTACAGCTTTTTAACGAATTAAATAAAGGAGATAAGATAAATTGTGCTATTGTCTCTGAAAGGGATATGATAATAGGAAACACTATAGTGCCTCATGGAGTGGGGTTATCGAAATTATATTCCATAAAGCTGTCGGGTTTCTCTAAAAGCTATCAAATTAGAACATTTATCCCGAGTATAAATTGGACATGTGTATTTGGAGATTAGTTTAATTGTTTCGAAGTCAGATGATTAAGGATGTACCAAAGGTAAAACTTTTATTTATTCCAAAGTAATTTGAATATATGGATACAATCATGTTCGATCGGTTGTGTAATTTTGTGTGGATAGTCGAGCAATGATGTTCTTAGAATTGAACAATAGACTATCAACAATAATTTTTTTCAAATGATGCTAAAAAGCTCATCGAAATAAAAGCACTAGTGACCCTACGATGTTTCAAGAGAAGAATGTGACGTCATGCCAGTGTATGTTACGCGCGCCCATGTTACCATTGGTGACGCAAATAAAAAGCCAAAAAACAGATCTTTAGTCCCAAAGAGGTCATTTCATGTTGGTGACATATTTCAAACACCTTATTGCATAAGATCATTTATTGTTTCTTTTCTCGGTCTGTTAATTGTGACTGGTGGTGTGTTAATGACAATCATTGGCTATAAGCCTGGAATTTTATTACCGAAGTATCGAACAATAAACTTTGAATATAACAACAATAACGTTACAGAGCCGACGTCAGTGCCAAACGTTCTAGGCGAACCCGGTCCATTACGAATACTTGTGTACATAGGTCCGATCTGTATGGGCGTTGGGTTTTTTGGAATGATGATGTCAATAGTTTTATTTTGTGAAATAAAAGACAGATACTTGAATAATATTAAACCAAAGTTAAAGACTGGTGAGGACCATAAGGCTAAGATGTACGATAAAATAATCGAGGAATTCAGGAAGAACTACTTTCGAGGAATTGAGGTTCCCCTTAAAAAGATTGAGCGTAGAAAAAGTAAAAGTAGGTTTTCCTTTTCGTTATCTCAAAGTGGCAGTTTAATGTCTTTTGGACGCAGATTATCGCAAGATTTACAGCGGCGTCTCAGGCGAGCTAGCAAGGATAGCCAACCTGAGCGACCTTCGGACAATAAATTCAAACGTTCAGCGCTACGAAAAATGATAGATCCGGATTCTTGGATGAAGACCTCATCCTTACCTAATATCAGACAGAAAGAATCAAGTTTTGTTGAGTTACGTGAAGTTTATGACAATGAACAAATACCTTCATTTGCTTCAAAACGTGTTTGTAGAAGTTGTGAGCCTAATTTCAACATCTTAAAAGCACCGGTTGATACAAACGGGGTTGATAACCCAGCTTTTAAAGAATCACCTCAAGATAAAAGAAGGAAAGTTTCAATCGTGGACCAGCTGTCAAGTGAAAACTCAGAAAGCAATAAGTATGTCACTACGGTTATTGTGCACAGAGAATCAAACAATGACGATTCAAGTGAAAGAAACAGTTCTCTCAGACGAGAAGAAACACATATTGACATGTACGACGGAATATCCATACGTTCGGCAAACGACTTTGCACTGGGCTCAGCTGATTCTAACCATTCAGTTATTGATTTGAATCGTGATATAAATTTTCAGTTCAGAACCATCGACGATACTTCGACCATTCCTGATTTTGAGAGATGTGAATCGCGGGTTAGTTTACGGGATACTAAAGTACAAAAGATATGCAAGTGTGATCTGGATGAGTTTTGTCAAATTCACTCAGAGTGTCTAGATTCCGATGAAAGTTCTTTGACGCTCAGTTGGGAAAATGTGCCGAGTGAATGGAGTGACGCAAGAAGGAACACTGAGCCGGTTGTTACATTCCCGACGTCTTTCAATACCGACGAGTTGATATTAAACAAAGAATCGAATGAACCTCAAAGGAGATCAAGCGTTACGTCGTTTCAGATAAGACATAAAGAGGTGATAAAATCTAGATCAACGGGTTATTACGACAATTCCAAACATGCAGGGAACGGAGACCAAACTCAACACAAGTCTCGCGGACCTTTCGTTCGTAAGGTTGGCGTGTTTAAGAGTGACAGTAATTTGTTGAATGTGGGTCCTTACTCTTTACTACGCCAGTATCACGAAGATAGTACATCGAACGATTCTCTTGACTTAACAGACGAAATGCTCAAAAACTTTGAAATGGTGGAGGAAGCTTACATATAAACAATCGACATTTTTGTTCCTTATTCTCGCACGTTAATTTAAAGTCTAATTTCACGTTAAAAACAAGTATTTTGTTGATAATCCATTGGCCTAACTAATACTACTTATTGTCATAAATCTCATTCTTAGCAGTGACTTTAATCATAACTTTGAGCTACGGTTCAAAGAGAAATGTTTTAACCCATTCTAACCATATTTTAGAGTGATCATTGAGGGATGTCTAAGTAATTGATTGTTTGGGAATGGGTTAAGCCAAGAACAACTTTTCTTCCACGTTTGTATGCTTCATTATTTCTCTGGCGTCAGTAAAGCAAATGAAAAGGAGTAAAGGTTCAGCAGAGGTAGAGTTCCCAAACTGATTAACCCATTCCCACATGAGGAAAATTTGGACGGCTCCATATTCAAAGACGTTTCAGAAGACAATTATAAGTTGATTAAATATTTATATTCCTGGTCTTTTGAGGCATAACAAACTGTGGATAACAAGCAATTTCTTCATTTACCACAATGTTTTTGAAAACCGTGTTTTCTTGAGGGCATCTAAAAGCGTCACTGAGTTGGAATAGGTTTGATATATGATTAAGGCATTGCAGGAAACATCCACTGCCTCAAACACGAAGCTGGACTAAGATACTGAACATCGTGATTTCGCAAAGTTCATTGTCAGCAACATATAAAAAGATGAAATGGTTCTTAGGCGACCTAAACGTAGTAACTACAGCTTGAATAAGCGTTTAAGTCGCAAAATCAACGAAATGCTTCACACAAACGTCGACAAGTGTCGAATATCGAAGCTCACTTCCAGTCTAGATATATGATTTGATTGGTCTACCGATTTATTATTGCCAATCGCGATCCGTCAGTTATACATAAGGTAGAATGGTCATCCGAAATTGAGAAAAAATGACCAGGGTCGATATTTTTAACGCTTTCCGGATTTTTTTCTCTTGAAAGGTTATTTTTACTTGACTCATTGCAAGACAAAAAAAAAATAGACTCGTTCAAAATCAAAGATGTTTCAGACGACTAATTTTACTATAATGAGATTAACTAAATTTACTTCTTTGCGTAGAAAGCATTGTGGACAGAACAAAAATTGCTTGTTGCAAGCAATATTTTACATTTCACAGCTTATGTCCTCCCTTTTTGATGTCAAAAAGCGTGACTTTGTGCGAATGAGTTAAATCTGTAATATAAGATTTATTTTGGACTGTCGCAGATTTTGTTGTCTGGAAAAGAATTAATTTTTGCTACGATTCCTGCTGATTGGTTAGCAATGCTGTTTCGTTAACAGGATGAAATTGTTTTATGTAATTACGTAATTGTTTTCGCCTTATTTTGATTATATGAACATCGAAATGATAGCCTTAACAGCACTTGTAGACATACACACCACTTTAGAACTTCAATATATTAGAGTATCACTTTTTCAAATGTCAAATTTATCATCAAGTTGCAATTTCCAGCACAGTTTAGTAACTGTAATATTGTGAACTTTATTTTAGATACTATATTTCTAATTCGAATGTTCTCGTTCATTAATATCCTATTTCGGTTGATTAAAGTACATTTCAAATTATATCATAAGACGGAGTTCGAAATTCCGTTGAGCCGCCCCTTACCTTTAAAAAATCAAAGTACTGAAAGTACTGTAAGCTAGCAAAGCATGGTTTTCATCTTTATCAAAGGTTATCATGATTAGTGGAATTGAAATAACATTTGCAATGTAGGGTAGAAACAGTGAGGCCAATGAAGAAATTGATTGTTACAAGAAATATGAATTGAAAGTAGGAAAGCCGTTTGTTGACGACCTAAACATTGTAACTTTAATTTGAATAAACTGTAGCTAAGGCGTTTAAGTCGCAAAACCAACAAAAGGGATGCACATAAGTGTCAGCCACTGCTGGAGTTCGAATTTCACTTCCGGTCCAACGATTCTTTGATTGACACACTCGACTCGTTAAAATGACGGGTTATGGTTTTCAAAACGACGGGTTATGGTTTTCAAAACGACGGGTTATGGTTTTCAATAAAAATCGATATACCCGTCAAATCATACATTTAAATAAGATGTTTTACTAAGTGTTACGTTGTAAGTAAATGAAACGTGTTTAATAAATGAAAATGACTGTTGGCAGATCGTCACTGTCGATCAAAAATGAATCATTTGATCCAAAAACAAATTAGAACTCCGTCATTTGTGTCAGTTTGGTAAATTATCAACTTAAACGGCGTAATAAAAGACAATGTTTTTTGTCCACAACCAACAGGTTTTTTTTAATGATAGTGTTCTAGGCCATATGCTTGTTAGTTTATCGACTTAAACGGCGTAACTAAACCTTATAAAAGATTTATTCACAATGTTTATGTCCACATCCAACAATTTGTTTATTGGGTAATGTTCTAGACCATATATTCAACAATTCAACTCCGTTTTTATCCCAGACGAACTAACTTGTCGAAGGTTAATGGGCGTGTCCAACAATCTGGTAGTTTCGACAGCAAATCGACGGTATCCTACCAAATCCTCTACAGCTTTAAAAAAGCTGTAGTTACGAGATTTTGATAGAAAACCGACGATATGTGGTCAGAATAAAAACTCTGATCTTCTGTACATCAGTTCAACTCACTATACGCTTTTTAGCTAGCAAAGCTGTATGTCTACTTTCACCAGACGACACAATGTTAGACTAGTCTTAACCCATTCCTACATAATTTCGAGGGGGGTCCAAATTAGAGGAACTTCAAGTTCATGGAATTTCTTTTTTAAGATAACATTATTGATAATGATGAAATTTTTTGATACAAGTAATTTCGTCATTTTCCACAATGTTTTCCACTGTTTTCTTGAGGGGGCGTATAAATTTTAGGAGTTGCAAATGACAATTTAAAATGGGCAAAATCTTTGAATTTTTAAACAAAAAAGGGTAGAAATTAGTAAGGGAAAAGAAGAAAATACTAGTTATCACAATTTTCTTCTTTTCTTAAAATATTGTCTTTGTTTATTTTTCTTCGGTGTGTAAAAATATATGATCAAGTGGGAATTGGTTAAAAGTATGCATATGATTTAATTCTATTTTCGATTGTCTTAATTCCAGTGTTCTGATTTGCTAGAAAAACGGGCAATATTTTTAGATCACAAGAACGTAACGTGCTCATTGTGAGTTTTTGCTATCTTTAAATGTCCATCGCTCGTCCTTCGGTGTCACCTTTTAAAGTGTTTACACTCTAGAGGCCACAACTTTCGCTATATTCTTTCAAATTTGGTCTATACGTTTGCCAGGTCATGGAAATGGGAACAATCCGTAATGACAACTTCTTTGTTTATACTCTAGAGGATACATATTTGACTCAATCTTCACAAAACTTAGAATGTTTGTCTGGTCATTAGAATAGAAATGTGAACATTCCTTTGGGAAATACAGGAAAAGTACACTCCAGATATCGCAATTATTACTCAGTGTTTGTCAAAATGATTGTCAGCTCATTAGTATTTACCCTCTTAAAAATTGGAACATTCAGTTCATAAATTCAGGAACATTTGATTTAATGGCAATTCTGTTTAGACTCCAGAGGCAATATTTTCATGCCTTAATCTTCATGAAACTTGACCAGAACGTGTGTCAAGTCATAAGGATGATTTTTATTGAAAATTGGATTTCTCTGTTTTAATACACAGTATAGGAGGCTTTATGACAATTTTGTTTTAACACTGTAGGAGCAACAATTTTGCTTAAATGTTCATGAATTGTCAAGTCATAAAGATTAAATACATAAAAATGGCAACACGGGACAGTGGGGCTGCTCTTTCGGTCTTAATCTTAGCTCATTTAGCTCGTTAGGATAAACCTGTTGAAACTGACAATGTTTCAATAAAAACCACAGAAAAATGGGCCTAATGTCATCTTACTGTTTACGCCCTAGGGGCTACAGTTATGGCTTAATCTGCATAATACAAAGTCAGAAAGTTTAACAGCTCTCAAGGATTAACCCAATTGAAAACCAGACTGTTTGACCATTATCAATTTTATTCGCTTTGTCTTCACAAATAAGGTTTGCTTTGTAGTTTTCAGTTTTATGCTCCTTTCTTCAGCAAAGAATTCAGGTGTGCCATCTAGGGCCATATTGGAATTCTTGTTCTTTTATACATTATAATGTTTTTTTCAAAACTTCTTTTCTCATTATGATGTTAAAACAAAACTTTTAAAACGTTCGCTTATAAGATATCGTTATGAGCTCACCTGAGCACAAACTGCCCGTGTGAGCTGTTGTGATTACCCTCCGCCCGGCGTCCGTCCGGTATCCGTCGTATGTCAACGATTTCTATAAAATACATCTCCTCCCAAACCGAACAATTTCAACCAAATTTCGAAGACATTTTCCATAGGTGCCTCACTTTAGAAAAGCTAAAAGAATTAAAATCTGCTGAAAGCTCTGGTGACCATGACAACAAAAGTGCAATTTAGAAATGCGTCAAGGGTTGATATTTTGCATGTAACATCAGTATAATGACCTCTTGCAAAAATGTTACAATCATAACCATAAGGTCCCAGGAACGGAGCCCCCCGGGAGGCAATAGAAACTAGAAGAATTCTTAAATGACATTTTCTACCAAACCATTAGGCCAATTTGAACCAAATATAGCAGATGGTCCTCTTTCACAATCGCTAAACGAACATTGCTAAGCGTTTAAGTTTAGGATCCCTAGGCACAAAGCCTATTTTTGTATGAAGTATGATTATGCCCACTTGTATCATATTCCTAGCCTTAACATCAAATTTGACTTTTGAAAGAAAAATGGCCTTTATTTCAGGTGAGCATACTAGGGCCAGTGGCCTTCTTGTATATACTAGTATGCCTTGATAATACCCAATTATAGGAAATGCAAAGAATATTTTATGGCTTTAATTGGCATAAGAAACTAAAATCTATATCATAATTCGACATGAATCTGCTTCGACGCCTTTGCTTTACCTCTTTTGAGATCCAAATTCTTTATTTGATGCCCCATCGTGTAGTTACTGTGTGTGCGTGTGTGAGTTGCGGTAGGGGTAGGGGATATTTTGTCAAGTTTTTGTCTGAAGCATATCATCATAATTTGGTAGCTTTCAAAATATCTTTGCACGTGTGTTGATTTCTCAAAGTTCAAGCTCACAACTGAAGGTCATGTGACAAGCAATTATGCTGGCCAATCCTTGTCTGTGACTCATCTTTAATTAACGGCAAAACATTTTCAGTCCTCTGCAGATAGACCAAGGATTGTGTTCCAAACAGCGAGAAGTTTGGACTCTTGTTAGCATGTGTTCTTCGGGGAGCTTGACAAAGTCGATAATTTTCGCTCTTCCAAACCTGTCCCTTTCCGTGTTTTCTGAGTGGATTAAACTATTTATCTAATGGAAGTTTTATGAATTACGACGTTGTGATAACGTATTTTTCATATCCGTTTTTTGTAGGTCCCAAAGGTCAAGAAATATAACATAAAAAACATTTTTGATTTACTACGTATTCGTTACAGTGTCTTTCTCGTTCATCAGAAAATGATGTTTATATGCGTCTGTTTTTGTATGTTTTAGCTCACCTAAGCACAACGTGCTAAATGGGAGCTTTTAGGATCACGTCCGTCATGCGTCATCAACATTTGTTCTAAACTACATAGGCATTTTGGACCAAATTTAGTAGGAATGATCCTTCGGGTTACCCTTTTAAAAACTTGTTCTTTAAACTTTAATTAGCAAAACATGTAGACTTCGTAGGCCTAGACTTTTCAGAATTAAGGAAATCGTGGAATACTTCTTTAAAAATGTTCTCCTCTTAAACAATTGGGCTTATTTGGGCCAAATTTTGCAGGAATATTCCTTTGGTGATCTTTTTTTTTTTTTTTTTTTTCCAAACTTGTTTCTTAAATGTTGATTCGCAAAAAAATGTGTGCCTGGTAGGGATGAGCTTTTAAAACTTAGGGAAATCATGGAATAATGCATTAAAAATATTTCCCTCCAAAGACATCTGGCCAATTCGGGTTAAACTTGACAAGAATGTTCCTCAGGTAACTCTTTATAAAACTTGTTCGTGATCTTGTGATTTATTACATAAAATGGCGACGTCGCGTGGCGGGTTTATCAGACTTCGAGTAATTGTGGAATAATTCTTCGCAAATTTCTCAAACTATACCAATATGCCAATTTGGACCATTCTTTTTCAGAACCGTTCCTTAGGTGACCCCATTTCAAAACTTATATTGTTATATCATACCTAGAGCAATCATGAATTTATCCTTTAAAAATCTCCTGATAAACCACTGGGTCAATTTGGGGAAAACTTGGCAGGAACGTCCCTTGGATGACCCTTTTTAAAACTTGCAGGTGAAATTTTGAAATGCGGGCCTGGCAGGATGGGACTTATATGACTTTGAGAAATCTTTAAATCTTTTCACCAAAAAACACTTGTCCAATTTTGACTTAATTTTTCAGGAATGTTCCTTAGTTGGCTCTTTTGAAAAGCTTTTTATAAAAATTTGACTTGTATAAAAGATGTGGGCGTGACAGGGCTAGACTTAATAGATTTAGAAACTTTATTGTCAGATGCTCGATTTAGGACCATGTATTGTTATATATTATTTTTATCATTATTATAGAATATTCAGAATATCTTCTCTAAACTTTATAGCAATATTAAATGTGTTTGTATTCAAGAACTGATGGGTCGCTCATATTCGACATGAAGTTCCACTTAGAATTTTTTTTGCAAATTGTGTACTTCAGTAATATGTAACAAAAAAAATTAAAATGGTTGGTTGGCGACCTTAAATTCGTAATATATCTTGAAAACGCTGTAGTTACGACGTTTAAGTCGCCTAACCAACAAAGAGGCTTCACATTAAAGTAGATCAATATAGAAGTTTTAAGTTCACTTCCCGTCTAAATGGATTATTTGATTGGACGATCCATGTTTTTATTAATTGAGGCTATCGATCAGTTTTTGACGTCAAGAATTGTTCTCATCCTTTATGGAGAAGTGTGTTGAAATTAGTGATATTTATTTTGTGGTATCGATTGAATCGAACATTTTTCTTTTACCTTTTCATTGGAAACAATGAAGTGAGGATATTTGTTTGTTTTTACCTACCTTTCATTAACGGTTTAACATTTTTACTATTAGCTGAGTCATTAATGAGAATATATCCTTATTTAAGATATATATCAAGCTATATTAAGAATATAAGTGTCCTGAACCGAAAACGTTAGAAGAACGCAGTGGTCAAAGATTGGAACAAGTCCAAATCAGTGAGTTTACCAGTTTGATAATTCCCGGTCTGTAATTGAAATCCGTGAGTAATCTCGATCTTTTACCAAGAACTGTTAACCCATTTCCAGACGACAAAATTTTTAACAGGTCCAAACTGAAAGAAGTTGCAGACGACAATTTCAAGTTGATGACACTTTAAAACTCTTTGCCTTTCTGGAGATATATAAACATTACATAGAAAAAAACGCACTGCTTGCTGTAAGACTGTTCTCCACTTTCCACCCCTTTCTTGAGAGGCGTAGAAAATCGAGATGGGTTCTCAATTGACGGTTTGCTGGCCTTTGTCTCTGATTCATGTAGCGACGCCGACCGAGCTCCGATAGGTAGTTACACATGGATATCAAACGGCCTTGCAAAAGTTATGACCGGCAGTATTTAACCTAAAAATTAAATAGTTTTAATAAGCTGTAGCAACGACGTTAAACCCATTCCCACCCAGTGACGCTTTAAACACCTCCTCAATGTTAAGCTTTCGAAAAAAATGCTTGTTACAAGCAATTTCTTCATTTTCCACAATGTTTTCCATCTCAAGACAAAGATTCTAAATATTTCATCAGATTAAAATTGTCGTCTGTCTTCTTTGAATTTGGACTGATCTAAAATTTTATTATGTTGAATTGGATTAAGTGACCAAACCAACCAAAAAGCGTTATATCGGCCATGTTGGAGTTCAAAGTTCTATCCCGGTCTGAATGAACGTTTTGACTGGCCGAGTGATTCTATGATTTACAGCCGCGATACGTCAATTAAAAATGTACAAGAACATGTCTGTTGCACTTAGCTTTAGGTCAAACTATATAGTCACTCGACTTTATGTAATTAAATAAAATTCTTTGCAGATTTGATAAATTCCATATTTGACGACAACTCGTTTTTATTCTTTATAAACATGTAAAGGTTTCTAAATAATAAGAACATACGACTTAAGGAGTTTTATACGCCTTTGATCTGTTATATTTAAGGATAAGTACATCTTTGTCTGAAAATTGTTCTGTTGTTCTACGTTTGAAGATTGTAAATAACAATTATGTCAAAGTCCGTATAATTTCCTGCATTTTCCTTGAAGTCTTTGAAAGTCTTTACTTCTAAGTTTATAGTTTCAACATTACAGAGGAAAAATTATGAGACATGTATTTCAATTCAAGTGAAACAAAGTACAGTTAAACATGTATTAAGAGACCAATCAAGGAACGGCTAGAATTCGGTCGTTTAGGGGAATGGTCATTAAATATACTTTTTGTGACATATATCAGGGATCAATTCACTTATATTTACTGACTTTATCCTATGTTGGTGGAACTCATAAGAATCGTCTCATTGTGATGATTCTAATGAGATTACCCAACATAGGATTTAGTTTCATAGTTTTATTAGCAAAACGTCCAGTTATGGACATCCATTATTTTTGGAAAGAGAATTTTGATATTTAATGAAAAGGGCTATTTAATTGTCGCTTAAAGGTACCTTGAGCAAGATTGCCTGTATATGATCTAAAGCCACTCACATTACTTGCAATACGTTTCACATGTTGAAAGTTCACCCAAAAAGACAATCTTCGAGGATTTTCTTTTAGAATCTTGTACTTTTTGGATTTTAGTAAAAGATAGATTTTAATAAATCATCAAATGATGTGTTTCCCGCCGTTTTGAGTAAACTTAAAAAAGACATTTCCTTCGAGTGGTAGAAAGCTAAAACAAACAAACAAAAGAATGACTGAAAGAAGAACTAAACAACAACGAAAAACAAACAAACAAACAAAAATAAACATGAACATACGTAATGCGCTTCGTTCTGTAACGGATCGAAGGAAAAAAATAAACCCTCTGATATCCAGTAGCGTTCAGTCCATAACACATACTCAGCATGTAAACATTAAAAAACTCCATTCTACTAAACATTCGTTAAATCTTCCATTCAGAGGTATGTTTGAATCGAGCTATTGAAAAATGCGCATTACAGCACTGAAAACGATATCGTGTTTTGGTGTCGTTATTTTGTTTAAATCAAATAGTGAGCAAAGAGTTTTCTCAAATGTTATTGTCAATATTTGGTGTATTCTGCACCTCTGATATAAACTCATATAACCTATCCCCCTCCCCTACAGCCCCCTTTATAACGAATTTTATAATGTAAGATTTATTACCTCGTTTTATAAACAATAACAACAAAAACAACAACCGAAAAACATTGACCGTAAGCTTCAGGCTTTTTTTCAAAGTTATTGCACTAGCGCAATATCGCTCCATATAATATTATCAAATTATTATGTTTTCTCTTGATCCGGGAGAACATATTATCAGTTATAACTCGAAATCCGGGAGATTTAAAAAAAATAACTCAAGCAAGTAGTACGCCCAAAACCCTAAAAACCGGGACACTGGATATAGTTCGAGAAACACTAAAGTGATCCTTGATTCGTACGCTGCTAAAGTTTCTCTAATTCTCCCCTATTCTCTTGACCCTCCCGTATTAAATCACTGAACGTGTAATTATCTGTATCAAAACAGGAAATGACATTACACACTTCACGTGAGGAAATTAAACCATGCTGTGTTGAGGAAATATGTACATGTAGACTGGTGTTTGTCAGTACTTCATTATTATTATTAAAATTTCTATTTTTTAAATCTCCTGGTCTACTTTAGATATGCGAAAAAATAAAGGATTTTCATTATTTATGCAATTAAGCTTTCAAAATATAATGCCGCACTTGGGTGCTTGATTTCAAATCAATTGTAATAAGAAGATAGATATTGATTACGAAAAATTATCAAAAATCGAATCAAAATTTTTCAAAGTTTGTCTGACTATGCAGTCTAAAGAGTCGATTCCTTTTTTCAGATAACGGTTAACCCTTGCGATACTAAATCAAAAATACTCTTGTTTTTTGCAGGAGATAAATACAGTGATAAGCCTTCACAAATGTGCAGTTTGATCTTGGTGTACATGTCCCTTCAAAGAAAGATTCGTTTGTAAAATTGATTTTGTAAAGAAATAATAGCCCTCTATAATATTTTGCAATGCTTTCAGTCCTATGAATTCTACTATTTTTTACCACACTTTTTATTCAGCACGACAAGGCTTGACAGTTTACAACACGGCTCTATACAGCTCTTCAGTTGTCTTACAGGCGTAGAAATTAATATTTAGGCGTAGGTTTGTGGTTTTACGTGACTCTTGTAACTGGCGGACCGATAGACCATATCAGTGCTCTCCGACAAGGCAGATTGTCTGGAATATAAAACGACTTAAGATTCCAAAACATGTGGTTGAATCATTTAAAAGGAAAAAACTATTGGCGGCGATCTATATTTCAGATTGGATGAACTGTAGTTAAGACGTTTAAGCCACTTTTCATCGAAAATGTTTTTCTTTAAAGTTGGAGGCCAATATTGCACTTCCTGTCTAATGAAAGGAATAATTTGATTAGTCAGTTGATTTTTAAATTGGCAGTGACGATCCGTCAGGTTAAAAACAGACAAGTAATGGTAATGTCGTTATAATTCAATAACAATTCATGTTTTGATTCGAAATAAAATAGTTTAACTTATTAATGATAATTTTATTACGATTGTATAAATTGACGTCATTTTGTAGTGATTGTTGATATTTTTGAACCTACCACTGTTTGTTATAGAAATACAAGCACAGATCTTAAATATATTTTATATGTTTAAACTTGTCGTTGAATTCTTTATAACAACCTTTTCAAATTCGAAAACAACTAGATAACTTTGCATGTAGCGTCCATGTGTCAATTTGAAAATTGAAATGATTTTTAATTTTACCCTTTTATGTCCATTAATAATTCCACGCTTGAAAGAAAATACATAAAGGGTGTTATACTGTAGTATTGATCCGGCACTATGCAGTTTATCCAAGCTGCGTCAAAATATCTATATATTCTACGAGACAAAGGGCAAAGGACTCGTGAAAAAAGTGTATCAAACTTCCATGATTCAAACATGGTTGGGAACATTACTACTCTATAGAATTTCATTTGTTATAATACATGTACATCCACTACTGGACAGAATTCAAACATATTTCATAGGGATCATCCGAGAGAATCTCTTCCTTCAATATACGTCCTGATCGGGAAAGCAATATGTGTGTTTTAGGCAACTCAAGACGTAATGAAGCCATAAGCTGAAATATAAGGAGAATTTTCTTCCCTGTAACTGCTCATCGGACTTTAATGGTTTTAGTTAGAAATATTCCATTTTAGGACTTCCCAAAGATTTCATAAATAAAATTTGATCGGGCGAAAAAATCGGCGGTAATGGACAGAGTTGGATCAGTTACATATGGATACCAAAAGTATTTTATGAAAAACTATTTTCTTCTCTGAAACTACTCAATTGATTGGAAGATTTTTGAACGGTTTTTCTTCTGTTGACCTTTATCAGGTTTCAGTTAGAAAATTCGATCGGGTTTAAAATGGGTGATATGGGAATGGGCTAATCAACATGATAAGGAACATGTAGTACTATGTCGAAAAATCTTCTCTTAATTTTGGCAGGAAATTTCTGTGAATTTTGATCGGGCAAAAAACACATGGTTACAGGGTATTAGCAAAAAAAAAACATATGTCACCTTTATGCCACCGTATATAGATTAGTGCATATCAGCACTACATGGAATATATGGTAAAATATAGAAAAATCTTATTTACTCGTTAAATATGAAGCTTTTTATATAAAAATATGTCCCATTGCTGGCCTCGATCATATTTCATTATTTTGGTCGGGTTAAAGACATGTATGCAATAGAGAGTGGTTATTAGCACTGTCTGGAACATACAATGAAACCGTACTTTTTTTCTACAAATTCTGGCATTGAAGTTTTCACAGGTTAACCAGCAACATAATTAAGCTTTGACCGTGATCTCTGACCTACTTTCATAAATGAATTATTTTCAATTGTGGAGCTATATTATTAAGTACTAATGGCTATTGTCTTTCTTTATCATTTTAGATACAAAAGCAAAAGTTATACATTTTTCATCTTAGCATCAAGTGTATGCTTTGACCTTGTATGGGATAAATTTGAAAAAGGGGCTATTTCATTACTGTTATGTTTATTATCATTGTTTGTAATGGTATTATTTTTCATTAATTATTGAATGACTGATATACGTGATAACTACAGCTTACTGAAGATTTAGTTATGACATAGAGTCGCCAAGCGACTATTTTAGCTTGTGTTACATGTTACTAGCCATAAACTTTGCAAAAAAAAAAAAAAACGCTGTTTGATAACGAAGTAAAACTTTCTGTGGAGCTCAGTGGGCAGTGAACACAGTTAGTCAATTTGGATTTAAGAAAAAATGCACAACTAAGTCGATAATGAAAAAGTGTTGGAAATTTCAAAAGCATTAGTTTAGAATTTTACCCGAACAAGTCCCATGTCCGAACTGACCTATAATTCTTCTAAAGACAGACGAACAGACGGACAGACTCCATAGAAAAAAAATCAAATTTGGTTATCACAGAGTGGGAAAACATGAGTAGTGAGTGATATTCAATACAGAACCAATTAAAAGAATTGGGACCTGAAATCTGTACCCGAATAAGCTATAGTTACGACGTTTAAGTCACCATATCAAGACAAATGCCTCAAATAAATGTCGACAAATGTTGGAGTTCAAAGAAAACTTTCGGTCTAAGTTAATAATTTGATTGGTCGACTGATTCTTGGATGCCAAGCGTTATCGGCCATTTATGAACTGCTGGGCAGATGTATTCTAAAAAAAGAACATCATCAGAGGAATGCGACATAAAATGTCGCTTGACTCTTTCAGGTACAATTGACCAATCGCGGCCGTCAATCAAGGAATCAACCGACCTATCAAATAACTTATTCAGCCCGGACCTGAGCTTATCAATTCCAACATTGACCGTCATTTTGTTTACCTTTATTGTTGGTTTGGTGACTTAAGCGTCTTAACTACGGTTTATTCAAGTTATAGTTACGACGTTTATGTCACAAACCAACCATTTTCTTTTTTTGTTACATGCTACTGGCCATAGATTTTGTAAAATAAGCCTTTAAAAATTGAAGCGGGGTTAATATTACGACGTTTATGTCACAAACCAACCATTTTCTTTTTTTGTTACATGCTACCTGCCATAGATTTTGTATAATAAGCCCTTAAAAATTGAAGCGGGATTAATTTTAAAAACATTTTTCGGATTTTTATTATTAATATCTCCTTGTTGACTTCAGGTACATCTGGGAATACATGTGCGACTCGGTTAATTAAAAACCTCACACGGTTCGATACTGTGCAATAAAGTCTCGGTGTCTGGCTGTAAGTCTTCAATTGTTATATTGCATAATTTATTGTTGGTAATTTGATTTGGACCTGTGATTACTTAGTTCGGATTTTGACTCTTTTGTCATCCTTACTTAAAGTAAATACTTTGAGAAAGAATATATAGTTTCACAGAAGTGTTTAAACAACATACCTTACCTAGCAACATTGTCATGACAACGGTCACCACAAAATAAAAAGTAACCATTAATTATAAGAACATAACATAAAATATGACCATAATTTAGACCAAAGATCTTTTTTAAATAATATTTTTAGATGAAGAGTAAAATGGGCTTGAGAATGGCTTATCTAATTCAAAGTCTTAATAAATCGAAGTCCGTTGGTTAAACTCTCATAAAATAACGAAAACATTGTATAGTCACACTCTAATTTTAAGACATCGGAAATACTGAAATTTAATTTAAATTTCGTCTATCGAGATTCAAGCGTTTTCATTGGCTGTTGTCGTTTTTTTACATACTTCCACGAACAAACTTTTGAGCTCTCGCCTATTTTGTATAAAAAGTAGATCTATGAATTCATACTGAAAACTAGGAATATGTTTGCACTGCCAATCAAATAACCAATCGACCAATGTAATCATTCAGACTAGAAATGAGTTTTGAACTCCAACATTGGCCGCCATTTTTGTTTACAACTTTGTTGGCTTGGCGACTTAAACGTCGTACCTACAGTTTTTTAAGCTGTAATCACGACGTTTAGGTCACCAACCAACTATTCTACTCATTGATTACATGCTACTGGCAATAAACTTTGCAAAATAAGGCCTTGAAATATCGAAGCTGAACTTCCTGTCGGAGTCAATGGGCGGGCCAAACGGAGTACGTGGGCGGGACAAGCGATTGGTCAATCATTTTATATAAGTGATCGTGTAATTATGAAATGTGTTGATAAAGCCTAGCGAGCATGGAGTTATGAAGGAATTGACGGGTCGCCGATAGAGATCGACCCATCAACTTGTTCTTTAGATTGGAAGTGAACTTTGAACTCGTAAATTCGGTTTAGCGACATAGATATCTTAACCCTTGTCATGCTGAACCCGGAATATTCCGGTTTTGGCAGGAGGTGTAGACTAAGATCAGACTGCACTTATGTGCAGGCTGATCTTAGTCTACACCTCCTGCTTGTACTTTTCCTGCCAGAGTTGTTTATGCAGTTGATTTCTAAAGAAAATATTGATTTTTGAACAACAAGTTCTATCAGTGCTTTCAGCCCTTTGACTTGACAGCAATTCAGTAAGGTAATTTTATACAGCATGACAAGGGTTAACTATATAGGCAGTTTACAACGCGTAGACGCCTTTTGTTTTATGTTCCTGACCATAGAGCATACAAACTAACGTCGTTTGGTGCCTCATTCGAAATAACTTATAGGAAGTCAGTAGATGTGGTCAGTGATTCGTCAATTTAAATCGGCGTTTTCTCAGACGAGAACTGTGACGGTTAACCCGTACGATATCATGCTATTTAATCTATTCAACGAAAAGGCATTTTTAGACAAGTCCAAAGGAGTTGCGGGTGACAGTTCAAATGTGGCTAAATCTTTAAACTCATATAGGAAAGAAAATTACGTGGGAAAAGAAGGTAATGCTTATCATCAGCATTTTCTTATTTTTCGACTATATTTTCCCGTAATTATTATTAGCATCATTACGCAGTGTGTTTGCTTTTGTATAGTTGTGAATAGCGGATTCGATGACTGAAGGTTTTCTTTTCATTTATTCCGAATGAAAAAAGTCAGTTCCTACTTTGTTTGTGAGAAGAAATGATTTACACAATCCTTTTATCATTGTACATGTATACCATAATAACAAGTTAGAAGATACACGTCTTATAGCGATATAATGTTCGAAATACAGATTGTATCAGTTGACATTTAAAAAGTATCTAGGATGCAATTAACTGGATTGTTTACAAGGCAGATTTAAACGAGATTCTTTCATAATTTATTGATCCTAGGGAAATAGGAAACTACAGGAAATGCACTCGGATCAAGGTCGTCCTGTATCACACTGTGCTAGAAAACAACACCATCATTTAACCCGTTACTAGACAACAAAATTTCTGACTAGTCCAAACTGAAAAAAAAATGCAGACGGTATTGTAAAGTGAGCTAAAATTGAAAATAAGTGCCAAATACGGTAGGAAAATCTGAGAGAAAAGAAAAAAATGCAAGTAAAGAGGAATTCCTCTTTTTAACTTATTTTTTGTATGGCGTTATAAAGCGAGATTGTGTTGTAATAGGCTAGTTTGTTGTGTGCAAAACATCCATTTGTGAACCCTGAGGCTGAAATAAACATACATAGAATGGTCATACTAGGCTGAGAACATTGATAAGGAGCTAGCCCTGAATTTCAAACCGGACAGGCCGCCTTTGACTCGGCCAAATGCTCCGTGTGATATACTCGTTTATTGGACTCATCAATCAGACAGATCTTTGTAACCACTTTGTTTCTACTTAAATGTGTGTCATTTTACGACGTTCTACGTTGCGGTAAATATATTCAGGCTTACAGGCCGCAGTAGGCAGGTTTTAATCATGTTCATATCTAGTTCAGTGAAATTGACCCTATTAAAACAGTAAATATTCAGTTACATGATTTTATACCGTCTAAGCTCAACCAACAAGAGTTTTGTTTGTTAAAGATGGTGTTGTGAAGCTGGTAACACATAGGATCAAGACGTGGTAAAGTGGGACTAAAGTCTTCGCACCTACAATGATCCACATCGATCTGGTATCGAAGTAAAGTTTTCGAATTTAAAACGAGAACGTAGCCGGGAACCTGGGGCTATGCGCACAATTTTTAACGCCGCTTTTAGTAATTTTTAAGTCAAATCGCGGCGGATGGAGCACCCAACAATGGATTCCTGGTAAATCTCGCATCAGTACCACCACTGCATACTTTCCTAGCCTCCAGCTGTTATCCCACTTAGAGTTACGATTATCCATTTCTTCATTATCCACTATGTTTTCATCCTCAAAAGACAAAGATTGTCGTCTTCATCTACTATGAATTTGGATCTAGTCTAAAATTTTGTCGTCTTGTAATGAGTAAAGTATTGACTATTATAGTATCTATTGATAAAGATAGTAAAGAAAAATAACTCTGCATAGAGATTGACAATCAGGACGCCCATCGTGGTTGGCAATCTTGTACTCCTGATATATCATTTTAGTTCAAACCGCAGGAGTGTTACCATTTCTAGACTGAATGACACCTAAAATTGACGGATCGCTGGCCACGTCCATTGAGCTCTGAGAGGAAGTTCTACTGAGATATTAAAAGGCGTCAATTTGGATAATTTAAGGCCGGTAACATGTAACAACAACGTAAAATGGTTTGTTGGCCAATTTCAAAACAACTTAGCTGTCATTATTTTTTTTAAGTTTTAGTTTTAAACCTATTTATTTGACATAGATTTGGAAACAAGATCTTCCAACTTAAATTAATCCCTCTCGATTTTGCTTCCTGGAAAAAGCACCAGTACTCGCGCCGAAAATGTGCGCCAATGACAGAATGAAGTACGATAGCCGCTCCCGGGAATCGAACTCAGGATCTCTTGATCGGGAATCCAACGCTCTACCACTGGACCACGGACACAAAGTTAAAGTCGCAAAACCAAGTTAAAAAGCTATAAATAATTGTTGGCTAAAGTCGAAAGTACACTATTGATCTAATTGAATGATTTAATTGGTCGATTGATTCTTTGATTGAGACGACATTAGGAATTCTGGATGTTAATGCGTAGAAGATTATACAACCGTGCAAATAAGCTTGATGTCTATCCTTCCAAGAACGTTTATTCCTGTAGATGTCTTTGAGGCTTGCTGTTTGCTTCTCCTATCCATTGCTAAAAGCATCGCACATGATAACGCCCGCAAAAGTGGGTCGATTGATTAACCTTTATTTTTATCTAATAATATATAAACAGGATATATCTGCCTGTAATTAACGGTTTGCTGGTCAATTTCCTCGGAATTCCAACAACGTAGTCCGACTCGGATACATTTACCAAACGACGTAAATTTGTATAATATGTAGTTAGAAACGAGAAAGAAAAAAACGTAGGTTGCACCTAAACGTCATAACTACTTACTGAATAAGCTGAAGTTATGATTTTGGGTTGCTTATCCAGCAAAACCCTTGACATTAATGTTGGAGTTTACCATTCAGTTCCAGTATCCCAGTAAACATGATGCTTGGCTGAAAGCATGGTTGTTTTCTGAGGAGAAAATTAACCCCCCCCCCTTTTCGAGAGGATACTTTTTTCCGCGAAGAAAATGATAATTGGTCGTTGAATTGAGGATGTCGCTTAAATAAGATCAGTTTTATAACTGACATTGAAGAGAGTAAATGGTTTGACGTTCTATGATTAGATGAAAAATATCATCCAGTTGATTTGGTCTCCATTCAGGGACTCAGCTCGTGCTTGGAATTAATTTCCTTTTCCTCGCAAATGATAACGCTGATGTTTGACACAACATTAACCTTCGGCAAAGCTAGGTAACCGTTTGAATGAATGGTGTTGACCACTTTGACCAATCTTATTTTATATCAGGGCGAAGGGCATTTCTTTAAGTCTTTCCGGTAACTTATCGAGATTTCTCTGTAGATTATCACTCCATTACTTCACCGAAAAATAGTCAAATTATCAATACTACAAAGGCACAACTTTGAAGAGGAGATGCTATATTACGATAAAATGCTCTTTCTCTCTCTCTCTCTCCCCCGCTCTCTCTCTCTCTCTCTCTCTCTTAACAAAAGAAACTTTTTCCTTTTGTTAAACAGCCAAATTGTCACTCGGTAATTATAGTTTAAGTTTTGTAAATTCGTCGGGCAACTTGAAAGCAGACTATAAAATGAAATTAACTTTTAACTATGCCGTCTGTAGCAACACAGGAAAACTCTGTGTTAAATTTAACTTGGAGATACAACAAGCTACCGTAGCTTAATACTTCAAGATTTCTTGGTTTCGGATTTGAAGATTTTTAACTTTTCCTACTGATTGCTTCTATTCTAGGAGCATTTCGTGAACGAACTTAGTAACGGTTCTGTTGGTCAAATATCAATTCTTTGAATTTCTGAGAAGGTTTTTCAAGATTTACACTTAATCTTTGCCACCATGGCAACTTGAGTGGAAAGGTAGAGTTCAAACGTTTTCTTGTATCACTTTACCAGAAGGAATATCCCTTCCATGTTTTATAGATACTGCCACCACTAGTTAAGGAGAACAAAACTTTTAACTTATTAGAAAAAGAGTCAATATTTGCAATGTATAGTAGTTTCTTGTTAGATTGGTACATGTAGTTAAGTCGACTTTAACAAAAAATAAATTCCGAGCATGAAAACAGTGCTAGCAGTCTAATTTTCTACTTTTCCTAATTCGACACGGGGCAGACATCTCAAACTGTATCACATTTCATTTCATTTTCATTTCATTTAATAAGCAAATCAGCACAAGATAGTGCTTTTGGCCCTAACATACAATATGAAGATGACACAAACATACAAGACATCAAATGGCATCAACAATGCAAACATATACATGTACAAACAGAAAATGGCGAAAACATGCAGAAAAAACAAACATAGAAACGGAAAAGATCTGATCGAAACAACACAACATGAATTTTTAGTATTTTTCGTCGTTTTAATACCAAAACATCACAACCACAGCATTATTAAAGCTACAGTTACGACGATTAAGCGATTTTCTTCATACTTGAGGCATTAATTGCTGGATTTTATAATCACGTAATTTGAAAGCATCTCTTAGATATTTTGAAGTATTTAGTATTGTTTTTTTAGACTTAGACGACAAAATGTTTTCTAAAATATTGATATTTGGCCAGGGTAGGTTTCCAAAATACTTTTTACGGATATCAATGTATATCGGACAGCATAGCAAGAAGTGGTATTCAGATTCGGTTTGGTTACACGGACATAATTTGCAAAATCTGTTTTCGCGGTCAATCCCATGATACCTGCCTGTTTCAATTTCTAGTTTATGGGAAGATAATCTGAACCTACACATTATTTGTTTTAGCGAATCATTTTTCAACACATCTAAATACGTTTCAAAGCAGAATTGGTTTTTAATTCGCTTGTAATATGCTAGTTTAGGTGAAGTATTGATAGTGAAGTGCCATTTTTGGATATACTGGTCTCTCATGCGTTGTTTTAATAAGGGGAGGTAATTTATTTGACTATCAAAGCTGTCAATGATATGTCCAAAACCTAGGTTGTTTAATTTTAATTTGATTTGGAAAGCCCATGATTTTTCATTATTGATTTCACATTGTTCACTGTAAAGTTTATACATTAGTGATTCTGGGTCTTTCATTATCTTTAACCAGTATTTTAGTGATCTCTCTTTGGCGATTACTGATAGCGGGTATCTACCCAGTTCACCGTACACAGCATCGGTTGGCGTGGACTTATTTAACCCTAATAATTTCTTTAAGAAACGTAAGTGTAGGCGATCGACCTCTTTATATTCATATAAACCCCATACCTCAGAACTATACAACAATATAGGAACAACCATCGTATCGAATACTTGAAGTTTTGTTTTCAGATCTATGTTGATCCTTGTAAATAAAGACATAATTCCATTATAAGCTTTAAGAGCTTGCTCATATAAAGCATTCACCGATTTCTTCATTGAACCATTACATGAAAATGTCACTCCTAAGTATTTGAACTGACTAACAATTTCTATTTGATTATTATTGATAAACCAATTATGATTATTATTGGTCTTTCGACTCTCAAAAATACATATCTTAGTTTTATCTACATTAATTTTGAGACCCCATTTATTAGAATAATTTGAGATCGCATTTAGTTGGAATTGTAGACTCTGTGGGTTTGTCGTAAACAGGACTATATCGTCTGCAAATAGAAGCATATACATAGATAAGTAGTTTAAATCATTTTCAGTTAAATTGTTCGTATCCAGCTCTGTATTGATATCATTGATGAATAGGATAAATAGTAAGGGTGAGAGTGGTTCCCCTTGCTTTAGACCAAGAGTAACATCGAAAAGATCCGAGTGGCTCATTTGCGGAGATATTTTAACACATGCTTTGACATTTTTGTAAATTGATTTTATCATATTTACCATTTTTGAGCTCATACCTGACTGTATTAATTTTATCCATAGGGCATCTCGTATAACGGTGTCGAATGCCATTTGATAATCAATAAAAGAGCAATATAATTTTGACTTACGCTTTATGATATTCTGAATGATGGTCTGTAATAAAAAGATACAATCAGCAGTACTTCTATTCTGTCTGAATCCGAATTGGTTATCATTAAAAACTTGTTCAGACTCACACCAATAATTTATTCTATTCCTTAATACCAAGGAAAATATTTTGGCTATGACATTTATGAGCGTAATTCCTCGATAATTGGAGGGATTCAATGGATCACCTTTTTTATGGATCGGCACGATTACACCTTTACACCAGTTATCTGGGTATTCGCCTGTATCAAAAATTCTATTAAATAGAATAGACAAGTAAGGGGAAATAAAATCATTTGATTCAATGAAAAAGTCTGCAACATTGTTATTAAAATCTGGACTTTTATGACGACTTAGTAGTTTAATTGTTTTAGAAATTTCTTCGACGGTTATTGGTTGATCTAGTTGCTCAATATGCGTAGAGTCACTCTGATCACTACCGTTATCACTTATGTTAAATCGGCTTGATGTAGAACTGTTAGTAATACTTTTGAAGTGTTGATAAAAATCGTCGGTCGTCAAACCTGTGGAATCTGATTTCTTGTTAGTAATGAATTTATTCAACCTTTTCCAGAATTTTCGTGGATTTTTTTTGCTTAGATTTGAAAAATGCTTTTTCTCTTTAACACAATAGAGATTTTTTGCTTTTCGCTTTGTTTTGCAATAATTTCTCCTTTTGTTAAGAAAATCAGTTCTATTTGATTCCGTTGGATTTAATCGATAATTTCTCTTACTTGCGAAAAAGATATTTTTGGCTTCTTTGCATCTTGCATTAAACCATGGTGATTTACCAACTTTGTTTTTATTGGATGATACATGGAATGTTTTACCGTTAAGGTCAAACGATATGTCATAAATGATTTCAGAAAAATTATCTACAAAAGTATTCATGTCAATTTGATTTGAATCAAAATTGAAGGCTAAATTATCAAATACGTGTTTCTTTTCGAATAAAAGATTATTTAACATTTCACTTGTCGATTCCTCCCATATAATTTTATCATAGGTCACAAAATCTGAGTCATAATATGCGGACTGTTCTATTCCTAAACAGAGCTCAATTGGACAATGGTCTGAAAATTCGGTGAAATCAAAAATTTTCATACTCGATATATTTGTAAAAAAACGATTACTAGTAATCACATAATCAACAACACTTTTTGCTGTTTTATAACACGACGTATTATAACATGTAAAATCTCCCTCTTCAAGACGACCGTTCATTAAGAACAGATCATTCTCTTTACAAAAAGAAAGTAATCTATTGCCAAAAGAATTAACTATAGTATCTTTTGACCTACGTACAGGTAAATCAATTAAGTGCAAATTGTCATTGACTGGCAAATTTATATAACGGTCAAGATTAATATTGTTAACGTAGTCTGGCCTATTTCCTACCCTTGAGTTAAAATCACCAGTCAAGATTATATCACCAATAACACTGTAATGCATGCAATCATTATCCAACCTTTCGAAAAAATCATAGTGGAAAAGGGAAGACTGCTGACTTTTGTAGACATTTGAGTCTTCTGGTGGAATATAGCAAGTGCAAATAAACACATCATTAATTGTACCGAAATGTTCTTTTTTTAACTTAAACCATGCTATTCCTTTATCATTTATACTAACTAAATCAATTTTACCATGTAAATAGTTCTTGTAATAAATGGCAATGCCGCCACTGCAACGTCTAGCTTTTTTATTAGTTTTTGGCCTTGGACAAATAAAATTGCAAAATCCTTCCAGATTTATATTTGATACTTTCGAACACCAAGTCTCAGTAAAACACAGGATATCATAATTGGTCACAAAATGTACAAAATCATTATCATCAAGTTTTTTCACTAGCCCTTGAACATTCCAGGACAAAAATTTAAGCTGACTGCTTGCGTCTCCCTATGCAGACGCATTTGGAGGTATGAACCTAGTACCATCAATAAAGAGTTTATCATAATTAAGTACCGCAGTTTTTCCAGCTTCTTTCGCTTTTATAAGTTCTGGGATAAGTGCTCTACGTTTTTCCTGGATAGCTTTGGGATATTGGTCACTGACTTTTATATCTATCTTATCCTGATTGTCCTGTACTGCACGTTTGATATATAATTTGTCCTGAAAATAATTGAATTTCACGACGATCGGACGACATTTACCGTTGGTGTAGCTACCGACCCGATGCGCTCGATCGACCTTGACTGTAGCTTTGGCATCCTTCATATTGAGAGAGTTTTCACAGAATTGATATATAGTTTTCAGGCAGTCTTCATTCTTACGGTCAACTGGGGTTATCACAATAAAACAAACTTGTCCGACAGAAATCAATAAGCACACATGAAAACAGTGCAGCTGTGGTCTGCCATTGTGCACAACTTCTACATGTAGCTTTTGTCTAGACTCGAAAGGGTCGTGCCCAAAACGAGAAACACGAAATTCTAAAGGTACTAATTTGGGTTCTCCTACGGTCATGGGGTAAAGAACGGAGTGGAGTTGCTCCAGGCTACAATCAAAGGACTGAAAAGTACTGTAAGCTAGCAAAGCATTGTTTTGTTCAATTATCGTCTTTGTCAAACGCTATCATGATAAAAAGACGAAGTTAAAGTATTCAAGGAGCTAACCCATTCCAACACAATCATCCGTTTTACGCCATTAAGAAAATGTTTGTTGAAAACAAAGTGAAAAATAAAGCAATTGCTTGTTGCAAGCATTTCTTCATTTTTCAAGTTGTTTTCTACATTAAGAGATAAATATTTTCGAATTTTCAACAATTTAGAATTGTCGTATGCATCTTCTTTGGAGATCGATGTGCTCAAGTTAGCTTAAATACCTAGGAGATGCACTTGCGTGTAGAGTTTGCAATATTCCGGAAATACATAAGGTCTACTTTTTATGACGTAGGCATTTAACGGATTTAGTTGTTAGGCTTCCAGTGGCAGTTTGCACTCGTTGAACTTTGAGACCTTTGCCTGTTTACTTAAGCAATCAAACCTGACGCTTTGCTAGCCAATAATAAGCAGTTTCATAACGATCTCAATAAAATGATGTATTTTGTTATTTATTTTTGGTTGAAATATCACTACCTTTTTGGGTGTAAATGGAGAACGTTTTGTTGCAGAAGAAGCCAAATTTCAATACATAGACATTGTTATGAAGAGATTCCTCGAAATTACATTCCTAGCATCATATCGATATCGAGCTTTGTGTAAAAATATCATAAGTGTCCAAACTTTGTATAAACACTTATGGTGTTTTGGCAATAAGACGCCGATATGTGTCTTGAAAACACTTTAACCGCTTAAGGGTACAATTGATGTATCGGTGGCCAGACCAACTGAGCTTTGACAGGAAGTTCCATTTATAATCCCGAAAGTTTAATGTAAAAAAAGATTAGTGGGCGAATAAAGATTTTGTTATGTTATGTTATGTTATTTATGGCTCAGTCACACCTTTACGTTTTACCTATCGTGTTTGGAACGTGTGGGGTCTCAAATCACACGCTCTCAACACGTTGGATTCTCTCCGCGCACGATTTCAGTACGCTGTAACACGCTTACACATGCTGTGATACGCTGAGTACCTCGAGCGTTTTTGTGAGTGCAAATTCCACATCGTGTGCCGAGCGAGTATGTCAAGACGATCTGCACACTCTCCGCACACGTCCGATATGCTTCGTACGTTTGAGACACGTTATGCGAATTTGAACACAAACTACTAGCACGTCAGAAACAGTTTAATTTGCTTCCAACTTGTCTCATATGCAAAGAGTGCGATGAGAAATATATCTCTAGGTATATCGTATGTCTATCGTATGTCGACGTTTAATAGACTTTGTCGATTTTCCGAACGCAATAGACAAACGTTAAGGTGTGACAGGGCCACAAGATATTAATCGGAGTTTTGTCGAATCCATTATGGTGTAATAAAACACTAAAAAGTTGGTTGCGGACCTTTATGCAGTAACTTAATCATGAATAAGTTATAGCTACTACGTTTAGGTCGTAAAACCAACAAAAGAACTCCATGTAAATGTAAATTAATGCTTAAATTTCACTTTTGGTCAAAATGAATGATTTAATTGGCCGATTGGTTCTTTGATTGAAAACCGCAATCGGTCAATTTAAACGACGGGTCATTTTATAAAGATACGACCAATTTGAGTTGAGAAACTCAATTTTGGCCACTATGCGTTTTTTCAGTAGGTATAAATAAGATCGAAAGGAGGGGTTTTGTTCAAAAATATGGAAACACACATTTGGTATCAAAGACAATATTTCACTTTTATACACGTACAATCAAAACGGTCAAATTGGTCACTTAGAACGTAAGTTCCCTATCTTATTTTTTGCCTCTGTTCGTGATCATAAAGCTACTAAAAGCAGTGCTAATTACATGTCAGTTTTGGCTTTATAAATGACGGAAATGAAGAACGTCCCTACGAATCATTGTCTAGGGACATTGTATTAGACCTTACAATAATGCGGAATGAACTTTGAAGGCTTCAATGTGATGAGTATAAAATATGATTTGAAACGAACATAATAAGTTGGTGGAAATTGACAAATGAAAAATAGTTTTAACTGGTACTAAAGTTGGAGGTGATCGTGAGAGGTTTTCCATAAATGATAGCTCTAATCCAAGTCTACTTATTCTAGTAGCAATTTTTGAAACGGTGACAACTAAACAAGAGTTATTAGTGGTACAGAATGCATGCTGCATATTTCATTAAACCAAATATAAACAAACAAACAAACATTTCATGGCTAGGCTATTAACTCGAGTTGTATTCCTCTGGTGTATACCATTTTAATAAGGTGACTCTTTTTATTCAATAGATTGGGTCGTCGATGAGACTTGAAATACCCATCGAATGAAATGAAATTTTGAGAAAAGGTGTTCGAGATATATCATTATTTTCATTCATTGTATACCTATAAATGATCTGAATAAAATCAAAGAAATCAAAGCACCGAAAGTACTGATAATGGACGTCCGTGTTGATATAGTAGAGTGATATACCCGTCTTTTGGTGTCCAAATTAGCACTTTTCAAATAGATTGATTTTTAAGCATAACCTCTCGCCTAGCCTGGTTTGTTGAATAGGTAGATGTAATACAGGATAATTCTATTCTAGAGTCCTAGGTACGATCACAAGTCCGGAAAAATACCATTGTTACAGTGTACACACGTCATTTGTCTTTCACCGATGGCAAATAGAGGAATTATGATAAGTAATTTGCCTGTTAAGTTGGCTGAGCTGCTACACATAGAATGGCCCAAATCTAAAAGCGATTTGAATTGTTGTATGTAAGTAGTCCAACATTTTGTCGTTTGGTAATGGATTTGAGAGGGTAATTCAAAATAATAATAAACATCTTTAAAATCGCTTATCAATCCCGCGGTTTACAGCTGGTATGCCACGTTCTCAAAGTATAGGGTAATTTACTCACTATATAAATTGAAAGACTCCGCGTTATCGAAACGCTAATTGGGTTTTTGGTATGTAAGAGGAGTTTTTACGTGTTCTACGAATTATATAGAATCCTCGTATTACGCCCTTCTCAAAATGTACAGCTGGTTAGGGGAGACAGGTTTTGAAAAATAATAAATCGAGCCTAACTTGGCACTACTTCTCTTCTAACATAGTAGCATTCTACTGGATTTTCAAAACTAAGGTAACTCTGACGGACGCCTATACGGAGTCCATCAAAAAAAACGTATTGGTTATGACCCTTTTAACACGGACTACTCCTTTGTGTACTGCCGATTACGTTTGCATTTTAACATATCCACCTAATTTAGAGAATCTCCGTGAGAAAGTGGCCGAGATCTAGGTTTAACCATTATTTTCCTTTCGTTTATTGGTTGATTGAATAGGTTTTTACGCCGCCTTTAATAGAATTTCATTCCTATCGCGGCGGCTCGAGCACCTAACAATGTATTCCTTTTATTTCTCACACTAGTACTACGACTACATCCTTCCATAGCCTCTAGCTTATCATCCCACTTAGGTTTACGATTATTCACCCATCGGTGGGAGACAAATGTCGGAAATGATATTTGCGGCATCATGACTGAGAGTTCGAAGCGCTACCGACTGTGCTATGGCCGCGGTCCTTTTCCTTTCATTCCTGCAAATTTGAAAATATTGGCCATTTTGAAAATTCCGAAAATTTTTACACACCATACTTAAATCAGCCCAAATAGATCGCATTTACGAGGTCAAAGACAGTCCTCTGACAAGATTCTGGTGGAAGGAAAATAGAGAATAATGATGATAATAATATGAATAAAAAAAGGAAGAAACTTCGTATGGGGAGCATAATTATAGCAAACCCAAATATATAAATCTCACGTCGGTCGCAATAAATAAGCACAGAAAAACGACGGTATACTCTATAAAACTGCCTGTATATTGCCCTGTAAATGAAACAGTCCTACTGGGAATTCAAAGTGACGAAAAGGCTGATTAAACACCTCTCAATCGCCTATCAATTTAACCATGTAAATAGCCACAATATATCATATGTAATTGGCCAAATCTTTATGTTTTTTAAGGACAAGGTTGAGATTATTATTTCTATATTAACGGAATCCCGATTTCGCTGAATGTTTGGTGGGTCTTTAAAAAGTCAAATGCCCTGATGTGTTCGAAGGGCGGTCGCGCCGTTGGCCAAGACCGAATATCCACGGGAAAATATATATTGAAAGGAAGCAAAGTATCGCTGATACTCGGAAAGTTACAGATTTTCTTAATGGCATTCATCCAAAAGAAAAGAAATATTTCTACGTCAAACTGATATCAAGAAATAAAATGACCCACTCAATAATTTATGGTCCGTTTTCAAAAATAAAGTAGATACCGTAGGTGAAGTATTTAGAGAGTTAAACCAAGAATGTGAATTGACCAATCAGGGAACATTACTTTAAAAGTATATATTATTGCGTTGTGGATCGAAATATATATAACCCCATACTTAATCCCAGTGGTTTCCTTTACCGAGTCATTTTATAAATGTACCTTACGAACAATCCCTGTAAGCATTTTTTCTTCAAAATGTCTAATTTATTAACAGACTAACAAATGCAAAGGGTCTTACGATCCGTCTTCAAAAGATTTATGAATAATCATGGCCGATTGACTTATAAAATAGACAAAATGACAGGAAATGGATTGATAATGACGTGGTCTGAGTCAGATAGAAAATCTAGGCTGTTTTCTCCTGGTACTAACGTGCCTACTACAGTAGAAGCAATCGGGCCCTCTCGACCAATTCTTCGAATCAAATTAGAGTTTAGAAGAGGTTAAAGGCTAAATGACGTCAATGTGGAATCTACTATCGTTATTTGAACGTTAGTTCGAGTCGAAAAAAGGCCCTAGTTTACGGTAGATGGAAATAGATAGTCGCTGACGCTCGAGTTTATTTTCCATATACCACGGTACTCATTCTCTGTATATGTCACTGTAAATGTGAGTGATCAAATATCCGTATAGATCACTCACTTTAACTTGTACACCTGTAAGGCATATTGTAGTTGGGTAATCAAAGTGGCATTATTACACCGTGCTTCCACATTTAGTCGCCATGCTACTTTTAATATTGTTTGATTTAATTTTTCATTTCCACTTTTGCAAATATTTATGTTGGTTAAGTTTTACTTATTGGTAGGAATATCACGGTTTAATATTCTTTTATGGATTTGGGTTGTTGTTGTTCTCTTTCAATAATCTACTTTACCCATTACCAGGGCACACAATTTAAGATTGGTCCAAATTGAAAGGAGCTGCAAGCGACAATTGAAGTCTATGATTTTTTTCCAACTTTCTGGTTTGTGAACATTGTAGTAAATGAAGAAATGCTTTACTCGAGAAATTTCTTCATTTTACACAATGTTTTCTGGATTGTTTTCTCAAGGAGCGTCATTGTTTTGGAATGGGTAAAACAACAGTGTATTTCTTACTTACCAAAATAATTCCCAGGGGTAAATGTACCAAACTTTGTTTTCGTCCATCTCGTTCTTTGGAATAATTGAATAGAAAAACTGTCAAGAAATATTACTGTAATTATTCACTTACTTTAGAGAATATCCGATAAACACTCCCTCTCTCCATCTCTCTCTTGTGTTAAACAATCTTGAAACATTCACTGGTTATCACGATTCCGTAATATGTAGGAAACAAATTAGGAAAAAATTGCAAAAGGAAAAGAATGGATGTAACAATCAAGTTTTCCTTCATAGCCTAGTTGGTAGCACATTAGACACCCATTCTTCAATCATGGGGTGTCATTGGTTCGAAACCCGGCGGCGGCACATATCCTCTCACCAATTGATGGATAACCGTAAACCTAATTGGGATAGCAGCTGGAGACTAGGAAAGGATATAATGGTGGTACTTGTGTGAGATATACCATAAATTCATTGTTAGGAGCTCTAGCCGCCGCGATATGGCTGAAAAATTGCTAAAAGCGGCGTAAAATCCCATTCAAACAAACAAACAAATTATCTCTATGAACAGAAGTTTGCTTCATCTTCCGGTTAAGCTGTATAATAAGTTAAACTAAATGCATTTTTTGTTGACAATTCACGGTATCTATACAGATATCTATCTATACAGCAATATTTTATTGACGTGATGCATATTGCATCAATTTAAAATGCTTATTTTAGTAAATATGGTATCATAAAATTATAACAAACAGTCGTTTTAATAGAAAAAAGCATATCGTCATTGTCGTTCTACTACTCTGTAACTACAGCTTAATTTTAGCTGTAGTTACGAGGTTTTAGAACGACAACTACGATATGGTGTGTTGAATACAGTGCATATGATAGATCTGTAATTTTCATTTCCTACTGCCCCCAAACACTATTCATCGCTCTAGGAACAAAGCGTATAGAAAAAAGAGAGGTGTTATATATAACAGGCAAAAAAAAAAAACAACTGTGACTTGATGACGGATCGCTGACCTTGCCCATGACCTCCGACAAAGAATTTTGACGACGTTAGTTTGCAGTGTTTAGACCAGGAATATGACGGAGAAAGGTAAATCGTTTGTTTGCGCCATAATTATCGTATCTACGGTGTGAATACGCTGTAGTTAAAACGCTTAATTTCCCAAATAAACAGAAAAAACTTGACATAAATGTCGCAGATTTGAATTCGATTCCGGTCTAAATGAATTATCTATTTGGACAAACAAATGTTTCAAGGACAAAATTTGTCATGTAAAATGATCTACCTTGCTTATTCCCCGTCGATGACGTCCTTCGTCATTGTTGTTTTTGCACTGTAGGCCGGTCCATATGTAACACTATCTCGGTAACTCCTAGAGAAAGCATATGGATTGTTACACATGGAATTTCTATAGACATTTTCATCGTTTAAGATTATAAGTAAGAAAGTGGGATTGAAATCTCTTTGGATAACTTTGTGTAACTCATCATATTTGATCATTTGGCAATGACGTAGCAGCCTTTGTGTGCCTTATATATCTCCTCATTTGCTTATAGATGGTTTAATGGTAAACTTCGGTTTTCATTTATACTGTTGATACCACAACCATGACCTCATCATATTATGTCTTCTATTTGTTTAACATTAGATTAGGTTAACATTAGATTGTTAATGTATTCTCTTTCGCTCGCTCCCCCCCCCCCTCTCTCTCACGTTTAACCTGAAATATATTTAGTTTATTAGTTATTGCACGCCGCCAGAATTATCAATAAGTAGAAGAACTAAAATGCAAATAAAATATGTTTAAACCTAGCCAATCACTTATGCAATGATACTAACATTGAACTTCACCAGTACATTAATCAGGAAATCGCGACCTTGAGGTTTTCTAAATTAAAAATATTTTATATGGAACTTACATAAAAAGTAAGTATTTATTCTTATAGTTACTATGAGATTTCTTTCAAAGAACGAATTTTGATGAAAAAAAGAAGTTTTGTTTAAAATTTGAACCTTGGTATCTTTTTGAAGGAAAATATTCTTTTTTAATATTTTGTCAAAGTGTAGCAAAGGATAAAAAAGGTCACATATGTTCTTCGATGGTATGAAAACCTCTAGAAAAAGAAGTTGATTTGCTGAGCTTTGTTATCTTTTCCCTTCAAGGTACAAACTATGATTTAGCTACGATACATATTTTTTTAAAACAGGAATTATTGCAAAAACTTAGACCTGCAAATAGCAAAAGATAAGACAAAAAAGGTTTATTGTTCGAATTACAGTATAAGAGATAATTAATTGATATTTTGTATAAACAGTGGAATGTGCTGAGTGGTGATATTTCTTGAGACACGTGTAAAAAGACTGTTGGTAAATTATACTTTTTTTGTTTTGTTTTGCTAACTCTGAACATTTAAAACAAAAACACTCCAGCAACAACGACCTTCCCTTTTCAATAACACGCTAAAGCAAATTGCATATTTAATGTATATTCTTTGTGGGGGTATTATGCTGAATACCTGTCAAAAAAGAAACGACGGGGTGATTTTTGTTGATATATTGCCTCTCAATGTATAGCCATAAAAGTTCTAAAAATATAGTCAAGTATTATACCTGTATATGCTTCACATAAATGTCGACTAATGGAGGAATTTAAAGTTCACTTCTGATCTAAGAAAATAATTGCATTGGTCGATTGATTCGTTGATTAACTGCCACGGTCCGTCAATTTTATTCATTTGTGCAGCACAGTGAAATGAAATGATATGTATCTATAAGCAGTTTCCAAAATTGTCCATATTAATAAAGGATTCCCCGCCTTTCCAAACATATTGTATTTTCATTATATCCTAGGGTTTTGGAGTATCCTGCCAAGACAAATACTTTGAAAGGTTCATGACAAATAATTGTCTCGACTTACACATCGCCTGGGTTCGATATCTCATTTTCTTTCTCCTAAATCCAGGCTTTCTAGATTAATTTGAATCAAGAAGAGACACAAAGTCAATAGTTTTCCTTGTCTGTTTCTCTTTTTAAAGAGAATGCAATCAGATAGCGAAGGAACCAGTAATTAAAATCGAGCTGTTAGAATATACACATGTGTAGATGTTTCATTGGTATTTATCCAGGAGAATAAAACTAGTCTTTGTTAATACCAATTTGAAATATCAATATCATTATTTAATGCCTTGATAACCCCTACCCTGGTTTTTATTTGATTTGTAAAAAAACAAACGTGAATCCATAATCATATGTTTGTATAGATTGGACGTTGTTACCGTGAATGTCATTTTAAACTTTAGTGGCATTAATTTTTTTTTTTAACAAATCTTTCTTAAATCACTTTTTACAGTATAAAGATAAAATAAGGATGATCAGAAACATTTTGAGTTGAGATAGAAATCTGTTTATATCAAATCGACACGTTTTATTGCCGTTCGACAGGTACTCCAGTTCCACACTGCGTTTTATGGTATGTAGTAACCGTTCGTCATCAAAATGCGAATGATTCATGTATTTGGCCGCAAAGTCAAGTGGTAGTGTTTCTATTGCACATTTTCGTTCATTTTCACGAAATATATATTACAAATTCCATTTCAAACATTTTTGAATGTGCTCACTCGTTGAGTAATCACAATCGTTAAAACTTGGCTAGTTTGCGATACTTATTCTGACGAGAAAACGTCTTTAATAATGCAATTCATATGAATCATTCATCTGATGTCACAAAGGATAACACTACATGACGACGACACGTTTGTTAATTCAGTTTTGTTGTTGTTGTTGTTTTTCCCATTCCATGCAACTTTCAAATACTTGCATTTTGATTGTTTTCTTTTCAGTGGTGAACCTTTTCCATTTGAATTGAAATGGCTGAAGCGTTCCCTGGGCTATTTAAGCAGGCAGGCATTATGCCAAGGCTTAACTTCCCGGGAGGAAAAATTGCCTTAATATACTGCTCAAGATATGGACATTAAGGCGGATAAAAGAGGGCGTTACGTCACATTTGTGATTGCAATGTCTCAAATAACAGGAATCATGCAAGTGCCATTTAAGGACATTCCAGATCATTATATTCCAGAGACAATTAGGAATCCTAACACGATATTTGTTACAGCCATCATTTCAGGAAATGCATGTATAGCGATCAAGAATGGCCATAATGATATGTAAAACTTATTGCAATGACCCTGCTGTTGAAAAAAAAATCTATCAAAATATGATGAAATTATTCAAAAAATGCAATGAAACATATGAATTTCACATTTTTCCAGCATTTCTTCTTTGAAGCGCAGTTTAATTTGTACACTTATATAACAAAAAATAAAATTGTCAAAACATGGGCACGTCTGAAAAATACTCAAATTATTGCCTAGGCGACCATTAAAGTGCCTTCCACTTTCAATATGATGCAAACCTAATTAGACGAAGCGGATTCATACATTAGTGTATGTGTATTAAGTGTAGAGTAATCAAGGTTTTTGATAAGAAAATTGCAAGATCTCAATAGTGTTCTTTTGTTGTTGGTGTTTGTTTGGGTTTTTTTCTTTTGATACGACGGTCAACTTTCCATATATTTCATTCAAATATTTCATTCAAATCGATCAAAGCTGATTAATACATGAGTGTGATTACAGTTTAGGTTCATACCTCAATGAAATAAAAATATTCTCCCCATTTCTTATTAATTCAATGTCATCAAGCAAACCAAGCAAATATTTTACTACTAGTTTTGAGGAAAATTTATCGATCTTCTTTGAATGCAAGCATATGAAATAGATGACTGCTTTCTTTTTTTTGTATGAAAAGAAAATTTGAGCCGATCAAAACACTTGAATCTGGATAGAAGAAATTTAATTAGATTGATGTCGATTATATTTTCGTTTGTATAAATTTAGGACCAAAACATTTTGATCATTAAATCCAATAATATTCAAAGCCTAATTTTCCAAGCAATATGGCGACTCAAAAGTCGACAAATCGCAGCTATCAGTCAAAGAATCATTCGATCAATCAAATCATTCAGTTAGACCGGATGTAAACTTTGAACTCCAAAATTTGCCTATATTTTTGTTAAGCATTTGGCGACGTTGGCTAGTAATGCTTTACCTTGTCGAACAACAAGTGTGTCAGTTCTTTTATGAAAATATGGTAATCTTACAGGATCTCCACAAATCTTGACAAAAAGGAAAATCCTGTTACCTGGCTTAAAAAGAGTTTGTCAATTCCATTTCATGATTTAGTAGAGTAAATCCATCCTTAATCAGGCGGTCATTGTATCTTTTCAATATATCTAATGCATGTTGTGCTTAGAAAATGTTTTATAGATTTATACGGTGAAAGTATAAAGATTCCACGAAAAGTAATTAGAAAATACAGAATATCGAAGCTTAAGTCACGTTTTCGTACATGGATGTAACCATTTGGTGGGTAATACAGTCTAGAGTAAACCGCAGTGAAAAATCTACTTACCCTCATTTGAGTGGAGGGCTAATTACATGTCAGTTTTAGATTTATATAAATGACAAAGAAGGAGAGTTTCCCTTGGAAATCTCTGAGAAACAATCACTCTCTGACCACATTTACTTTCTTTTTTATAATACGACCTAGGGTGCGAGAGCGAAATAAATCCGTGACTATTTTGGATATCACACGGGTGGTATTATACTAGTGCAAGAATGTGCAAATGATCTAAAGCCTAAATACAGTGTGAGCTGATCTTTGACATTATGCATGCAATTTACTTAAAAAAGTCAAATATTTTCGCAGAATATCATTTTCTTTAATTGATGTTGTTCTAAAATATATCGACTTATCGAAAAAATTAAGATCATATTTTAAATGAAATATCAAACTGGTGTTCATAAAATACAAATTTATTAACCTCGTCATCTAAAACATAAAAACTTGCCGATATCCTCTATTTTGAAGCTCACATCCCACGATTGCGGTTTGACCCCGTGTCTTTAATATGTCTTACAAAAATATGAATAAAGGGGGGAAAAACAATATATTTATATAAATATACACCTATCAATAAAAAACAAACTAAGATCTTTTGCATAAAATAGTTTTTACTTTGGACCTAAGTGTTTGTGTGTGTGTGTATTCCCCCCTCTCTCTCTCTCTCTTTTATTTATTTATTTATTTTTTTTATTTTTTTTGAGGGGGGGGGGTACTGATATCAATATTGATAGGGAATGTCGACGTTGTAAAGGGTCGCTAAATAGATTTCGTTCTGTATAAGTATGACAAGAACAAATTGTATAATTTCCGAGTACATATCCCGTTACCATTATCCCCCAATAAAGTTTGATGATGTTATTGTCTGTCGAGGAAAATTGGATTTTCTTCATGATTTACGGCATGGTGTCTTCGCCGAATATGAACAACATAAAATCGGAAAGCAATCAAATGGGGACAACACTTTATCCTAAGTATTCCCACGCAACCCAGTTGAGAGGAAATCGTAACTGAGTCGTTCGAATACCACCCGTCTGTATGTGTGAAGGTCCGCCTAATCACCCCCCTGTCTTTGCGTCCATCCGTCACTCGCTTGATCCCTCAGTACAGCCCACTCTTTCTGTCAAACCTTGCATGTGGGTAGTCCTTGGTGGAACGCCGAGCAAGGATAGAAATCTGGGTCCTTTATGGCCGGAAACTGGACAGAATGTCCAAATAGGACCACAGTGGGTCATGTATTGAAGTTTAGCCCATATTGTACGAGTATTTAATCTATATCAATACAAAAATGATAAGAAATGGTAAAAGAAAGGAAAAGACAAAATTTCTTAACCCTTGTCATGCTGAACCCAGAATATTTCTGTTTGAGAGGGGGTATAGACAAAGATCAGCCTGCACATATGTGCAATCTGATCTTTATTTACACAGCCTGTTAACATCATTCAGCCAAAGTTGTTCATAGAAAATATTTTTCGGAGCTTGAAGTCCTTTTATTTTGATTCACTTCTGAGAGAGCTATTTATAAATTCAGCATGACAAGGGTTAATTTTAATCTCTCTCAAAACTGTTAGTATCTCAAAAACCATTATATTATTGTGATCTATAGAATTTTCAAACGTATTATCAATTATCATTATGGGACTCATTTTAGTACGAAAGAAGACGCAAATCAACGATCGAAATTCTGTAAATTGGAAAAGTAACAATATAAAGAGAAAAAATTGGAAAGTTCATATGGGGTTTAAAAGTACCAAGAAATAATATATTAATTAAATTATCATCTCAGATACAATCAATAATCTTTTTCGCCTTCTTTCGTTAAAAAAAATCGGATAACCAATGGTTTTCCTGGAGCGTCTTTTCTTTCTTAATTAAATGTTTCTACATTTTTATGTGCATGCTCACCTTCTTTGTGCATCTATTTTGATGTCATTTAATTCTATTGAATGATTCAAGTGCAAAATTGCAACCCACTTCACAGATTACCCTTATGACTAAACCAATGTATTCCGTTCAAATTCGTTAGATTAAATTACATATTGTCTAATCATGATTTAGCTAAAGGCCTGTAGACTAGAAATGTGTATGTATGCTTATCCCACATGGTGCCTATATAGGACCTTTATTGTAGTCTTATTTCGCCATTAACCCTTTCCTGTGCAATCTCTAGTTTTTACGTCCCTGTAGTTTTATACTTGAGAAAACATTGCAGAAACAAGCAACTAGCAATTTCTTCGTTTTCCACAACATTTTCTACCCTACTGAATGTTTATTTTTCAAATCAAATCCAACTTTCGTCTGCAAGACATTTAAATTTGGACAGGTCTAAAAATATGTAAAATAGGAAAGAGTTAATGGACGTGTTAATAACTATCTCGGAACCACTTAAATACCCATCTCGGTACCAAGTGTAGCCTATGTGAGCATGCTTATGCCAATATGGATCCGATACGGAGGTCATGTATATAGGGCAATACGGGTTCCATATAGGTCAGAAATGGGTACTTTATCGCCCATAGTAGTCCAACAAGTTTCCCAGATTAGACTCATATAGATTGTCGATTTGTGTATAATAGAAATCTCGGTTGTACATACCATCGGGGTCCGAGATGGCGGCCCATATTTGACCCATATAGATTCTCATATAGGTAGCTCGTGATTGCAATGAACCTTATTGAATTTTGGGGTCACCGAGTCAACTCGTAAAGTAAAATTTGTTCAGCTTGTTACTTATCAATTAAGGGGATTAATGTGATGGCGATTGTTTAGAAATTACCAACCAGTGGATAATTGACGGTAAGTGGCTCTCAACAAAGAAAGATTGGCAATTCAAATCATTTTTACGACAGAAAGTGACATTTTACTCAGACAATTATGTATGAAACAAATTTATTGGTTAGGCGACTCATTTTTTTTAACTACAGTTTATTCAAGCTGTAGTTACAAAGTTTATTTCGCCAACTAACCATTTTATCTTTTGTTATGTGTTACTCGCTATAGTTTGTGCGAAATAACACCATTTGATATTCTAGTCCAACTATCTGTTGGAGATCAGTGTCTGCCAGCGATCGGTCAATGTTCTTTCATTTTGGGCGATCTATTATTAACCCATTCCCTCACAATAATTCCTTTTAATGCCAATCAAGAAAAAAGCTTTGGAAGTATTGTACGAAATGAGGAAATTGCTTGTTTCAAACAATTTCTTAATTATCCGCAATGTTTTCCACCCAAGAAGACGAAAATTTAAAATTCCATCAGCTGTAAATTATTGTCTGCAGCTTCTTTCAATTTTGACCAAACTAAAGAATTGTTGCTTTGGAGTTGGTTAAAGCGGGGCCCTTGTGGAATGGCGATTACCTATTTTTACGTTTTATTTTATGTAAAAGATAAATGACAAGAACAGATAAAGAATGGCATGACTTGCATGCACGGATTTATGACAGAAAAAGACTAAATATGTCAGTAAAAGAATAACATCACAAAAACCACTCGCTGAGAACTCAGTACAATGATCTCAAATAACCCTATATATTTGACTACTCACGCTAACTAAGCTGTTCTCGGGTCACGCACGTTCAAAATGGTTATAAAACTGATCGTAATTAACTCCTTTTGAAGTGATCTTATGATGAAAGAATATGTAGTATTCAAAAGAAAAAAATCCAAAACTGTTTCCTGAGTCTCAACCAAGACCAAGACCCTAAATACCATCTTTGTCCAAACAGCTATATAGTTTTGTTGTTCGCGTGGTTGTAGTTCTGGTTGATGTCTGTTTTTCATTTCATATTTCTATTGTCCAACAACAGCAATGCCTATTGATTCTTTACCCTTGGCTTTCAGTTTGTTAATGGCGGATAAAAGAGAATAATGAAAAACAAAGCTGACAATAAGTCGAGACTGTTATGATTCTGACAAAGATACATAAAGAATTATCTCCCTTAGTAATGACAGTTGCTCTTTTTGAAAATGGATACTTTTAGTAATACCAAAGACGTCTTTAAAAATCCAAATTTTGCATACGATAAGACTAACAATTACTCTGACGGCGAGAAGGTTATGACGATAAGTTTCTCCGAAAACACCCGAGCATAAACGAAGTACATCCGCGTGGATCTGATAATCGGTTTCTTAGATACTTCCGATTAGCGTTCTGGAAACAAAGCGAACTCTTTATGTTTAGATCTGTCTACAATTTGGTAATGGTTACAAAAGATAAATTTTTAACCCTTTAAAGTTCAATCCCTGAGTTTTATGTACCAGTGATTTTATTAATGAGAACAGAAAACATTGTAGAAATAAGAAGAAATTACTTGTAACAAGAAATTTCTTTCTTTTTTTCAAAAACATTTTCTTCTCTGCTTGATTTTTAGTTTTTTTGGTTTTCTTTTTTCCAATTAAATCCGCTTTAATTTTTTCGTCTGCAAAACTATTGAAATTGGACAAGTCTTATACTTTGCAAATATGAAAGGGTTAATTAATTTGCAACCTTTTTTATCGAAAATAATTATCGAAAAAACGTATAGTTTGTTAGGTAATGAAGCACGTTTATTCATTTTTTTTTTTTTTTTTTTTGGCTCCTAAGATTTACCAGACATTCACATTATTTGCAAATTTTGTATGTTACAAATACATGCATTATTTACTTACACGGAAAATTGGTGATCATCATCTTAAGTCTGGATCATTTATCTTGAATATTCTATATTGGTCTATATGACAGGCTAACATTTATTTTTAAAAAGTGTCATTTTTAAACATCTGGACAATAATATAACTGTTTAGACATCGGTTTTTGTTTAGAATTCAACGACAAAAACACGACCAGTACACTGATTTTTGGATTCAAATCGGTAGAATATAATATTCTTTAAAGTATTTCGTTTCAGACAGAATTGTTATTACCTAGTTTGAAACATGCCCTTAACAATGATTTGGTAATTAACTCCTTTTGAAGGGATCTTATGATGAAAGAATATGTAGTATTCAAAAGAAAAAAATCCAAAACTGTTTCCTGAGTCTCAACCAAGACCAAGACCCTAAATACCATCTTTGTCCAAACAGCTATATAGTTTTGTTGTTCGCGTGGTTGTAGTTCTGGTTGATGTCTGTTTTTCATTTCATATTTCTATTGTCCAACAACAGCAATGCCTATTGATTCTTTACCCTTGGCTTTCAGTTTGTTAATGGCGGATAAAAGAGAATAATGAAAAACAAAGCTGACAATAAGTCGAGACTGTTATGATTCTGACAAAGATACATAAAGAATTATCTCCCTTAGTAATGACAGTTGCTCTTTTTGAAAATGGATACTTTTAGTAATACCAAAGACGTCTTTAAAAATCCAAATTTTGCATACGATAAGAATAACAATTACTCTGACGGCGAGAAGGTTATGACGATAAGTTTCTCCGAAAACACCCGAGCATAAACGAAGTACATCCGCGTGGATCTGATAATCGGTTTCTTAGATACTTCCGATTAGCGTTCTGGAAACAAAGCGAACTCTTTATGTTTAGATCTGTCTACAATTTGGTAATGGTTACAAAAGATAAATTTTTAACCCTTTAAAGTTCAATCCCTGAGTTTTATGTACCAGTGATTTTATTAATGAGAAAAGAAAACATTGTAGAAATAAGAAGAAATTACTTGTAACAAGAAATTTCTTTCTTTTTTTCAAAAACATTTTCTTCTCTGCTTGATTTTTAGTTTTTTTGGTTTTCTTTTTTCCAATTAAATCCGCTTTAATTTTTTCGTCTGCAAAACTATTGAAATTGGACAAGTCTTATACTTTGCAAATATGAAAGGGTTAATTAATTTGCAACCTTTTTTATCGAAAATAATTATCGAAAAAACGTATAGTTTGTTAGGTAATGAAGCACGTTTATTCATTTTTTTTTTTTGGCTCCTAAGATTTACCAGACATTCACATTATTTGCAAATTTTGTATGTTACAAATACATGCATTATTTACTTACACGGAAAATTGGTGATCATCATCTTAAGTCTGGATCATTTATCTTGAATATTCTATATTGGTCTATATGACAGGCTAACATTTATTTTTAAAAAGTGTCATTTTTAAACATCTGGACAATAATATAACTGTTTAGACATCGGTTTTTGTTTAGAATTCAACGACAAAAACACGACCAGTACACTGATTTTTGGATTCAGATCGGTAGAATATAATATTCTTTAAAGTATTTCGTTTCAGACAGAATTGTTATTACCTAGTTTGAAACATGCCCTTAACAATGATTTGGTCATCTGTTTATTTCTTATATGTCATGTTAAATCGCCCAGTCTAAAAAACGTACAGGACTTTGAATAAAGTGTTTTCTGGCTATTCAGTTCCATTTTGGTCTAACTTAAAATTGACCAAAGTCATTCAAAGAATCAGTCGACTAATAAAATCATTTATCTGGACCAGAACTACGATATTGTCCGACATTTATTGAAAACTAATTCGTTGGATTAGCGATCGATCTAAACGTCATATCTACAGTCGTAAAAGCTGTAGTTACGACGTTTAGGTCCCCAACCAAACATTAAATTTTTTTGTTGCATGTTACTAGTTGTTAATTTTGCAAAAGACCCTCGAAGTCGAAATTTGTATCGGAGTCAGTGGTCTTAGCTCGTAAAGACAGTCGGCGGGATTAAAGATCCGTCAATGACTGGTTAGTATGAATATAATAGAGATTCTTGTGAAATAACCGACGTTATAACAGTCTGCAACATTTGCGTGGGAACTTGATTTCTTGACACTGTAAAGTTCTAAATAGTGTTCAAATAATTATAGAAATCATATCGATGGGTCAGCGCAAAACAGTTGTAACTGCCTATAAACATATAGGTAGTTATAATTGTTATGCGCTGACCGTTAGATATAATTTCAATAATTATCACATATAATTTCGAGACAGCACTTCTTTCTTAACCCTTTACCAGACAGTACAATTTTAGACTGATCCAACTGAAAAGGAGTTGCTGACAACAATTTAAAGCTAACGAAATTTTAGATTTTTTCAGCTTTCTTCGTAGAAAACATTGTGAAAATGAAGAAATTACTAGTTCTAGCACATTTATTGTTATCATTATTTTACTATTATTATTTAATTTTACATAATATTTTCCCCAACGTTTTTTCTTGAGAGACATTTTAAATGCGTCATTTAGTGGGAATAGGTTACACAGTAAAGACTGAAGATACATAGAGGACGATTTAAATAGATATCATAAATTATTACATTCTGTATGAAACACCTCAAACAAAGAAAACATCAGAATGATAACAAACAGTATTGACTCTAACTTTAATTATGGCATTCTTGGTATTAAACGTCCTTGATTTTCAAAAACTAAACTTATTTACAAGGAATTTAAAATTTAACCGACATGACTTTTTAAACAAACCACTGTAAGCATTTTATTTTATTTTGATGACATAGTGTTTCAGGACAGTTCCTGAAAATTTCAAATCGTTCATACATAGTGGAAGTGAACTTCGACATTAGTCGATATTGTTGGTTTTGCGACTTAGACATCACAACTACAGTTTGAATGAGCTGTAGTTATGACGTTTAGGTTTTCAACTAACCACTTTACTTTATTGTTACATATTGCTGACCATTTGTTTTCCAGAATGACGCCGCTTAGTCTTATAACAAGAAAAGAAACTTTGGCTTTTCTTCACACACACAGTATTAAGTTCGAAGCCTGGAGCTCACAAAACGAACTAGCCAACCATCTGACATACACATTCGGTCATTTTTTCACTCTTTAAAGTTTTTGCCTTAGATAGTTAGTATTCTAGGTTAGCAGGGGATGTGGTACTTGTCGCATTTTGAAAATGTGCATTTTCTGGGAATAGTACCGGCAAAGAAATCGTGGTTAATAGAACGTTTTCAAAATTAAAGAACAGAATGGTACGTCCGATTCATTGTGATCACAAAATACGGAATATCATAAAATTTTATAAAACGAAGTCTGGTTTATAAATATGTAAAGTAGTTTTAGCGTTTTGACTTTTTTCATCGGACTTATTTTGTGTACACATTTTATATAATGATCTGCTCGGCTTTGACCAATCCTTAAGCTAAAAGTAGGTCATGACAAAGTTTCACTGACCGTGGGCTTCCTCAGTATAACTATGAATAGAGTAGAGCTCGAGTAGAGTATTATGTGTACACATTTTGCATAATGATCTGCTGGGCTTTGACCAATCCTTAAGTTAAAAGTAGGTCATGACAAAGTTTCACTGACCGTGGGCTTCCTCAGTATAACTATGAATAGAGTAGAGCTCACAAATACCTAACTTAACCCATACCCGAACAAGAAAACTTTAGACTGATCAAAATAAATGTTGGTCTTTCGGGGTATAAACATTGTTGATAAAGAGGAAATTGCTTGTATTTTGAGGGAATGGGATACGGCGACTTGACTGGCTACGCGAGAATGTGTCCAAACAGAGAGATATGACACCTTTGATAAAAAAAATGACTAATAACAAGTTTTCCATGCCTTTAACACTGCGCAAAACGTGACTCGAGCAAGAAGCCTGAAGGAATGGTTGCCATTTCGTTTGCTTTCCGCAATATCAAATTACTCGTACTTTTACAAAATAAATTGTAGATACACACATGCCAGGATTCTTGAAAAGTGTTATGTTTTCCCATAAAACTAAATCTGGAGGAGAACGTTCATAATTAAATATGACACGTTCTTCTTAATAATTGTCACAGAATTAATAAAATTCACTTATAACTTTGTGGTGGATATCAAATGAGACATTACGCATTATTACATGGGTTTTCAGCAAGACTTATTCATAATGTCAAGTTTTCATGTTTCTTGACCATCGGAGAAGTGCCAATCGAGCAAGGGCGACACCCTATTTCCTGTAGCCATTAATGGTCATTATTGTAACTGATGACAAATCGATGTGTCCGACCGCAGAAAGACTTGCTCTCGTGAGCATTTAGATTAACTTTGGACATCATCAATTACATCTGGAAATCGGCTTGGCCGGCATTGGTATACGATTTAATAATTACGTGCCTGTCTAACCTATTATAACTACGGCTTAGGGAAACACTGTCGTAAGTGCATATATTCATATAAGCACTTACGATAGTGTTGCGCTAAGCCGTCGAAATTTATAAACAATACTTAAAATATAGACCCCATCAAATAAGGACCATTGTTGGGATATTTTTCTTGAATACTTTCAAGTAAATCATGGCTACTTTGACTCCTCCGTCGTTTTTATGCACTGCCGGGTTAAAGTAAAGTCGAATCCCCTTGGAAATTTTCATTTACTCTATAAGGATATAAACAATTGTCACGAAGTGAAAGTACAAATATACAATTTAGTGAACCACTGTTTTGTTCTCACAAGACAAGGGAAAGATAGAGAAAGGTCCTTAATGAACGAAGTACATGAGACGACATGCTGATATGATTGTAGAAAAAGCATCATTTGGTTTTAGCGACAGCCGCCAAGACGAACACTGTAGCTCACGAGGGAGAGTTTTGTTTTATCGGTGTTGTTATGAAGTGCGGCCAACAAATGCCCTCATAAAGGAACTAGGTACATGAAAAAACAATGGCGGTAAACGCCGTTCACCCCTCTTTCATCCGTGTTTATTAACTATATTATAAGTGATGACAATTTGGTGCCCCAATATCTAGAGCTTAGACAAAGTACCTCGTGGTCCCTAAACAGTAGTACTTTCGTTTGAAATACACACTTCACGTAAAGCTTTTTGCACGAATACAAGGGATATAGTATGGAAGTGGTCCGTGATAGCCATCGCCGTTTTTCTTATTCGTCAATCGAATTTGGTAATTAGATCTACTGCTTTCTGCGGATTCAACGATTAAGGTAGACCAATATTTTGCCTGAAAAGGTAGATCCGTGAAGAGCTTTTGGTCGCCACAGGCAAGTAAACCCCATGAAAGAGATTTAAAAGCTCAGATTGAATGAGCTCTAGTTACACCGTCTAAGTCGCAAAAACGATGCTTCACATAAATGTTGGCAAGTGTTGGAGTCAAAGTTCACTTCCGGTCTAAACAACAGATTTGATTGCTCGATTGATTCTTTGACTAATAGACGTAATGAATGAACGTCGACTCAATTTTCGGGAGATCTAATCCTGTTTATCATCCACTTGTCAGACGATAGATAGATTCTTTTGAAATTGATCTATATACATTGGCACCATTTGTAATGCGTGCAATCCATCAACATCGAAAGCAATTATGATAAATCAAGATAAGTTAATAAAATTATTCTTGGAAACGAGATTGAATTTGAAGAATCCCACCAACGTAAATTACACTTTCTTCTGTATTCCCAAACTAGTCGTAACCAATAGCTTCAGAAAAGATTATGGAAAATGAAGAAATTGCTTTCTTCATTGTCCTTAACGTTTTCTACCCAAAAGTTGAAAATTCCATGCAAAATTTTGCCCTTGAAGTTGTTGTCTGCAACTCCTTTCTATTTGGACCTTTTAATATTGGATTTTTTTCAACTTTCTGGGAAGAAAAGATTGTATAAAATGAAGAAATTGCTTGTTGGAAGCAATTTTTTCATGTTACACTGAAAACGTTTTGGTCAATGAATAAATTAATTGTTACAAGCAATTTCCTCATTATCCACAATGTTTTCTACTCTAAAAGACAAACATTTTAAAGATTTCATCAACTTAGAGTTGTCGTCTACAACTTCTTTGAATTTGGACTGGTCTAAATTTCCATTGTGTGGTAATGTGTTAAAGTATGTGTTGTAAAGTAAGTAAGGTTATTATTCCGAGAAATATACCTCACTTTTTTCAGATATTCCAAAGAAAAATTACGTTCTAGTTTGAATTAATGTATGGCTGTTAGAAATGACTCCATTTGATCAGAGTTTATCAGAGTATTCGAAATACCAGTCAATATTTTGTCACATTTCATTTAGGTAATACAGTTACGAATCTCTCTGCCATTACCCTCCTGTGTTCTCGAATAAACTATTGACCCCTGGAAACCGATAAAAAGATTGGAAAATGTCAATACCGATATGAAAAAGCAATTAATACCACTGGCAATTTGTTTTTATCCTGGACTTGTAAAAATCCTGCTGTGTGCTTGCCCTTTAATGCAAATTGTGGATTTGGAAGCGGAACCGTTTATATCTCTTAGCCGTTCCGTGACTTTCTGTTTGGCATACACTCTGCATGACAAAAAAGGCTGAAATACAAGATTAATTAATACTCGTAAGACATACGGCCATATTATAGTGTTTTTAACTACTGTATCATGATAACAACGGTAGCTAACTCAAGAAAACTCATAACACATATTAGAACGAGTAAATTGAAAATCTGAGACAAAGTAGTAATATACAACAATTATTCAAAAGCAACATAACACCACAGCCTCATTTACTTGTGAAAAGCGGTCAAAAAGTATTCTTGGTGTAAACTGTTATATACAGTATGAGCTCCAGGGCTAGTGCAGGATGTTGACCCTCAAAAATATAAAAAATATCATCTTTAGAACCTCAGAAATTTCTCCAAGGAAGTCAGTTTATCCCCCATGGGAGAAATGTTTAAGGGTCAAAACAGGTTTGATTGGTATCCCTCAGTTCTCCATTGATGTACACTATGTGCTTTTGAGATCTATACTAATTCATTGCTTACTTCAAATCTTTACATGAAAAGGTCGGTTAGGGTTAGGACTTAAATCTTCAAATTTGTACTCTAGATTAGCACCTTTTGTTGTTTTGACCCTATCGAAAGCAATTTGACCCCTAGAATTCAAGGATGGATGAGTCAAAGATACCTACATTTCAAACGCTAGCATCGGCCCTGAATACACAGTAAAGCTCATTTGCATAAGGAAATTTAACTATAAATGTACATTATCGCATAATAGTTTTTATTAGCCCGAGATTGCGTAGCAATCTGAGGCTAAAGTCACCACGGTAATATTTCAACCCAAGCAGAGTTTAATGTAAAAATGTAAAAACATCTAACGCAATAGATATAATATTCTGCCAAATGGAAAGTAGATCGTGGTGAATTACATGACTTCGAGTAAAAATTAATACGCCCGATTGAGGCGAGAAGAACGACGGCGAGATATGCCTCATTGAAAGCTGTCCCTTCATGTACAGTACTTTCGTGTAAGTGATCTGAATTTGTCAAAATTATCAAAACTTGATGAGTTAATTGACAGAAAGAAAGGCGATATATAATGTATTGGAAAGTATTTATCATATATAATCATATCATATTGTTAAGAAAAAATAAGGTGTTTGTTTTAAACAAAAAAAAGTATTACTTATTCTAGAGTTACAATGTTAAAACGGTGCTGTTAGACGAAGTTTCTGTATAAAGCTGATAAGCGAAGCTGTCGGTTTAACGCACGATTGGAATGTTTTAACATTCGTAGGATCATATTCGCACTGTCTGAAAACAGTTTGGTCGTGCTCGGACTTTGTGGCTGTATATTTTTCTTCCAAATTCTACCCGACGGATGCAACGTCTACATATCGCTTTTGAGAGGTGTACATAATTATGTTAACCTGGTTAGCGACCATCCGCCCTCCCTCGCTCTTTCTTTTTACCTGTAGATTATAAGGTGCATATTTATATGACGAAGTTGGTCTGTGTAGTAGATAGCCTCACAGTTCGAATCTGGCTACACGCTCCATTCCCCCATCTCTTTCCCTCTCTAGCTCCCTCTCTCTAGCTCAACTGGCTGAAAGCCAATGGACTTTTGTCATGATGTGGTGTCTGTCGTCCGTTCGTCCATCAACTTTTATTTCAAAAATCTTCTTCTCGGAAAATACTGAACATGATTCCACTAAAATTCATTGGAAGGATCCTTTATCAGATTCCTTCAAAGCATTTTGATCGGGTGAAAAATATGTAACGATATATACATGTCAATATATCGCTATGATACCTCAAAAGCGGGAAGAAAATTATAGTGGGCAGGTTGTGTACCCTAGCGCACAAATTGGGAGATCTGCGCATAATCGACAGTAGATTTTGGTGGAAAGTGACACCTCCGATAATCTGACCATCAAACTTTTTCTGCCCAGGTTATACATCTCATGTATACATATCTCAGGCTTTCTGCGCTTTTAGCGCTTTGATTTTATACGTATTTGCTTTAGCTTGAGTGAGACAAAAACTTTAAAGTTAATATCTATAGAGATAATCTCGAACACTGTACCAAGATATTTTCACGTCCCCGAGATAGAGGCAATTGCTTACACCTACTGCTACCCGATTGCACAGAATGGAAGACTTGCCTATGAACACACTGGTGAAGTCCCGCACCCGTGACCTAATTACAATGACAATACTTTTTTTCTGTTCGGGAATTCTTATCAGTTGGAAATAGAAGAAATGATAATCATTTTCTAGGATTTTTTGTTTATATTTTTGATAATGTTTATTTTTTCGACACTCTATTTCGATAGCAAACAAAATCAGCCATTAAAAACGCCCCCAAATAATAGCAATTCGAAACCAGGACGATTGGCACTTGACAGGCATTTCCTGTTACATCACAATTTAAAATCGTCAGACGACATTTGATTTCCGGCCCAGCGACACGTTTTGTCCCATGTAAAAATCAATGACAGTGCCGTTATTTTTTTGTGGTGAATCCGAACGACATATTTTATCTGAAGAAGAGGATACTCCAGCTGATATTTGAAGAACAATGTATTTAAGAAATGAAAAGATTCTTTTTTTGTATTTAAAAACTTAATCAAACTGTATACGTGAAGCAGATTTATACATTACTGTGACTAGGTTGTTAAGATCATATTTCAATGAAATCAAAAATACTTTCTTCATTTCTTATAGTTTAATATCATTTAGAAAAAGTAAGTATATATTACTAGTTTTGATTTACCCTTTCCTGTTTAAACCCGGGATTTTACGTTTCTGTGATTTTATACTTAAGAAAATATGGTGGAAAATGGAGAAATTGCTTGTAACAAGCAATTTCTTCTTTTCCAACAATATTTTCTACCACATAGGGTGGTTTTATTTCAAATTACATCCAATTTTCATTGTCATCTGCAACCTCTTTCAATTTGAACCAGTCTAAATTTTCAAAAAAAATGGGAAAGGGTTAAAATCTTATGGGTCTACTTTGCGCGCAAGGATGCAAAATATTTGCGTGCTTAAAAGTTAGTTCATGGAAGTTTCAGCTATTCAAACGCTTGAATCTTGACAGACTAAACTAAAATTAAATCATGTGTTTATGGTACAGGTTGAAATCAAACATAACTAAACATGTACAAATCAGGCAAATTTCGAATAATTACAATTAAGGTCCAGAATTCAGACTTTGAAGTTATTGAGGTGGTTTAAATAATGTTGCGAGCGTATTATTTTATAAATACAAGTGTACATGTTCATAATGATAAAAGACACAATATGTTCGTTGCAAATCTCTCTTTTGATCAGTCTTTCACGTTCTACACAATAAAAATTCTTCTACCGGAATCAATGGATCGCTTGCCACGCCCATTGACCTCCGAAAGGATGTTTGACTAAGATATCAAACGGTAAATATCTTGCAATAGTTAAAGTCAGCAATAATTAAGAAATAAATAATGAAATGGTTCGCTGTGGCCTTAAACGTCAAAACCACAGAATCTTTCTGATGGACTGAAGTCGAACCTTTTAAATTCCGCATCCAAGCCCTATAACACTTTTCTATATCAAGTTAATTTATCTTTTCGAAAAAAATGAATGAAAGTACCTCTAAAATAAAACTGGGTCCGAACATTTTTGGGATTATGACCCTTAAAAGAACGAGTAAGTTTAGAGTTCCGAGGCCGTAATAAAGATGATGTATAGGAAGAAAGCTTCAACCTCAAACCACGACAAATCTACCTGGATATTCGAATAAGGTATGCCTACATTTATATTATTGTTTATTATTCATATCAATTGATAGGTCACTTGCGCCGCCCACTAACTCCACAAACCGTGCAAACTGAATCCGTTGGAAGTTCCACTTCCATATAAAACGGCGTTATTTTGCAAACTTTATGACTGGTAAAATGGAACCAAAAATGTTGTTTTTGCGACCTAAATGTCGTAACTACAGCTTCAATAAACTGTATTTACGACGTTTAAGATACCTTGCTGCAATGTATAAAACATTTCTCTGTAAATTGAATTTCATTTTAAACCCATCCTGAAAATATTCTTCAAAAGTCGAGTTGACTTAGGTTTTGTGTATATACGAGGGGTGATTTAAAAGTCCATGGACTATTGCAATGAGAAGCGGTTTAACCTGGAGTCAATGTATTAAATAACTATACGATGACCAGCATAGTCCAGCTTAGAATTACTCATAGTTGGTAGTATACGAATATGATTCTGTCAAACAACAGAGAGAAAAACCCTAATATCACTAGAACTCGTATACCTCAATCGACTGATGGCGGCTGTCAATCAAAGAATTAATCGACAAATCAAATCATTTATTCAGCCCGGATCTGAGCTTTCAACTCCGACATTGGCCATCATTTTTGTTAAACAGCTTCGGTGGTTTGTCGACCTAAAGGTCGTTATTACAGCTTATTCAAGCGGTAGCTACGACGTTTAGATCGCCATTCAACCGCTCAACTTGTTTGTTTCATGTTCCTGGCCATAAGCTTTGCAAAATAACGCCATTAAAAATCGAAGCGGAATTTCCAGTCGGAGTCAAAGGGCGGGGCATAGGGAGTCAGTGGGCGGGGCTAGCGATTGGTCAATTGGTGCGATTATATGATAACGATTTTTGCCATAAGCCACGAACTTTTTAGCCGCCGCTCCTATATCATCGAGGACATAAAATAGAAAGTATGTGGTTTATCTAGACCTTGACGTCGTAACAACTACTTGAATAATCTTTAGTTAAGGCGTTCAACACGCACACAAACGAAACATTTGGCACAATAAGACGTCTCCTCTACACTTCCGTTCTAGATCAATCATTCGTTTGGTCAGTCAACTCAAAAGAATCATGACCAATATTTTCAAAATACTAACACAGCCCTCGTTCGAAATCTCATTTACGTTCTCCCCAAAGACGGGTTTTTTTCCAAAGATTAATTGCAAATGAGAAATGAAGCATAGTCGATATCTGTCTTGGCTGTTTTTCTTCTTTAAAGACAAAAGCAAATTTACAGTGCTGAAATCTTTCAAAACAACATCCTGTTTCTGGATTTAATCCAAATAGAACTTTGGTCTCTTCTGAAAACTTCGTGACACACTGAATACTTTTCGGAGTTAAGTCATTTTTGAAAATAACGATTGTTTTATGCACGAAAGAAAAAGAATTGTGGAAAATGATGAAAATTGTGGATTTCAGCATTTTCTTCTCTTTTCACAATATTTCAACTCTATCCAATAAAGAAATTAAAGATTTGACAAAATTTGGCAGTTCTTCTTGTTCGCGAAAATATACAATGATTAATATACAGTAAATCTTGCATTAAACGACCACTCATTTGCCGACCAAAAAGTGGTGTTAGAGAATGGTCACTTAAAACACAATTTTTTGAAACATATGAAGGATTGGTTCGCTTGAATACATAAGTTATTACAGAATTATCGCTAAATCCCATATTGCTGGAACACATTACGATTCTAATGAGTTCCCACAACATGGTTTTTAGAAATGATATGTGTTTAGAAAAAACGACCATTTCTTTCTGAGAGCTGTTGTTTTGGAAAAGGAGATTTCGATTGTGGCCGCTTAAAGGAAGTGATCGCTTAATAGGGGTGGTCGTTCGAACAAGATCGACTGTTTACATACTTACCATGTCTACCAGATTTTGTTTGAATGGGGTTTTACGTCGCTTTCAAAAATCTTTCAGTTATATAGCGGCGGCTTGAGCACCTAACAATGGAATCTTGGTATTTCTCACAACAGTACTACCATTACATACTTTCCTAGCCTCCAGCTGCTATCCCACATATATCTACGATTATCGACCCATAGGTGAGAGACAAATTGTCGAAAAGGATGAGTGCCGCCGTCGGGGATCGAACCCGAGACCTCTAAATTGACAGTCCGACGCGCTTCCAACTGCGCTATGACGCTATGCCTACCAGATTTAGCCGAACTTTTTACAATCAAATTCCTTTTTGGGGCATTTTATTCTTGTATCACCTCTTCCAAGAAAGCACTTTCCATTCTTGTCCTGACTGCCGAATCTACCGCATGAAAACTAGGACTCGTCTTGTTAAGGGGGTGCGGTATCGGAAATATCGTCGTTGGGCGATCAAAATCTCATAACTACAGTCTGAAAAAGCTATATTTACGAGGTTTTCACAGCCTAACGACGATATTATTTTCCTAGTAAGACTGCGCAATTTGAAGATATACCAATGAATCAGATTTTCTATATGAAATTAAATTGTCATTCTTTCTTCCCTAAATGACCTAAGCAAGATCATACATATCGACGTTTGGCCACCAAAAGCGTGTAACTGCAGCTTAAATAAGCTGTAGGTAGTTTTCGTCGCTAAGCAACGCTATTTTCCGAAGAGTCGCTTTAAAAGAATACTGTACTACGTGAAAATGAAACAAACATAAAACGACAATTTTTAATAGGAGGACTTCAACAGATCTTTTTCATTTTAGTAAAACAAGTGTGGAAAATGAAGAAATTGCTTGATATAAGCAATTTTTGCATTTTCCACAATGCTTTATAAAGCCCTTTTCTCGGGGTTGGGCATAAAAGGCGGAATTGTGTAGAAATAGGTTCAGTATACGGACGATATAAGGTTGAAAAGTTTCGACTTCATTTCGTTCTGGTTATGTAACAAGCGATTTCTTCATTTTCAACCTAGTATTCATTGGTTCTTTTCTTGAAGAACCTTAAAAGCGGAGGTTATACCCTTTCCTTTATGATAAACCCGGGATTTTGCGTCACTGTGATTTTATACTTGAGAAAACATTGTGGAAAAAGGAGAAATTGCTTATAATAAGCAATTTCTCCTTTTCCCATAGTGTGAGAAATTGCTTATAATAAGCAATTTCTCCTTTTCCTACAGTGTTTTCTACCACATAGGGTGGTTTTATTTTGAATTGCATCCAATTTTCATTGTAGTCTGCATCCTCTTTCACTTTAGACCAGTCTAAAATTTCAAAAACCAGGAAAGGGTTAAGCAATACATTTAATCGCCCAAACCCAGCACTTGTGTAACCCAGGAATCGCACGAATTAGTTAACGTCACTGTGATATAGCTGAAAGATTGGTCAACAAAACGACTTTTACCCATTTCCCAAACGACAAGATTTTAGACTAGTCCAAATTGAAAGAGGTTGCAGACGGAAAAAAGGGCCATGCACTCAGTTAATAGTCCGCTAATATGTCATCCATACCGCAACGGATTGAAATATAAAACCTGAAGCATGAATATGAGAAGTTCTTCCGTTAGCATTTCAAACGGGTTTGTGACAAAAGTAGTTTGGTGGTTTAAGGTAAGTTATTAAGTTTTAATGCTCATATAATGTATCTTGAACCATAATTATCATGTCCTTAACTTTTTGTATCTTGTCAAACAAACAAAAAAAGAAATATATATTTCATTCCTTGGTTTGACAAGAATCTTGTCATTTAGCCCATCGCAGAGGTGTTTGGTGAGAGTAATGATCAACAACTCTGCTTTGAGATTGGTCGTTTTATTTGGCAATTAAGTCGGCAATGGGAAGTAATCACGAAAAGCTTTGTCGCAGTATACTTTGTGTTATTTCTCTTTTTCGCAAATAAAGGTAAATATCATTGCATTAAACTTCGGAGTGTTGTTGTTGTTTGCAAACGTTAGTGCTGTTAGCATGTGTTTTGATAACAAGCGGTAGATTTATACACCATAAACCTTAGCTACAAGTTAACTTTGAAGGTGCTAGCAAAATGTCATAATAAATATTTTATCAAAGATGTAGCTACGACATTTTGATCGCACACCAAAGACAAGATATCCGAAATCTTAAACTGTTTCGTTGCATTTGAATATCGGAAGAGGCCATTTCGAATGTGAAACTCTGTAACGTTACATTGTATAATAGGTATTTTTCTTCAAGGCTTGAATAATTCTCTTGGGTCAATCAAATGTAAGAAATTTACGGATTTTTAGCCACGCCTTCTGACCTCCGACGGGATATTTCGACTGAGATAATAAACGGTTTTTTAATATATAGTCAGGGGAATAACATAATCAGCAAATCATTGGCCGGCGACATATACATCGTAATCGTAACTTGAATAAGAAGTAGTTACGACATTTTTAGACGCAAAACTAACATAACTATTTTACATTAGTTCAAAGTTCATTATCTGTATAAATGAATGATTTGCCAATCGATTTCTTCAATGGCTGCGGGAATCCGTCAATAACTTTATACAGTTTATTTATTTTGAAAAGGGACCATTGGTCTTCTTGTTAATAATCTTACTCAGCAATATTTTTTCTAAATATTCATATAGACTTTCATGCAATTGATCGACTAGGTCAATCTAAGAATCGGTCGACCAATCAAATCGCTCATTTAAGAGTGGAAAATAACTTTGAGCCCCGAATTTCACATTAATGTGAATTAGTCTTGTTGGTTCGTCGTGGTTTGGGGGCTTTCAATTTGTTGTACATTTATCATCTTGCTTAAGATTTGCACAGAAGAAAACTTTATTTGACCCGAGTGTATGATTATGTTCCACCAATGAACCTATATCCCAAATATGAAAAATCATCGCACAGACAGTGTTTATGTGTATAGAGTTAGTACAATGCTTATAAAGTAGGTAAAGACAATGTTTATCAATATCCACGGCTGTCCCTTTTACATGTTTCAATTCTTCGTTAGTTGATCATATTTGGTAGTTAACTGGGGATAAATCTAAAGCAATCGATTTCTTATCCGATAACGTTCAGTTGTCCTTGTGAAATCCATTTCTACGGTATGACAATAATCGTGCCCATTTACAACTGATGTAGAGATAATTTTATGAAAGCGTTATGACTAAGGGTAGAGATAGACATGCCTATGCATCTAAGGCATTCATTTATACGGGCATCCCTGATAACGCAAGTGTCATTTAACAGTGCGTATGCACAATTTTTTGTTTGTTTTGTTTTTTTGCTGTTGTTGTTGAATTAAAAGTCAGCAAAGCAAGATGACGTCTTCTCGAATGAGCTACGTTAATTCTCCTATGGATTACAAAATACCGTATTTTACCATACCAGGGAGGTTGGAAGAGTTATCTGATAAACTTAGAAATAAGGAGGTTTATGTATTTGTAAGCCCAGGTGGAAAACGAGTTCCGATAACTGCTTCCAAATTGTTTGATTCGTCTATAAATATAGCTAAAAAACTTGTCAAACTCGGATTAAAAAAGGGTGACGTTGTCGCATGCTCCATACCAAATACGATAGACAGTTTGGTGTGTTCTTTGGGAATTATTTCTGCTGGCTGTATTGTTTTGAACGTTTCAATTCCTGAAACTAACGTAGAACATCTAACGGACAAGTTATCAAAAACCGTAACGAAATGCATGATTGTAGATCCAGGACCGAACAATAGTGATGTGAATACGTGCATTAAGTTTATTGAGAAAAACTGGGGCGATGGTAATGTATCAAGCACAAGAATTCCGAGTTTGAAATTTCTTTTAACAACGACAAGCATTGATAGAATGAAGGTTGTTAATATAATGAACAACACAATTGATGTATCTGGTATAATATTGCCGAGAGTTGACCCTGAGGACCAAGCAGTGATGTTCACAACATCTGGATCAACTGGCCTACCAAAATTTGTACCACAATCACACCATGCAGCATTCATTGTTGGGAAACAGTTGAACGAGAGCATGCTTTTTGAAACAGACGATGTGATTTACACCGAAAGAAGGCTTGCCTGGATCGGTGGTTTCCCTTATATGTATCTTCACAATGGTGTTAAGACGGTCACGAAAACGACTCCATTTGCTACACTCAACGAACACTGTCTCTTCACTGCGAAAGTCATGGAAAATGAAAAATGTAACATCGCCTGTTTATTTCCAGCTACAATTACAGGACTTGTTGATCTATGGAAGGAAACCAAGACACCAAAAGTGATGTTGAAAAATATCCATAGTGGTGCGATGCCGGTAGCCGCTGTATGCATGTCTGCAATCGGCAGGTTTACCGAAGCCGTCACCAATTGTTATGGCTCCTCAGAGGGAGGATTTTTAGCAGCAAATATTGTAAACCAAAAATCTGAGTTTCAAAGCTATTGTTGTGGAATTCCGATAGCCGGTGTGGAGATAAAGGTTGTTGGCGAAAGTGGAATGATCCTTCCACGAGGAGAAACTGGTATGATTCATGTTAGGTCACCATCTTTGTTTTGGAATTATTTCAATGATCCTGACAAAACCAAAGAAGTTCTGTCAACTTCCCATTGGATGGATACAGATGATGTAGGATACATAAGCAATGATGGAAAACTTACTGTAAGTGGTCGAAAATCTGATATCATCCTGCAGTCTGGCAAAATCTTCGTACCAAGCAAAGTGGAAGCTTTCATAAAATCCCATCCGGATGTGTTAGACGTAATCGTTGTATCAATACCGGATGTAGCTAAATTCGCTTTAGTCTGCGCATGCGTTATTGGAAAGCCAGGTCGCGACCTTGCGGAGGAGACCATCAGACAGCATTTGGCAACTGAATACAGATTTTCGGATGGAGAAGCATTCGTTCTATCTGCACCCGAACATGTCCTGATTTACGATGATTATCCAAGACTCTATACTGGAAAACCGGACAAGAAACGCTTACGTGAAACTGCAATAGCAAGACTAGAAAAAAGACACTGATATACCTACGAAAATATAAGAATTGTTCATTTTACTTACAGCTTAATTCTAAATATACAAGCCTTTTTAGCCTAACATACCTATATACATATAATTTACAGGGTATATAAGAAAAGCTATTTCAGATATGTAACTGGTTTAAACAGCACATATTTGTCCGTAATTTTTTCTATTCCGTTGCGTCTGAAAAAAAGAACCTATACATTCAGATATAAATATCAGTAAGCGCTCGGCTTCGTATCTTTCGATCTAGTATCTGCGTATCAAGCAGTGTGGTAACGAATCTATACAAAAAAGCGAATAGAAACATTAACTCTATGTAAGTTGCCAGGTTTAGTATCCAAGATCTCTGCAGATATTCGCATACTCGAGGTTATATCTCTTTAAGCCTGAAATGTCCACAATATTTCTAGGTTTGTGTAATTTCGAATGTAACAATAATAGACCAATCACGAGGTCAATCAAATAAGCAGTCGACCAACGAAATCATTCATTTAGACAAGAAATAAGATTTTTCCTCAACCATTCGCCACCATTTTTGTTAACATTTTTTTGTTGGTTTGCGTCTTAAACGTCGTGACTACAGCTTTTTCAAGCTGTATTTACGATGTTTAGGTCGTCAACCAACTATACTACTGTAAAGTTAAATCAAAATTGTTACATACTACTGGCCTTTTTTTCAAAATAACGTCGTTTAAAATCGAAGCTGGACTTCCTGTTGGAGTCAATGGACGGGACCAGATGAGTCAGTTAGCAGGGCCAGAGATTGGTCAATTAAAAAGCCGAAGCGGGGAGAAATCCTAATTCTACATTTTTAGACCAGCAAAACCTTCTAAGGCATTCTCTTGCTTCTAGCTACCAAAACAACTGTACGGTTCTACTTTCAGGTTAAATTAGCCTAGGATGCCACCTATTAAATCGCTTAATCCGCTGAAAAAGTAGATCTAAATACCAAATATTGAATAAGAAAACCTGCGAAATAAATACAACAACGAACCATTCAAAGAACATATTTCACCTATTCTAGCAAAGAGTTTCACGTTAATTGTGGATATTAATAGAAAAAATATATGGTAAAACAGAACAGTCATCATTTGGTAAAAACCTATTCTAGCAAAGGGCTTCACGTTAATGTGAATGTTAATCAAAATACCATTGTTTTGGGACTGCTATTGAATTATCTAAGCACATGCTATGGTGGCACAGTACAATCATCATTTGGTGTACCGCTATAGAAATCCTAAATCCAATGAAAGGTAGAGCAATTAACCAAATATGATAAACGTATAAGGTAAATTTTTGGCAAAAGAATGATGCTATAACGAACGCTTTCCCAAACGTATTCCACCTAATCGGAGAAAGAACTTTGCGTGGAATGTAAATTCTAATACAAAATTCCTATGTTTTGTGACCACGGGTTGCTTTATCAAATCGCAAGCTTTCAAGAACAGTCATCCTTTATCCTTCATTATATGACTAGTTAATGGTATTTTTGTCATTTGGTAAATTAACTTGACCAAAAACTTTGCATCATATTGATTAGTTTTTCCCTCATTTTTTCCTGTTCGATAAGATATCAATCACTTAAATTAATCATCAAAGTTAGTGTTTGTGCTATGGTTCTGTAACAAACTGCGAATATTTTTTCGAAATCAATAGATGAAATTACGTTTATGTTAAAGACGACATAATTTCTATTTTGATGGTGTGTATATCTAATACCGGCGTAAACGTAATACCGGTGAGTGCGAAAAATCCAAATTACCGACGCTAGCGCAATTGAAAACTATTACTTCCATCCGGAGTCGTTTGTTTAGATACGGACTACTGAACAATGCCATTTGTACGGGAATATTCAGAGACATAGAAATATTTATTGGGGTATCTGTGACACATTTCTAGTAGCAGCAATGTTTTCATTAATATTAGAACCAGGGCCAAAGACGATCTAACCTTTTTAAGCCCACGTATCGATATATCGATGGATTATTGTTTTTGTCTTGTTTGTTTATCTGTTTGTCTTTTACTATGTTTGGCCAACAAAACTTTTAACCTTGAATGGTAAGTGATTGAGTCTTCATACTTCACTAGATTATTGCTTGGGACAAGACCTCTCTGTTGGTACCAACTTCAAGGTCATCAGTCAAGGTCATTTTCAAAGTCAAATATGTACAAACTTTAAACTTTGATATTTGTTTTACTATTGATTTCCATATTGTATTAAACAGCTCTTTCTGAAAAATGGTATGACTGGTGCATTTGTGTTAAACACATACCTCTTGTTCTTACTCAATTGTGCTTTTTCTCAAACTTCAAATTTGAATAAATATTCCATTTCTAATTTACATTAAATGTTGCCTGCAGAAATGCAGCTATTATCTGAAGTCAAATTTTAAGTAAATTGTCACTTGAGTACGCAGAAGTTTTATAATACTGGGCCCTGATTGAACTTTAGAATATTCCAAAATCAATAATTGAATTGAGAAACGATGAAGGTACATATTGCAAGTTGTTTCATTCTGCCTACTTGTGCAAATTGTTAGTATTTGTATTTATACCTACTGAAAATTGTTCGTAGAGCTACATGCTTGAAAAGTAAACGTTCAGTTAAAAACTAACATGTAAGTCTAGTATACGCTGTGAATTGCCCATCCGTTATGTAGGTGCCCGCGAAAATTTATCCTCTAACAGTGCTACCAAAATGAATAAATGAATGAATGAATGTAATGAATGAATGAATGAACGCCTGGTTCTTTAACGTGCTCGATGGATAGCACCGTCACACGGGGCCTCGGTTTAACGTCTCATCCGATTGATTGATTGAATTGTGTTTAACGCCGCTTTTAACAGTATTTCAGTCATATAGCGGAGGCTGGAGCACCTAACAAAGGATTCCTGGTATTTCTCACACCAATACTACAACTACACCCTTTCCTAGCCTCCAGCTGTTATCCAGCTGGGGTTTACGATTATCCACCCGTTGGTGAGAGACAAATCTCGGAAAGAAAATGTGCCGCTGCCGGGGATCGAACCCATGACATCCTATGATTGCAGATTAGGAGTCTGGCGCGCTATGACGGCGGCACGTCTAATCCGAAAGACAATTAGTTAGTTAGTAAATATGGTCAGCCCAGGGCTCGAACCCGTGATCTTGAGGTTTATAGTCAAGTGCTCTACCAACTGCTTCTAACCGTTTCCTTAAATTGATTTCTTTTCTTTTCTTTTTTTTTTTTTTTTTTTTTGAACTAAAAGAAAAAATAAACAAAAAATGATTTGGATTTTTTTTTTCGAAAATAAAAAAACCCGCACACCTCAGTATCATCTATTTTTAAGATCAGTTTACTACTTTCTTCTTTACATCACCTGATTTATTCGGTGGATGGATTGGTAGCGTGACTTGTCGAAGAGAGGAAAAGTTTGATTGGTTCCTTATAATCTGTTTAAATCATGTGACCGGGCTGTTTTTCCTTTACTCCCTTTTGGTATTTCTTAACTTGTAAAATGCAATGATATTTTGCTGCTCACCCTTCAGCATCGACTGTTCAACCCTTTATCGAACACAACAAATATGAGAATTGGACTGAATTTTCAAGGAAATTCAAATCGTAGCAATAATTAAAACAGTTTCGTCTGCACTGTATACGTCCTGTTGGGATAGAGGCAGTTTTTCGGAAATTCGAACGCAAATAAAGTCGAGAATCTGTTAACACTAATTGTCCTTGCAACTAATAAAAAATGATTCTTAGTAATGTTTGTATAAGACTGAAAAAATCAAATATGAGCACTAGGGTACCTCGGCTCTTCATCGGCTACGAGATTAATCTCTAGTGTTATTGGTGATTTAATAAAGATGGACACTTTTCTATATCGATCTGGGAGATCTAATGCTTTTAGCTATGAATATCAATGTATCAATATTTACTGTACATGAGAAATATTTTGCCAAATCAGCAATAAGATTTTTGTATAACAGAATATTTGAAAATAATCAGACGTCGAATACAAAAGTATTAAAAAATCCATTTTGCTTTCCCATTCTAAAGCCAGGGTTTTAAGATGAAAATGATATCTGAAAAAGTAAACGTACGAGTGGACACAAAGCGTACCAACCAACATAAAAAGCAGGCTATACGTAGAGCTATAGTTCAAATAGACATAGAAAAGTGTCCATGCATTTGTATATAATAATGTCTTAACAAAAGAGCATCCACAGTTTACTCTTATTTGGTAATTTTTGTATCTTGGTGGACATACTGGCGATTACCAGTATGAATCGCTGAGTAAACTTAAGAGATGAACGGAATAATATTTGTTTTCGTGGAGGTAAAAAACGAAAAAAACTAATCACACTACATGAATACGCGAAACACATTTACATTAACCTAGCAGGATAGCTCTACAAACCCCTCTATTTAAGTACAAAGATTGTTAAGAATATCTAATGGAAACTAGGCTGCCGACCATGGGTTGGTGGTTCTATCTGACACCATGAAACGATCCCCGAGCGGACAACTATACTGTGTATCATGCGATGTGAATGATAAGGTAAACAAGATATGTGCTATTGGGATAACTCGTGCGGGCCAAAGTCCAAAGCAGATATCACGCGATGAGGAATTTGCCAACACTTTTAACCCATTAGCTGACGACAAAATTTTAGACAGGTAAAAATTTAAAAAAAGTTGGAGATCTAAAAGAAAATTTTATACAATTTCAAATGAAACTTTTCCATGCGGTAAAAATATCGTCGAGAAAGAAGTATTTTCTAGTTTCAAGCAATTTCTGTTTTTTCCACAATGTTTTCTCAAGTATAAAGTCACATCTGTGTAAATCCCTGGATTTACAGGAAAGGGTTAAATCGCCCATTTATGACAGCAATGTGGCACTCAGATGAAAGTTCGAAATTAATTTCATCTGGAAACATTTTATTTAGACGGAGCTACATATGAAAAGTTATAATCGGATCGACAAACTATTATCACTTTTTTTCCTTTAAAACAGCAATAACGGCTCAACAAATATCAGATTTTAGCTTAGAACGATTAGTCAAACGGCTCTACTGCAACTCTGTTCCATTAACGTTACCATGGCGTTGACTAGTTGACATATAAACACACCAGCTGCAGATCAGTTTAGTCTTATAGCAGAAAGAACCACGTTATTTATTTGCCTGTTTAACCCTTTTCCATTTTTAAAAAAAATAGACTGGTCCAAATTGAAAGAAGTTGCAGAATCAATAAAAGTTTGATGCAATGTAAAAGTGAAACCACCATGTGTGGTAGAAAATATTGTGGAAAATGGAGAAATTGCCTGTAACAAGCAATTTCTTCTTTTCCACAATGATTTCTAAGGTATGAAATTGAAGCGACGTAAAATCACGGGTTTGAGAGGGAAAGGGTTAAGACCAATAACAACACATGACAGTCTACTCTAATCTGTGCGAGGTACGGCTTTGCGGTGTAACGTTTGATGACTTTAGCAATGATTTTCACGTCCTGTCCCAATTCAAGGATTTTGCATTCTGATAAGCAAAAATAACGGTTCGATGTGGAAGAAATATTGTGGGGGGATTGCTTATTACAAGCAAGTTCTTCTTTTCTACAATGTTTTCCAAATCATGAATTCACAGGATCGAAAAGACATGGTTTAAACACATAAGGGTTAATGGTTTCTAATTTTAAGGGAACCCTTGTCCTTGTTACGTATTCAATTTTTAACCTAGACTTTTTTTAATTCAGATGAGGTTATTACATTTATTTACTAGGCTTCTGTCAAATACTCTTCACACCGTATCATAATGAAACAAATTAACCATCTACAAGGTATAGGTCATGGTTGGTTATTGAAATGACCTATCAAACGAAGAATCAATCAACCAGTCAAACCAGTTTTTAGGCCTCATGTGAACTTTTAAATCAAGCTTTGGTCGACATTTTTGTTAAACATTTTCGATGGATTGGAGACTTATACGTCGTAACTACAGCTTAAATGTGAAGCTACAACGTTTTTGTCGTCAACCAACCTTGGACTTTTTGTTGCATACTGCTATCATAATTTTTGCACAATAACGTAATTTAAGATCCTTCCTGTCTCGGAAGGAGCGACCCTCGGAGTCAGTTGGCGAGCCCAGTGTACCGTCAACTGACCAATCGTGGCAGCCAATTAATTAACTAGTCGACCAATGAAACCATTCATTTGGACCAGAAGAAAGTTTTGAATTCCGACATTGGCCGCCATTTTGTTAAGTTTATTTGTTGCTATGGCGACTTAAACGTCGTAACTACTACTTGAGTAAGGTTTAGGTTGACAAAGCAACCATTCTACTAGTTTTTACATGCAGAATTTTGCTGATATACGCCAGTTAAAATCGAAACGGGACTTCCTGTCAGGGTCAACTGGCGGGGTCGACGGAGTAAGAGGGGGGGCTAGCGAACCATCAACTGGTGTACTGGTAGTGACCAAATCGTAAGAATAGAAAACGCCTGTGACCGAGCCTTAGATAATCATTTATGCGAGGAAATTGCCGAGTTCATATAAATGTAAGTAGTCCGATATTATACACGTAATGTTCATGTACTATATTCAAATTTACTTTGTTGCAGTTTAAATTGTATGACATCCAGTATATCATCGGACGACTTTTCAAGTAGTATTTCAAATACGGAATTTCACTGGATTGTACCGGTCAACATTCAATTCAGTAAACAAGAAAACAGTCTAAATTTTCCCAATGATGGACCTTGTATCCCCTTTATTAGTCGTACAAGGTTTATATGGTGGAATATTTTTGCCTCTAGATTAGAGATAACAATATAAAGATATGTCGAAGCTATAGCTATAAATCAATATTTCCTGGAAATTTTAGAATAAATAAATTCATGATAAAATGTAACTTGTTTGCTAACTACTGACTTCGATATATAATTATTGCTATAAAATATCTAACTAGATTTTTTGATATACAGCAATAGAAAATCTAGACTTGTGAGCCTGTCCCATCTACGCTGCTCTCCACTATTGGTATAGGACAGACACGCTAGTCAAACGACATAGTGAACCATCGATTCGTAGAACTGTGCTTGAACATTACGATTCTCATTCCTTGGATCTATAAATGGAACCATCATACTTCGGGTGAAGACAGTAATTAATGTAGTATTTAATCGAAATGACTATAAAAATATGTCCGAAGCCATTAAACAAAATATAAGATTATCGCGATAGCTTTAGATTTATCATACTAATACTATTTCGTATCTTGTGGCAGAAAAGTGTAACTATACAAAAGTGCTTATGCATGGAGAACTGTTCTAAATTTGTTATGCATTACCTTAAAGGCGTTAAAAACATTATGACATGTTTTTCGCAGTGAACGCATATCAATGACCATCTTCGCTTTGACTGCATATAAGTTTCATTCACCTCCTAATGATGTCGTTGATTTTAGATGAAAATAAAGAGTCATCAATAGTTTAATTCGTGCAGAAATGACGGGCCGCGGTTTTCAATAAGAATTAACCGACAGACTAAGAAAATCATGTAATTAGATGTTCTTGAAGACTAGAATTTTGAACTCCGATATTTATGATAATTATTTTAGTTTGGTCGCACTACTGCTAAGTGACCGATAAACGCTAATTGGTTTGACCAACACAGTGGCACAAGTTGTTATTTTAAAGGTTAATGTTGTAAACAAGTGACATTTTATTTTTTCTTATACTTCTACGGAGATAAATGTCACTATTTTATTACAAACGTAGGCCATTAAAATCACGAAACTAACCGTGTTGTTCTAACCAATTATAGTCTAGCGCTCACTTAATAAGTGTCCCTGGCTTCATTATCATTTTAATCATGACAAATTATGCCGACGAATTAATTAGCAATGCATTTCAATCACCCAAGGCAACACAACAAGTTGTTTACTAGAACTTTGGCGTAGTCTCCTTTTTATTGAAATCAAAGACTGTCTTTAAAATGTCGTCTCTTCGAGTGAGTTACATTAACTCTCCCGTGACATACAAAACGGACTATATTACCATACCCGAGAGACTAGAGAAATTGGCTAAACAACTGTGTGAAAAGGAAGTGTATGTGTTTGTGAGCCCAGACGGAAAAAGAGAATCGATTACCGCTTCAGCATTGTATGCGGAGTCTACCAATTTGGCTAAACAACTGGTTACGCTCGGACTTCAAAGAGGCGATGTTGTTGCAAGTTGCATACCAAATAATTTAAAAAGTTTGATTAGTACTTTTGGAATTATTTGTGCTGGTGGTGTGGTGATGAATTTGGTAATGTCTCAGACAAACTTCGAGGTCATAAAAGAGGCTTTGAAAAAAACTGAAGCCAAAGGTCTGATACTAGACCCTGGTACGGACGACTCTGATCTGATATCTTGCATGAAACTCGTTGAAAATAATCATGGTAACGGTACTGTGTTCAGCAACATGATTCCAAGCTTGCATATTCTCTTAACAACAACAAATGTGGACGGATTTGATATTATTAACATCAAAGAAAACGTTAGACCCGACGCATTCGACGTTAGGCTACCACGGGTTGATCCAGAGGACACTGCAGTAATATTCACTACGTCTGGTTCAACTGGCACTCCAAAGTTTGTACCACAATCACACCATGCGATCATGATTATGGGCCTTCAAGTAGAAGAAAATATGCTTTATGTAACTGAAGACATCATTTACACCGAGAGACGACTTGCTTGGCTTGGCGGCTTTCCCTACACGTTTCTAAATAATGGAGTTAAAACTGTCACCAAAACGGCCCCCTTTGCTTCTCTTAAAGAACACTGCTTGTTTACAGCAAAGGTTATTGAGAATGAAAACTGTAATATAGCTTGCCTTTTTCCGGCTACAATTATTGGAATATCTGATATTTGGAATGAAACAAGATTACCGCGTGTGATGCTGAAAAATATCCACTGTGGCGGTTTTCCCGTAGCCGATGTATGTATGGACGCAATCGGTCGGTTTACAAATGCGCTCACCAATTGTTATGGCTCTTCCGAAGGAGGGTGTTTAGCAGCAAATATAGTAAGAAATAAGTCTGACTATCAAAGCTATTGCGCTGGCCTACCAACCACCGGCGTCGAGATAAAAGTAGTCAATGATGATGGAATGATAGTACAACGGGGAGAAACCGGTGTGATCCATGTTCGGTCACCGACTCTATTTTGGGGATATTTCAACGATCCGGACAAAACCAGAGAGGTGCTGTCTGCTTCTCACTGGATGGATACGGACGACGTAGGATACATTAGCAATAATGGCAAACTTACAGTGAGCGGTCGAAAATCTGACCTTATATTACAGTCTGGGAAATCCTTCGCTCCGAGCAAAGTAGAAGCCTTTATCAAGTCCCACCCGGATGTCCTAGACGCCGTAGTTGTCTCAATACCGGATATTGCGAAATTTGCTTTAGTCTGCGCCTGTGTTATCGGAAAGCCAGGACGCAACCTCGCCGAGACGACTATTCGACAATATTTGGCCACCGAATATAGATTCTCGGCCGGTGAAGCATTTAGCCACGCCGGACCCGAACATGTTCTAATATACGAAGACTATCCTAGATTATATACTGGAAAACCTGACAAGAAAAGTTTACGTGAAAATGCTATTTTAAGATTAGGAAAGTCTGTCTAATCTGACAATCAATTGAAATTAACTACTTGTCATCGAAAATAATAGAAAGAATGCAAATTCTTTCATCTTAAACCGCTGTGTTTGGGGAGATATAAGTACAGATTTTCTTCTGAATCGATATTTTTTTAATGTTGTGATAAGATAAATGACAGCGGATAATTGGCAGTGGAAATAAAGACCGAGTAACCATTTTAAATAACGTCATACAACTGTTTACAGGTGTTGTGATAAATTATTAGTCGACATGTTGACGATGAGAAAACTGCCCCCCCCCCCCCAAAAAAAAAAAACAACCCCAAACTATAAAACAACAACTACACCACCACGATAAAAAAACCAAAGAGGACTATGCAAGAATATCATACCACTGGTCAATTAACTGATCGCGGCTGTCAGTTAAGGAATTAAAAGACCAATCAAATCGTCACTTTTGACCGAAAGTGAACTTTGAACTCTGATATTAGCAAACATTTATGCAAAGCATTTTTGTTGGTTTGGCGACTCATACGTTGTAACTACAGATAATTCAATTTGTTCTAACGATGATTAAGTCGCCAACGAACCATTCCATTTTTTAAATATACTACTGGCCACACATTTTGCAAAATAACGCCTTTTAAAATCGAAGCGGAACTTCCTGTTTGGGTCAATAGGCGGGGCTGACGGAGAAAGCGGGTGGAGCCAGCGATCCGTCAATTATTTGAATACATTTTGTATAAAGAAATCAAGTAATCAGGTAGCTGTTGCACTAACAATGATGATGTGGTTTGATTTAAATCACGAATGTTGAGCTTGCGCCAGTTCTTTTAGTACTGTAGATGAACCTCACAACATTTCCCACGATGTTTTCTTCATTCACATACTAAAATACTCTTCACACAACCATAAAGGGGCGAAAAAGTTAAATATAAATGTCGAAGTTCAAAGTTCATATTCTGCCTAATTTGGAATGGGATGTTATGTGTTCGATCCCCGGCGGCGGCACATATACTTTCCGACATTTGTCTCTCAGCAATGGGCGGATAATCGTAAACCTAGGCGGGATAGCAGCTGGAGCTTAGGAAGGGATGTAGTGATAGTACTGGTGTGAGAAATTTCAGGAATCCATTGTTAGTTCATCCAGCCGCCGCGATATGACTGAAAATATATAGCATGAAAATACACTTTTTCACGAAATATGTTGTGGGACACCAATGCCCCCGAAATGGATTTTTTTATAGAATATTGACTTTGCAGGATGACCATGCCCTTGCTAGATGGCATTTACTTTTGTATCGGCAGATACAAATCGGTTGAGCTATCTTCATGCCAAATGTGAGTATATTTGTAAATTATAGAGTATGGTAGTTATAGTAAAATAGTTCAAAGGTTAAATATTTGAATAAAGTATTGAGGAAAAGAGTTACAAATTCGACCCTCCTTTATGAAGTTTTTCTCTCAAGGACAGGGAGAGAGAAAAAATCACCTCACACGACGTCAAGCTAGTCAACAAGTCTTGGGCTACCTACTCATTATTTTCCCGGCCATGTATGGTGAACGTGGTTAACCCTTGTCATGCTGAACCAAGAATATTCCGGTTTTGGCAGGAGGTGTAGACTAAGATCAGACTGCACTTATGTGCAGGCTGATCTTAGTCTATACCTCCTGCTTGTATTTTTCCTGCCACAGTTGTTTATGAAGTTGATTTCTAAAAGAAATATTGATTTTTGAACAAGTTCTACACTGCTTTCAGCCCTTTGATTATACAGCAATTCAATTAAGTGATTCATACAGCATGACAAGGGTTAATCTATCATTTGGTAGGGATGCATTAGAGACTCAGTCAAAATCTAAATCTTCAAAAATGCCCTCTAATATTCATACTAGCTTATCTTTACACTTCAAAATTTGCCCCGAATAGCTCACCCCTACTACCAGTTGAAGGATCCCTGGTCCCTCCAACTGATTCCGCTGGCGTCACCAGCTGAATCCAACAGGAAGTCGATTGGTTGATTGATTAAATGGGGTTTAACGCCACTTTTAACATTATTTCAGTCATATGGCGGCGGCTGGAGCACCTAACAATGGATTCCTTGTATTTCTCACACCAGTACCACCACTACTTCCTTTCATAGCCTCCATCTGCTATCCCACTTAGGTTTTCGATTATCCACCCATTTATGAGAGACAAATGTCGGAAAGATTATTTGCCGCCGCCAGGGATCAAACCCATGACACCCCATGATTGAAACAGGAAGTTGAACTTCGATATCAAACGGTGTTAGTAAATTTGCAAATTCCATGGCCAGTAACATGCAACAAAAAAGTAAAATCGTTGGTTGGCAACGTCTGATAGCTCGTCTGAATTAACTAAAGCCAATCAATTCAAATTTGATAACAATACTGATGCTTTCATAAACACAAATGGATATAAAGGCAAAACGTAGTAATTAATCAGAAAACTGATGTTGCTGCTAAGGCCCCTTTTTACTTCGCATAATTTGGAATGTCACCACATTCAACGAGGATCTTCTTGTACGACAAACAATATCAGCAAGTTTGAAAAAGGTTGGCCAAAATGTTGACCTCTAGAATGGTAGCAAGAAAGTTGTCAATAAGGCCCTTTAAACTTTGATATTGGTCAGAATGTCACCATATTCAACATATTCAAGAGAGATATTCCTCATGGCCATACAAACATTTTAGCAAGTATTAGAAAGACTGAGCAAAATTATGACCTCCAGATTGGTAACAAGAAAATTGTCATCGAGAAACCTTTTCCCCTGGTTATTAGCCAGAATTTCATTATATTCAACGGGGTCTTCCTCATTACCAGATAAACATTGCCAATAGATCCTTTTTCCTTGGTATTAGTCAGAATGTGATGATACTCGTAGGAAACTTCCGCGTGACCATACAAACATTTTCAGCAAGTTTGAGAAATTATGACCTCCAGAGTGGCAAATTGGAAATAGCAATAAGGTCCCTTTTCCTGTGATTTTGGTCAGACTATTGATATATAATGAGCCAGCAACATCCCCACTGTACTACAATGACAGCCTGATTGCTTGTGTAATCAGACAACTGAAAAATGACTCAGCTAATTACTCAATTGATTTCTTGAAAATAAAACATTAGACTAGTCATTGTCTAAAGCATTTGCAGGATTCGATATGACCATTGATGTACAGACATCTGAACGTTTAAAACATGGTGTGACAGGGGGAGACATTTTTAAGTCTTTGTTTATGACATCTTTAAACTGTGACACTTGGGGAAAGGATTAAAGAATTTCTAAAGAAAAATCTGGAGCATAGAAATTTATGTACAACATTTAATTATATAATTGTATAAAAAAGACAAACTTAAACAATTCTAATACGGAAAACAATCAAACACTTTCTTTGTGCATTTTATTGCTCGAAGTAAAAACGTACATTTACTTAAGATACTCTAGTATTGGAGTATGGAGTACCCAGGCTTAATTGCGATACTGTTCAAAGTGTCTATACAATGTATAGACACTTGGAACAGTATCGCAATTAACTCTCGATATCAATCTACGCAAAATGAAACCAACAATTTTCTAGTGTTCTTTGAAGGCAGACAAACAATCTGAATGAAAGACTAGCAATTTTTTCTTTAGTTTGCAGACAAGAAGAAGGTATCACAGTCTGATGAATTATAAATGATAAATCAACAAGAAAGGGACTTTTGTTATATGTTTTTAGGTTCAAATATACAATGTATAGACACTTAAAACAGTCTTACAATTAAACCTCAATGTGGTCCATACTTGTTACATCGAAATTGTCAGAATGCTGCTGTCATTTAACCCATTACCACACAAATCCCACATTTTCAATAACACCATTCCTAAGGTCTGTGAAATATGGGTTTTTTCTGGTACCAGGTTACCAATACTTTCATGGACATGCTTTAAATAGCGTCCCAAATTTGAAAAATCAAGTTGGAGTATTTTTAATGATGAATATCTATCAAAAACAGAAGACTTAACTAAATCTAAATCTAGTTGGTGTGAACTGCCATGCTAAACAAGTTGTAATTGATCACCATTGCCAATCAAAAAATCAACTAGCCAATCAAACCATTCATAGACACTGGAGCTGAACTTTGAACTTAAGATTTACGTGAGGCATTTTTTTTTTTTTTTTTTTGGTTTGGCGACCTAAATGCCGTAACAAGAACATATTCTAACTGCCGTTATGACATTAAGATTACCAACATGCGATTTGCGTTTTATTTTTATGTCCCTCCGACCATATATTTTACAAAATAATATTGTTTATCTACTCCAGTCAAAATGTCATGTTAGAGGTCAGTGGGCCAGACAAACAACCCGTCAATTGATGACCACTACACTCCAAAAAGGCAATTTGTCTGCGCTATCTTCAAAACTGACAGGATCTTCTTTTATCTCATTCTCCAACAATCTCCCTGGTTATGCACCTCCAGGAAAAAGCGTTTACAGCAAAATCTCCAAAGAAAATTAGTCTTCAACAATAGTTAAAAATTTCAGACAAGCCCAAACTAACAAATTACTATAGAAAAGCACTACGACAGGTTATTAGTAAGCCCATTACCAGACCACAAAACTTTAGACTGGTCAAAATTGAAAGGAGTAACAGATGAGAATTTAATGTTGATGAAATTGTAGGGTTTTTTAACCTTATGGTAAGAAAACATTGTGGAACTGAAAAAAGTGCTTGTTACTAGCAATTTTTTTCATTTTCCACAATGTTTTCCTAACCCTTTTTCTTGGGGATGTCAAAAGACGTCATTGTGTGAGATTGGGTTAAGGCAGGAGACATTGTTAACTAAAGAACAAATCACTCGTTGTAGATGGGTGACCAAAACATTGTAACAACAGCAAGGTTCAAGCAATTTCTTCATTTTTCACAATATTTCCTCAATTGTTTTCATGCGTCAAAAAGTGTAATTGAGTGGGAATGGATTAAAGTAAAAGAACAGTGTATAATTTTGGCTTATCAAAGTGCTAGATAGGATGGAGTGTTTATATCTTGCCCTGTGTTGTGGGTTTTCATCGTAATCACTCCAATGACTACTAGCAACATGGGGTTTATTGCATAAATAATGCAATTTTACAACTTGACCGACACTAAGAGTTGAATTTAAATCACTCATTAAGTATAGCATTATTATATAATACATGATGTGAAATGATGAGAGAGAGAAAAACAATCGTATAACTAAAGTTTGTGAAAAGACCGAAAATATACAAGCAACAAAATAGTTTGTTAATAATACTTGGCTATCTGTGTTAGGAAAGCAACATGATGAGAAAAAGGTTTTAATCAAGTCCCAAATTTTATGACCAATCAACTTCATATCAGTAACAGTACTAGAGTCCTTGAGTACCAATATCAATTGACCTTCCTGAATTTACAGGTAAACTTGTGCAACAAAGGAACACAGGCAGATTATATCTATTGAACAAGTTATCTATAGTCTAAGGGAGGTAGCTGATGCAATGAATTTCTCAGATACCCATGTTGTTACCTCCCTTGCCGTAGTATTTCTTTTACAGAATGCAAAAAAACGTAGTTTTCATCTGTCCTTTATAACCCATTCCAACACAGTGGAATTTTAGACTGGTCCAAATTGAAAGGAGCTGCAGACGACAATTTCAAGTTGATTGAATTTTAATTTTTTTCGTCTTTTTGGATAGAAAACATTGTGGATAATGAAGAAATTGCCATTTTCCACAATGTTTTCCAAAGCTTTTTCGTTGAGGGGCGTAAAAAGGAGGGCTTGTGTTGGAATGGGTTAAGGCATTCCAGTCATGGTCATGCAAGGACCATTTATGTCAAATTTTAGAAATCAACTTTTCAGTTTATGAAAAGAAAGTCTCCCTAAATCCATGTACCAAGATTTTTTTTCTCAGATAAAATAACTGAAGCACTCTGAAATAGGGCTGTCATAATATTCTTTGAAATCTTTTCGAGCAGAAGATTTTTAACCCTTTCAAGTACAAACAGTAGATTTCATGATGCTGCAAATTTAAACTAGAGCTGTCACCCTCAAGGGCTGACGAGAATACCCCCCACACCGCTAAAAAGGCTTTTCTATGAAGGAGTGGAATTTGAAGCTGTTTAATCACATGCATGTCATGGTGGGTGAGCATTGCCAACCCTCCACCTCTTTCTGATTTTGTGTTTGTTGCTAGAGTTGACTGATTAGGAAAGGTTGGTCAATATGAGCCTATGTTAAAGAAAACTGTGTGAGGAGATGATGACACAAAATTATATCCACGAAAAGTCAATATGAGCCTATGTTAAATTTTTGACCCCTGGGGGGCGGGGTCAAATTTGATCTTAGGAAATAAACAGTTCGATATTTTGTAAAGGTCAACAAGATGATGTTACTTACCAAATTTGGTAATTCCCCTTATGGTTACTGAGTTTTGCAATTTTAAATTTTGACTACTTCCCCCCCCCCATTAAAAAGTTCAAAATGGCATAACTCTGAAACTAACGACTGGATCAAGTTGAAAATTGCAGGTGCACAACTTCATATGATAGGAAACAACCTGATAAAATTTCAGCAAAATTGGTCAAAAAATGTGGGAGGAGAAGAGGACACAAAATTATGTCCACCACCCCCATTAAAAAGTTCAAAATGGCATAACTCTGAAACTAACGACTGGATCAAGATGAAAATTGCAGGTGCACAACTTCATATGATAGGAAACAGCCTGATAAAATTTCAGCAAAATTGGTCAAAAAATGTGGGAGGAGAAGAGGACACAAAATTATGTCCACGGACGGACGGACGGACGGACTACCTGATTCCAGTATACCCCCCCCCCATAACTTCGTTGTGGGGGGTATAACTAGAGAAAACATTGTGGAAAAGAAGAAATTGATAGTAACAGGCAATTTCCCCTTTTTCAAAACATTTTCTACCATATAGGATGGTTTCATTCCAAATTGCATCAAATTTTTGTTGTATTCTGTAACTTCTTTCAATTTAGACCAGTCTAATATTTCAAAAAATGGGAAAGGGTTTAAAGAAAAATTTACAGACAGATCTGAAGGGAATGAGAGAGTGAAGAGTAGATGAATACATGTACATGATTGGCACAATGCTGTAAAAAATGGCCATCAGCCAGTGCAGCTAAAGCATAATATTTTTTCATGATTTCTTTTTATGAAAACATAGTTTTCTGCACCCTCTTCAAATTTGGACCCTGCTATAATTTTGCCACCCCGTAAATCAGAACATCAAGTTGCTTTCTAGCATCAGTGACTTGGATAATTAAAACCTTTCTCTTTCCCTTTCTTGCCATTATATATTGCAGAAACTTACTGCTAGCTTACATAAAGTTACTGCTAAATATTTTCCAGTTCAATCACAGGTTTTTATGTCCCTTTGATTTTATAATTGGGAAAACATTGTACGAAAAGAAGAAATTGCTTGTTACAAGCAATTTCTTTTTTTCCCACAATATTTTCTACCCTACATAATGGTTATTTTTCAAATTAATTCCAGTCTAGATTTTTGTCTGCAAAATTTTGGCATTTAGACAGGTCTAAAATTTGTAAAATAGGAAAGGGTTAAAGTCAAATCTTCCCTCCAAGGAAGGAAAAAACATTCAAAAGATCTATTGTTTATTTGGACACTAAAGAAAGCAAGAGCCTTCATAGTATCAATATGCAAAAAGAGGGTATGAGTAATGTTCTCCGGAAAGGGTATTTTTTGTTTTTTCTTACCGATTACAACATGTGTTTGTTTGCACTTTAAAATCAAGTCGAATTCAACCTATTCTTTACTGGAATTGTTCACTTATCTTTGGCATTGACTATTATTGACAAATTTGCTGATGACTAAGCATTACTGACTGTTCCATCAATCCCTGTGACCTAGCTTCCTGTTTGAATAACTAGTGAAAGTTAAAATGTCATCATTGACGTCATAGTTTAATATAAATAAACCTTAATTTGTAGTTCGTCATAATTTAAAATATCCAATTGTTTTCAATCTTCATATTTATTTATGCTTTTGTGGCCTCAAGTATAGTTTTCTTATTAATTTTGTTATGTGTTTTGGGGGAAGATATGGCTTTAATGCATTTCTATTACATGTGAATGGATTAAAAAAAATCATCTAGATGCTATCACTGAAATTGAATTATATCCATGTATCAATATAAAGTTATTGTCACTGGAATAAACCCTTTTTACTGACTTTTCAACCAAGGGCCTTAACTCTGAGAAACGTAGATGGACTGTAACCAAAACAAAAGATACACATCTTTGCTTGATACTGAGTGCACATGTTATATTTGAATCAAGCTCAAGAAAAAATTAAGAGACAAGGTATTTAACCCATTTCCACACATGGACGCTTCCTGACACCCCTTAAGAAAAAAGCTTGGGAAAACATTGAGAAAAATGAAAAAACTGCTTGTAACAAGCAATTTCTTCATTTTCCACAATGTTTTCTATTCAGAAAATAGAAAAAATCTGAAATTTCATAAACTTTTAAATGTTGCCTTCAACTCCTTTCAATTTGGGCCAGTTGGAAATTTTGCCATTTGGTAATGGGTTAAACAAAGGGCCATTACTCCAAGAAAAGTAAATGGAATGTGATTGATATATGACGACATGTTTCCTTAACCCTTTCCTGTTTAATGAAATTTTGGACTGGTCCAATTTGAAAGAGGTTGCAGACGACAATAAAAAATGCATGCAATTTGAAATCTGACCATCCTATGAGGTAGAAAATATTGTGGGAAAAGGAGAAATTGCTTATTACAAGAAATTTCTCCTTTTTCCACAATGTTTTCTCAAGTATAAAATCACGGGAACATAAAATCCCGGGTTTGTCCAGGAAAGGGTTAATACAAAATCTATTTGTGAATCTTGTATCAAACCCATCAAGTTGTTTAGAAGAAGACAAGATAAGCTAAAACCAACTGTAGGACTGATCAACTGACTGACCAACAAGGTGACTCTTATACACCCCCAATCTGAATTGGGGTTGTATAAAAACATTTGCAACCTGTAACATACTATGTTGCAGATACAAACTGTAAGATGATAATGTGTTTCTTTTACGTTATTGGAATAAAACAAAATGAGTAAGATATGTGACCTTTAACCATGTTGGAGTGACTAAATATTAATTCATCTATTTTTCATGCAAATAGGTTGAAACAAATCAATTAGACATGTGACATTTAACCCATTCCCACACAACAAAATTATAGACTGGTCCAAATTGAAAGAGGTTGTAAACGACAAATTCAGTTGATGGAATTTGATTTTGTTGAAAACATTGTTGAAGAAGAAGAAATTGCTTGATACAACCAATTTCTTCATTTTCAACAATGTTTTCCTAAGCTTTTTTCTTGAGGGGCGTAAAAGGGAGGGATTGTGTGCAAATGGGTTAAAACACCATGGTACAGTAATTGTTAGTTTAAAAGTGTATACAAGCATTTTCTACAATATCCAGAATGTTTTCTACCCCAAAAGTAAAAAAAAAAAAAATCAAATTCATAAGCTTTAAATTGTTGTCTGCAACTCCCTTCAATTTTGACCAGTCTAAGATTTTCACATGTGGGAATGGGTTAACATTAGACATTGTTGGAAATCTCACCCACAGGCTCATATTTACTTTACAGAATTTCTGGGTGGTGAATTTTTTTGTACTAAGTCAGATTTTAGCAGAACTAAAGCATGTTTTAGTTAATCCTTTACCACATGAGCCATTTTTGACGCCCTGCATTTATATTGTTGGATATATTGTGGTAACTAGAGGCACATGAGCACTTGAATTGCTCCACAGGCCTGATATTGCTGATTAACCCATTCCCACACAGTGACACTTTTGGATGCCAGTCAAGAAAAACACATGGGAAAACATTGTGTAAAATGAAGAAATTCCTGGTAACAAGCAATTTCATCATTTAACACTATGTTTTGTACCAAAAAAGTTGAAAAAATCTAAAATTTCATAAAATTTAAATTCTCGTCTGCAACTCCTTTCAATTGGACTAGTCTAAAATTTTTCACCTTGTAATTGGTTAAGCAAATGGTGTTTTCAGGGAATCAATATAAACCTATCATTTTTAACATGTGTGGCGAATAAATCTTTTCAATGAAATCTTTTAATACTTCAAACTGTTCATTGTTTTTCAAAAGTGAATTCATTTACTACAAGTCAGATGAAAAAGGTATCAACAAATTTTATAAGATGTCACTGGATACCATATATGGACATAAGCTACAACCATAAAAGCCATGTTTTCAACCAATCATAACTAATTGATGGAGTCTAAAAAAGAGTCACCAGAGAATCATCCCAGTGAAAATTGGTTGAAATTCATGGACTGCTTTCAAATTTTTCACCATATATGGGAATTGGCCCCACCCTTTTAAGCCATGATTCCGATTAAAATTCTTTGAAGGAATGTGATAAAGGGTCATCTGAGGATAATTCCTGTGAAATTTGGTTGAAATCAATTAGTTGGTTTCTAAGAAGATTTTCAAAGCTTTCACAATATGTTGAAATAAGCCCCGCCCATTTAAGCCATGTATATCCACGGATCCTTTCTGTGACATTTGGTTGTAATCCAGCCACTTGTTTCTGAGAGGATTTTTAAAGCTTTCACCATATATATGAAAATTAGCCCCATTAAAGCCTTGTTCTTCATCTAATCAAAATTCTGTGATATTTGGTTGAATTCTGTTCCGAAATTTATGTGGAGAAGATTTTTAAAGTAGAAGTTTTTGGATGGATGCATATATGCCAAGACTATTGCTCACTGGCTTTCAGCCATTGGAGCTAAAAATAGAAAATGCTGTAACAAACAATTTATCCTTTTGCATTTTCCCCAATTATCATGCACTTTTGAACACCATGACTTTTTTGAGCTGGACAGGTATAAATTGTATCGTTTGGTTTAATACTTTGAATTCATTGTGTAAAAAATATATCAAACTTTGAAGTATTCACAGTTTGTTAATACCGTAAATGCAAACAAAATCATAACAAACTTGCATTTTCATTTTTAAACCATTACCTGACAACAAAGATTAAGACTTGCCCAAAGTTAAAAAAAAGTCGCAGAATTTTAACCAATTACCAATAAAACTTTAGACCAGTCCAAATTCAAAGAAGTTTCAGATTACAATTTTTAACTTTAGACCAGTCACAATTCTAACTGAACATTTTGATAAAAATAATATCCTTTATGACTTGCAGCATGGTTTTAGAGAAAGGCGCTCATGCGAGACCCAGCTACTTCAACTGACCGACCATCTTGCCAGAAACCTGACTGAAGGAAAACAAACTGATCTAGTTTTGTTAGACTTCAGCAAGGCTTTTGACAAAGTTAGCCACTTAAAACTTTTGTATAAATTGCAGGAACATGGTGTTAACAATGCTACCCTTTTGTGGATTAAATCTTTTCTAATAGGCAGATCACAAAAAGTAGTTTTAGAAGGTGGATGCTCATCAGAAGTACCAGTCACGTCTGGAGTACCTCAGGGATCTGTACTTGGCCCTCTTTTGTTTCTTTTGTATATAAATGACCTTCCAAATAACATCACATCCCAAGTTCGTTTGTTTGCAGATGACACTGCCGTTTACTTAGCTATTAACAACAGACAAGACTGTCTGACCCTACAAGAAGATCTAGACAAGTTAATGCAGTGGGAGAAAAAGTGGGAAATGGAGTTTAACCCCAGTAAATGCATTGTCCTAAATATTACTAAAAAGAAGAAAAAGATTTCCTTTGATTACAGGTTACATGGACAAGTACTAGAGACTGTGGACAATGCCAAATACCTAGGAGTTACAATATCTTGAGACCTTTCCTGGAACAAACACATTGACAACATAACATCAAATGCTAATAAAACTTTAGGTTTTCTCCGCAGAAACATCCAGACCAAAAATAAGAAGATCAGAGAAATAGCGTATAAAACTTTAGTGAGACCCCAGGTAGAATACGCATCAACAGTTTGGAGCCCCTACACAAAAACCTATATCAACAAAGTGGAAAAAGTACAACGTAGAGCGGCAAGATGGGTTCTAAATAATTTCTCTTATTATGACAGTGTTACCTGCATGCAGAAGGAGCTTGGTTGGGAAACTCTCCAATACAGACGAGACATCTCCAGAGTCACCATGTTTTATAAAATCGTTAACAATTTTGTTGCAGTGCCAGTACCAGCTTATCTTGAAAGACCAGTGAGGACCACCCGACATATGCACACAGCATCTTTCAGACAGATCCACACAAATGCAGCCTACTTTAAATATTCTTTTTTTCCCTACACAGTGATACTATGGAACAGCCTTCCAGAAACAATTGTACAGCAACCTGATATTGCAGCATTCAAAAAGAGTCTTGATTCTTTTCAGATAGTGAGCCGTCCCTGAATGACCCAAATATGTTTTATCAGCTCTTTTAATCTAACACTCACAATACTTTTAAAATTTTGCACCCTAACAAATGTCTAACAGTTTTTATTCCAGCACAGACGCGCACCTGCCAGTAATACCCGAAAGGGGAGTTGGGCAGTATATATAGATAGATAGATAGATAGATTCAATGAAGTTTCAGACAAAAATTTTCAAGTTGATAAAATTTTGAAAAAAATGTTGTCTTTTTGGGAAGAAAACATAGTGGACAGTGAAGAAATTACTAACTACAAGTAACTTCTTCATTTTCTAAAATATTTTCCAAAGCTTTTTTATAAAAGGCATCAAAAAAAAGTGTTGTATGGGAATGGGTTATTAATTGTGAACATGTGGTCTGCAAGGACTTTGATAAGAAAAATATGTATAAATACTAATTGCTTGTGGCTATAACATTACATCCTCTAACTGTCTTTAACCAATGTAGTTTAACCATCTGAGTACTAGTGTTTCATGTGCAGCAACCCTTGAAGAATTCTATCCTTGGTTATGTCCCTTGTTCAACTATAGTTAGCCACTACATATCTCTATCATACATCATCATCTATAGGTAAAGAAAGACATAATAAGACTTAACCCTTTCCTATTCAATCTCTGGTTTTTACATTCCAGTGATGTTGTAATTGAAAATACATGTAATAAGCATTTCCTTTTTTTCCACAACGATTTCTACCCTCCTGAATTGTTATTATTCAAAAATAATCCACTTTAAATTTTCCTCTGCAAATCCTTTGAATAAGGGCAGGACTAGAATTTTGAAAAATGGGAAAGGGTTAAGTTAAAACTAGAATTTCACAAAGTAGATGTCTACCCCCAAACCGCATTTTGCCACACATTGATTGATCGAATGGGGTTCAATGCCACTTTTAACAATATTTCAGTCATATTGCAGCGACTGGAGCACCTAATAATGGATTCCTGGTATTTCTCACATTAGAAAAAACCACTGCATCCTTTCCTAGCCTCTAGATGTTATCCGACTTAGGTTTACGATTATCCATCCATTGGTGAGAGACAAATATCGGAAAGGATATGCGACGCTGCTGGGGATCAAACCCATGACATCTCATGATTGAAGATTTGGAGTCTGATGCGCTACCGACTGCGCTATGATGGCAGCAATTTCTTTTTTCAGACAAGTAGACACCAAAGCAATAGGGCACTTCCTTGATTAATGGCAACAATTGCATCAAGTTTCAGGTTTGTAGATCAACTGACCAATCACTACTGTCAATCAAAAAACCAGTCAACCAATGAAATCATTCATTGAGACCAGAAGTGAGTTTTGATCTCCATTATCGGCCGTCATTTTTGGGCACATTTTTGTTGATTTAGTGACTTAAACATTGTAACTACAGCTTATCCAAGCAGTAGTTACTTTGTCTAGGTCACCAACCAACCAACTGTTTTGCAACATGATACTGCATATAACATTTTCAAAATAATGCCATTAAAAATCAAAGCAGGACTTCTTGGAGGCTACAGGCATGGCAAGTGGAGTAATTGGGTGGGTCAGCCCCATTGGTTCTAGAGAAAAAGCATGGTAAGGACAGACAGACACAGTGAGACAAATATACCCCATCAACTTCGTAATTCGAGGTAGCATAACATACATATTAACCCATTAGAAGATGACAAAATTTTAGACTGGTCCAAATTGAAAAGAGGCTGCAGACAACATTTAACCAAATGACAAAATTTTGCACTGGTTCAAATTAAAATGAGTTGCAGACAAAATATCAAAGTGTGCCAAAATTTGAAAATAAATGATACTAGCAATTTCTCCTTTTTGGACAAAGTTTTCCTTACCTATACATTGTGTATTTCTAAATGGCATCAAAAACCTGAATTGTGTGGTAATGTGTGAAAAAAGGATGCAAATTTAAAAACAAAAACTGACTTTGGTAGAAAACATTGAGAAAAAAGGTGCCAAATTGTCACAAGATACGCCCATCAAACTGCTTAATATTAACTGGGGGTTTGAATAGAACTGAGGTTATTTTGAATGAACATTTTTTGTCAAACAAAGTATGAAAAACAACAAAGGAGAATAACTCAAAATATACGCTAGGTAGAGTTATAGTTCTTGTACACTGCGCTCCCACTTGGTGAGATCTATCCATCAATGAAGTTTCATGATTCTAGCTATTATACTTTTAGAGATATACTCTGGACAAGATTCAAGTATGAAAAACTACAAAGGGCAATAACTAAAAAAATAGGCTAGGTAGAGTTATGGTTCTTGTACACTGCACTCCCACTTGGTGAGCTCTATCCATCCATGAAATTTAATGATCCTAGCTATTATACTTTTAGAGATATACTATGGACAAGATTCAAGTATGAAAAACAACAAAAGGCAATAACTCAAAAAATAGGCCAGGTAGAGTTATGGTTCTTGTGCACTGCACTCCCCCTTGGTGAGATATAACCACCCATGAAGTTTCATGATCCTAGCTATAATACTTTTAGAGATATACTCCGGACAAGATTCAAGTATGAAAAACAACAATGGGCAATAACTCAAAATATACGCTAGGTAGAGTTATGGTTCTTGTACACTGCACTCCCACTTGGTGAGATCTATCCATCCATGAAATTTCATGATTCTAGCTAAAATACTTTTAGAGATATACTCCGGACAAGATTCAAGTATGAAAAACAACAAAGGGCAATAACTAAAAAAATAGGCTAGGTAGAGTTATGGTTCTTGTACACTGCTCTCCCACTTGGTGAGCTCTATCCATCCAGGAAGTTTCATGTTTCTAGCTATAATACTTTTAGAGATATACTCCGGACAAGATTCAAGTATGAAAAACAACAAAGGGCAATAACTCAAAAAATAGGCTAGGTAGAGTTATGGTTCTTGTACACTGCACTCCTACTTGGTGAGCTCTATCCATCCATGAAATTTCATGATCCTAGCTATTATACTTTTAGAGATATACTCTGGACAAGATTCAAGTATGAAAAACAACAAAGGGCAATAGCTCAAAAAATAGGCCAGGTAGAGCTATGGTTCTTGTGCACTGCACTCCCCCTTGGTAAGATCTATTCACCCATGGAATTTCATGATCCTAGCTATAATACTTTTAGAGATATACTATGGACAAGATTCAAGTATGAAAAACAACAAAGGGCAATAACTCAAAAAATAGGCTAGGTAGAGTAATGGTTATTGAGCACTGCACTCCGTATTGATGAGAAGAATATAACTGCCAAATTGAAAGTCAATCAGACTCAAGGTGACAGAGTTATGCTCCAGACAAAGAAGTGGACACCGCCGGACGCAGGGACACCACAGGTGATCCCATAATACGTCCTGTCTTCAATGGGCGTATAAAAAGAAGAAAATTCTTGAAAAAACTTCACCTCTTCTCAATGTTTTCTATAACCTTATTTCTTAAGTGCATAAAAAATCGGAAATTTCAGGAAAATGTTGACTTAATCATTATCTAGGATATTTTCCAATGGATTATCTAATTTCTTAGAGCATTATCACTTAATAATTTCACTGGCATTTCTAACCACCGATTGTCATCAAATTATGTGCTAAAAGGATACACATTTTGACAATTTTTTGCATTGAAAAAGAATTATTGTTGTTGTTTTTTACATGTAAGATCAACAAATCATTAATTTTTCCAACAACAAAAGATATATTTTCAGGGAATTATGGGGCTTCACCCCAGGGACCATCGGTAATGATTTTAGCAAGTCAACCTACTGATGTTTCACACAAAATATCAAATCTCTACACCTTCTGGGTCAATTAGAGATGATTTTTAAAGATTTGTATAACATTTCATTTTTGTAACCATGGCAACTAGAATTTTGAACAGATTTCGATTATTCTACCATTTCTAAAGGGAGCCTACTAAGGAACATGTTTGCTAGATTTGGTTGAAATTGGCCATAACGTTTTGGGAGGAACTGTCATTTAAAATATGCTTCTTTATTTCTAAATAAGCCCACCCTTGGACTCCATCCCTCAGGACCAAAGGGCCATGATTTTAGCAATGCTAAAAGAGGTCAATATACTGGTGCTTAACACAAAATATCAAGGCCCTACACCTTCTGGGTCAGGAGGAGATGATTCTCAAAGATTTTCTTTTTAAAAATTCACTTTTGTTACAATGGATGTCAACTCTTTAAGCTATATTTAATGGGGACTACCTAAGGAACAAGCCTGCCAAATTTGGTTGAAATTGGCTCAGTAGAAGAGGATGTCAATTAAAGAAATTGTTGACACACAAGGGATGAAGGAAAAAGCAAGATAGAAATTGAATGGAAGGTGATCAGAATACCTCACCTTGAGCGCTTTATCCTCAAATGAGCTAAACAGGGGCATTATTCTTACAATAAATGTGTCTTAACCCTTTCCCATTTTTGGAAATTTTAGACTAGTCCAAATTGAAAGAGGTTGCAGATGACAATGAAAACTTGATGCTATTTGAAATGAAACCATCATATGTGGTAGAAAATATTGTGGAAAAAAGAGAAATTGCTTGTTACAAGCAATTTCTTCTTTTTCCACAATGTTTTCTCGAGTATAAAATCACAGAAACGTAAAATCCCGTATTTGAACGGGAAAGGGTTAAGTTATTACCTGCATAGAATGCTCTAGAAATTGTAAACAGATATGCCAAGATTAGGATAAATATCTTAGATAAACAAAATAGATATGATCAAAATCAAAGTTACTCCAAGGTTATCACAAAAGCCTGACTTTTAGTTCCAAAAGCTACATGCGACATCTTATCATTTTGGTGGGAGATGTTTGACACACAAGGATAAAGTCTGATTCATGCTTTTAGCAGAACAAGTAACAAAAACATACATTTGTAAGGAGTATTTTGAGATATTTATTGTCCTCTTGCTGAGTCATAAACCTTTTTGAAAAAGCTCTAAATATAAATTTAGCACAGAATCTCTTCAACACTGTTCAAAATTTATCAATTAATTCAAATATTCAAGAAATGAATATTAGACCAAGTCTTGAGGAATGCATATTGGACCAAGTCTGGCGATATAGATATTGGACCCTGAGTCTGCAGATATGAATTACATTAAAGAATTTTGTGCCAACTGCAAACCATATACCAATAACAAGGTGTTTTTTTGCATATTATTAGTGCAGACTTGGTAGAACACTAGACAGAATCTGCTCTACTTTAAAAATTAAGGACCTCAGTGTTTCCTTAAACCCCATACTTTGAAAAACAAGATGTGTTTGTGTAACACTATGCCCCCGAAACAGGAGTTCTTTAGAAACGGTGATTTTATTGTTTTTTTTTTCTTTGTTTTAGGGAAAAGGGTAAAACTTTTGACCTTGACCTTGATGAAATGACCTTCCCCAATTGCACCTTGTTGAGACCTATCTACATACCAAATATAAGCATTGTAACTTAATCAGGTTTGAAGTTACAGGAAAATGTTTAGTTGGCAGGTTAAGTTTTGCAGACAGACAGACAGACGGATAGACAGACAGACAGATAGACAGACAGGGATAGGGACCTTAGGCGATCCTTAAGGTGTTCAGGGAGTTGATTGCTAATCAATGAGCTATTATATGCTCTGTAAGGAATCATAAAAAATTTTAATCGAGTAATCTTCAATAAACTTATTTTTCACTCCCTTATTGACATCAACCCTGTGAAGTAAGTGGTTGTTTTCAGACTCCAAGGATCAAAGTACTGAATGTGTCCTAAAAATAGACCAATGGAAATCCCAAAAGTCTGCATTTTTCTACTGAACCCTTTGTCATAAATATTTTTTAGGTCCTAATAATATTTGTGCATGATTTCACGTAAATGCTTATCAATATGTGTCTTTATTTTTCATTTTATGTGATTCATGCACAATCTTGCACAATCGGGAACTCTGGACCTATTAACAAAACTTACCATGATAATACCATCGGGTTTTCTTCGGGTTTTTACTGCATGTTTTCACATATATTGCATTGTCAATAGGGCGTTTCTGTAAAAAAAAATATTTGGACATTAACCCATTACCAGACATAAAAAATCTTGAATTGTTAAAATTCAAAGAAGTGGCATAGTACAATTTCCATGTAATAGAAATTTAAAAATCTAGAAATGTAGACTGGTAAATGTATATAAATAATTGAAGATAAAGCTACAATAGTGATATAAAATCTCAAAATTTGAGCAGGTCCTAGGAGATTTATTGCTTGCATAGTGTAGTATTCCCTTAATATCATATAACGTCAAATATTACGTTAATATTTCCATTAATTATTTATCTCACTTTAAATTCAAACAAAATAATCAACAACGTACAACAACAAAAAAAAGTTGCCAGTATAACACAATTTTATAAATACCAACTAAATCATAACTAGAAGACAAAATTTTAGACAGGCCAAAATTCAAAGATTTGCAGATGACTATTAATAGTTGATGAAGTTTTAACAATAGGTCCAAAGGGCCTTATTGGGCATTGAGTCCAAGGAGCACAAAACAGATAAAACTCCACAAGATGATGCTACATACAAAATATCAAAGCTCTAGGCCTTTTCTTTGGGAGCAGAAAATTTTTAAAAGTTTTCATTATACAAGTATATGTTTAACTTGTGACATCCTGGAACAAGCTTATTTTGACCCTGGGGCCAAGATTTATACAATCTTGATAGAATTCCCTGAGATGATGCTGTACACAAAACATCAAAGCTCTAGGCCCTCCTCTTCAGGAGAAGAAGATTCGTAAAGTGTTCACCACATAGGCCATATGTAAAACTTGTGATGACTGGGGATGGGCTTATTCTGACCCTGGGGCCATAACTAATACAATCTTGATAGAAGTCAATCAATGATGATGTATAGCAAATATCAATGCTCTAGGCCTTTCTGTTTAGGAGAAGAAGATTTTTCAAAGTTTTCACTATATAAGTCTTTGTTAAACTTGTGATGTATGGAAATGGGCTAATTCTGACCCTATGGCAATAATTTATGCCATCTTGATAGAGGTCTATCAGATGATGATACATAATAATTATCAAAGCTCTAAGCCCTTCTGTTTGGAAGAAGTTTTGACAATATAAGGCTATGTCAAACTTGTGACATTCAGGGAAAGGGCTAATTCTGTTCTAACTCTGGGGTCATGATTTATACAATCTTGAGAGAGGACCACCAAATGATTCCACATACCTAACACCAGAGCTGTAGGCCTTTTGGTTTAAACTTAGAAGAAAAAAAATTCAAAGTTGTCAATATGTAAGTTTATAACCACCATCTTTGCCCCCCCTCCCAGCACAGCCTTTTCTCAACATACTTTTTTTTTCTTGTACAAACTTCATAGCCATTGGCCTAAAGACTCTAAATACCAAATTTGAATTCAATAGGCTATTACTAACCTTTTCTGTACAGCTAGACAACATACTTATCACACTAAGACAGACGGATGTCACAGACAGTGCTGGAGACCAATCATCCGTCAATATAGATAAACAGATATGACCATTACTGTATACATGAGGATGAACAGGAATATTATCACCAATAAACATCACCTGAAAAATACAAGAAAGTATTTTATTCCCTCTATTTTCGACACCCAAAAAAGTGCTTTTCAGATGACCTTCAGTTGTGACCTTAAACTAGGGAGTATCCAACAGAACGTAACTCATCAACTGTGAAAACTAGTTTTGAAATCCAATAAATGTAGAAGATATGCTCCAGACAAGAATTAAACACACACACAACACACATATAGGTCAGAGGTAACTCCCTATGCTCATCACTGCTACATAACAGAGCTTAAAAATCATTTACATTTAGGAATGAAACATTGAAAGAAATGAAGAAATGGTAATCTCTTCATTCTTCATTTTTTTTCCAGCAATAAAAATGAGGTGAGTAGGAGAAAAAATGAGTAGTTTACACACACAAGACTTTAACCCATTCCCACAGGACAAAATCTTGGAATGGTTCAAATTGAAAGGAGTTGCAGACATCAATTTTATGTTTATGAAATTTTGGATTTTTCAACTTTCTGAATAGAATACATTGTGTAAATTGCTTGTTATTAGCAATTTCTTCATTTTTAGACAAGGATTTCCCAATTGTTTTTCTTCAGAGGTGCCACAAAGCATCACTGTGTGGGAATGGGTTAACCAAACACCAAACAAACCTATGTTTTGATTCATCTAATAAAAATGCTCTTAAGAAAATATAATTTGATAAAAAGAATTGTCTGAAGCAATGAATTTCTTCTTTCTTACAATATTTTGTATCCTATATAGCCCTAAATAATGTTCAAATGTGCTTTAAAATGTTGTGTACAGCTTCTTTGAATTGAACTTGTCTAAGGTTTTGGTGTCTTAACCCTTATCATGCTGAATGAAATCCTTTTTTAGAGTTGTATATAGACCAAAGAATTAATATAACCAAAATACCTTTTTAAGTAAGTAAGTTATATTATTATGGTATTGTGTTTACATGAATAATTTACATTTATACAAATCTTTAGATAACAACCTGCCACTTTGGCCCTATAGGTCACTTTAATATGAAAACATTCATGTATATATATACAACAGGAACTAAGAAATTTTGAACATATGCATGCATGTTTTATATTTTTGTATATCAATTGCTAATTATGATTATACAAATTCATGAGTAACAACAGACACACAAGTATCAGTGAGCAAATGTAAATATTTTAAACCTTTCCTGGACAAACCCGGGATTTTACGTCACTGTGGTTTTATACATGAGAAAATATTGTAGAAAAAGGGGAAATTGCTTGTAACAAGCAATTTCTCCTTTTCCCACAATACTTTCTACCACATAGGATGGTCAGATTTCAAATTGCATGCATTTTTCATTGTCGTCTGCAACCTCTTTCAAATTAGACCAATCTAAAATTTCATAAAACAGGAAAGGGTAAAATAGAAAAAAATTAATGGTCAATACTTATCTTGAGAATAATTTTTTCATGAACAACCCTGTTTCAGAAAGGATAACAGGGAGGTGAAGACTAAGATCAGACTGCATGTATGTGCTGGCTCTTTGTCTACACCTCCTGCCAAAACAGGAATAATCAGGGTTCAGCATAATTAGGGTTAAATAGGTTCAGTAAGTGACTTGGCACATGAAAAACAGACCAGCAAGTAACAAAGGTAATGGCAATGCTACTTGTCAGACAGTATAGATTAATATTGCAAGCTCACAAGGCCCTACCCTTTTCTCATTCAGAATTTCTGGCAGATTTTCTGATAGTACTTTATTGCTTTTAGTTTACGACACACAATTACATTAAACCATTGGTATGAAGTTCAGACTATAATGGCTACCCATCATCAAAAAACAAGCAAATGCTTCATTTTCAAATATGACCTTGGCCTTTGACCTACAACAAGACTGGGTCCAGTGACATCCACAATCTTTTAGGAGAATATCTGTGCCAAATATTTTTAATATCCATCCATAATGTAGAAATTATGATCCAAAAGAACATTTGAGTGTGACCTTGACTTTTGAGATACAGAAATAAACCATTCAAATGGTACATCTACTAATAGAAGGGAGCAGTTGAGAACATCGATAAATGTAGGACTTGTTGTCTAGACAAAATTTGACGGACAACTTAAGAAGTCTAATTATGGCTCCTATGTGTTACTTGGCACAATGATAAACATTGGTTTAGAATGATTCATGTTAATAGACCCTGTTCTGGTTTCTGTATTTGGCCATTCTCACACAGTGACACTTTTAGACGCCCAACAAGAAAACAATTTGGAAAACTTTTTGAAAATGTAGAAATTGCTTACAACAAGAAATTTCTTCATTTACTACAATGTTTTCCTTACAGGAAGTTCAAATAAATCTAAAATTTTATAAACTTTTAATTGTTGTCGACCTGCACCCTCCTTCCAATTTGGGCCAGTCTAAAACTTTTGTCATCTGGCAATTGGTTAATGTCACCATATAGTTTTACTGATTATTTTCTTGACGGCTCACGCATTATCATCACTTGTAGACAGTCAGGTGAACAAATATTTTAGTCCTGTACAAAGCTGGGATTTATATCGCTGTGTTTTTATACTTCAGAAAACATTGTGGAATAGAAGAAATTGCTTGTAACAAGCAATTTCTACTTTTTCCACAATATTTTCTACCTGATAGGATGGTTTCATTTCAATTTGCATCCAAATTTCATTGTTGTCTGCCCCTCTTTTACATTGGACCAGTCTGAAATTTCTAAAAACAGGAAAGGGTTAAGCTGAAAGTGAAAGCCACCTACCTGTGGGGAATCAAATGGGTATTTGTCTGTAAATTTGAAATAAAGTTTGAATTTCTCTCCATTGTATAATGATTCTTGGGCACCATCTAAATCAACAATCCATCTAGGAAAGACAAAACAGAAACTTAACCCATCACCACTTAATCTGATGTTTATGTTGTTTTTTTTTTTTTTGGGGGGGGGTGCCCTCAAGAAAACAGCTTTGAAAATCATTTCAGAAAATGAAGAAATTGTCTGTTATAATAACTTCTTTTTTTCTCACAATGCTGTCTTCCCTGAGAGATAAAAAAATAAATCAATTTCATTTTCTTAGAATTGTCATTTTCAATTTCCTTCCCTTTGAACCAGTATAAAATTTGTTGTATGGTCATAGTTTTACTTTATAACAAAAACATGTACATGTCATGCCTACTCTTTCAGTTGATAGTATTTTTAAAACATTTGTCTTCTGGGTATAAACAAGCAATTTCTTCATGTGCCACAATGTTTTTCAAAGCTTTTTATCTAGATGGTGTCAAAAAGCGTCATTGTGTGGGAATGGGTTAAAGTAAAGGAGTAAATGTACATATACTTTGTAAGCTGAATTTCTTTTTAACAAACTGTATATAATTATGATTTAGCTTGGTGACTATACAACTGATGAGCAAATTCATCTATTTGATAAGTCATATTAGGATCATCTTGAAGATAAATTACCAATGAAATCTTTTGTTCTAAATCCATTACAAGACAATAAAAATTTTAGTCTAGTCCAAATTCAAGAAAGTTAAAGACAAAAATTTCTTTAAAGAATTGCTTGTAACAATCAATTTCTTCATTTTGCACAATGTTTTCCTTTTTTTTTCTTGAAAGGTGTCAAAACGGGCTATTCTGTAGTAATGTATAAACCAGGGTTTTGACCCTAACAAAATGAAAATACATGTATTCTATTATATTAAGTTTCTTCCAAGGGGTCATTTTGACCTCCTTGACCTCCTTGGTAGAAATTTCTAAGGGTCCCTCATTTTTTTCAATGATATATCATGTATACTATTGGGAATTGTACAAACTATATTTGTTGCAAAGCAGAAGAATACCCCCACCAGCGTTTTGACTGTTAAGTAGCACAGTTGACCTTTGACCTCCATTACCCAAAAATGGGAATGGTTTTCAATCAAGTTTCAATAGTCACATTGAACTTTGACCTATGGGACCAAAAGATGGTAGGGCACCACCTTGGGTCATTGACAACATGTGTATAAAGTTTCATGGTCCTAGGTCAAATTGATTATGAGTTAAAACTAAGAAATGATTTTCATCAAAGTTCAAATGTGACCTTCAACTTTGACCTACTTGACCAAAATTCAGTACCACACCCTGGGTCATGGACTACATGTGTATAAAGATTCATGTTCCTAGGTCTCATGGCTTAGAATTTTCAAAAACAATTTTCAATCAAAGGCCAATTGAGACCTTGACCTTTGACCTCTATGACCGCAAAAACAATAGGGCACTTCTTTAGATTATTAGCAAATCAAAGAATTTTCTAATGGCAGCCATTTGACAGCCATCTTTGAAATACACCACTGAAGAAATCTTTAGTTCATATTCATCTGAGATATTGATAACAGGTAACCACACAGAAAATTTGAAGGAAAATTTGTTGATAAGTTCATGAACAAACATATAGTTTCGAAATGATGTAATTTCTGATTATTTTTGCATAGCCTTTATATAACAATGAAGTATTTAACTGATTTGAAATGTTGCTGCATTTCATCCATTATCACACAATGACCTTTTTTGACACACTGAAGAAATTGTATCATGGAAAACTATGTGGGAAAAGGAGAATTACTTTTAACAGCAATTTCTCCTGTTCTCACAAAGTTTCTGAAATAATATGGTACTTATTTTCAAATTTTATAGCAATTCAGAACGTTGTCTGCAACTTCTTTCAAATTTGAGCAGCCTGAAATTCCATAGTGTTATAATGGGTGAAAGGTCTTTTAATAAGCTAACTTCTTACTTACTCTGTAATATTTTTGTGTACACTGTCTGCATCAATTGTTACACCTTTTGGTGGTTCTTTCACAAGTAGCTGCAGTTCTTTTTGCAAACGTCTCTGAAATATTTACAATATCATTATTTCTTCATGTGATGAATCTGGAATAATCGTGCATTTGCAAGGGACATGAACTTAGTTCAGCCTACTTGTGCAGTTTACACTTTGGTATACAGTGGCAAAAACTTAGTTTATACTAATTAATTTAGTTCCGATTGCATTAAGCTTATAAAGTGGCTCATAAACACTCAAATTAAACTCTAGATGATTTCACATCCCAAAAACAGAGGTGTTGGGTTAAGCCTACTGCTATCCACTTTTACAGCTGGATAAACTGAGGCTGGCTATTGAGTGTAATGCCCATGAATACACCCCGGTGATGGTGGGGCACGAACCTGTGACCTTCAGATCACAAGTCAAGCACCTATACCTCTGGTCCACCCAACCTAATTGACCAGTGAGATCATTCATTCAAACAAGAAGTGTAAAGTTGACTTCCATCATTTATAATAATCATTTTTGTTTGCAACAAATCTAAAATGTTGTATTTACAGCTTATTAACCTTTGTCATGCTGAATAAACTCCCTTATGGAATTGCATTAAAATCACAGGGCTGAGAGCACTGAAAGTACTTGTTGTTAAATTATCAATGATTCTTTTGAAATTCAATACAGTAACATATCTGTCAGGAAAAGTACAAGCAGGAGATGTATACCTAGATCAGACTGCACTTATGTGCAGACTGATCTTTGTCTATACCTCCTGCCCTAACTGGAATATTCCAGGTTCAGCTTGATAAGGGTTAACACATTTTGGCATCTTCTCATACCAAGGGAGGCAAACAATCAATTGGTCCAAATTCAAAGAATTCTGAGATGACAAGTCAAAATGTAAGGAAATTTATTGAAAGACATTAGTACATGTACCATCATGAGGTAGTAAGTATCGTTGGATTGGACAAATTTCTTATTACAAACTATTTCTCCTTTCTTCATAATGCTTTCCTTAAAAATATTTGTAAGGGATGCCAATCAACAGATTCAGTAAGAATTAATTAGTTGATGGGATAGTGTTCTACTGGATCTTAATTTTGAATCTTGTAAAAGACAAATGAATTATAAGACCAGCAGCTTCGAAGATGTTGTAACCCATTCCAATGGAACACAATCAACTTTTAACCCATAATTACCTCATAAAAAGTTTTAGACTTGTCAAGTTTCAATGAAGTTGCAGATAACAATTTAAAGTGAAGAGAGTTTTGAATAGCTCCATCTTTTTGGCTAGGGAACAAGATTGGAAACGAAGAAATTGTAACAATATTATATTCAGCCTTGTTAAACTGAACTTTTTTCTATAGGGTCGTAAAAAAAGAAAGAAATGTTTGGGAATGGTTTATCTAAAGCCCTTATAAAATAGAGTTAATAAAACATGGTGGAAAATGAAGAAATTGCAGCTTGCAGCAAGCAAATTCTTCATTTCCCACAATGTTTTCTACCCCAAAAAAGGCAAACGGATATAATGTTTCATCAACCCATCAACCAAGAATGGTGTTTTGACCCATTACCGCACAACAAAATGCTATACACGTCCAAATTCAGGGAAGTTGCAAATGACCATACAAGGTTGATGAAATCTTATATTCTTTTTGTCTTTTTATTATCTTATACTTTTTGGTAACGTTTTTTTCCCAACTCTCTTTTTTACAAGGTGTCATTAATACCATTCCCACACATTCCTACTAATTATGACTCTTTTACATATCTTTTGTCTGTTGGAAAAGATTACAGAAATTCTCTTCTATCAAACAGGAATATTAATGGACTAAGGAGCTGAAATTAGTGGTGAAATTGGTGGTCAGCAATACTTGTCAGCTTTTTATATCATACCATATTTGTCAGCGGGTCAGCAGAGAGTTTGTCAGCTTTTTACACTTACCCCAAATTAAGTGATAGGTGTAGTTGACAAGAAAGAATAATAAAGGGCACCTAAAAACCACCCAGAAGATAGGTAAAAAAATATATATATATTTCTAAATCAACAGCTGATAAGCCATTATGATTTTATCCGTGTTTATTGAAAGCAATAATGCTTTCAAAAAAGTTTGCAAACTGTGTATTTGATAGCAAGGGAAGAAAATTTTCAACAATGTGATCAATTTTTGACAAAGTGTGTATGCGATCAATAAAAAGAGCAGAGACAAGGAAAAGAACAACAGCTGTCATTTCACGAACCTCCATAGACGTCATGTTTAATCTTCCTTCTGTTTACACTTTAGTTTCGAACTTTATCAATCTTGTTATAAAAGAAATCATATAAACCCCGATCTTAATTATTTTCTGTGACATGTGCTATTCAGATTCATAAGATACAAATAAGAAGAATATGTGTAATACACGATGAATACGGGCTATTTGAAATGAGTACGAATATTCGCCTAATTCATACTCCCAATGTTTCAAAAAGCTTTAATCAGCCATAATTAAAGAGCGTCCGGATGACTGATGAAAAGATGGGTCCTGCCAACATCAAAATAAATCCTTTAGGAGGTGCAGTCTTGATTTGCACATTACTCCTAATATTTTTCTATGTTTTCGGATTTCCCAGCATATTTAGTGGTCCAGAAGAACGAGTCAGCATGAAAGAGTTATTAACAGCTAGCGTCATTTTGGCAAGACGAGGGGGTGACCATGTAAGAACTGTCCGAAGAACTGACACGTTGCAACAAGAGGCCAAGGGAAAAACCAAAGAAGGCGCAATCGAACTCAAGTCAAAAGGAGATATGGAATCACATAAAGCTATTTACTATGGATTCGCAAAAGCATTTCCTGGTTTAACTGTTAGTATACCACCTCTCTATGTTTTGGCCCTGGTGTTATTTTTCAGAAAAATGATTTCTGTAAACAGAGAATGTAACACAAGAGCCAAACCAAGTTAAGAACTTGCCCAACTTGGTTTATTCCATAAAAAACGCTTCATCTTGTTTTCTATAGGAATGTGAAATTTTACCGGCCTGCTTTAAAAGAGTTAATCATAATTTATTCATTTTCTAAATTGTATTCCAGGCTCAGCAGAGTGGGCAACTCAGGCGAAGAAGTCGCCTGGTTTCATAAAGCTTTGCCCGAGTTGCTGATCAAAGCACAGTAGAAGTCGCCTGGAAAATACGGGAAGTCCCCTCATTATGATAGGCAATCATCGCATTTTGCCTAGAGGCTATCAAGTCAGGGGACAGTAAATCAATTATACAACTGCTGATTGGAAGCCCTTTGATTGTAAATCAAGCATGTATCGATTGACGACATGCTCGTTTTTATTTGCACCTCTGCTGATTGGATGGTTGCAAGCCCTTATGAACTGCCGGAATTTAGGAATTTTTTGATATCAAACCCTTTTCCTTCTGAAGATTCAATTGTTTAAGTGGCACATTATGTTTATCTTATGTTTTGTACTTTCAAGCAGCGAGAATAATGGCGGATTTTATTACGAACGTCATGTCATTTATAAAAGGAATAGAATCTTGGTGATTAAAACTGATTTGTCCGTAAAACAAAATAGAAAAAAATATTTTCCAAAGAAATGCTTGGACTCTAATTATCTACTTTGATTTAACAAATATAGAAAAACTAAGACAAACAATCTACGGCTTCTACGATCTTTTCATAAGTAACATTGTTAGGATTTTATCCATAAATTAAACTTCACTTATCTTATCTTGGAAATTAATCCTTTCAATGACATATAATATAAAACACTAGAACAAATGGTTCTGTGTTAACATAGTTTTAAATTTAAACCTTCTCTACACAGTCTGTGATTTATGTAACATTACTCAGCTGTTATCTTTAATACCCTTTACTAACAATAACTACAACTCAGTCAAAACTTTTTTAAATCTATTATTAAAAAGCTTTTTATCCATTTATTGTTACATACAGGTGAAGTTGTCAGACACACAATCCCGTTTTTTTTATTTTTGAAGAATTTAAATGGAAAACTTGTGAGAAAAAGAAGAAGTGTTTATAGCAAGCAATTTCTCCTTTTCCCGCAATATTTTTACCTTATCTGGTACTTATTTTCTGTTTTGAGAATGTTCTGATTTGAAATGTGTTATGCAACTTTTTTTTATTTGGACCAGTCTAGAAATTTTGTCTTCTAGTAATGAGTTTAATGAAATACATGTAGTAATGTTTTCTTATTTCTGCCTCAAATTTAACTCTGATCATTTTAGTAAGTCCAGACCACATATACTCTCTTTTCAAATTATTGATTATTATTACTTTTGATAATTGAGATTATAATACCATCTATATATAAGATATTCAAGAAAATAATTCCAGATCAGATTCCTATAATCTTGAACTGGAAGAAAGAGGAAAAAAATTTGTTCACAGGAATAAGATCTCTGTAATAAGGACTGAAAGAAAGGATGAGAAATACTTTATTAAATGCATACTATATAAAACAAAATATGCAGCTACTTGAAAAGCTTTTTTTATTTTCCTATATAGAAATAAGGAACAGACAAAAAAATTGCTATTTAACGTGATCCGCTTCTCCTGAAAGTCTCACCACTTCTCCCTATTTTGAAAAACTTCTCCTAAATCTCAGACTATTGAGCAGTCACTTCTCCACAAATTCTGAGAGTCTGCAGAGCCCAGATATTAACTGTAGGAATGACATGTTTCATGAAGGTTTGAAATCAAAATCTAAATATGAAATGGTTAATAGTCTTATTTGTAGGCATATTCAACAGACTTCAATCCATGTTTAGAGTAGAGTTTGTCTTATCAGGGCTTTTTTCTAGAATTTGGGAAGAGGCCTTAGCCTTTTCGTTTTGGGAAATTTTTGTGCGGTTTTCAGAAGAATTGGGAAACATAAGTTTAATAAAAGAAAGTAATAAAAGTAAGATTCATGCATCATTTTCAAGATTCAATGATAAATAACAATATCTAAGGGTCTTATCAGTAATAAAATGAATAGAAATATTACACAAAACAAATTTTGAAGAAAATAAATCCATATAAAACAAAAATAAGCTGTAATTTTGGGAAATTTCTCTGTCGCAAGTCGGAAAAAAGAGCCTTTTTTGAATTGAGAAGTAGCCCCTGTTAAAGAAAGAAAAAAATCTGGCTTATGTATGATAATATACTTGACCCCAGTGTAAGAGGTCCCTTTTTCGACCTCCATACATCAGTCCTTTAGATGAGACTTTTGATTGAGACCCTATCTTAATAATAATCTGAGTCATTGAATGCAATGTAAAACCCCTTACAATCAACAGGGGTTGACACTAACAGTGTACAGGGATCCCTAGGATCCCTGAAAATTGGAAGGGACCCCAGCAATCTCAGGCTAGGGATTCCATCAGGATCCTTCAATAGATTTCCAGTACAATAGATTGTAATGTATCAACTCATGCTCCTGATTTTTTGTTTGCTTGTTTTTGTAGAAAACATAGTGGATAATGAAGAAATTGCTTGTAACAAGCAATTTCTTCATTTTCCACAATGTTTTCCGAAGTTTTTTTTCAAGTTGGGCTTGAAAGGGCAGGATTGTGTATAAATGAGTTATATCAAGGAAGGATCCCTGATTATCTGGAGGAAACTCCTAAGTAATAAGCAGGGATTCCTGTGGGATCTCATTGAAGCAAAGATAGTATCAACCCCTGATCAATCAACCCATCATTATCAAACTACAACTTGGCTGTTGACTTTATGTTGCTATTAGCTGCAACTTACTGACTTTCTTTTGTCATGTCTACCCAGTTATAGATCATGATTGCAGTGTTTATTCTAGGCTGGGGGAATGTTGGATTCCCCTGATTTTTCAAAAAATCCCCCATGTTTTCAATTGTGGTGAAGGATTTTATTCTATAAACAAAGAGGATGAAATACCAAAGGTTTCTCATTTGTGTAGATTTTCACTTAAATCCCCCACATTTTTGAATTCATAGAATAAATACTGTGGTTTAGAGAAGCAACATTGAGTTGATACTTTGCTAAATAAAATTTTCCAAGATCTGGGCAGGATTTGAACTGTTGACCCTCTGATTCCACTTGATCGTAGGCTCCACAGCCTCTGGCATATTTTTAAGTCCAGATCAATGACTTTGTTGTCACTTTTTTTTAATCCTACAAAGTTAAGGATTTAACGAAAGACTACTGAGTGTCTAGATACATTATATCTATACATTTAGCATTTAGCACACGTAGTTTGGAGAAAGTACTTTACATCTATATGTTTGAACAGTACTTGGTGGTTGGGAATGGTGTCGGAAATTTGTATGTTCACTCCAATGAAAATCAAGTGTCTTCAAACAAATGCACCAAATCAATATTGACTTAACTCATGCAAATGTTCTTTAATCCATACCAGCCAACAAAATCTTAGACTGGTCCAATGGAAAGAAGTTGAAAACATTTTAAAGTGTTCTTTATTTGGATAATAGGTGCCAAAGAAGGTAGAATACATACTGAGAAAAGGAAAATCGCTTGTTACAAACAATTTCTCCTTTCCCACAGTTTCCATGATAATGATTTGTTCAGCTGTAAAATGGGTGAGAGTAGTATGAAAGCCACACCCTGTCTCTTGTTCTCATGATAAAAGAACTCACTTTTTCAATTAATTTAATCAATAGGTAATTTCTGAAGAGCGCGAAAAGCATCCTGTTGATTTTGCAAGTATACCAGACATTGCCAAGAAGATTCAAGAGATTGAAGAATTAGTAACGTCAGATCAGTCAATTCCAAAGAAAGACATCACTATATGGATTGATCCATTAGATGCTACCCAGGAATATACAGAGGAGAAAGACAAAGGTGAATATGTGATATGTGACCGGTCACATGAAAATAAGTAATTTCTCCTTTTCTCACAATGCTTTTGTCAGTTATCGATCAGTTTCACGCCAGTTTGAAATATTGTCTGCAACTTTTTGAAATTGGACCATTCTAATATTTTGTTGTTTGGCAACAGGTTTAATGCATTACTTTTTTGTGGACATAATGCTGTACACATCTTAGAATTCTCATAAACTAAATATTATTAGCTCTTCTATTGGTCAAAGGCCACTAGAGCTATTATGATGGCTTTTTCCCGTCTGGCATCCATACATCTGTCTGTTAAACTTTTCCTTGTTAACACTGTAGGGTCCACAGTTTTCATCGGATTCCCTTCAAACTTTCACAGAATGATTGTACCATCATAATGATTGTTCCTTTTGAAATTGGGTCAGACCCGACAAGAAACATGGGAAAATGGGCCTAATTAAAATGTAATTAAAAAATCCCTTTTAACACTCTTAGTCCACAGTTTTCATTGGATTCTCTTCAAACTTTCACAGAATGATTGTACCACTATACGGATCAATCCTTTCAAAATTTGGTACGATCCGTTAAGAAACATGGGAAAAAGGGATTTATGAAAATTTAATTGAAAAGTACATAAAAATCCTCGTTTCCACTCTACAGTCCACAGTTTTCATCGGATTCTCTTCAAACTTTCTCAGAATGATTGTACTATCATAAGGATCATTCGTTTTTGAAATTGGGTATAATCCGTCAAGAAACATGGAAAAAAGGGCCTTATGAAAATTTAATTAAAAATCCTCGTTAACACACTAGAGTCCACAGTTTTCATCAGATTCTATTCAAACTTTCACAGAATGATTGTACAAACATAAGGATTTTTCTTTGGAAATTGGGTTTGATCTGTCAAGAAACACAGGAAAAGGGGCCTTATGAAAATGTAATTGAAAATTCCATTAAAAATCCTTGTTAACACACTAGAGTCCAGTTTTTATTTGATTCTCCTCAAACTTTCACAGAATGACTGCACCATCATAAGGATTGTTCCTTTTGGAATCGGATATGATACGTTAATAAACACGGGAAAAGGGGCCCTATGAAAATTTAATTAAAAAATCATCGTTTACACTTTAGAGTCCACAATTTTCATTAGAATAAATCATTCTCTTCAAACTTTCACAGAATGATTGTACCATCATAAGGATTGTTCCTTTCGGAATGGGATATGATCAACATGTGAAAAGGGGCCTTTTTAAAATTTTATGGAAAAATCTATTAAAAAATCCTCATTAATATTCTAAAGTCAACAGTCTTCATCAGATTCTCTTCAAACTTTCACAGAATGATTGTACCAACATAAGGATCGTTCCCTTAACATTAGGTATGATCCGTCAAGAAACATGGGAAAAGGAGCCTTATGAAAATTTAATCTAAAGATCTTTGTTAACACTCTAGAGTCTACAGTTTTCATTGGATTCTCTTCAAACTTTCACAGAATGATTGTACCATCATAAGGATTGTTCCTTTCAAATTGGGTATGATCAGTCAAGGACCACGGGAAAAAGGGGCCATATGAAAATTTGATTTAAAAAATCCTCATAAACTCAATAGAGTCCACAGTTTCAACAAATTCTCTTCAAACATTCACAGAATGAATATAACATTAAATGGATTGTTCCTTTTGGAAGTGGGTTTCATCCATCAAGTTTCATTGGAAAAGGGGCCCTATGAAAATTTAATAAATAAATCTTAATTAACACATTATGGCCCCAGATTTCACCTCATTGACTTTAAACTTTCACAGAATGATTGTACCATCATTAGGATTGTTCCTTTCAAATTGGGTTTGATCCATCGAGAAACATAGGAAAAGGGGCCTAAGGAAAATTTAATTCAAAATCTTAATTAATGCTTTTAAGTCCACAGATTTTATGGGGTGTCTATACTCAAACAGAATAATTATACGTTCAGAACCATAACGATCATTCTTTTCATAACAGGGTTAGAACTGTGAAGAAACACGGGAAAAGGGGCCTTATGAAAATTTCATTTAGAAATCCTTGCTACCAAGTCCAGAGCTTTCATTGGATTTTCTTCAAACACTCACAGAATAAATGTACAATAATAATGATTGTTGATGTTGACATTAGACCTGATCCGTCAAGTATCATAGAAAAAGGAGCCTTATGAAATTTGATTTTAAAATCCTTGTACCACAATAAAGTCAACAGTTTTCATCAGATTCTGTTTAAACTTTCACAGAATGATTGTTCCATCAATAGGATTGTTTCTTTATCAAATTAGGCCTGTTCTGTCTAGTATCATGGGAAATGGGGCCTTTTGAGAATTTTATCTGTAATCCTTGTAACCAAGTCCAGAGCTTTCATTGAATTTTCTTCAAACATTCACAGAATAAATGTACAATAATAATGATTGTTGATATTGACATTAGACCTGATCCGTCAAGTATCACAGAAAAAGGAGCCTTATGAAATTTAGTTTTAAAATCCTTGTACCACAATAAAGTCAACAGTTTTCATCAGATTCATTTCAAACTTTCAAAGAATGTTTGTACCATCAATAGGATTGTTTCTTTCCAATTTGGGCCTGATCTGTCTAGTATCAAAGGAAAAGGGGCTGTATGAAAAATTACTACCAAATCTTCATTAACACAAGAATGTCCTCAGTCTTTATCAGAATTTCTTCAAACTTTAATAGAATGATTGTACCATCAATTAGATTGTTCCATTGTAAATTGGGTCTGATTTGTTAAGTGACACAAGAAAAGGGGCCTTATGAAAATTTTATTACAAAAACATCATTATCACAATAAAGTCCTCAGTCTTTATCATTTTCTTTAAACTATCTATCATTAGGATTTTCCTTTGTACATTAGATCTGATTTGTTAAGTTTCATGAGAAAAGGGGCCTTATGAAAATTTTATTACTAAAACTTCTTGACACATTTCAGTCCACTGTTTTCATTAATTCTCTTTAACTTTTACAGACTGATTGTACTTTCATTAGAATTGTTCCTTTTAAAATTTGGGTTTTCTGTTAAGTATCATGGGAAAAGGGACCCAATGAAGATTTCACTATAAACTCATTAACACAATAAATTCCACAGATTACACAGATTGATTTTATCATCATTTCAATTGTTGATTTTGGCAGTGGATCTGATTATGGCAAGTGTCACATAAACAGGGGCCTTATGAAAAACTTTTGTACATATTATAGTTAACACAATGATATCTTTGATTTCATTGGATTCACTTGAAAATGTCACAGAATGATTGTACAATTACTTAAATGGTTCTTTTCAGAACTGGGTACAATCCATCAAGTACCATGTAAAAAGGGGCCGAATGATTCTTTTTTTTTTAAATATTTTAGTAAACATAATGAAGTCCCCATATTTCATTGGATTCACTTTTAACTTTCACAGAATGATAAGACCAACAGTAAAATATCACGGGAAAAGGGGCCTTATGAGAACTTGATTTTAATATCTTTGTTAACACAATAAAGTCACCAGTTTCACTGGACGATTGTAGGGTTGTAAGGAAAGTTCCTTTTGGAATGAAATTGATCCATCAGAAAACACAGGAAAAGGGGCCTTATGGATTTTCATTTAAAACAATTCTGTTTATGTGATAAAGTCCACAATTATTGTCAGATTCTGATGAAAATTTCTCATTATGATTGTAGGGTCATATGGAAACTTCCTTTTGGAATTAGAGTGGATCCATCATGAAACACAGGAAAAGGAGCCTTGAGGATTGTTGCTCAAAATTATAAAGGGATAAAGTTCATCTTTTTTCCCTTTAAGCATTCTTCTTTAAGCAATTAACTTCCTTATCTTTAACAGAAAACTTGATAACCAATAGAGCGTCTCAGGCCCTCATGGGCCTCTTGTTACAGTTTGCTACAGTGCGCTTTCTAAAAAAATTCTGAATTTTTGGATTTTTTCACTTTTCTGGGTAGAAAACATTGTGGAAAATGAAGAAATTGCTTATAACAAGCAATTTCTTCATTTTCCACAACGTTTTCCAAAACTTTTTTCCTTGCAGGCGTCTAATAGCGTCACTGAGTGGGAATGGGTTAAATAACATTTGATGATATCACTGGACTCCAGTGACTGGAGAATTTCCACTTTTGATCATATTTTCATATTGCTAACTATAGGGAAAAATGACAATACCATGACCCGCCATTCTAACATGCATTGTTTCTTTATTTGTTGTATATACAGAGAAAAAATATTTATTTAAAGAAAATTTCCATAATATATGATGCTTTTTGATACCCCTAAGAAAAAAGAGCTTTAGAAAACATTGTGGCAAATTAAGAATTACTAGTCACAAGCAATTTCTTCATTATCCACAATGTTTTCTAATAAAAAAGACATAGATTTTTAGGTCACCTGACCAAAAGTCATGATGACCTAATGTGATTGTGTTTTGTCCGTCGTCGTGCGTTGTGCGTTAACATTTTACATTTTCCACTTCTTCTTAAGAACCCTTGGATGGATTTCATCCAAACTTGCATCCTTATGGGAAGGCGCTTCAGATTTGTACACGTCATGGAGTTATCTCCCCTTGGGGCGCCATAAGGGGCCAAAAAGGGTACATCATTAAAAATCTTCTTGTCATGAACTGGCAGTCAGATTAGATTCACATTTGGTATTTAGAGTCTTAAGGGCAAGGACTATCAAGTTTGTAAAAGAAAAAAAATCTGTCAAGAAATGGCCGAGCTGGGGGGGGGGGGTACATAAGCTTACATAGTGACAACTTTGAAATTCTTTTTGTACAAAACCAAAGGACCTACAGCTCTGATATTTGGTATGTGGCATCATCTAGTAGACCTCTATCAATGTTGTATAAATTATAACCCAAGGGTCAAAGTTAGCCCATTTCTGGAAGTCACAAGTTTCACAAAGGGCTTATATAGTGAAATTTGTAAAAATCTTCTTCTCCCAAACAGGAGGGCCTAGAACTCTTTATATGGTATACAGCATTATCTGGTAGACCTCTATCAAGATTGTAAAAATTATTACCTCAGGATTGAAATTTGCCTATTCTGGGATGTCACAAATTTAAACCTGGACGGTGAAATTTGTAAAAATCTTCTTCTCCCAAACAGGAGGGCCTAGAACTTTGATATTCGGTATACAGCATCGTCTTGTAGACCTCTATCAAGATTGTACAAATTATTGCCTCAGGATTAAAATTGGTCCATTCCTGGACGTCACAAATTTAACATAGGCTTATATAGTGAAAACTTTAAAAATCTTCTTCTCCCAAACAGGAGGGCCTAGAACTATGATATTTGGTATACAGCATCGTCTTGTAGACCTCTATCAAGATTATACAAATTATTGCCTTAGGATTAAAATTAGCCCATTGCTGGATGTCACAAATTTAATATAGGCTTATATAATGAAAACTTTAAAAATCTTCTTCTCTCAAACAGATAGGCCTAGAGCTTTGATATTTGGTATGTAGCATCATCTGGTGGATCTCTATCAATATATTTGAATTATTGCCTTAGGGTCATAATTAGCCCATTCCTGGACATCATGAATTTTATATATGGCTTAAATAACAAAATTTAAAACTCTTCTTCTCCCAAACTAAAAGGCTTAGAGCTTTGATATTTAGTATGTAGCATAATCTGGTCAACTTTTATTTTTTGGGGGTCTTTGGACTCAGATGACTGATAAGGCCCTATGGGTTCTTGTTTTTTAATTCTGTCAACTAAGAGTTGTTGTCTGCAACTTCTTTGAATTTGGGCCAGCCCTTTAATTTTGTCATCTTGTCATGGGTTAAAAGGTTTTTATTATAGATATCACATTCTTGTACATCATTATTCATTATTTTATCTAACTCATCATTCTAAAAGTAACCAAAACTGAGCAAAGCTTTAACAATCTTTAGATGGAAACAAAAATCACTGAACACTCTTTTAATGCACTATATTTATAGGGTAAATGAGGGCTGTATACAAAACACTTTTTAATAAATTGTCAATTAACCCATTTCCTTACAATGAGGCTTTCTGACGCCCCTGAAGAAAAATGATAGGGAAGAAATAGTGTAAAATGAAGAAATTGCTTGAACCAAGCAATTTCTTTATTTTCCACAATGTTTTCAACACAGAAAGTTGAAAGAATCTAAAATTTCATCAACTTTAAATTGCCTTCTGCAACTCCTTTCAATTCGGACCAGACTGAAGTTTTTTTTTCTGTTTTGTAATGGGTTTAGTAAACCATAGTTGTCCAAAATATCTCTTCAAGATGGTTCAGATATGCTGCACTATGTGACTACAATGGTATGTGTGGCAGTGAATGGACAGCCTAGGATAGGAGTTATACATAAACCATTTATCAACGAAGACCAAGGTGGTGAAACAGGTAGGTAACAAAAATAGGGTCTGTATGTGAAATATAGAATATGTTCAAATTTGAAGTAAATACCGTCATTTACCTAAAAGACTTTCATTTTGCGGTGTATTAACCCTCTTTAGTACAAAACCGGTATTTTATGTCCCTGTGATTTTATACTTGAGAAAACATTGTGGAAAAAGAAGAAATTGCTTGTAACAAGCAATTTCTTCTTTTCCCACAATATTTTCAATGACATAGGATGGTTTGATTTCAAGCTGCATCCAATTTTCATGGTTGTCTGCAATTTGGACCAGTCTACATTTGAAAAAAGTAAAGGAAAGGGTTAAAAAGTAAATAGACTAGAATATGAATTATACATGTATAGAAATATACATTGATTATCAACAAAGAAAACAGAGAAGAAACAGGAAGGTTAACAATGCATCCTGAATTGGTAATCAGATTAAAGTTATTTATCCAATGAAAAAATTTCAGTAATCGCTGAGAACTTCACTTCACACCGAAGTTACAGGCAGCTAATAATAGGAGTTATACATACATCCTTTATTACATAGACAGTGAGGCAGAATCTGCTATAGAAATACATGTTATACATCTTCTATTTTTATTTTAAACACATTGCATTACTGTTTTTAGCTCTACAAGCCAAAGGCCAGAAGAGCTATAGCTATGGCATTTTCCCGTCCGGAGTCCAGTGATTGTACCATTATAAGGATTGTTGCTTTCGAAATTGGATTTAATCTGTCAAGATACAAAGAAAAGTGGCATTATGAATATTCAATTGAAAAAACATCTTAGTTAATACAATAACGTCCACAAATTTCATTTGATTGTCATCATACTCTTACAGAATGATTATACTATCATAAAGATAGTTACTTTCGAAATTGGGTTTGATATATCAAGTAACATGGCAATAAGGCTCACAGTTCTGATCGGATTTTGTTTAAACTTTCACAGAAATTTTGTAAGGTGATAAGGATCATTCTTTTTGAAATGGGATCTGAACCATCAAGAAACACAGGAAAAAGGAACCTCATTAAAATGTCATTTAAAAATCCTTGTACCACAATAAAGTCAAGAGTTTACATCAGATTCTCTTCAATTGTTTACAGAATGATTGTACTATCATTAGTTCTGTTCCTTTACAAATTTCTTTCTGATCTGTCAAGTATTATGGGAAAAGGGGCATTACAATAATTTCATTTAAAAAATCTTCGTTAACATAATTAGGTCTAGAGTTTTCATCATATTCTCTTCAAACTTACACAGGATGATTGTACTATCATAAGGATTGTTCCTTTTGAAATTTGGCTAGCTCTGTCAATAACAAGGGAAAATGGGTTGTATGAAAATTTCATCATAAAATTCTTATTAACACAAGTCCACAGTTTTCATCAGATTCTGTTCAAACTTTCACAGAATGTTTGTACCATCATTAGGTTTGTTCCTAACCAAATTGGGTCTGATCTTTATAGCATCACGGGTAAAGGGGCCGTTTGAAAATTTTATTACAAAAGCCTCATTTGTACAAGAATGTCCCCAATATTTGTTAAATTCTCTTCAAACTTTAATAGAATGATTGTACCATCATTTGGAATGCTCCATTCTTATTTGGGTCTAATATGTTAAGTTTCATTGGAAAAGGGGCCTTCTATAAATATTATTACAAAATTATTGTTAACACAATAAAGTCCTCATTTTCTTCAAACTTTTAGAGTGATTGAACTATCAGTAGGATTGTTCCTTTGTAAATTGGGTCTGATTTGTTACATTTCACAGGAAAATAGGCCTTATGAGCATTTTATTACAAAAAATCTTAACACAATTTAGTTCAGTGTTTTCATTGTTCTCTGTAAAGTTTTACAAAATAATTGTACCTTCATTAGAAATATTCCTTTTGAATTTTTGTTAGTTCTGTAAAGTATCACTGGAAAACAGCCCTATGAAAATTTCATAAGAAAATCCTCAAAATTGTCATGGTGTTGTATCCGTCGCAAATCCTTTTGTGCGTGTGTCCCTCCGTCTGTAAACTTTTACTTTAAAAAATCTTCTCCTCAGAAAGTACTGGACAAAATTCAACCAAATTTCTCAGAAATGATCCTTTTGTGACCCTTTATCAGATTCCTTCAAAGGATTTTGATCGATGGAAAAGCATGGCTTTAATTGACAGGGCTTATTTCCATATATGGAAAAAGCTTTGAAAATCTTCTCAGAAACCAATGGATTGATTTCAACCAAATATCACTGGAATGATCCTTTGGTGACCCCTTATTAAATTGCTAAAAAAAGAATTGATTGGCTGAAACAATTTGCTTTAAAGGATTGGGCTAATTTCTATATATTGATGGCTTAGAGCAAAAACAAAGTATGGCTTTATACTTTGAATAGAGCCATAGTATGTTTTTGCTCTAAGCCCTTGATATGGTAAACAGAGAAAACCTATAATCTTCTCAGATGACAAACAATTATAAGTTTTCAACAAAATTTCACAAAATGATCCTTTGGTGACTACATATTATGTATTATATATGTATTTGTCAGATTCCTTCATAATTATTTCTCAGATGAAAATAAGGGCTTAAAGGGGGGGGGCTTTTGTCCATATATGTTATGTATTGAAATTTTGAAAATCTTATTCTTGCAAACTGCAGGATGGTTTTCAACCAAATTCTCCAGGAATGATGATAACAGGCCAATGGAGCGAATCAGGCCTTCAAGCACCTCTAGTTTATCCACTTGACTTGACCTTTTGCAATAAACCTGTTATTCTATGAACATGAACTTAATATTCTTTCTGTATTTCAGTGAAAATTCGACCAAATTCTAAAATTTATCTAATGAAATTCTGCAAATCATAAATGCCAAATATAAATCATGGCATCATTTTCAAAGTAACATAGTTTTAGGTAATTTTCATGAGTATTATACTCAGGGCCTTCCCTGGGCTGAATTTTCTTTTCGCCATCAAATTGAAAAAACTTGGAGCCAAATCTGTCTCCAAGAAGCCAACTGATGAGCCAATCATTTTTGCAGAGTTTTATGCCACTGAAATCCGCTGAGCCATGAGACTTTTGACTGCAAAAAGCAAAAAAAAATAATGATAATAATAACTGAATGTTTGATCTTATTCATTTGAATTCAATCAGACAAGCCATAATTTTCCAAGCAATTTTGGGATATTTCACTAAAAGTTGGTATCCCACCCCCAGTACCCCACCCACCCACAGAGAATCGCAAACAAGTATTTGTTATTCTGTTTTGTACCCTATCAATTGTCAAATCGTTTATATATTGCGAAATGAAGATCAAATGACGTTAGTTGTTGTTGTAAATTTCTCTTCCTAAACTTTTTATCAAAAGTTATGTTTTTTAGCTCACCTGAGCACAATGTGCTCAAGATGAGCTTTTGTGATCATCTTTTGTCCGTTGCACGTCGTCCGTCGGAAGGCGTCAACAAACATCTTCCTACTCAGTAACCATTGGGCCAATTTCAACCAAACTTGGCATGAATGTTCCTTGAGTGACCCTTTTTAAAAGTTGTTGGCAGAGTTTTGATTGACCCCCAAATATGGGCGTGGTAGGGTGGGGCAGTTTTCTTACTTAGAAATCTTAAAACATCTCCTCTTCAGTAACCATTGGGCCAATTTAGACCAAATTTGGCATGAATGTTCTTTAGGTGACCCTTTTTAAAAGGTGTTTGCGTAATTTTGATTTAGGCCCAAATATGGGCGTGGCAGGGTGGGGCAGTTTTCTTACTTTGAATTTTTTAAACATCTTCTCCTCAGTAACCATTCTCCAATTTCAACTAAACTTGAAATGAGTATTCCTTGGGTGACCCTTTTCAAAAGTTGTTGGCACAATTTCGAATGACACTCAAAAATGGGCGTGGCAGGGTGGGGTAGTTTTTTACTTAGAAATATTTAAACATCTTTTCCTCAGAAACCATCTGGCCAATTTCAACTTAACTTGGCATTAATGTTCCTTTGGTGACCCTTTTCAATATTAGTTTGTTGAATTTTGAATGGACCCAAAATATTGGCATGGCTGTTTTTTACTTTAAAATCTTCTCCTCCCTAACCATTTGGCCAATTTCAATCAAACTGGGCATGAATCTCACTGACAATGGCCAATGGGGCATTTACCATGCTGTTATGTCTGTGAGTACTTCAGGGCTGCCACCATAGCCTGTTAGAAATGCGTAAGACACCCAATCTATAATCATGGTGTGTCCAGGGCTCCCAGGCTACCAGTAAAATGGGAAAAAGTCTTGGTTTTGTGATATCTTTAAAAAAAAACAGGAAAAACTAGGAAAAAGACAAATCAATTTGATGAAAGATGCAAGACCCAATTAAAGTACATGTTGCAAACAGTTGACAAGTATCCCCCTCGCCAGTAGGTTTTATCACAGTGTAAATTACATGGGGATGCATTATCACGTCACAATGTCTGCCGAGAAAGAAAAATTGGTATCTGTTTCACAAAATATACAAGCATGGTACTTAGTTTTCTGCTAGGAATGGAGGTAGGTGTCCAATTTTACTAAATATATATATGATTATAGTACATAAAGCAAGTATTTAGGAGAAAATCCAAAGCAACATCTAAAGTGTACCAGTAACCAGACATGAATTGAATTTGGATAAGAAATCAATAAATGGCCTTCAATTCAATTCAATGAAAAGAGAAATCTGGGTAAATAGACATTGAAATTGATTATCATTATCATGATATTGACAATGAACATGTATAGATGCATTTGAATTAGTCAGGTGAGCGATTTTAGCGCCATTTTGGCCCTCTTGTTTAAGACTGGTGATTTTCTTCAACGGAGATCAAAGTCATTGAGTTTTTCTGTCTACCAGTTACCGTCAAATAATCCTTTGTTGATTCAAAAACACAGCTGACGTCATAAAAATGTTTGGTCAGACCATTCTTCCCTACGGAAGAGTAGGATTGTGACGTACAGCAAAAAGACAGACCAGACAGCCTTGAGAGGTTTGCCCGCATTGCACAATTTCCCCAGAGTAGAATTTAGACTCAGATTTGTTCATGAGAATCAGTCAATATTTTATTTTAATCAATTTACAATTTTTTTGTTGGTCATGTATTCTGGATTTACTGTAAACTGAAGTAGGATTTTTCTGATTTTGGTTTGTCCTGTTTGTATAACGTAAGCTATCAATTAAGAAGTCTTTATGATCATGGTCAGAAACTGTCACCTGTATCATGGGTCATACATTTGATTTGTGTTTGTCACACTTCGTTTATTGACTGACTTGCTTGTTCATTGAAATGTGACACAATTATCACCGTTTTAACACCAAGACTATGATAATCTGCCTTGATTGCAGTCTGGTCCAAATTTTTTGTACACGGGTGGTATTTTTTATGTAAAACAAAATTGCTTCCAGACATTTTTATCTCCAGCGTTTTCGCCATATTCAAATTTTTATCACCACTTAGTTTTAATTTTCGCATATTGCGACAATGGCAATGTAAAATTGCTGTAGTAACATAAGAAATATTTAACTCATTCCCACAAGAAAAACAATTAGGAAAACATTATATAAAATGAGGAAACTGTTTGTCACTAGCAATTTCTTCATTTTCCACAATGTTTTCTACCCAGAAAGTTGAAAAAAAATCTAAAAATTTCATCAACTTTAATTGTTGTCTGCAACTCCTTTGAATTGGGACCAATCTAAAATTTGTCGTCTGATAGATGGTTAATGTGTTCATATCACTTCCATGCATTATATCACAATATAAAAGTTATTTTCTGTACACATTCAGTTTGGTCCTGGGTCAATTACGGCCACTCAAGTAATTTACAGAAAGCAGAGAAGAAGAAGAAAGGGGAAAGTGAACCCCATAAAATCATTGTGTCAAGATCTCATGCAGGGAATGTTCAGAAAGTTGCTGAAAAGTCTCTTGGAACAGATGTTAAAATAACCCCAGCAGGAGGGGCAGGTATATGTGGCATTTGTTATCCAGTTTAGCTCAACTATTTAGAGAATGGGGGGGGGGGCTATTCAAGTCACTTGGGTGCAAGCGTCTGCATCAGCATCAGCGTATTATTTTGGTTAAACCTTACCTGCAAGAGTCATAACTCAGTTGCTTCTAATGCCACTGCTCTGAAACTTTGCACATGTTAAATTTCTACCCTTTTTGGACTTAGAGAGTCTGCGTTAAAACCTTACGTGCAACTGTCATATATCTTTAATTACTCTTCTTCTTCTAATGCTATTTCCTTGAAACTTTGCACATATTTTTGTGACAATAATATCAGTCTCTAGACAAAGATTCATTACTCTTACATTCATATAAGTAGAATTTAACCCTTCTGGACTTAGAATTTCTTGGTTATACCTTACATGCAACTGATGTATATCTTTAATAACTCTCTTTCTACTAATGCTATTGCTTTTAAACTTTGCTCATGCTTTTGTTACCATCACATCATCGTCTAGGCAAATATTCATTACAATTACATGTATTATAGTGGACATTTAACCCCTTTTGGAATTATTTGGGCTTCAGAGCTTTTTACATTTTGACAGGGAATTTTGATAGCGGCGGCTTTATTAATGAAATTGGTGTCTCAATACAAGAGGTGACTTCAGCTAGATTGCCTGTTTTTTGTATACATGTTTATCAGATGAGGTCCTCTATGTGACCTAGTAGATGGGATTGCAGACTCATGGCTGGAGACATGTCAAATATAGCAAGATCAAATTCTCACTGTGTTGTTGATCAAATGGCTTTTCAATCCTGTACTGTACTCAAAATTTTAGATCAGTCTGAATTCAAAATATCTGAAGACAACAATTTGAAGTTGTTTTTTAAAAAAAAATCATTCAGTAGGGAAGAAGATATTGTGGACAAAGAATAAATCACTTGTTACAAGAAATTTCTCTTTTTGCACAACCATTTCTCATGTATAACAACATGGAGACGTAAAAACAAGTGATTGTCACAAGAAATTTCTTCTTTTTCCGCAATGTATTCTCATGTATAGAAACATGGAGATTTTCAAAACAAGAGATTGTACAGAAAAGAGTCAAAGATATTTTGGCCAGTCAAGTACTAGTGATACTCAGGAAGCTTAAAAAAAGATCTTTTTTGTATTGATATAGTTGAAAGATTAAATAAAGAGGCATAAATCCATTATAATGTAATTAAAATGTTAAAAACAAAGCTTTTTCTAATCACCCATTAGAAATCCAATCGCCCATTAGAAATGTTGTATGGTTTGTCTTTTTTTCAGGTTATAAAACATTAGAAGTTATAAAAGGTAATCAAGATGCCTATATTCACTCAACAGCAATAAAAAAGTGGGACATTTGTGCAGGAAATGCGGTGCTATCTTCACTTGATGGTAAAATGACAAATTTAGATGGCAACTATATTGACTTTTCTTCCACTGGTAGCCCAAAATTGGAAGGTGGTCTTTTAGCCACTTTATATGAACATGAAAAATATTTAGAAAAATTAGAGGAGGTTAAGAAGTTGACAGAACATTGAAACATATCATTCTAGGGAAGGAAAATGTGCTATGAGGGATTAAACTTATAGGGCTATCTATTATCCAGGGAAAACAGAATTTGAATTAAGAATATAAATGTGGCTCATAAGTTGGATAAGGAATCATTTGGAAATTTATTTAACCCATTCCCTCTCAAACCATTTTTTGGTGCCTCTCAGGAGAAAGGTTTTGAAAATCAAGCAATAACAAGTAATTACTTCATTACCCACATTAAATTTATGTGTAAGAATCATTGTGGAAAATAAAGAAATTGCTTGTTGCAAGCAATTTCCTCAATTTACAAGATATTTTCTCACTTGTTTTTCTTGAGGGTCATCAACAATGGTCATTGTGTGGAAGTGAGTTAAAAGTGTTTTGAAGGGAATGCAAAAAATAAACATTGGATGAAAGCTTAACAAATAGACCCTTACTAGCTGGCTAAATAAGCACAGGTTTGATAATTCAATTGCTCCACTAGCCTCTGGTCTATTGCCATGGCATTGTGTTTGTTGTGCATCCATAGCTTTTTTCTTTAAGTATTATCATCACTTTCTTTTAATAACTTTTTATTAGATTCATTGAAAAGTTTTGATTGGTTGAAAATTGTGGACCTTATTTTCAAGATTCTCTTGATGGTAAAAGTGAATTTTTGGTACCTTGGAAGTATTTTTCTCATGACTTACTATTTATTGCATTTAAATTGATTCCCTTGAGTTAAAATCAAATATTCTACTTATATAAGCAAATTCTGGCAGTTAACCCTTTCCTCCTCAATCCCTGGTTTTTATGCCTCTGTTGTTTTATACTTGAGAACATTGTGGGAAAAAAGGAATTACTTGTCACAAGCAATTTCTTCATTTTCCACAATATTTTCTAGCTTTCTAATTTATTATTTTTCATATAAAATCAACTTTGAATTGTCATCTGCAGAACCATTGAGTTTGGACAGGTCAAAAAATTTGCAAAACAGGAAAGGGATAAAATAATACAAGCAGTTAAGGGCTTGCAGCTTGTATTTCCCAGAAGGTATCTTTCTGCTTTACAAATCATGAGTAAATTCATTAATTAAGGACCTATAGTTTGTATGTTCCTGCTGTTGCCTTGAGGCAGATCATATATATTTTCGTATATAAACATTCACATGTGCAAAGGGTTACTGAACAAAAAAGATGCATAATATTTTGTGGTTGCTTTGCATCAGTTGTGTTATTCTTCGTGTAAAGCGCTTATGTGTGCACAATGACCAAGAATGCTAACTTATTTAACACATTCCCTCCTTTTCAAGAAAAAATCTTTGGAAAACATCATAGAAAGTGATGAAATTGCTTGTATTAAGCACTTTCATTATTAAAGATGTTTTTTATCCTAAAAGATAATCAAATTTAAAATTCCATCAACTTGAAATAGTCTCCTGCTGCTTCTTTCAATTTGGACAAGTCAAAAATTTTGCTTTGTGGGTTCAGGCTTTTACTTTTGACGTGCCTCTTACATGGAGAAAGGCTTAACAAAATTTTAGACTGGTCCAAAGTCAAAGACATTGCAGAAGACAATTTTAAGTTGATGGAATTTCAAAAGTCTTTATCTTATAGGGTAGAAAACATTGCGGATAATGAAGAAATTACTTGTAACATGCAATTTCTTCAATTTCCGCATTTTTTCTGAATCTTATTTGTTGAGGGGCATCAAAAAGTGTCATTGTCTGGGAACTAGTTAATTATAAATGTTTTCTCAAGCCAAAAGGGATCTAGTGGGAACTGTATAAAACCGATACTTGGCAGAGATCCAGCAAAGCAGAACTAGAGGTCATGTTTGAAAAATGAATGTGAAATAAGGTAGAATTATCATTCTAGATTAAGAAAATCCACCTGAAGCAAAAGGTTTCAACCCCTGTCAGCCAGAGTAGTTGCCAGGTTTGGCAAGGTTGGACACTTTTCAAACTTCTTATGCAAGGCTCCCTTTAGCCTGAGACATCAGTTATTTTGAATATGGTCATTTTTTCCATGACAGATTAGATTAACCCTTTCCTGTTTTTAAATTTTTAGACTGGTCCAAAGTCGGACTTTTCAGACGACAATTTAAATTTGATTTTATTTCCAAAATAGCCATATACTAGGATAGAAAATATTGTGGAAAAGAAGAAATTGCTTGTTACAAGTAATTTCATCTTTTCCTACAATGTTTCCACAAGTATAAAAAGACAGGAACGTAAAAACTAGAGATTAAACAGTAACGGTAAAAACCTATTCCTGCTGAAAGGAATAACAGTAAGTAGGGTTAAAAAGATTAGATTTTGTTCAAATGCATCCTGATATTTGTCTTTGCTGTATGTTAATAAAGGAATTATCTGGAATCAGCAAGATAAGGAGAACAAGACTGATTTATTCTTGATTGAGTGAACAGCAATAGCTATATATTCACGAGCATTAGAGCAAACCATATTTTTAAAATCTTTCTACTTTCTTCATTTAGAGATTGTCTTTAATGAACAATTTATGAAGATTTGAAAGTTGAATAAGTAGTTAGTTGAGAACAAAATAATATACAATGGATGGCAATGGTCAAATATGGAATTTTCCTAGAGGCATTTCAAAGGTATTTTGAAAAATCTTCTTTTTTTAGCTCACCTGAGCACGAAGTGCTCAAGTGAGCTATAGTGATCACCTTTTTTCTAGCGTCCGTCCGAATGCGTCAACAATTTCTTTAAACGACATCTCCTCCAAAACTACTGAACCAAATTTGGCAGAAATGTTCCTAAGGTGGTCCCCTTTAAAAGTAGCTAAAAGAATTGAAATCAGTTGAAAAACTCTGGTTGCAGTGGCAACAAAAGTGTTTTAAAAAAATCGTAAAATAATCGTTAAAAATCTTCTCCTCGTGACCCAGAAGGCATAGAGCCTTGATATTTTGGATGAAGCATAAGTATATTGACCTCTTTCAAATTAGCAAAAATCATGATTCTTGAGTCCCCAGGGGCAGAGCCCCAGGGGGTGGGGTTTATATAGAAATAAAGAACGATTTTTAAATGACATCTCCTCCCAAACCACTAGGCCAATTTGAAGTAAATTGGGCAGAAAAGTTCCTTAGGTGTTCCCCTTCGAAAATAGCTAAAAGAATTGAAATCCGTTTAAAACTCTGGTTACCATGGCAATAAAATTGAATTTTAAAATAATCTTTAAGAATCATCTCCTCCTGACCCAGAGGGCATAGAGCCTTGATATTTTGGATGAAGCATCAGCAAATTGAGCTCTTACAAAATAGCCAAAATCATGATCCTTGGATCCCTAGGGGCGGAGCCACGGGAGGGGAGTGTATAGGCACGAAGCTTCAGTTCACAGACTTATTTCTTATTTCTGAAATAATGACCCATGGATCTAGAGGGAGGAAAAAGTTTTTTCCTTCTTTTAAATTTGCCCTAAAGGCTTGGAAAGCCTTGGAATTTGTAATTTAGACTTTTGGACCTCTAGGTACATACATGTAGTCTATATTTGTTAGTATGGCCTACTTGTGTCATAATCCTAACCGTAACATGAAATTATACTGTTGAAAGAAAAAGAGCCTTTATCTCAGGTGAGCACCCTAGTGCCAATGGCCCTCTTGTTTAGGTAAGAATACACTTATTACATACCATATTAAATAATTTAAGACTAGCCTATATTTTGAAGATTTTGACAAAAATACATAAAATTATTTAGATTTTCAGTGTAAATGCATTCTTCTTCATTAGGTTTGAAAAGAAAATGCTTGGTTTCTAGGATTTTCTTATTTTCAAACAATGTTCCCTAAGTGTTTATCCAAATACATGTAGTATTTATAGAAATATATCTAGTTTTCATGGGTTGCTGACTTACTGTAGCTTTTTTGTGTGTAGATGAAGGGCTTTGTTTTACATTTATTACATGTATTTTAACCCATTTCCACAACATCCCACTTTTTTAAGCTCCTCAGGTAAAAGGTTGGAAAACTTTGTAGATTATTACAAGCAATTTCTTCTTTATTCATAATGCTTTCTGCCCTAAATGGTACTTAATTGACAGAATGCTAGCTGCTCCTACTGACCTCTGCAAAGTTCGACATGGATATGAAATGGTGTTATTTTTCAAAATTAATGGCCATTAACATGTAACAAAAAAGTCTTAACCCTTGTCATGCTGTATAAATTACCTTACTGAAATGCTGTCAAATCAAAGGGCTGAAAGCACTGATAGAACTTGTTGTTCAAAAATCAATATTTCTTTAAGAAATCAACTTCATAAACAACTCTGGCAGGAAAAGTACAAGCAGGAGGTGTAGACTAAGATCAGCCTGCACATAAGTGCAGTCTGATCTTAGTCTACTCCTCCTGCCAAAACCGGACTATTCCGGGATCAGCATGACAAGGGTTTAGTTTGGTTTGCAACCTAAATAGCATAATTACTGCTTGAACAAGCTTTAGAAATGAAGTTTTATTGGCCAAACCAACAAAAATGCTTAGCATATATGCCAAAGTTCAAAGTTCACTTCCAGTCTAAATGAACGATTTGATTAGCCAATTGATTTTTTAAAGACAACAGGGATCTGTCAATTCTAGGTACAGCCTAACTTCTTTCTTTTGCCCACAAAATGATGCTTTTTGATGCCTATCAAGAAAAAACGGGGAAAATATGTAAATGAAGAAATTGCTTGCAACAAGTAATTTCTTTATTTTCCACAATGTTTTTCTTTAAAGAATGATGAAAAAATCTATAATTTCATAAAAATTTAAATGGTCATCTGCGACTCATTTCAATACGGACTAGTCTAAAATTTTGTGATCTGATAAAAGGTTTGTGGTCGGTGGCTGAATGAAGTAACAAAACATTTTGTGTATTTCATTACTAGTTACCAGACAATATTTTAAAGAGTAAATGTCAAAGGAAACAATTTGTGGACCACAGTTGCATATTACAATAATTTCTCCTTTCCTTACGTTGCTTTAGGACTTTATTAACCTCAGCTATATGAAAACAAGAATGATTTGAAATAAATCAATAAATGATGGTTAGAATAACCATTCTATGTAAAGGCAATCTGCCAAAGTGAAATGTTTTCTATCCTTATTAGCCTGACCAGGGGTTGAATATTTGCCTCTTGCAAGATTAATTGCAAATGAATTTGCACATTATTAGTTTGGCTATTTTTTGAGAACACTGGAGATATTACTATGGCCAGGTCAGTGTTTTGTCAGCTTTGTCATCCAAATCTTTTACATTTTGTAATGTATGAACACATTTGAGACTTGGATATTTATTCACTATCTGTCAAACTCCAATCTGCTTTTTAGCCTACCCCCAATGTACCCTAAAGTAGTTCTATTAAAATTTAATGATTCTCATTTTTGCATGGTGTTTTTGAGTCTTGGCGATAGCTAGAAGTGAAAAATCCTGTTCTCCGCAATTGCAAACCACTACTGCTCTGTATTCATGTGTGCTAATGTTTTTCTGTTGGGAGTTTGTTGTTTATTAATGAGGTTTGATATGTCCCCCCCTTCCCTTTTTAGGCCATCCCGAATTAAGGAAATTTCGATGGTTATTGTGTTCAATGTAAATTTGTTGAAAAGTTTGTCCTTCATATCATCATTTTCCCAGCATGAATTTCATTCCAAATACATGTAAACACTCTTTAAGATGAACTCGGGTCTGAATCCCAACGAAACTTGCGAAAAGAGCTTCACACTGCCAAAACTGACCCTTTTTACTCTATTTTCAATTGGTGAAAATCAGACAGGAGTAAAACTTATCATGAGAGCAATCTATACCAACAAGGGGGATAACTCTAAGTGCATTTTGAATCAATTATGTTTCTTTTTACTAAGAAGTTTTACCAAGTATCATTCATGCACTTAAGCACCCGAGTGTTGGCATCTGCATTCAATGCTATTTTAAACTTTGATTTATCTAATCTGGTGTGGTATTTCTCACAAATATACAATATGTTATCCAGGAAAATCTACCCAAATGACAACAACTTAATTAATTTTTTTTTTCAATTCTTCAAGTTTTAGAATATACTTTTTATCAATTCAAAAAAAATGATAAAATAGAAATTGTGATATCTTAAAAACTGACAAACTTACATCTATTTTTGTACATGAAACCATAACAAAATTTAAGACTGCTCCAAATTTAAAGTCATTGCAGATGACAATTTTTAGTTCAGGAAATTAATGAAATCTGTGTTTTGAGGTAGAAAGCATTGTGAATAATGAAGAAATTGCTAGTAACAAACAATTTATTCATTTTCCAAAATCTTTTACAAAATGTTTTCCTAAGATATTTTTGGGGCGTAACAATTATCAGACAACTTTGACACCATCAAAACATTGAATTTTATATTGTCATGAAGTAAAATCATTTAGGCAGGTTTGCCTGGATAAAGGATCGTATTTGATACTTTGTTCTTTCAGGCATTAACATCTCATAGATACACTTGATCGTGAAGTAAAAATGAAGCATCTAGATAGGCTAAAACTACTTATTCAAGTTTAACCTTTCCAATACAAACCTGGGAATTTACATCGCTGTGATTCTATACTTTAGAAAACCCGAAACTGTTGGTTTGGCCCTTTTTTCTAAGATTTCACATACATTTACTTAGGCAGCTCGAGTCTTTGTTAGGTACGAATCAAAAATATTTCATTTGCCCAAGGTTCAAGGTCACAGTTCAAGGTCAGATGTCAAATTCTGCTTCCTTTGGCTTACTAGAGTTGGTAGCTGTATGGTTTTGGTTTAAAAAAATCTAGTTATACCTAATTTGATAGTAATAGTTTGCCTTTTGATCGTGCTTCAGCTTACACAATATAAGATCCCTTACTGATATATGAAATAAATAGATAGTCGATTTTTGAATAGACATAATCCTCGTCATACAGAACCCAAAATGATTTTGGTAGAGTGTAAAGCTTTTAATCAGCCTAAATATAAGTGCAGTCTGATCTTAGTCTATACCACCTATTTGGCCTTTTCGAGCCTGAGTTGTTTATGAAATAAATATTTAAAAGAAATATTGAGCCACAACTATTGCCCCTAGTGCTTTCAGCCCATTGATTTTAATGCAATTCTGAAAGGATTATGGTCGTCATGACAAGGGTTAATTATGCTAAGCTAATATGTTCCGACATGACTCCAGTTGATAGAGAGAAAAGACGATCTAAATCTTTTACTTCTGATCCAAAACCTATGGTATGGGTTCTCATTGGAATTATCTTGACACAGCTGTTTATGGCGAATGCATTTTCATTATCTGTATATTTCATTGTATTGGGTTTATCTGTGATATTGGTTTATGATATTCAATTACAATAAATGATATTTATGTTTAAAAGAAAACATGGTGTTCTTTTATTCATTTCCTCATTTGTTTATTACTGCGATTCGAAGCACTGCACGCATAGCTCTCAATCGGAACTCCTCGTTCAATTCTACGATTCAAACCTCGAATGTATACAAGGCAGAGCATTGTGTAACAAAACGGTGCATTTTTAAGCCGAAAAAAAGTGGAGGAAAACGTAGTATGTAATCTCGGAAACCCGGATGGTTCGGAAGTCTCAAAATCGTCGAAAAGATTAAATGTGTTGTTTTATCTTTTGTCCTATTTTAGTCTAATATCAAGTTTCTTTGAAGACCGAACAGAGTTCTTAAATAACTCTTATGATATACATTTTACCACATTTGATTTACATGAAAGAATAACGACATTTCGGAAGTTTGTCACGTGAAGCTTTAAAATAGTCCTACAATGTACATCCGAGGTTTGATTCGTAAAATGAACGAGGGTTCCGGTTTGCCTAACTCTGTCGCATCTGCCATTTCATGTGGTCGAACAAAGGTGACAACTAGCATGTCGCAAAAGACGACCAAACGGTCATCATTTTATCTTTTGCAGCTCGACTATTTAAAGAATACGTGGGCTATTCCAGCCTTCCGGATGTCGACGTCAGAGTAATGCTTTGGTTAAAGTTTTACGTGCAAATCTCATACCTCTGTTTGCACTAATGCGATGTCTCTGAAAATAAACACATGCCTTTGTGTAAACTATATCGTCCCCTTGGCAAAATTTGGTTACTCTGATATTCTTTTTTAATAGAATTAAGACTCTTCTCCTTCTTAGAAATTCTTGGTTCAAGTTTTACGCGCAACTGCTAGCTTTATACAAGCAATTTCTTCTTTTTTCACAATGTTTTACTTGAGGGGCGTCCACAAGTGTCACTGAGTTGGAAAAGGTTAACAAATATTCCACTGACAGCTTGACGTTTGAAAGTTACCGAGAAAGAATGTCTTTTCATGGAGAGATTTAGAACAGCATACTAAATTTTCGTGCAGAACTGTAAATCCTGATTTATATCAATACGAAGCGTTTGTCTACAAAGTGGATGTCGTAACGATTGCCATTAGAGGCCGGCCGGGAAGGGAGATTAGAGAAACCCCCAATAATTTCCCCATGTATCCATTTATACATTATACCACAATACACCTTATGTCTGCCGGATTACAAGTAAATGAATTAGGAAATAGTTATAAATCACACGAGCTAAAAAGTTTTAAAATTAGTAAATTTGATTTGACCAATCGCTGGCCCCGCCCAATGACTACCTAAGCCCCGCCCATTTATTCCGACAGGAAGTTCTGCTTCGATTTTTAGCAGCGTCATTTTGCAAAATTTATGGCCAATAGAATGTAACAATAAGTAAAATGGTTGGTTGGTGACCTAAACGTCGTAACTTCAGCCTGAATAATCTGTAGTTACGAGTTAAGTCGCCAAACCAACAATAAAGGTATACCAAGTGGCGGTCAATGTTGGAGTTGATAAGCTAAGGTCCGGGCTGAATAAATTATTTGATTGGTCGGTTTATTCCTTGATTGACAGACGCGATTGGTCAACTGACCGCCAACATATATCTATTCCTTCCCTTCTTCAGTTAGGATTTATGATCATCCCACTCAATTTGACTGAATTCGCTGATTTAACATTCCAATCATGCAAATCAAGCGACTCGATCATAACTAAATGCTAGCATTTCTTTTGTTGACTCTAATTGACAAATCGCTGGCCCCGCCTACCTTCTATGTTGTCCCCGCCCTATGACTCCAATAGGAAGTCTCACTTTGATTTTAAATAGCGTTATTTAGAAAAAAGATATAGCCAGTAGTATGTTATCAAAAAGTAGAAATGGTTGGTTGGCGACCTAAACGTCGTAACTACAGCTTGAATAGGTCTTCAAACCAGCAAAATGCTTACCAAAATGGCGGACAATGACTGATTTTTAAGTTAACTTTGCCTAAATGAATGACTTCATCGGTAAACTGATTGGAAGTCGCGATTGGTCAATTGGGAAGTGTTTTGTAAGATTTAACTAATTCCCTCATGACTAAATCTTAGACTGGTCCGAATTGAAAGAGGTTTACATATGACAAAACAATGTTGACTTAAATTGAAAAATAAGGGCTATATGAGGTGGAAAACAATGCCAGAAAAAAAGAAATTACTTGTGCCGATCAATTTCATTTCTCGAAATTTTTTCTATGACTATTTTTCTTTGACGCGTAAAAATGCAACATTGTGAGTTAATGGGTTAAGAATGACAAAAGTAAATAATTTTTGCGCGATCTGTTAATTGCTTGTCTAGGGAAGGGTCGGTGTGCCAATGTCATCAATATCGCGCGTGATGAACACTAGTTGTTTACTTTCTCGAAACTGTTTATAGGTCTCCAACTAACTATCCCTTCTTAACCGATTCCAACACAAGCCCCCTATTTACGCCCCTCAAGCGAAACGTTTAGGAAAACATTGTGAAAAATGAAGAAATTGCTTGTATCAAGCAATTTCTTCATTATCCACAATGTTTTCATCCAAAAGATTCTAAAAATTCCATCAACTTGAAATTGGCTTCTGCAGCTTCTTTCATTTTGGTCCGGTCTAAAATTTTGTTGTGTGGGAATGGGTTACAATAAAGCAATCTTTGGACATTGGGTGAGTAATTAATAAAAACTCAAACGTTTAATACATGTATCGGAGTGTGTGAACGGCTGTTCTCCATTTTGGTCTAAGTATTGATTTCGTTGCAAACTCGTAGGCCGAGATATAAGCAAAATTGTACAATGGACGTTGATGGAAAATGGATTTAACTTGCGTCTAACCAGATAGTGTAATTGCAATGTACTATTTTAACCCATTCTCATACGATGAAATTTTAGAACACTCAAATTTTCAAAATTGTTGCAGACAACAGTTTTTAGTTGATAAAATCATCAAAATCTTTGTCTTTTAGGGTAGAAAACATTGTGAATAATGAAGAAATTGCTTGTAACAAGCAATTTCTTCATTCTCCACATTGTTTTGCAAAGCTTTCATATTTAGGGCAGTTTAAAAGCGTCACTATTGGGAAATGGGTAAAAACATCGGAAACGTTCGAGTGAAAGTAGTTATATTTGATGTGTGGCTAAGTGAAGTCGTCATTTTACAATTTAATGTTTGGTGAAAGCGAAATGTAACGACGTCATCCGATATATTCCGACTACGGGCCGATTCCAAAATTTCGCATATCGGTGGACTCTCTTGATTGCGCGCCCCTCATTAGTTCCATTCAATATTGAAACTTGTTCAAGAACCATTTACTCGTAATTCGATAGATTCATTATGCTTTTACTGTAGATGCAATGATTTTGTATTAATTCTTTACGCCGAAAAATAAACGGAAGTAAATGTATGACAGAGACCTTGTGTGGAAATGACGTCAGGACGTTGTATCTACGACGTTGACAACGTATTGTTCACATAACAACGCAAAATGGAGACCGAACATTTTTTATTCAGGAGGATAATGTCTAGAGAATTTCAAGAGAAATGGCAAAAAGAAATAAACAAGGTATAGTACAAGGAGTCTGAAATTAAACATTAATAAATATTGCTGCTTTAGCATACGTTATTCTCAGAAATGAGTGATAGGTAACTAAGTTGTCTTATCTTGGTACTTTCTTTTCGGGTCTTGGAAAACATTTATGGACATGAAGTTCGATATTGATTCACTTTCCTATAATGCACATTTGATTTTGGCTCAAATATGCCCAATGACGTTGCGGTGAGGGTTGGGTTGGAATTATTGCTATCATTACTAATGTATTATTATTGTTATTTGTAGCGGTGTTAGTGCTAGTATACGTGAACTGCATACACACATTTACGTGTAATTTTGTAAATTGAATGAGGTTTTTAAATCTGTTAATGTCTATAAATTTTTATTTCAAACGGAATTACAGATTTTTTTCTGATTTTTTTTCTTTTATCCTTCATCGTTAATATAGAAGCTTGATTACATGCATTAGATATTCTAAAAGACTATAAAAATATTTAGCTGAGATCAAAATACGTGTCTTGTGCTTTCTGAGCAATCAGTTTTAATTTTGTTGTACAGTGCTTTGAACACTGTTCTTGGTAATTCAGAAATTTACAAAGGTAAACAATACACTGCATAAACAAACTTCTGAGGTCTTTTAGAATCATTCACCAACCTGACAAATAGAAGAAATATACAGGTTTACATCAATTTCCTGTAACGAAATAAGTTTGATCGTAAACTGTTTATGAAACAAGTACAAAGCAGGCATTGCCGGTCGTGCGGATGAACCTCAAGAAACTATATCTTTTTTAGACGATAAGGAATACTTTAAGAATTATATTCATGTTACCAAGATTGGTGAATTTTGATTGACTGATGTCCCAGATAAATATTATCTGTAGTTAAGAAATAGTTTGTATTCTTGCCTACAAATACTACCATATAAATGTCGGAAACAAGTTATTTTCTAGGAAATCTGTGTTTAATAGTCACGTTTGTGTTGTTAATGACGGGGTTGTGTATATATGACAATAAGTGTATATGATAATAAATGTAAGAGGCGAAAAGAATTTTTTTTTAAGGTGTGCAATGAAAAAACAAGCAAAATCCTGAATCAAACTGCCCAATGGATGTATAGAGAGTCCTGAGGTTTAATTTCAGTATCTAAAAAAAGCACATTGCTTTCTTGTTTTTTATTTAAAACTCCAGATTCACCAATAATATTTTTTTTAAATCTTAATATTCCTATGTACACAGGTGGACTACTTTACACTTGCTTCCTTTAGTATAAATTTTCGAAAATGTGCATAACGAGACGGTTTTCTTTTTGTGTGTGTGTGCGTGTTTGTGCTTTTTATTTTTATATTTGGTGGGTCTACCCGTGTATGAGCTAGTGTGTTGTAATTGAAAGCCGATAAACGTTGACATAAATTTTGCCATAGAGATACAGGTTAACCCATTCCACACTACAGAATTGATGACCGGTGTAAATTGATAAGAAACAATTTAAGAGTTTTGGGATTATAGATTTTTTTTTTTTCGTTTTCTGAGTAGAAAACATTGTTTAAGGTGAATGAATTGCTTGTTACAAGCAATTTCTTCATTTCGTATTATGTTTTAACAATATTTTTCTATAGGGGCGTTCAAAAGTGTCACTGTGTGGGAATGGGTTGATCGATTCCGAAAAAACCTATTTTTTTACTCCCTTCATGATAATAGATATAATTTAAAAAGATCGTTCAACTAAGAATTACCGTCCGAAAGTACTTTGATTTGAACCAAATGAGAATTTTCATTGTCTGGTAATGAGTTAAAGGAATTAAGATTAAACTATGTATATTAGAAATCAAGTAAATATTATTTGATAATCTGTTGTCTGTACAGTCCTCATCGGGATCTATAAAAACAACATGCTAATAGTTATACACGTATTTCTTTATAATTTAATTCCGGTCATGTCATACAATATAAGAGCACTCTTATTTCATACGCCCACAAAAAATGAATAGAGAAACTTTATGATAACTCTTCCATATCAAATTTCCCATAAAGAAAACTGTCTTATACTTCGTTTTTAAGAACAAAAAGCCAATAACACTTCTGCATAAAAGCTCAAAGCGGCTTTATATAGTGTGCTTAGGCTATTGTTTGTATACCTCCACGAAATCAAGAAACGTTTTCGTTGTTGTTGTTGTTTTGTTTGTTTGTTTTGTTTTTCATCACGAAATCATCCTCGATAGCACACAGGTATCGAGATAATCTTTTCTTAGATACGTAAAATGTTCGCAGCCCTTGACATGACAAGACGATACGAAATAGTCTTGAAATCAACAAGGAACAGTAACTTCTGACTAAAAAAAACAAGGGTTATGGTCCTGGTTTAAAGCACTTTCGCTTTTGCATAAAGAATTTGATTTTATATCTTAACCGCTCTCTATCGTTTATGTTACAGAAAGCGCTGAACAGAAGATGCCTTCCATTAGAAGGTGAGTACACTTGAACGACCTCAATTGACGGACGGCCTTTCACTTAACGGAGCTTTATCCGTTTTTTTTTTGTTGTTGTTGTTGTTGTTTGTGTGTGTGTTTTGTGTGTGTGTGTGTGTGTGTTGTTTGTTTTTCCACTACGGATAATAACGACCATAAACGTTGATTTTTGTATATTTTAGAAGATGGCCAACATCTAAAGCAATTTTCATTCTAACAATTGGTAAGGCACTGTAAAATTAGAGTAAGGCAAATGGGTTGTTGTCTTTAGGCATCCCTGAAGTAACATTATAGAATATACTTTTACTTATATATTGTCGCATATTTGCAACATCGATGGGATTTTATAAATCGAAATCAAACTTTATTTGTGAGGTGTAATGTATTTATGACACTAGTAGTTCAGAACTACAAGTACATGTACATTCCCTTGCATTCATATTTGCATGATTATCTTTTTCTTACATGCACCTCTTTACCAACTTTAGATCCAGTGCAGATAATTCGTGGAGTCATGCATCAGAGGTTTTGGGACAACAATGTCATGGGACTCAGCATGAGTTTGGCAGCCATCAACTGGTGGAATTTCTATGGGAAACAGAAAAGTTTCACTAAAGCCGGACTTGATAAGATAATATCTTCTGGCTATGTTGACCATAAAAGCGCAAGGTACTTGTTTCGTTTTTTTACATTTGTTTACATCTAAATATTTTATCTTTTTTGTAGTGTTACACGAATTTATCATAAAACGTTTTGTTGTTGTTGTTGTTGTTGTTGTTTTCATAAAACGTTAAACGTTTCCGCTTGTAGACCGTATCTTATAACTGGAGCCTATGCCTGAGATTTCCAATAATCAATGGGCAGGTATTTGGAAACTGGATCGGTCATGCAGTACATTCAGCATATTATCTAATTGTGTTGAGGAATTTTAGTCAATGACAATATATTGTGGAAGGAAGAGTGGACGGACTGTGTCGGTATCAAAACACGATCGGAGTCTATACTTGGCAGCAAACATGAATAAATAAATGAATAAAAGATGTTTTAAAGCTTTGGAATCATCATGTCTTGATAAAATTTGCTTTCGACATCCAATCCCGCAATTGATCTCTGGAGTAACAGTATTTGCCATTATACACTCGCGACAAATAAAGATTCAGATCAATCGCACATCCCGATCAGAGTCTCGAATATGTGCTCTAGTCCTGAGAAGATATGCAGGCTACTCAGTGTCTGTGCTTGACGCACATGTGATTCGGTGGGAAGTGTCTCGCACAGGTTCAAATGAAAAAAAAATTAAATCATTGAGCAAGTGTAAGTCTGAATAACTATTGAATAGTGGTAATTGAGGACATTGGAAATGTTTCATGTTACTTTCATATTTCTTCTTTAGGAACCATAAAAGTGAGACCGAGATCAACCAGGGTCCTGCCTTATATGTGTCTATCCGAGAATACCCATGGTCAATTCTATCTAACACCAGCGAGTATTACACCATTAATAACTGGCAGATTAATGTCCAAATCGGTCGAGGGCATTGTATGGGAGACATGGAAAATCTAACCGTAAGTCGCCGAGTTTTAATGATAAAAATCAATTTATATGATTCTGTTGTTCGTTGGTTACAAAAAGAAGGAAAACCGCAGTGGTAACCACTGTAAAGAGTTGAATACTTTTCCACACGTGTGATTGTTTCGCCAAATTTACTCGCCATTTATGTCAAATTCTTACCAAAAAGATAGTAGTAAATATCTCTCGGAAAAGATAAAATGAAAGTTTGCACGAATATAGGCCCCTATTTGAGAGAGACACCTTAAGTAACCTATTTCCAGTCGACAAAATTTCAGACTGGTCCAATTTGAAAGAATTTGGAGACAACAAGTTTTTGCTGGAATTTCAAGTCTTTGTCGTATATTAAAGAAAACATTGTGGAAAATGAAGGAATTGCTTTTTATAGGCAATTACTTCATTTTCCTCAATGTTTTCTCATGCTGTTTTCTTCAGGGACGTCGAAAAGTGACAGACAAGCGTTTAACACTGGTTAACAATACTATATCTGCAGTATTCAAACATTCTCATAAAATGATATACAACACAGTTGGATAGAGAACAAATAAAGAAGACCAAAAAAAAAAAAAAAAAACAAATAAAGAAGAGAAAAAATATAATCTAATGAAGTGTTATATTTATAAATCAGATTCCCTTTTTTTTCACAGGACTTTCTAATGAGTTTTGCTGACCAACCGTTTGCTACAACAGTCACGATTGGTGAATTTACAAATGCTGTATTTTTCAATAAAAAGAAAGAATGGATCGTATTCGATTCATATGGAAATCTAGAGTACCTGGACCACAAAGCGGCCGGCGTATCTGCCTGGATATTCAACAGACCAGAAGCTGTTGAGGCCTTCCTTTCGAACATCCGCGGACATGATGGCCAATGCATCGTCTGCAAACCAGTCTTTGTTTCAAAAAGAGTCATGGCCGAGTATTCAGTAAAGCTGGATTTGTCAATAAGATTTGGAACAAAAGAATCAAGTAATCTCGAGTCCTCATCAACCCCCGGAATCACAGAGTCAGAGTACGGGGATGAGGATTCTTATGTGTCTTTTATGGGAGGGTTCGGGGAGGACTAGGTGTCCTCTCCAGCCCTCGATTCAGCTGGCCGAGCTCCCTCTGTCTAACATAATACACCTGTACAAGCTTTCATCACCAAGACACTCATTGGTCCCACCTTGATTACCATGGGTGTTTTGGGTTCTAACATGCAGTGATCCTTCATCTCACTGGCCCAACATATTTCAGTGGGATGACGTGACAACTACGTATCTAATATTTACTCATTATTCACGCTTTCATTGCCTGACTACCTATTTTTTCCCCCTTTTTTACAATTGGAAGTCAATGATATCAAATATTCCCTTTCAAATAAGATCATGACATACACAAGTAAACACATATATTCAACATACACATCCAAGCGATTGTCAATGCAGTGGTAGGACATCTCATTCCCAATATTTCAATGGGATGAGCCTATCCTTTTCATACTTGCGCTAAGCACCTTTTGCAATTAAACTACCAAGCACATACTACAACTGCTATCATATATTCATCTACTGTATGAGCAATCCCACGGGAACTTTAATAATTCCACGAAATGAGAAATGGTGATCCCCAAAAGCAGTCAAGCACATTTATTGTCTTTAGTAAAATTCTTCTCTAATATTACTTTCAGTTTTCTGCATGTATTGCAACATTGATCGTGTATTGTTAGAGACATTAAAGTTATCGTGGAATCGGTTATACATTTCAAAGATGTAGGGAGCTCGAAGGGTCTTTTTTGATTTCTAAACTTTCTATTGTCATTTATCTTCGGGTATCTAAATTCAAACTCAAAAAAGACAGTTTCAGTTATTTCAAAAGTCTACGAATCATTGTTTTAAAACTTTGGAAATATTTTGTGAAATAGTTAATATTCATATTCTCAACACGACCTGATTTCTTTGTATCCAGATAAATAAACTTACTGCATGTTTTAATGTGGTATGATGTATATACACTTTGCTGTGTTGTACTTCGTTGCATAAACTGCAATCTTGAAAAGACGTGTTTTAATGTCTTTTGTCTAAATGGCACGAATTAAATGATGATACGTTATCAGGGAGTTAGGAGTTTTGATTTCCCAATAAAATATTTTGAACGATTTTTTTACAGTGCATTGCTTGCATTTTTAAACGAGGAGACTTATATCACAAGGTTGACAGCTTACGTCATAGCTTACGTCATCGGCAAAATATTTACGCTAGCCTAGTTACATCTTAGAAATCAAGTTTTAAGCTGACACAAAGAAAATATTGAAGTTATGAAGACCGAAAGAATTAGTCCATCTGGTACATTTAACATTTTGCTGTCATTTTAGATTATACCTTATTTTAATTGTTCCATTGCCTTTGCAATTACCCCCACAGAATTGATGGATCGCGTCTATCAATTAAAGAATCAATCGACCAATCAAATAATTGATATAGACTGAAGTTATCTGTGAAATCCGACATTGATGATTTTTTGGTATGGCGACTGTGTGGAAGCCAGCCAGCTACTAAAGCAATCTTGTTTGTTGCTTAGTTACGATTACTTTTGTCTCGCCACTGAGCTTTGGCATCATCAAAAGAATTTACTTCACCAGCATGTTACTAAGCAAGCCCTTCCTTCAGGAATTTAATAAAAATCATTCCAGTGAGTGATAAAGGGCCATCATAGTCCTTTTGTTACAGTAAGACTGCAGAATGATGACGATTCTTTGTGCGGTTATGCGATAAGGGACCCTCTAAGGAGATCTAAAATTGTATTAATACTGATTAGACTACATTGGGTGCTCAGGGACTAACATTATTATTATTATTATTTTTTTTTTTTTTTTTTTTGGACAGATATTGAGCCATTCCGGTCTAGATGAAACAAGCAAACAAACAAAACAAAACTAAAACTGGTTCCCTAATGGTCCTGTTTTCCGATGTTTGGTCACACATGAGCCTTTACATAAAATTTCAACAAGTTCACATCGTTCGCAATTGACCAACACCTCGTAATTCCAGCGTTTTCAAGCTGTAAGTACGAGGTTTGGGTCGCTCATCTCAATATATGCTTAATGCTAATGCATTAGTAAGCCTTAACCCTTTCCTGTTTAATCCCTGGTTTTTACGCCCTTTTTGTTTTATACTGTGAAACATTACGGAAAAGAAATTGCATGTAACAAGCTGTTTCTCCCTTTTCCACAATATTTTCTACCCTACTGTATAATTATTCTTCAAATGAAATCAACTTTTGATTGTCATCTGCAAAACTTTTGAATTTGGATAGGTCTAGAAATTCACAATACAGCAAACGGTTGACATCAACAAAGATTATTTAGAATATTTAAGCCCTTGCATGACAGTTCTTGCCACTTCACATGTACATGAATTACAGGAATTTGGCCGCCTGGACATCCACTGAGAGCATTTAAAATATTCACTGATTGTCTTGTGAAGCTTTGAGTCAATATTAATATCGAAAGCGCACAGTGAAGACTCTGATCAGATGAATAAGCTGATCGGAGTCTTTTATTGGCACATATGTGAAATAGTTGGAATGCTCTCTTACAAATTCTTTGTTGGTAGTCTACAATCTCTTACAGTTGAATACTTAGAGTTCCAGTTTAATTCGCAAAGCTTCTATGTGAAACGAAATGGAATCTTCAATCACAGGCTCGTTTGATGATAGCCTACAATCTCTTACAGTTGAATACCAATATTTCTAGTCTAATCAAAACTGGTTGAAGACCAGAAAACACGTATTACACACGTTTCAGAAGCAACTTTTCTGGCCCTTAGTGTTCAGTTCGTCCTGTACGCAGTCTGGATATCCTACCGTATCACGAAGATTTGATCAAATGAATCATGTGCACCTTTTAATTTGTAGGGATGAGAGTAGGGGACAAATGAAACACATGTATAACTGAGGTTTTGTATAGCACCAAATCAGTTTGTGTGTGAATTTTCCAAAGAGTTTACATAAGTGCCGAGTAAAAATCCAGACCAGTCTATTCATCCGCACGTCTGATGACTCGGATAAATCTGGACATTCGTACAGTCTGATCATAGCATTCATGATCCGCCGTGTAGATAGCTACTGATTCAAAGTTCCTTTAGTCAATCAACAAACAGTATGTATACACTTTGTGACTGTCAAGGCTTCCCAATTGACATATCGCTGGCTCCGTTCAGATTCATGGTTTAACACATTACCAGACGGCAAAACTTTAGACTGGTCTAAATTGAGAGGACTTGCAGACAGCATTCTAAAAGTCATGAAATTTTATATTTTTTCAACTGTCTTGATTTAAAACATTGTGAAAAATTAAGAAATTACTTGTTACAAGCAATTTCGTCATTTTTCACAATGTTTTTCTTGAGGAGCGTCCAAAAGTGTCACTGAGTGGGAAAAGGTTAACAAATACTCCACTGACAGCTGGACGTTCGACGTTTGAAAGTTACCGAGAAAGAATGTCTGTTCATTGAGAGATTTAGTACAGCATACTATATTTTCGTGCCTAACTGTAAATCCTGATTTATACTAATACGAAGCGTTTGTCTACAAAGTTGATGTCGTAACGATTGCCATTAGAGCCCGGTCGGGAGGGGAGATGAGAGAAACCCCCCAATAATTTCCCCTAGTATCCATTTATACCTTATACCACAATACACCTTACACTTCTATGTCTGCCGGATTACAAGTAAATGAATTAGGAAATAGTTATAAATCACACGAGCTAAAAGTTTTAAAATTAGTAAATTTGATTTGACCAATCGCTGGTCCCGCCCAATGACTACCTAGGCCCCGCCCATTTATTCTGCTTCGATTTCTAGCACAGCGTTCTTTTGCAAGATTTATGACCAGTAGCATGTAACAAAAAGTAAAATGGTTGGTTGGTGACCTAAACGTCGTAACTACAGCTTGAATAATCTGTAGTTACGAAGTTTAAGTCGCCAAACCAACAATAAAGGTATACAAAGTGGCGGTCAATGTTGGAGTTGATAAGATCAGGTCCGGGCTGAATAAATTATTTGATTGGTTGGTTTATTCCTTGATTGACAGACGCGATTGGTCAACTGACCGCCAACTTATATCTATGCCTTCCCTTCTTCAGTTAGGATTTCAGATCATCCCACTCAATTTGATTGAATGCGCTGATTTAACATTCCAATCATGCTAATCAAACGACTCGTTCATAATTGAATGCCAGCATTTCTTTTGTTGATTTTTATTGATAAATCGCTGGCCCCGCCTACTTACTATGTTATCCCCGCCCTATGACTCCAATAGGAAGTCTCACTTCGGTTTTAAATAGCGTTATTTTGAAAAAAATATAGCCAGTAGTATATTATTAAAAAGTAGAAAAGGTTGGTTGGCGAACTAAACGTCGTAACTACAGCTTGAATAGGTCTTCAAACCAGCAAAATGCTTACCAAAAATGGCGGACATGGACTGATTTTTAAGTTAACTTTGTCTAAATGAATGACTTCATCGGTAAACTGATTGGAAGTCGCGATTGGTCAATGGGGAAGTGTTTTGTAAGATTTAACTAATTCCCTCATGACTTAATTTTAGACTGGTCCGAACTGAAAGAGGTTTGCATATGACAAAACAATGTTGAGTTAAATTGAAAAATAAGGGCTATATGAGGTGGAAAACAATGCCAGAAAAAAAAAGAAATTACTTGTGCCGGTCAATTTCATTTCTCGAATTTTTTTCTATGACTATTTTTCTTTGACGCGTAAAAAAGCGACATTGTGTGTTAATGGGTTAAGAATGACAAAAGTAAATAATTTTTGCGCGATCTGTTAATTGCTTGTCTAGGGAAGGGTCGGTGTGCCAATGTCATCAATATCGCTGGTGATGAATACTTGTTGTTTACTTTCTCGAAACTGTTTATAGGTCTCCAACTAACTGTCCCTTCTTAACCGATTCCCACACAACCCCCCTATTTACGACCCTCAAGCAAAACGTTTTGGAAAACATTGTAAAAAATGAAGAAATTGCTTGTATCAAGCAAATTCTTCATTATCCACAATGTTTTGATCCAAAAAGACAAAATAAAAAATCTAAAAATTCCATCAACTTGAAACTGCAGCATCTATCATTTTGGTCCGGTCTAAAATTTTGTTGTGTGGGAATTGGTTACAATAAAGCAATCTTTGGACATTGGGTGAGTAATTAGGATAATCTTATTATAAAAACTCAAACGTTTAATACATGCATCCGAGTGTGTGAACGGCTTTTCTCCATTCTAGTTTAAGTATTTATTTCGTTGCAAACTCGTAGGCCGAGATATAAGCAAAAAATGTACAATTGACGTTGATGGAAAATGAATTTAACTTGCGTCTAACCAGATAGTGTACTTGCAATGCGCCACTTTAACCCATTCCCACAAGATGGGATTTTAGACCACTCAAATTTTCAAAATTGTTGCAGACAACATTTTTAGTTGATGAAATCTTCAAAATCTTTGTCTTTTAGGGTAGAAAACATTGTGAATAATGAAGAAATTGCTTGTAACGAGCAATTTCTTCATTCTTCACATTGTTTTGCAAAGCTTTAATAAATTAGGGCACTTTAAAAGCGTCACTATTTGGAATGGGTAAAAACATCGGAAATATTCGAGTGAAAGCAGTTATATTTGAAATGTGGCTGAATCCGTCATTTTACAATTTAATTTTTGGTGAAAACGAAATGTAACGACGTCATCCGATATATTCCGACTACGGGCCGATTCCAAAATTTCGCATATCGGTGGACTCTCTTGATTGCGCGCCCCTCATTAGTTCCATTCAATATTGAAACTTGTTCAAGAACCATTTACTCGTAATTCGATAGATTCATTATACTTTTACTGTAGATGCAATGATTTTGTATTAATTTTTTACGCCGAAAAAAACGGAAGTAAATGTACGACAGAGACCTTGTGCGGAAATGACGTCAGGACGTTGTATCTACGACGTTGACAACTTATTGTTCATAACAACGCAAAATGGAGACCGAACATTTTTTATTCAGGAGGATAATGTCAAGAGAATTTCAAGAGAAATGGCAAAAAGAAATAAACAAGGTATAGTACAAGGAGTCTGAAATTAAACATTCATAAATATTGCTGCTTCAGCATACGTTATCCTCCGAAATGAGTGATAGGTAACTAGGTTGTCTTATCTTGGTACTTTCTTTTCGGGTCTTTGGAAAACATTTATGGACATGAAGTTCGATATTGATTAACTTTCCTATAATGCACATTTGATTTTGACTCAAATATACACACTGACGTTGCGGTGAGGGTTGGGTTGGAATTATTGCTATCATTACTAATGTATTATTATTGTTATTTGTAGCGGTGTTAGTGCTAGTATACGTGAACTGCATACACACATTTACGTGTAATTTTGTAAATTGAATGAGATTTTTAAATCTGTAAATGTCTATAAATTTTTATTTGAAACGGAATTACAGATTTTTTTCAGATTTTTTTCTTTTATCCTTCATCGTTAATATAGAAGATTGATTACATGCATTAGATATTCTAAAAGACTATAAAAATATTTAGCTGAGATCAAAATACGTGTCTTGTGCTTTCTGAGCAATCAGTTTTAATTTTGTTGTACAGTGCTTTGAACACTGTTCTTGGTAATTCAGAGATTTACAAAGGTAAACAATACACTGCATAAACAAACATCTGAAGTCTTTTAGAATCATTCACCAACATGACAAATAGAATAAACATACAGGTTTACATCAATTTCCTGTAACGAAATAAGTTTGATCGTAAACTGTTTATTAAACAAGTACAAAGCAGGCATTGCCGGTCGTGCGGATGAACCTCAAGAATCTATTTCTTTTTAGACGATAAGGAATACTTTAAGAATTATATTCATGTTACCAAGATTGGTGAATTTTAATTGACTGATGTCCCAGATAAATATTATCTGTAGTTAAGAAATAGTTTGTATTCTTGCCTACAAATACTACCATATAAATGTCGGAAACAAGTTATTTTCTAGGAAATCTGTGTTTAATAGTCACGTTTGTGTTGTATATGACGAGATTGTGTATATATGACAATAAGTGTATATGATAATAAATGTAAGAGGCGAAAAGAATTTTTTTAAGGTGTGCAATGAAAAACCAAGCAAAATCCTGAATCAAACTGCCCAATGGATGTATAGAGAGTCCTGAGGTTTAATTTCAGTATCTAAAAAAAGCACATTGCTTTCTTATTTTTTATTTATAACTCCAGATTCACCAATAATTTTTTTTTAATCTCAATATTCCTATGTACACAGGTGGACTACTTTACATTTGGTTCCTTTTGTATAAATTTTCGAAGATGTGCATAACGAGAGGGTTTCTTTTTGTGCGTGTGTGCGTGTGCGTTCTTTCTATTTTCATATTTGGTGGTCTACCCGTGTGTGAGCTAGTGTGTTGTAATTGGAAGCCGTTATAAACGTTGACATAAATTTTGCCATAGAGATACACGTTAACCCATTCCACACTACAGAATTGATGACAGGTGTAAATTGATAGGAGTTGTAAGAAACAATTTAGGAGTTTTGAGATGATAGATTTTTTCATTTTCTGGGTAGAAAACATTGTTTAAAGTGAATGAATTGCTTGTTACAAGCAATTTCTTCATTTCGTATTATGTTTTCACAATACTTTTCTATAGGGGCGTTCAAAAGTGTCACTGTGTGGGAATGGGTTGATCGATTCCGAAAAAACCTATTTTTTTACTCCCTTCATGGTAATAGAGATAATTTTAAAAGATCGTTCAACTAAGAATTACCGTCCGCAAGTTCTTTGATTTGAACCAAATGAGAATTTTCATTGTCTGGAAATGAGTTAAAGGAATTAAGGTTAAACTATGTATATTAGAAATCAAGTAAATATTATTTGATAATCTGTTGTCTGTACAGTCCTCATCGGGATCTATAAAAACAACATGCTAATAGTTATACACGTATTTCTTTATAATTTAATTCCGGTCATTTCATACAATATAAGAGCACTCTTATTTCATACTCCCACAAAAATGAATAGAGAAACTTTATGACAATTCCTCCATATCAAATTTCCCATAAAGAAAACTGTCTTAAACTTCGTTTTTAAGAACAAAAAGCCAATAACACTTCTGCATAAAAACTAAAAACGGCTTTATTGTGCTTAGGCTTTTGTATGTATACCTCCACGAAATCAAGATTTTTTTTTTTTTGTTGTTGTTGTTGTCGTTGTTGTTGTTTTTCCATCACGAAATCATCCTCGCAAGCACACAGGTATCGATATAATCTTTTCTTAGATACGTAAAATGTTCGCAGCCCTTGACACGACAAGACGATACGAAAAAGTCTTGAAATCAACAAGGAACAGTAACTTCTGACTAAAAAAACAAGGGTTATGGTCCTGGTATAGAGCACTTTCGCTTTTGCATAAATAATTTGATTTTAGTTCTTAACCGCTCTCTATCGTTTATGTTACAGAAAGCGCTGAACAGAAGATGCCTTCCATTAGAAGGTGAGTGCACTTGAACGACCTCAATCGACGTACGGACTTTCACTTATTGAAGCTCTATCCGTTTTTTTTTTTTTTTTCTTTTTTTTTTTTTTTTTTTTTTTTTTTTTTGTTGTTGTTGTTGTTGTTGTTTGTATGTGTGTTTTGTGTGTGTGTCTTGTTTGTTTTTTCCACTACGGATAATAACGACCATAAACGTTGATTTTGGTGTATTTTACAAGATGGACAAGATCTAAAGCAATTTTCATTCTAACAAGTCGCAAGGCACTGTAAAATTAGGAAAGGCAGATGGGTTGTCGTCTTTAGGTATCGCTGAAGTAACATTTTAGAACATACTTTTACTTAAATGTTGTCGCATATTTTCAGCATCGATGGGATTTTATAACTTTATTCGTGATTCCTTTAGATCCAGTTCAGATAATTCGTGGAGTCATGCATCAGAGATATTGGGACAATAATGCCATGGGGCTCAGCATGAGTTTCGCAGCCATCAACTGGTGGAATTTCCATGGGAAACAGAAAAGTTTCACTAAAGCCGGACTTGATAAGATAATATCTTCTGGCTATGTTGACCATAAAAGCGCAAGGTACTTGTTTCGTTTTTTTTACATTTGTTTACATCTAAATATTTTGTCTTTGTTTGTAGTGTTACACGAATTAATCATAAAACGTTTTGGTTGTTTTTTCATTAAACGTTTAACGTTTCCGTTTGTAGACCGTATCTGATAACTGGAGCCTATGCTTGAGATTTCCAATAATTTCATATTTGGCTCATGGGCAGGTATTTGGAAACCGGATCGGTCATGCAGTGCACTCAGCATATTATCTAATTGTGTTTAGGAATTTTAGTCAATGACAATATATTGTGGAAGGAAGAGTGGACAGACTGTGTCGGTATCAAAACACGATCGGAGTCTACACTTGGCAGCACACATGAATAAATAAATGAATAAAAGATGTTCTAAAGCTATGGAATCATCATGTCTTGATAAAATTTGCTTTCGACATCCAATCCCGCAAATGATCCCTGGAGTGACAGTATTTACAATTATACACTCGCGACAAATAAAGATTAAGATCAATCGCACAGTCCGATCAGAATCTCCAATATGTACTCTAGTCCTGAGAAGATATGAAGGCTTCTCAGTGTCTCCGCTTGACGCACATGTGATTCGGTTGGAAGTGTCTCGCACAGGTTCAAATGAACAAAGATGTTTATATCATTGAGCAAGCGTAAATCTGAATAACTAGTGAATAGTGGTAATTGAGGACATGGGAAATGTTTCATGTTACTTTCATATTTCTTCTTTAGGAACCATAAAAGTGAGACCGAGATCAACCAGGGTCCTGCCTTATATGTGACTATCCGAGAATACCCATGGTCAATTCTATCTATCACCAGCGAGTATTACACCATTAATAACTGGCAGATTAATGTCCAAATCGGTCGAGGGCATTGTATGGGAGACATGGAAAATCTAACCGTAAGTCGCCGAGTTTTATGATGAAAAATCAATTTATATAATTCTGTTGTTGGTCGGTTACAAATAGAATGAAAACCGCAGTGGTAATCACTGTAAAGAGTTGAATACTTATTCACAAGTGTGATTGTTTCGCAAGATTTACTCGCCATTTAATATCAAGTATGATCTACAATTGACATAACAGTTGAAATAGGGCCAACTAAGATCATTCCTACGATGACGGATTCAAATTAATTGCAACGTCAAATTCTTACCGAAAAGATAGTTGTACATATCTCTCGGAAAAGATAAAATGAAAGTTTGCACGCATATAGGCCCCTATTTGAATTTGGAGACAACAAATTTTTGGTGGAATTTCAATCTTTGTCGTATTGTATAGAAAACATTGTGGAAAATAAAGGAATTGCTTTTTATAGGCAATTACTTCATTTTCCTCAATGTTTTCTCATGCTGTTTTCTTCAGGGACGTCGAAAAGTGACAGACAAGCGTTTAACACTGGTTAACAATAGCATATCTGCAGTATGCAAACATTGTCATAAAAGGATATACAACACAGTTGGATAGAGAACAAATAAAGAAGAGAAAAAATATAATCTAATGAAGTGCTATATTTATAAATCAGATTCCCTTTTTTTTCACAGGACTTTCTAATGAGTTTTGCTGACCAGCCGTTTGCTACAACAGTCACGATTGGTGAATTTACAAATGCTGTATTTTTCAATAAAAAGAAAGAATGGATCGTATTCGATTCATATGGAAATCTAGAGTACCTGGACCACAAAGCGGCCGGCGTTTCTGCCTGGATATTCAACAGACCAGAGGCTGTAGAGGCATTCCTTTCGAACATCCGCGGACATGTTGGCCAATGCATCGTCTGCAAACCAGTCTTTGTTTCAAAAAGAGTCACGGCCGAGTATTCAGTAAAGCTGGATTTGTCAATAAGATTTGGAACAAAAGAATCAGGTAGTCTTCTCGAGTCCTCATCAAACCATGGAATCACAGAGTTAGAGTACGGGGATGAGGATTCTTATGTGTCTTTTATGGGAGGGTTCGGGGAGGACTAGGTGTCCTCTCCAGCCCTCGCTTCAGCTGGCCGAGCTCCCTCTGTCTAACATAATACACCTGTATAAGCTTTCATCACCAAGATAGTCATTGGTCCCACCTTGATCACCATGGGTGTTTTGGGTTCAAACATGCAGTGATCCTTCATCTCACTGGCCCAACATATTTCAGTGGGATGACGTGACAACTACGTATCTAATATTTACTCATTATTCACGCTTTCATTGCCTGACTTCCTATTTGTTCCCCCTTTTTTACAATTGGAAGTCAATGATATCAAATATTCCTTTTCAAATAAGATCACGACATACACAAGTAAACACATATATTCAACATACACATCCAAGCGATTGTCAATGCAGTGGTAGGACATCTCATTCCCAATATTTCAATGGGATGATCCTATCCTTTTCATACTTGCGCTAAGCACCTTTTGCAATTAAACTACCAAGCACATACTACAACTGCTATCATATATTCATCTACTGTATGAGCAATTCCACGAGAACTTTAATAATTACACGAAATGAGAAAATCCCCAAAAGCAGTCAAGCACATTTATTGTCTTTAGTAAAATTCTTCTCTAATATTACTTTCGGTTTTCTGCATGTATTGCAAAATTGATCGTGTATTGTTAGAGACATTAAAGTTATCGTGGAATCGGTTATACATTTCAAAGATGTAGGGAGCTCGAAGGGTCTTTTTTGATTTCTAAACTTTCTATTGTCATTTATCTTTGAGTATCTAAATTCAAACTCAAAAAAGACAGTTTCGGTTATTTCAAAGGTCTACGAATCATATTTCGTGAAATAGTTAATATTCATATTCTAAACTCGACCTGATTTCTATGTATCCAGATAAATAAACTTACTACATGTTTTAATTTGGTATGATGTATATACAATTGATGTGGTGCACTTCGTTGCATAAACTGCAATCTTGAAAAGACGTGTTTTAATGTCTTTTGTCTAAATGACACGAATTAAATGATGATACGTTATCAGGGAGTTAGGAGTTTTGATTTCCCAATAAAATATTTTGAACGATTTTTTACAGTGCATTACTTGCATTTTTAAACGGGTAGACTTATATCACAAGGTTGACTGCTTATGTAATAGCTTTCGTCATCGGCAAAATATTTACGCTAGCCTAGTTTCATCTTAGAAATCAAGTTTTAAGCTATCACAAAGAAAATATTGAAGTTATGAAGACCGAAAGAAATAGCCCATCTGGTACATGGAACATTTTCCCGTCATTTTAGATAATGCCTTAGTTTAATTGTTCCATTGCCTTTGCAATTACCCCCACAGAATTGATGGATCGCGTCTATCAATTAAAGAATCAATCGACCAATCAAATAATTGATATGGGCTGAAGTGATCTGTGAAATCCGACATTGATGATTTTTTGGTATGGCGACTGTGTGGAAGCCAGCCAGCTACTAAAGCAATCTTGTTTGTTGCTTAGTTACGATTACTTTTGTCTCGTCACTTAGCTTTGGCATCATCAAAAGAATTTACTTCACCAGCACGTTACTAAGCAAGCCCTTCCTTCAGGAATTTAATAAAAATCATTCAAGTGAGTGATAAAGGGCCATCATAGTCCCTTTGTTACAACAAGACTGCAGAATGATGACGATTCTTTGTGCGGTTATGCGATAAGGGACCCTCTAAGAAGATCTAAAATTGTATTAATACAGATAAGACTACATCGGGTGCTCAGGGACTAACTTTATTCATTCATTTTTTTTCATTTTTTTTTGACAGATATTGAGCATTCCGGTCTAGATGAAACAAGCAAACAAACAAAACAAAAACTGGTTCCCTAATGGTCCTGTTTTCCGATGTTTGGTCACACATGAGCCTTTGCATAAAATTTCAACAAGTTAGCAATTGACCAACACCTCGTAATTCCAGCGTTTTCAAGCTGTAAGTACGAGGTTTTGGTCGCTCATCTCAATATATGCTCAATGCAAATGCATTAGTCAGCCTTAACCCTTTCCCGTTTAATCCCTGGATTTTACACCCTTTGTGTTTTATACTGTGAAACATTACGGAAAAGAAGAAATTGCTTGTAACAACAATATTTTCTACCCTACTGTATAATTATTCTTCAAATGAAATCAACTTTTGATTGTCATCTGGAAAACTTTTGAATTTGGACAGGTCTAGAATTTTACAATACAACAAACGGGTAACATCAACAAAGATTATTTAGAATATTTAAGCCCTTGCATAACAGCTCTTGCCTCTTCACATGTACATGGATTGCAGGTATGTGGTCGCTTGGACATCCACTCAGAGCATTTAAAATATTCGCTGGTTGTAATAATAAGAAAAACATTGTGGGAAAAGCGAAACGGCTTATAAAAAGGACTATCTGGAAGAAAGATCGTTACGACCCTCTGTCACAACTCAAAACTTGGCTGGATAGTATTGAAGCAAATGTTAACGTTTCTGGGGGACGTAACCGAGAAAGAATGTCTGACCATGAAGAAATCGAAGAGCAAATTTAAAAGTTGATCAATCGTGGCTGTCAATTAAATAATCAATTGACCAATCAAAGCATTCAGTCAGTCCGGAATTGCGCTTTGAACTCCAACATTGGACGCCATTTGTGTATTTCAGTAGTATTTCAGTTAGTTTTGCGACTTAATCGTCGTAACCACAACTTATTGAAGCTGTAGTTTCGACGTTAAGGTAGCTAACCAACCATTCTACATTTTATTACATACTACAGGCCATTTTTTCTTCTTAAAGATAAAGCCGTTAAATACCAAAGTGGAACATCCAGTCGGGGTCATTGGGCGTGGCCAACGGAGTCAGTGGGTGGGGCTAGCGATTGATCAATACTATGGCCATTTTTAAGAAAAGTCAACGAGAATGAAATCTTACCATGGAGTGAAATCGAAGAGCGTGATTTTAAAAATGTGTAGAACTGTAAATCCTATTTTATATGAATTAGAAGTATCTACAATATGGATGCCGTTATCATTGAAATTCGATGCCGTGTCGGTAGGATATAGCTATCCTAAACAGCATTTTTTTTTCGTTGTACGCAAATCTACCTTACACTTATTTCTGATGGGTGACAGGCAAATGACTTTAATATAATTATCAATAAGGTGCTAATGGGTTTTCCAATTATTAAGTTTGAATTGATCGCCAACTGAGTTCTTTTTCTTCTCTTATTCAGTTAAAATTCCAGCTCAACCACTCAATTGGTTTGAATATGTTGATTTAACCTTTAACCCATTCCCACTCAATCCCTCCTTTTGACGCCCCTCAACAAAAAAAGCTTTGGAAAACATTGTGGAAAATGAAGAAATTGCTTGGATCAAGCAATTTCTTCATTATCCACAATGTTTTCTATCCCAAAAGACGAAAAAATTCAAAATTCCATCAACTTGAAATTGTCGTCTGCAGCTCCTTTCAATTTGGACTGGTCTAAAATTCCATTGTATCGGAATGGGTTAAATCTTGCAAATTAAACAAATCGTTCAGTGCGTTTACATCGATCAAAAAATGCCAACGTTTATTGATTGATAGATTGCTGGCCACACCCATTGACCGCGTCAGGAAGTTACACTTTGATATTAAACGGTGTTATCTGCAGAATGTATTGCCAGTAACATGCGACAAAAAAATTTAAATGGTTGATTAGTTACCACATCTTCGTTGTTACAGCTTAATAAAGCTGCAGTTGCATTGTTTAAGTTACGACGTTTAAGTCGCAAAACTAACTCAAATGCTTCACAAAAACGTAAGAGTTCAAGGTTGATCTCCTGTCTAAATGAATGATTTGATTTGTCGATTGATTGTACTTTGATTGAAGACAGTGATTGGTCAATATGGAAGTGTTTTGTAGATCGTGTTAAAAGTTGGGGAACCATGTAAGGGGAGATACACGGAGTAGTGTTCGTTTCATCCAAAACTCGTTGAGATTTAAGAATAACGAAAGTAAATCATTTTCGCGCCATCTGACAGCAGTTTGTCTATGGAAAGATCGGATGTGTAGACAAAGGCCAATGTCAACTCAAATAGTACAGCAATATTGCAGATCAAAAACCCTGATTGTTTATTTTCTGGAAACTATTTACCGTTTTCAACTAAAAGTCGAAAATGGATATTGTCGCCACCTTCGAGCATTGGCTTTTTTTTTTTTGAAAGTGTTAGTGGGTAATTATGATTAATTATAAAATATATATTACATGAGTGTGTGAAAGGCTGGTTCCCATTCTGATTTAAGTATTGATTTGCGAACTGATCGGCCGAGCTATAAGCAAAAATATCGCAGTTGTCGTTAATGGCAAATAGTTTTTACTTCCGTCCAACCAGATAGTGTGTGTGTAATGCGCCATTTTAAAACTTCGGAGATCTTCGAGTAAAGCAGTTACCTTCAATAATTGGCATATTATATGCGTCATTTTACAATGTAATGTTTGGTAAAAACCGAAATGTTACGAAGTCACCCGACGATTTCCGATTTCGGGCCGATTCCATAATTACGCATGACAGTAGACTATCTTGATTGTGTTAATCTTATTCATTCCATTTAATACCAAAACTTATTTACTCGGTAATTGACAGATTCGTGGTATTTTCATTGTATTTTCAATGGATAGATACCCCATTTAATTAGTTCGGAAAAACACAGAAGTAATATGAGGACAGAGACCATCGGCGGATATGACGTCAAGACGTTGTTTCTACGACGTTGATAACGTACCATCCACATAACAACGCAAAATGGAGTCCGAACATGTACTATTCAGGAGGATAATGTCAAGAGAATTCCAAGAAAAATGGCAAAAAGAAATAAACAAGGTAGACAAGAAAATGTCTTATATTAAACATGAATAAATATTTATGCATCAGTATACGTTATCATCTGATATGAAAGATAAGCTGATAAATAGGTTGTCTGCATCGTAGTGATTTCTTTTCGAGTATTTGAAAACCGTAATAAAAATGGAGTTCGTAACTGATGCACTTTCAAGGTATTAAGATTTAATGTTGGCTCAAATATGCCCACTGACGTAGCGGCAAGGATGGGGTTGGAATCCGTGACCCATATTTTTTCGAAAAATGTCTCAATATCTCTTCGTCGCACATTAGTAAAATTTCCTATTAGACATCTTATGTTATTGTTGTTGTTATTTTATTGCTATCATTACAAATGTTATTATTGTTATTTGTGGCGGTGGTAGTGCTAGTATACGTGAACTGCAAACACACATTCTCGTGTAATTTTGTAAATTAAATGGGGTCTTTAAATCTATAAATGTCTTTAAATTCTTAATTCAAACGGAATATGGAATATGCTCGGTTTTTTATGGTCTTTCATCTTTCCCAATTAATACAAAACATTGATTACATACGATATTCTAAAGATGTGATACAAAATTATTCAAATACATGTACACGGATTTAACTGAGATCAGTACACATAGCTCGTGCTTCTTGGCTAAAATGAACTTTAAGCATTCCGTTATAATTATGTTACACAGTTTTTTGAATACGTCCCATTTTGCACTTTTCTCTGTAATTAGGAATTATACCGTTTTTTACAAAAGTAAATAACAGACTGCATAAACATACATAGTTTTTTAATAGACAATGGTTCCAACTTAGTCCTTCGGAGGAAAGATTGGCTGATTATACATTAACTATTCTCACGTCTTTTGAAATCATTCATCATATTCATTCCACAGATTACCTACTTAAAAAATAATCATAATTAGAATGAAAATACAGATTTACTTCAATTCCCTGCGGTGGAAAATGTTTGATCGTCACCTATATATTAAACAAAAACAATGCAGGTACTGCCAGTCGTGCGGATGAACCACGCGAAAGTATATCTTTTTTAAACGATGTGAGATGCTTTGATTATATTTGTGTTACCAAAATTAGTGAATTTTGATTGGCGGATGTCCGTGTGATGAATATTATCTGTAGCTCGGAACTATTTAGTATTCTTGCGTACTAAAACTACCATAAAAACTGTCGCAAACAGGTAATTTTTAATTCTGAATGAAACTGCTCCATAGATTTATAGTTCTAATTCTAGTACACGCAATTAAAACAAACCACATTGCCTTCTTATTTCTTGTTTATAACTCCAGATTCATAAATGATAATATATATATCTTATTATCGCTATGTACACAGGCTACACTAGTCTTGGTTATTTTTGTATTCCTAAAATTTTCGAAAAGATTTTTTTTCATTTTGTCTTATTTTATTTATGTGTGTGCTCTATAGTAATATATTTAGCGGTCTACCCACTGAACTAGTGGTTTGAAATTGAAAGCCGTTGCAAGCGTTGACCTTTGCTATGAAAATACGAGTTAACCCAATACAGAATTCTAGACTGGTCCAAATTAAAAGAAGGTGCAGGTAACAAGGTTTTAATTTATAGGTTTTCATCTTTTAGATAAAAAACATTCTTCATTTCGCACAATGGTTTCAAAATAATTTTCTTTGTGGACGTCTCAAAGTGTCACTGTGTGGGAATGGGTTGATCCTATCAATGTATTTTTTACACACCTCATGGTAAAAGCTTAGAGAAACGTGGATAATTGTTAGACGCAATATTTTCATTATCGGCGTTCTTTACTAAATAAAAGGCTATTTTAAAAGATCATTCAATTAAGACTTACCGTCCGCAAATTCTTTGATTTAGATCAAATTAGAATTTTGTTGTCTCGTAATGCGTTAAAGGAAACATCAAGCAAACATTATTTGTTCATCTATTGTTTCTACTGTCCCCATTTGGATCTATCAAATAAAAAAGACATGCTAGTAGTGATTCACGTATTTCTTTATGATCTAATTCAGGCTTGTCATACAATATTAGTGAACTCTGACTGTCAGAAAGTTCATTTCATAACCCCACGAACAACTGAGTACAGAAATTGTTTGATAATTCTTTCATACTAAATAGTACATTAAGAAAACTGTCTAAAACTTCGTCTTTGAAAACAAAAAGTCAATCGCACTTCTGTGTAAAAACTTTAAACTGCCTTATATAGTGTGCTTAGACTATTATTTGTTTACCTCTATGCAATTAAGTCAATACGAAATCATTCCGCGAGCCAAGGAGACTAGAGATTATCTTTTTCGTAGAAACGTAAAACGTTCGCGACCCTCGGTACGGCAAGACGACACGAACCAGTCTTAGAAAATAGCAATGAACAATAAATTCTGACTAAAAACACAAGGTATGGTCCTCATATAGTGCACTTTTGCTCAATGAAATGTATTTGCATAAAGAAGGTGCTTTTAATTCTTAACCGTTTTCTATTGTTTATGTTACAGAAACCGCTAAACAGAAGGTACCTGCCTTTAGAAGGTGAGTACGCTTGAATTCTGAATTAGCTAAACCCATACCTCTATCGATAGACGGACTTTTATTTAACGGAGCTCTATCCTTTTTTCCTATTTGGTTCATTTATATGGAAGGTCATTTTTTAGTGGTTGATAATAACGACCATGACGTTGATTCTGTATATTTACGAAGATAGACCATATCTAAAGCGATAATTTTCAGACTAAAAAGTAGCCAGGCACTGTAAAGTTAGAGTAAAAAATTGGGTTGTTGTCTTAAGGCATCCCTGGTGTAAGATTATAGAATATACGTTTAGTTGTAAATTTTCGCAATTTTGTTTTGAATTGATGGGAATTTATACAATGAAATCAAACTGTATTCGTGAGGAGTTATGTATTTATGGCACAATACATGTGTGAGTACATTCCTTGCTGCACATATATGTGCAAGTATATCTTTTTCTTACATGCAACACTTTAAAACCCTTAGATCCAGTTCAGATAATTCGTGGAGCAATGCATCAGAGGTATTGGGACAACAATGCCATGGGGCTCAGTATGAGTTTGGCAGCCATCAACTGGTGGAATTTCCATGGGAAAAAGAAAAGTTTCACTAAAGCCGGACTTGATAAGATAATATCTTCCGGTTTTGTTGACCATAAAAGTGCAAGGTACCTGTTTCATTTTTCTTACATATTTCTATATCTTAATATTTTCTGTCTTTGTTTGAAGTATTATACGAAGTAAACATAAAACATTTTTCGTTTCCGTTTACAGACCGTATCAAATAACTGGAGTTCATGCTTGTCATTTTCAATAATTTCATATTTGGCTGATGGGCAGGTATATATTTGGAAACTGGGACGGTCATAGAGTGCATAAAGCACATTAGCTTGTCTTTAGGAATTTCAGTCAGTCACATTCTACACTAAAGGGAAGAGTGGACAGACTGTGTAGGAAGCAAATACCGATCAGAGTCTACACTTGGTAGCGAACACGATTAAATAAATGGATAAAAATCTTTTAAACGTGTGGAAACATCATTTCTTGATCAAAAATTGCCTTCGACATCCCACCCCATAAATGATATTTGGAGTGACACTTTTAACCAATACACACGCGCGCCAAGTAAGACCCCGCGCAGCCTGATCAGGGTCTCCAATAAGTGCTCTAGTTGTGAAAAGATATCCAAGCTACTCTGTGCCTGCGCTTCACACATGTGTTTCGGTTGGAAATATTTTGCACAGGTTAAAAAACAAAGATGTTTATATCGATGACCATGCGTAAATCTGAATAACTATATTTACTTTCATATTTTTTCTTAAGGCACCATAAAAGTGAGACCGAGATCAACCAGGGTCCTGCCTTATACGTTTCTATCCGAGAATACCCATGGTCAATTCTATCTAACACCAGCGAGTATTACACCATTAATAACTGGCAGATTAATGTCCAAATCGGTCGAGGGCATTGTATGGGAGACATGGAAAATCTAACCGTAAGTGGCCGAGTTTTTGTGATAAAAAATAATGGAAAACTTCATACAGTCGGTTACTAAAAGAAAGAGTACCGCAGTGGTAATCACTGTAAAGAGATGCCAAATACATACAAAAAAAGTTGTAAATATCACAAGGATGAAACAAATGGCATTTGCACGAATACATTTGGCAGAAACGCATTGAGTAACCAATTCTTAGTCGACAAAATTTTCGACTAGTCCAAATCGAACGAATTTGACGACAGGAGAAAATTTCGACTATATGAAATTATGAAATTCTTTGTCGTATTGCATAAAAAGCACTGTGGGAAATGAAGAAATCGCTTTTCATAAGCAATTTCTTCATTTCTACAATATTTTCTGTTTTCTGAAGGGACGTAAAAAAGTGGATTTGTGTTGGAATTGGTTTAGGGAATAACTACATTTGTTGAAATCTTAGTAAGGATTTTAAAAAAAGTGTTGATTGAATAAATGATCACTGATACTGTATAATCAGAGAAACTTTGAACTAGTTGAAATAAAAACGTGCATTTGATATTCTGCATATATCATTAGCGCGTTGACTTTCACCAAATTTGTTCAAATAGCATTTACAGGGATAAATTGGAACCACCTCATTTTCTATCGCAGCTTCTTTTTTTTACATAGATAGACATACATGATTTAAAATATATGTATATTCTAATTGTTAATGAGGCAGAGATGTCATCACTAACGTTCGTTTTATTAGATCGTGTCAAATATCTCATACGACAATTGCAGCAAGAGAAAAAAAAAGAATACCCAGTTAATGAATAAAGTAAAATAGTATATCTTCAAGATAAACATTTGATAGTAGAGCGTTTAGACAAATAAAATTCATTGTACTTTAGCTTTTCCAGACGGCACATGTAGCAGCAGCGCTATGTACTTCCGTTTAAATTTTGTTTTAAGTACAATTTTCTGAAGAATAACTTATTATGTTCATAATTGATAGAGAACCGTTTTATCACTAATAATTGATAACTTATCCTCGGCGGCGGCACAGATCCTTTCCGACATTTGTCTCTAACCAATGGGTGGATAATCGTAGACCTAAGTGGGATAGCAGCTTGAGCTTAGGAAAGGATAAAGTGGTAAAACTGGCGTGAGAAACGAAAGGAATGCAGCCGTAACGATGTGACTGAAATGCTGTTAAAAGTGGCGTTAAACCCCATTCATTCAATAAATCAATAACATATCCGCAGCATGCAAACATCTTCATCAAATGACATATATTTACATAACATTCTTTTGTAGACTATGTTTTGCTTGCATTGGGATTAAAGCCACTTTTTACAGCATTTCGAGGCGGCTGGAGCGCCTAACCATGTATTTCTGGTATTTCTCACACAAGTACAACATCTATATCCTGTCCGGGCCGGCTCCAGCTACTTATCCCACTTAGGTTTACGCCTATTCCCCTTTGGTGAGAGACAAATGTAGGAAAGAAAATCTGCCGCGACCGGGGATCGAACCCTGGACCTCATACTTTGAAGTCCGAGGCGCCACCAACTGCGATATGGCCGTCCCGGATGGAATAGTATAGTATAGTTTGAATGAGAAAAATATAGAAGAAGAAAAAACAAAGCTTTTGCAGTATTATTTATAGGTTAAATTTTCTCTTTTCATAGGACTTCCTTGTTAGTTTTGCTGACCAGCCATTTGCTACAACAGTTACGATTGGTGAATTTACAAATGCCGTACTATACACTAAAAAGAAAGAATGGATCGTATTCGATTCATATGGAAATCTAGAGTACCTGGACCACAAAGCGGCCGGCGTTTCTGCCTGGATATTCAACAGACCAGAGGCTGTAGAGGCGTTCCTTTCGAACATCCGCGGACATGATGGCCAATGCATCGTCTGCAAACCAGTCTTTGTTTCAAAAAGAGTCATGGCCGAGTATTCAGTAAAGCTGGATTTGTCAGTAAGATTTGGAACAAAAGAATCAGGTATTCTTCTCGAGTCCTCATCAACCCCCGGAATCACAGATTCAGAGTACGGGGATGAGGATTCTTATGTGTCTTTTATGGGAGGGTTCGGGGAGGACTAGGTGTCCTCTCCAGCCCTCGCTTCAGCTGGCCGAGTTCCCTCTGTCTAACATAATACACCTGTACAAGCTTTCATCACCAAGACACTCATTGGTCCCACCTTGATTACCATGGGTGTTTTGGAATCAAACATGCAGTGATTCTTCATCTCACTGGCCCAACATATTTCAGCGGGATGACGTGACAACTACGTATCTAATATTTACTCATTATTCACGCTTTCCTATTTGTTCCCCCCTTTTTTACAATTGGAAGTCAAGGATATCAAATATTCCCTTTCAAATAAGATCACGACATACACAAGTAAACACATATATTCAACATACACATCCAAGCGCTTGTCAATGCAGTGATAGGACATCTCATTCCCCATATTTCAATGAGATGATCCTACCCTTTTCATACTAGTACTAAGCACCTTTTGCAATTAAGCTCATTCTACAACTGCTATCATATATTCATCTACTGTATATACACAATCCCACGGAAACTATAATAACTTGGAAAGAAAAGAGAAGAAAAAGCGATCAAGTACATTAATTGTCTTTAATATCAATATTCTCTTATATTACATGCTGTTTTCTGTACGTATTGCAAAATCGACCATGTAAAGTTAAAGAAAGAAATTTTTCGTGGAATTTGTTATACATTTCAAAGACGCAGGGAGCTCGAAAGGTCTTTTTTGATTTCTTTACTTTCTAATGTCATTTCTCTTTGGGTATCTAAATTCAAATTCAAAAAAGACAGTTTCGGCTCACCCAGTGTACAAACTATTGTTTCAACGCATTGGAAATATCTAATAATAAATAAATATCTTTATTCTCAACACAACCTGATTTCTATGCTTCTTACTGCATGTTTTAATTCTGGAAGGATGTACATTATTGACTGTGATGCAGTCTTAGAAGTAACTGCATTCTTGAAAAGACGTGTTTTAATGTCTTTTGTCTATATAGTTCTAATTAAATGATGTTACGTTATCAAGGAGTTATGAGTTTTGATTTTGAATCAATATTTTTACAAAACATTACTTGCATTCGTAAACGAGCAGTCTTATATCACAAGGGTGATATTCCGGTTTTGGCAGGAGGTGTAGACTAAGATCAGACTGCACTTATGTGCAGGCTGATCTTAGTCTACATCTCTTGCTTGTACTTTTCCTTCCAGAGTTGTTTATGAAGTTAATTTCTAAAAGAAATATTTATTTTTGAACAACAAGTTCTATCAGTGCTTTCAGTCCTTTGATTTTACAGTATTTCAGTAAGGTAATTTATACAGCACGACAAGGGTTAATATACACTGGAAGAGAACTTTGAACTCCAACATTATGAGCAACAATTTTGTTGGTAATAGGACTTAAACGATGTATCTACAGCTTATCCAAGCTTTAGTTCAACGTTTAGGTCGCCAATGCCAAAAAAGAAGAAAAAAAAAGCTTTTTGTTACATATTACTGGCCACATATTTTGCGTTATAACATCAATTAATAACAAAATGAAAATTGAGGTCAGTGGGCGTGGTCAGCGGAGTCAGTGGGTGATTCAAGTGATCGGTCAATTTTCGAAGCGGTTGAAACAAGAAATATTTAAGAACTGCTAAAGTTTAAATGGCCGTTATGAAAAGGTGTGTCGAAGTGTTTAGAGTTATAACGCCTTTGCATCCCATTATGAATTCGATCCCCGGCGGCGGCACATATCCTTTCCGACAATTGTCTCTCACCAATGGGTGGATATTCGTAAACCTAAATGGAACAGCAGATTGGGGCTAGTAATGGATGTAGTGGTAGTAGTGGTGTGAGAAATACCAGGAATCCGTTGTTAGGTGCTGCAGTCGCCGCGATATGACTGAAGTACTGTTAAAGTGGCGTTAAACCCCAATCAATCCATGAACCCCATTTTGAAACACCAGCGATCCGCCGTCATAGGTCAGTTGGTAGCGCATCAGACTCTCCGTCTTCAACCATGGTGTGTCATGGGTTCGATCCCCGGCGGTGGCACATATCCTTCCCGACATTTGCCTCTAACCAATGGGTTGATAATCGTAAACCTAAATGGGATAGCGGTTGGAGGTTAGGAAAGGATGTAATGGTGGTACTGGTGCGAGATATACATGGGGGAATCCATTGTTATGTGCTCCAGTCGCCGCGATATGACTGAAACTTTGTTTAAAGCGGCATTAAACTCAATTTAAACAAAGAAAACACAAGTAGAGCAAATATATTATGAAGTAGACAGTTCAATAACGCTCAAAATGGCGACCTTCCAACAACCATGCCTAATGATGTAGGATGTAATCCCGCCAAAGTTACCCCTACTTTCTAAAGCGCCAAACCACTGCAATTACATTGTCTTCTTCATGCTCCCCGATAAATAGCCGTCGCTTCGTCTGTTAGTCTGTCCGTCCTTCCGTTATTCAATCCCTCCGTCCATCCACTCGGCCGCCGGTCGGCCGGCCGGCAGTCCGCCTCGATTTCTCAATAACCCTTGCGCCAAATTAGATGAATTATTTGAAATAAAAAGACAACTACTTAGTTATGTGCAATTAGACTAGTTCCTCTTGGTCGGTCAGGGTACTCTCTCTATTGAACTTATATCATCAGTCTTAACCCATTACCAGATTGCAAAATTTTAGACTAGTCCAAATTGAAAGGAGCAGCAGGTACTAATAATGAAATTTTAGACCTTTTCAACCTTTTGTGTAAAATAAAGAATTTACTTGTACCAAGCAATTTCATAATTTTGCTCTATTTTTTCCCCTGTGGGCGTTCATAAGCGTCACTGTGTGGGAATGGGTTTAGTATAAGCTACGTATCACCGGCTACACCCACTATTGGCCAACAGGAAATTTACTGCGATATTTAATGGTGCTATTTTATTACCAGTATTAAGTTACAAAAATATTATAGTTGGTTGGATTCTCATACGTCACCATTACAGATTGATAATGAATTGGCTGTAGTTACGATGTTTAAGTCACCGAGCGAACAAAAATACTTCACAAAAATTCGACCAATGTCAGAGTTTATGGTTAATATCCAGTCTGAATTGATAATTTGACTGTTCGATGATTCTTTGACTTACATCATTCAATAAAAACATAAATGCAAAAGCCTTTTGCACGATGCGGACTGCGACTTTGAAGACAAAAGATAGGGATCATTTTATATCTATGTCAAGTCAGTATATTTTATTATTAAGTCGGTTCATGATAACAATATAAGATCAGCTCTCGTGAGATTTTAACACCGACTTAAATACATGAAAAATAATACGACTTATCAAAAAAATCAACGAGCCTAGAGACGGACGCCCTATTATAGTTTACTTTATGCAAGGGAGACAAAACCTTGTATCAAGTGACCAGGATCTAACCCGTGCTTGCCTCCCCTGCATTGTGATAAAGGAACTTATTAAAAAAGTGGACAAGTTTAAACTGAAAGTATCACAGATGGTTAAGCATTTAAGGACCTTATTACTACTATATATTGCACATTTCAACTTTGGATGGATTCCATAGTTATCACTAGTCAGTTTGTTTATAAAATATTATCACATTGTATCACATCATATTACATAGATTTAAGAGGTTTAAGAAACTGAGAGATAAGCAAATACAGAAAATTAATAAAAATTAAGCCAGAGAAATTAGAAAATTTTGTAAAGGAAAAGCAGAAATAACAAGTTCGGTTAAACAAATAAACAAATGGCCAAGGTCAAAGCAAATAAAGCAAGGGGATCAAAACAAAAATAAAAGTCAAAAGTCAACTAAAAGGAAGGAGAAAAGAGATAACAAATAATAGACCTTCAACTTAAATATGCAAGTAATTCGGGTGAGTTACGGGAATATTGCAATTTAGACGGACGGACTGACGAATAGACAAAACTGGCGAACTGACAACAACTGTATTACAATAAGTTTTCGATCTTTTGATACTTGGATGCAGTAAAACAAGTTTTGTTAATAGCAACTTAAAATATTTGTTTTCCATTTGTTTGAAATGACACCCTTTAAACGGTTTTCCTTTTCATACAAAGTCCGTTTGTCTACTTTTACTTGCGCTGAGGATAAACATTACAATGTACCGTGGAAGTTTGAAATTTGACGCCATGCGAAAAAGAACCTCCTTAAAGACACAAGCTTTGTGTTATATCCGACTACATGACTTTCAAAAGATGCTTAGTGTCGAGACTTTTCGCTTTATTACACTTTTTAAAGTCTATAGATTTTTTAAAGGTCAAATGACCTTTCTCACTTAACTTTGAAGTGACATTTTATTTTAATTAGAATTATTAAGCAAAGTTTATATATTTTTTAATATAACATAAAGGTCTTAGCAACATCAGATTCGGACAGGTGATATTGAAATCAGCTTCAAATCGATAGATGATGACAACTTTTTCCTATTTTACTCCACTCATAATTATTTTGTGTCGTACCCAATCTCTCATGATGACATCACACAATGTTATGTAAATAGCTTTTAAGTGATCGTATCACGTTTTCAAGTGTTCGGAACGTTATTAAATCTATCTTATCCACCAAAAGGTACTACGAAAATGTCTTAATCGCATAATAGACAAACCTCTGTCCGCTATTCCTCATCGGGATTCATATCTGTGGCCAACAGAAATATATTTTTATTTATATTAGGCACACACGAGCCCACCCCCATCCCCTGTTTGTGAATTGAAAAAGAGATCGAATCTAACAGAGATTGCTTGGAAAAAAAGTATAAACATATAAAAGGGTGGAATGATCAATCTAGAATGAAAAAAAAATCGACAAAAAACTATAAGTTTCGACCCATATCAGTCTGTGCAAATCAGTCTTACCATCGATACTTTTTGCACTTCCCAAAAGGTACTTTTTGCCTTACAGGTCACATTTATTTCTACTTTAGACCAACGAATTGATTAACGACAATCTATAGTTTTCCTCAAGAAAACCAGCTTTATCTTTATGAAAATATGTCACAATATTTTCAGAAATTTCGATCGAGATCGATCCTTTCTCGGCCTTTTTAGCCGTCGCATAACTATAAGGGATGGCTCACCGGGCCATCTGACCTCCGCCAGAAGGTAGTCTGACTGTGATATCAAACGTCATTAGATTGACAAAATATATGACCACGGACATAAAAGAAACTGTACATCGTTGGTTGGCGCCTTAACCGACGTAAGTACAGCTAAGTAGAGTTTGGACGTTTAAGTCACTTTACCCTTTCCTGTTTTGCAAAATTCTAGACCTGTCCAAATTCAAAGGTTTGCACACGAAAACTTTAAGTGGATTTTATTTGAAAAATAACCATTCAGTAGGATAGAAAATATTGTTGGAAAAAGAAGAAATTGCTTTTAACAAGCAATTTCTTCTTTTTCTACAATGTTTTCTCAATTACAACATCACATGTATGTAAAAACCAGGGATAAAACAGGAATTGGTTAACCAACATTAATGTCAAAGGTCATATTTGACATCAAATTGGTAAATCGATTTTTGATTGACAACAACAATCTGTCAAATTCATGAGAGTTTATAGCAAAGAAACTGACTAGTCTAGCTATTCATACAGTATAAACCATGTTAGTTGATTGTCTGCAATCAGCATTCTGAACAGTTATAATATATTTTGCTATTCTAATATGCTATTCAATGCAGCTTAGATAATATCTGCCTCGACCATCAAAGTATGGGATAGCATATTAATTAAATGCAAGTATAATCAAGGTTTGGTAAAGTACCGTAAGAAAATAAAGCTAGAACTTAAGTTCAGTAAAAAACACTTTGTCAAAAGATACGTCTTCTTGGATTTCTTTTCTATGTGCCAGTTTTGCGGTGTGGTAAAGGGTCGCATTGATAGTCAATCTCAACATCGGATGTTTGGTTTAGACTATTCTTTAAAGTGAAATAAAGACAAAGCTGATTTGCTAAAATATGCGGGCGTTAACGGTTTTCAGCTCTACTGTCGGATGACCAACGGAGCTATCGTCATGACGTTGTGCGCATCAATTTACCAATCGCTGGCCCAGTCCACTTACTACGTAAGCCCCGCCAATCGACTCAGACAGGAAGTCCCGCTTCAATTTTAAACGGCGTATTTTGCAAGATGTATGGCTAGAAGCATGTAACAAAAAAGTATAACAGTGCGTAGGTGACCTAAATATCTTAAGTATAGCTTGATAAGCTCTAGTTACGACGTTTAAGTCGCCATACCAATGACAAAGATTAACAAAATGGTGGTAAATGTCGGAGTTCAAAACACATTTCTAGTCTAATGAATAATTTCATTGGTCCACTCATTATTTTATTGACAGCCGCGAAAGTTCAATCCAAAATGAGAGTCCATAGATTTCAGCAAAATCTCACAGCAATTTGGTGACCCTCTATCAAAATCTGTCAAGAGATGTTGATCCGGTTTTTTTTGTTGTTGTTGTTGTTGTTGTTGTTGTGTTGTTGTTGTTTTTTAAGTAAAACTTTATATTTTCTTCTCTACAAAAATGTGTGTATTTCAACCAAACTTACCAAATTTATTGAAAATAATTTCAAAATTGTGTAAAATCAAGAGTTTCGAATCGCCGCTGTGAATCAAAAAGTCATATTACCTATCAAGTCATTAATTTAGACCGGAAGTGTACTTTGAACTTCCACATTTCAAGCATTTTGTTTTTTTAGAAGCTTGAACGTCTCAACGACAACTTTTTCCAGCTGTTGTTACAATAATAAAGATCGTTAAAATGATTGGACTTTTATGTCGTTTACACCTAAGTCCTTATGATGCTAATGGGCATAACCAGCGATCCATCAATTTTTAAATAAAGGAAATCCATGTTTCTAAGTAATCGATCTTATTAAAGTTTTCATGTAGCATTTTACGGGTCACATTCGTACGGTCACATGTTTTGTGTGATTTTTGTAGTTAACGCTTAACTTCCCAAAGGACGCTATATTGAAAAGAATGTAAACAATTTTCAATTGCCGATCAGTATTTTTAGGATAACAAAACAGTACTCCATATCGATTTTATGAAAGTCTTAGTGATTGATTGATTGATTGATTGATTGATTGATTGGGGTTTAAAGACATGTTAACAGTATTTCAGTCATATCGCGGCTGGAGCACATAGTAATGGATTCCTGGTATTTCTCACACCAGTACTACAATCATATCCTTTCCTAGCCTCCAGCTGCTATCCCATCTAGGTTTACGATTATCCAGCCATTGGTGAGAGTCAAATGTCGGAAAGGATATATGCCGCCGTCGGAGAACGAACCCCAGACATCCCATGAATGAAAGTCTTAAGTGTAGAATGCAGGTCAAATCGAAGAAATGAGATTCAATATCGATCTCTCCAATTTCATATTTTTTTACATCTATGACCTCTGCATCTTGCATAGCGTAACCTATGCAAATAACTGCAACATTGTTTTATACAGAGTATTCTTTAACTGTTTTACTACCATACATTGGTGTAATTTGTGCAAATTATTTCAAATTTAACAAGTTATGTTTGTTGTACACATTACTGCATTCTCAGTAAAATTGACAATATTCTTTGATCTTCCTGCCTGAGTTAGATCTAAATACCAACTGAACAATATAGCTGCATGTATGGTAAAAGCCTGATCTTGAGAAGGGAGCTTTACTAATGAGTTGAAGTTGATACCGATACTTAAATTTCCTGTCACATTCAAAAAATATTTTGATTATGAATGCTCTAGTATTTGCATATCAAAATGTATTGTCAAAGTCAGAACTTTTATTTCTTATAAACATAACCTTGAAGATACGATCTTGACATTTGCTGATGACCTTTAACATAAACAAACAGAAAGGTCTTGTCTCAAGCATAACACACGTGAAGCATGAAGGATCTATCCCAACCCCTACGAAATATATGGATATTGTTTTCAATTTGCATGAATTTGACCTTAAAATGACCTTGGTAGATGTGCTCTCATCTAGAACAAACAGGAAGGTCCTGCCACAAGCAATGCACAGATTCTGTCTCCTGTCGTTAAAAGATTTGATAAATATTAAAGTCTGTATCAACAAGAGGACAAATAGACAGAGTAAAAAGATTCTGCCCCCAATCTATGGGGTACATAAAAAATCCTAAAGTAAGCTTTAAAAACAGAATCGCATATCAATACAGTGTGAAAAGGCTTTTAAGATCAGACTCCAATGAAAGTAAAAAAAATTCTCTTCATTTCTTTAAGTAAGAAAAACATCTTACTGGGAAAAACTTACCAAATAAGTAATTAATGCTTTATTTGACGTATTCAGAAGCTTTTGCTTGTATATTTTTTGTTTTAATAGAGATATGAACGAAAAAATCTTATCACACTTCGCGAATTCATACAGTATGATTAGGTTTTCGTTCCATACCTCCACGAAAAAAATCTATTCATCTCTTAACAAAACATTTTACAGGATGCAAAAAGTAAGACAACTGTCATTTCCAGTGATGATTCTAAGTGACCTTCAGGCCACTATGATCGGGATGTCAATCTTCAAGTAGCAGGTGGTATCTCAACAACTGGTTTAATTTTCCATAACAGCTGAATAGATTATCCTAATTTTGATAGTTAAATGCATCTATCATAATTTCGATGTAAAGTATGAACTATTATATCATATTTTCTTATCAATCCTATAACCTATTGTTAATGTTATTCTGAAATTACTAAAAGAAGAAAGACTTTTAAAAATTACGGTTATACATTTCGGGATACAGTGATTTCGAGACCAACAAAAACTGTAGTAGGCTAGGACGATAAATATTCTGTGCTCATTTTGAAATATAACACGTGTTTAAGCTCTTTCCTGTTTGTTGCATTTATTGATTCGCGACGAAGACCATTAATATAATTATGTTACTTTAACGCACCCGGTAACTATTCTAACGGCTTCGTCTTTTTGTTGATCAATTAACCTACATTACACCAGTGCAACTTTGTAACAATCGAATAAATTAAACTAATTGTCTCGGAGAATTTTTTTATTTACTCTACTTTTATCCTTCTGCTTTGGGAGAAGAAGATTTGTAAAGTACTCCATCTTTATTTCTATGTAAAATCAGGGATCGCACAGAAAAGAGCTAATTTTCAGAATACGGGAATTCTTTGAAGTATTTTGGTAGAGGGTTTCCATGGATTTCAATTCTTTGAAGTATTTTGAAAGAGCATGACCTAAGGATCATTCCCGTGACGTTTTGTTGAAATTCCATGCTTTGTTTAGGAGGAGAAGATTTTTTGTTATTGTGAACGGACGGACAGATGGATGGACGGACGGACAGACACCGGACGATGACCGATCACAATAGCTCACCAACAGCACTTTGTGCTCAGGTGAGGTAGAAAGGGGCCTTCTTTGAAGTGTGAAAAATCTACACGAACTACGTCGTCAAGGGAGATGGACGTATACCTATAGACCCAAAGTACCAAAAGCTTGGGAATTGACTGTTCGCTGGTCCCGCCTACTAGCTCCGTTGGGCCTGCCTATTTACTCCGACAGGAAGTTTCACTTCTATTTTAATCGGTATTATTTATGGCCAGTAGCATGTAAGAAAAAAGTAGGGGGGGGGGGGTATTTGACTACCTAAACGTCATCGCTACGTCTTGAAAAAGCTGCCACTACGACGCTTTAATCACAAAATCAACAGAAATGATTTGCATATATGTCGGCCAATGTTTGAGTTCGAATTCCACTTCTGATAAAAATGAATAATTTGATTGGTCGACTGATTTTTGATTGACAGCCTCGATTGATCAATTCTGCCGAGATAACTCCTTTTGTCTGAAGGACCATATCGTCTATAGGGTCAATAAAAGTCGTTTATACAGCTTCATTCAAGTTGTATTCACGACGTTTCCGTTTATCACTGACAGTTGTTGTACCTCGCTAAGTCTATATGCCGCAGGAATGAACAGAAAACTGCCAGTTAACGTTGATTGACAAGTGGATTGTATAAATAACTGGAAATTGACAAGTCTGTCTCGCAGTTTAAGATGTTATTAGTGGTAGAAAGACGTCTGTATAATGAAAAGAAAATAAACGAACCATCACACGCTTAGGGAAATCTCTATATCCCCGTTACTGTTATTCTATCCTTTAAAAATATGTCAAAAAACACGATAGCAGATTGAAAATGTATAAAAGATAAATCCAAACAAATGAATATCTAACTAAATTGAAAACAATGTGGGAGAAAAAACGTAATGCAACAACTTCTTACACTAACCTTCTGTTTTCTACCGTTATAAGCCGTCACTTTCAAAGTGCCTTCGTTTTGAAGAGTATTTTCTAGTACCTTCTTTATTTTCGTGCATCCAAGTTATGAATAGACCATGTGTCAGCTAGGTACAAATTTAAGATGAATAAATGTGTGTGTGTGTGTGTGTGCGTGTGTGTGTGTGTGTTTCGGAGGGGGCTACGTAGACTAAGTTCAAAATTTTAGCTCCTGTTAGTTTCTTTTTTTTTTTCTTCTTCTTCTTCTTTTTTTTTTTTTTTTTTTTTTTTGAAATGAGAATGGTCAGTCTACTTAACTATATGTTTATTGGCGAAATATAATTTCTGGATCTGATCCTTTTCTAAAATAGTTGTACTATTTCGCGTGACGGGTCAGACTTGAATTATCAAATTCACAGATGGTCACCTGATTCGAGTGACGGATTACATATAGTTTGGCGTATCGTAGGTGTCCTACCAAAACCCCGAAACTACAACTTACTTTAGGCTTTACTTACGAGGTTTTAGTAGAACACCGTCGGTGTATGAGTGTGGATGTTTGTAATTAGGTCAGATTTACGGTAACTTTCCATCTCAGATTGACCTAAGTTTAATGCGAATCAATTTCAAATGACGCGGAAATTAATGATATTTTAATGATTTATTAAGCACTCATTCGTAAAAATACAACTAATCTACTATTTACAGAAGTCTGTTAAAAGGTATCTGATGCTTGGAATGCAATTTACGAATAGGTTTCTATTTGTAAACAAGTGAAATTCAAATTATATTTTTATATTCTCTGATGACAGATAAGCGACAAGAAGTATTTGTATGTTTGAATGGGGTTTTACGCCGCTTTCAACAATCTTTCAGTTATATCGCGACGGCTGGAGCACCTAACAATGGAAACCCGGTATTTCTCACACCAGCACTACCATTACATCCTTTTCTAGCCTCCAGCTGCTATCCCACATAGGTCTACGATCATCGACCCATTGGTGAGAGACAAATAGTCGTAAAGGATGAGTGCCGCCGTCGGGGATCCAACCCGGGACCTCTAGATTGACAGTCCGGCGCACTACCAACTGCGCTATGACGACGACAAGAAGTAAGGACCGATATAAGAATGTCTTGTAAAAAGTTAACCTAGGTCGAACTTTCTCTTTTTGAAAACATATGTCTACCTTTTGTTGATACAATGTAGTTCTTTCTTCGTGTAGTATTCCTGCTTTCACATCCGACTTCCTGTGGTGTTTGAATTATATTTCATGTAAAAAGAACCATTAACCGTAATACACATATCAGAGCTATTGTGAAACATTGTTGACCTATCGCTCATAAAATATTTCTTTTTATCCATGAGTATTCGGAAAGAATTTTAAAAAATAGACTTAATATAGGTGAAATAACAAATTTAACACCTTATCTTTGAGTATCTAGGGATGGCTATTGGTGGAAGTTCGTGGATTATGAATCCACAGGTGGAAGGTTCAAACCTGCTTTAGGTGTGTACTTTTTTCTCTTTATTATACGATAGTCTAAAGAGCATTTTGTTCTTATTTAAAAATGACCCCTACGAAAGCTCCAGAGTTCGATTTCGACATGTAAAAGTGTGTAATAGTGTGTGAGTATGTATTTGCAGTGTCTCAACAAGAAAATCCAAAGAGTACACACAAGTTTGGTTTTAAAGAGAAATAAGGGATTTATGTTTCCCTCCTGTCTAGAGCAATGACTATAGGAAACAATGTATCTATGAAAGATGTTAAATCACAAAGATATAAGTTTGGACGAAGGCTACACATCTTTTTAAGAGTTAAAGGAGCAATAGACCCCATATCAAATGAATATTAAACTTCGATGTCATTACGATTCGAATCACTACCACGAACGGACTTCATGTTTCGAATCAGTCGTTTTCACCACAGATGAATAACCTAAGTTGGCGGTCATTGCCTCGTAACACCAGATTATCCAAGCAGTAGTTATACGGCACTAGCCGACCATCGACGATTACATCTTGTAATCATCCTGTGGAATATTACAGAATATAAATGATCAACAGAAAGTAATAATAATAATAAAAAGATGAAGATGATAATAGGAATAACAGAAGTATAGATATTCGAATGATCCATTAAAGATTTGCAAGTTCCAAGATTGAAAAAGTTAAAACCATTTATTATATATGCAGATTCGAACCCTGGTCCATAGGTTATGCATATCCCAGCGATAAACCTTTTAGACAACTGTGTTACACACCAAACCAGTTCAAAATCTAATTAAAAACATAAATTCGGCAGATGACCCTGCGGGAATCATATACAAATTACGAAAGATAATGAAGTGACAGACCTGCAATATATACATCAAATTCTAAATATTTACATACCATGGCGTGTTTTCTGGTCAAACGATTCCATTTAAGATCCAACGTATCTAACTCAATGTAAATCAGATATATAAGTGTTTTCACTTTACGTCTATCAAGATTCAAGCGTTATGATTGTCTGATTTCTTTTCATACAACCATGGTAACCATTTGAGCAAGCAAAAACTATTTCGCATGCTTGATCACAAAGTATATAATATAAATCATATTCAGAAATGTAACCTTTTTTTATAGAAATATTAACCTAAAAACTCATCTCTCATGTTTCTATCCAAATTGACAAATGATTTTTCAATTTTATAAACTTTTGTTGAACCACAAAAATTCTAAATATATATGTCGGAAATCGAAGCTCATTTCTGGTCTAAATGAATAATTCGATTGGTGAATCGATTTTTTAAAGACAGTGGGAATAATATCCATCACTGTCATTATTGTCACGTTGACGATCCGTGCTCATAAATCTTTCTTTTGCGGTAGCAGAAAGTACATGTAATTTTCTTTGATGAGTTTCAGATTTCCTCATGGAAAGAGAAGGACTGATAGCGATATGCTGATTTCGAGGAGTTAGTATAAACTGTAGTAAGTGTTTAAAAAGTATCTACTCTTACAACAGAATTTTACTAACTTCTCGTTTTGGCGAGACGATAATGTATAACTTACATAACTATCTTAGACAAGGAGGGTGTGCCTACGATCCGCTTTTTGACATCCCAAAGATAAAAAAAGGAAAACATTGTGAACAATCAATAAATTGCTTGTCATATGTATCCAAAGTAGTTGACAACTATAAATTATCGTCTGCAACTTTATAGAGTTTGGGCTAGTCTAAAATTCCGTCGTCTGGTAATGGGTTAATACATGCAATTATTCCGAACCAGTTTAAAATCTCTTCACATTTATTTTAGATTCCTGTATTGTAATTATTCTTTGAAATCTTATCTGATGTTCATAAATTTTACTAAATTGCTCAATCATTTTTTACTATTCAGTTTTTGTGATTCACGATTACGTTGCACTGAAAGTATTAAAACTCTATTTTTGCCTAGTATAATGAATGTTTTTCAGAAAAAAAATATAGTTGTGCTTTGAGGTTCCAAAGAACTACTTTGCCAGGTGGCAAAAGATACTAAATCTGTCATAACAGATCCTACCTAACATAATAAAATCATTAACTCTGCTATAAATTGCATCGATCACCCTTAAAAGTAGGCAGAATCACAAGTGGTTTGTCCTTACTCGCACATTCCTACATTCTGCACTGGATTACATATTTTCGGCTTGTATAGTAATCAAAATGACGCAGTTAAAGAAGGACTTTAACTCTTTCCTTTTTAATCCCTATTACGTCCTGTGATTTTACACTTGAGAAAACATAGTGGAAAAAGAAGAAATTGCTTGTAACAAGCAATTACTTCTTTTCCCACAATATTTTCTACCTAGTAGGTTGGTTACTTTTCAAATTACACTCACTTTTAGTTGTCGTCTTCAAATTCTTTCAGGATGGACAAGTCTAACATTACGAAAAACAGGAAAGGGTTAAAAAATGGAGGACTATGTATAAGTCATGTAACTTGATTCTGACCCCTGTCAGTTAATAGATTAAAATTTGATCATTTCATATCGGACACGATAACTTCCGAATTTGCCCGTTAAATACCAGGTATATTTGTATTGCATGCATATATCAAACTCATTATCTGTGATCTAAATATCGCATCATCGCAGTCATAGAGCAACGGTTTAGAGGGTAACCACGTTTGGTATCTTTGAATGCAGTACCACGAGTAAGATATACAAAGAAACTTGTTTTGGAAGTAGTTGGTTGTACTTCTTATGTGACACATGTGAGTGAAAAAAACACAAATTGTAAATATTGAAGTGGATAATAATCATCAGCCCTGGCAAAGTTTCGAACACGGAACTTCTATCTAGCAGAGACAGACGCTCTTTTAATTTTGTAATAACAGGTAGTACACATTTTTTTCACTGAGATTTTTTTTTTTTCAGTGTCAGGGGTCCTTCGTCTGAAAATATCTATCAAAGTAAAGTCGGGTTCGTATTCATAAGCCTACTTGTTCATCGTCGTTGTCATTCTAAAACTCGTGACTACAGCTTAAATTAAACTGTAGTTACGAGGTTTTAGAACGGCAACGACGATATTCAGCACAAAGGTCAGGATCGGGTCAGTAAAACCAGCATTACATATTTAAAAAAACAACAAAACACAAAAAACAATAAAACGTAAACATCTCGAAAGAACGCTTGACAGTTCTCTACAACTATTATGATTAGGGAACGTTTAGACACCAGGGAGCTTTGCAAAACGATTTATAGATATATAATTGTAATCGCGGACATTTCGGTTCTTTGCTGAATCGATTGGTCGAGAAATAAATAAATAATAATCATTTGGTGTATTTAAGCCTTTTTTACTGATGGTTATGAAGAGAATCCAAAATCAACGTGACTCACAAACTAGTATAATATGGTTTTATTTTTCTTTACGATTAGTTCCAGGAATTTTATCAAATCCATAAATTACACATATAACTTATCTTTTTAATACTATTTCTTAATCTTTTAGTGTAAATGGTCAGGGGTGCATTCCATATCCTTTGCTGGGACAATGAAACGTCTTCTGCTATTTATTTACAAAATGTAATTAGTACATTACAGGATGTTTGTTCTAACATCATCAATGGGGTTTTTACTTTTAACAGAAGGAGTAGCCAAGTCATTATCTGTTCAATCGACAGTTATGAGTACTTAATTTCAGAACAAAAAAATGAAATTTAATCAAAGTATCTTTAATGTAGAATTCAAACGAGGTGTTTTAACAGGTGATATGAAGCATACATAATTAAATCGATATAAACATTCCTGAGAGAAAAAAGAAAGAAAAAAAAAAAAAAAAAAAAAAAAAAAACAGAACAGCAATCGAACAATGTGTAAATCATTTCAAGTTCAAAAAACAAGAGTTCCACAAAATGAGACATCCTGTCGTGAATTAAATATAAATTAACAAGAAGCAGTTTCCTTGACAATCAAACTGCAATTCTAGTAGCCTTCAAAACGTAGACAGAAAATATGACTTATTGCAGAGAGAGGCCAATTGCTTGAAAACCAAGTACCTAATCTTAGCCTTTTGAACTTAAAATTGTTTCGTAGTCAATTCATATGTATACTTTTCACATGAAGACTGTCCCGGTAGCCTAGTGGTAAGAGTGTTCGATTAGTAACTGGTTCGAAATCACCGTTAATTGACAAGACACTAAATAGCTAGCCTCTATAATTTGGTAACAATATGTTTAAGCTTGAAGACATCTGGATTGTGAAATGGAGAGCGAATCTATAAGCTTAAATCTTTCGTCGCAATCGAACTAAAACAAATTAGTTTAAACTAACCTGAAGTATGGTCTTAGACTTATTATTAATTCTACCTTATTTTCCCGAACTTGAACATGGTAATTTTATTTCACTACTGGCTATCCACATGCGGAGTTTGAAATAGATTGAATAAAAGTATGCTGCAGATGGGTCACAAAGTACGAAGGGCAATCGGAAAGTCCGTGGACTAGGGCAGAAACAGGCCTGTTATAAACAAACCAACTTAAGTCTATGAAGATAACGTATCAGGATGGCATGGTATGAAATAAGGGGAGTATGCCTAGAATAAAAGCTTGGTAAAGAAATGGATCGCGCTGAATTAGAACGCAGTAGAGAAGGTCTTGCAGCCTACGAACTGTCACGTCAAAAGACACATCAATAAAATTTATGATATGAAAATGGTAGATCGACGAATTACACATGGGTATATTGCAACAGAGGTAGGTTTCTCACAGGAACGAGTCAATGTAATTATCCACGATGAAGGATTTCTTCCAGACAGATGCAAAGTCTCTGAGTGTTGACCAAAAACGAGCTTAAAGTAACATGACCAAGGCAGTCCACCATACTTCACGGAGATATCTGGAGATATTGCGTAATTGTTGGTGAAACTTTGTTTCATCACCTCGAACCCGAGACAAAAGTAAACAGTGGCCACACCCAGGTTCACCGCCAAGTCAATAACATCGGCTGGAAAGGTGACGGCCACAGTTTCCTGGGAACAAAAAGGTGTTATGCTATTGGCTTATATTGAAAAAATCATACTATAAGTGAGGGGTCGAGGTCGAGTATCCACGTTATTACATATTACTCAAGGTGAAAAGAAAATTCAGCAGCCGCGATTTTCGCACTGGGGATGACAACAAACAATATATTGACTCTTCTTTGCGGGGGAGGGGAACCTCTACGTTGAAGGTATCCAGATGCTTAAACACCGTTGGACAAAATGTGTAAACTTGCAAATTAACTAAATTGAAAAATGAATTTAAATATCGTTAAATAGCTTCTTCCTGCCTTTGGCCACATACTTTTCAATCAACCCTTGTATTACTGAAATCTAATTCTTAAAGTCTTGTTCATTCTTATGACCTCAAAATCGAAAGGGTTTCTCAAGCGCCTAGCATTTAATAATATTTAATCTCGTGACCTAGACCTTTGACCTTTTTACCTCAAATCGATGGTATTGCTAGTCTTTAAAAGTCTATTGATATGAAAATGTGACTTGTATAAAGGCCATAATTCTTTAACCAATTTTGGTCTCTTAGCTTTGACTATCGAGAAAGTGAACTTAGAATTGACAAGGTTCCTGTTCTGACCAAGCTCTGTTCACATGCAGAAATTGTGACCAGTACAGTGGACATAAGCTTAAAACGAATTTAATTTCGTGATCTGCCTACAGACATTGTGATTTAAAAGGGGTAGAAATGCCCTCGCCTTTAAAAATTTGTTGATCTTTCTGAATTTAACAGGAATGATCCTTGGGTGACCCTTTCCTTCAAAGAAAAAAACATGGCTAAAACTGGCGGAGCTATTTATTATACTTGGTGAAAGTTTTGAAAATCTTTTTCTCAGAAACCAGATTAACCTTATTTCCCTGGATTGATACTCTGGTCACTCTTTTTCAGATTTGATCAAATAATTTTAATTGGTTTAAAAAGAGTTTTTTTATGTTCATGGCTTATATCCATATATGGTATACGGGGATTTTTATACCTTTTCATCTAACTCTGTAAATGAATTGGCTTTTATAGAACAATGCCACGTTTGAAATATTAAAAGATTTCATAGACAAGATTTGTTTGCCATACATGGTGAATATGATTTGGTTTATATTGAATTGAGAAAAAGACACCACTTGCTTAATCGGTACAATCATGCCTGTGGAGCTGTACAGGCGCTCAGCGACTCTAGTTGACCAATGTATTAAGTTTCAACATATTCTATTTGCGACTGAGATATACTTAGTACTATACAAATTATCTAAATTCACAGCGAATTGGATCAGCATATATAGAGTTCTTCTCCATAAAGATACTATAAATACAAGTCTTCAAAAGCAAATAAACATTGAAGAAAAATTATATTATAACAATGAAGGTGTAGAAAGATGAGAGGACTAAAAAGTAGGGAAAGTAATGGAAGAAGTAAGACAATGGAGTGCTCATTTCAAGTTGGATAGTTTGTGTACCACTGGCATAGCATTTCATTTACATTCTATTTGTCAATCAAGATTGGAATAAGAATAGTAATATCATTTCGAGAATCTTTTACTTTTGCGGATAAAATTATGGCCTTCAAGAAAATGTATTCATTGTCGCGGTAAGTCAAATCTTCTTTACCAAAAAGAGGCATGGCTATTTCAATGTTATCTTATGAAACTTCTGAAAGAGAGTTGAAAGGGCCTAATAGTAAAAAAGTTTGTACATATGGCTTTGGTTTGTTCCGATTAAGATCATTTTTAAAACGCGAAAATGAGTTTTGATTGCGTATTTCTATTGGTAATTTATTCCATTCATCAATTGTATAGGGAAGGGATGTTCTTCTCTGGACTTAGGAACTCGATAATTTTGTGAACCGCGTAGGCTATACGACGTTGGTGGCACTAAAGATTCAATTAATTTGAACTTAAGCCATTGACCATTTAAAAATATTATATAAACTTACGTTTTGTTCTTCTATCCTGCAGAGATTCCAAACTTGCTTTAGTTTTTAGATTCTCGGGTGATGCTTATTTGGTACAACCAGTCACATGACGATGTTTAAGAGTTGCGTCTTTCTATTTATTTTCACTAAATGTTAAACTTCTGCAAATTTAGAAGAAATAGCATGTAGAGCCTTTTCGTCATTCTAGAACTTTAGTTTAAACATATTTTATTTGCATAAATAAACATTTGTACACCGTAAATTATAATGAAATACTAACTTCATGCAAAAAGGATGAGAACGGAAGCAGAGCTTATATTGTTCTTCTCCTTCATAATGTTCAAAAGATGTACGACTGTTTAAATCATTCCTTTGTTATTGCATAATACAACTATTTCGGTAAGAAGAAGAAAATGCTTTGAGGGTTCAATAAAGAATAGGGAGGTCATTTAACAAAGCAAAAGGAAAAAAAGATGAAGATAGGCAATAAGGGTGTTCATTGAACTTTCAAATCTGCTCAAGGGTTAATTCAAAAGAAATGCTCGTATGTTGCTTTCTTTAGATTACTAGATTATTTTGCTTGTATTTAAGGTAGAAGAAGTCTAAAGTATAGCTATTCAAATGGCTACTAAAATGTAGGACGTCGTCTTAGGATACCTGACTTCGTGTCTTCTAGAAGGTACACATTGGTCCCAAAATGCCTTGAAACTTGGTCAGAATCTTCGTTTTCGGCTAGTTTATAATTGGGTCAGTTTGGAGTTAAAGAAAAATTAGGTCACCAGTGTAAAAGTGACTTTCGCATGACCAGTCCTTTGCGGTTTCAAATAACAAGAATTTCTGAGTTAGCGAGTTACACAGCGGGCCATCAATCAAGAGAGAAATAAAGATTGAAAAGTTTTAAGGTCAAAAGTTTATCTCTAGGATGTCTGTGAATAAAACTCTCGTTTCCAGTTCAATGCAAGGTCCTTCTTGCAACAGTTATATTGTTGAGATATTATGTGATAATATCAGCAATAGGAAACATCTGTTGATTGCAGAATACAACATTTATGTCTATACTTACCGTTATGACGAATGTAACATTTACACGCAGTTTAGACCATATAGCGATTCTGAAACATCTATGGGATCTAGGTGATAGGTTTTGACTTATGTACTTAACAAAAAGAAGCCTATCACCGGATCACTGGCAAGGCCCGTTGACCTCCGATATCGACTAAGGTGATAAAAGGCTTTATTTTGTAACCTGTGTGTGGTCGGGGACATTGTATAAAAGTAATTTTTTTGAAACCTGAACGACACACCTGGAATAAACTATAGTTATGAAGTTTAAGTCGCTAATAAATGTCGGAAGCAAAAAGTTAACCTCATGTCAAAATGAATCATTTGATTGGTAAATCATTTTTTTATTTACAAGAGCGATCTGTTGGTTGTTTTATCTTACTGTCGAAAATCAACGTAGAGCTCCACAATAGACAATGACATAAAAAATGAATGGTCAATTGACCAATCGCTAGGCCGCGCCCATTAAATGCGACAGGAAGTTTCGCTTGGATTTATAACGGCGTTATCTTGTAAAATGTATAGCCAGTAGCATTGAAGAAAAAAAAATCAAAACAATTTTTATATAAATACAATAAAATGCTTACAGGGTATAGTTTCTGTAGGTCTGTTTGATAGCTATGCCGACAATGATGTTTAGTAGTTTCGTAAAAAATGCACCCCTACCCAATTTTTATATCGTTAATATACTAATCAGAATAGATATTTTATACAGATTCATCTACTCAGAAGTCAAACAGACCAAATGCTATTTATTATCATTTCGATCTGTTGTTTAATTAAAAAACAAATCGTTCCTTTATCGTCTCCATTGGTGGAATTCATTATCAAATGTTTTGAACAAAACAGCTATATCTGGAAAAAAGAATTGTGTATATTTCAAATTAAAGCAAGCAATCTTTATTATATAATTCTCTTTCACTTGATTGGATATATGAACCCACGAAGTTTCACAATCATAGTTATTATCCTTCTTTATGTCCAGGTAAAATTCAAGCTTTGGATCATCAAAGGGCATCGACTAAAAAACTAATTATATTAAAGTTATAGTTATTTTTAACTGCACTTCCCTTAATAGGATCTTAACCCATAAAGTTTCACAATCACAGCTATTATACTTTCAGAAATATTTTTCGGTCAAAATTCTCTACACCTGCCCTTACTAGAACCTATTTCACAATCAGAACTATTATACTCTTATCGATATCCTCCGTACAAAATTTAAATCCGAAGCAGTTACACAAATATTGAGCAAGGTAGAGGAATGTTTTGTATACTGCGCTTTTCCTTGTTAAAATCCATAAACTTCACTATTAAAGCTATTATACTTTCAGATGTATACTATGTTAAGTCAGAAAATTAACATAGGGCATATATGGTAGTTGTGGTTCGTGTGCATTGCATTTACCCTTGATAAGATCTATCCCTCCCTGAAATTTTATGACAATCGCCTCTATAGTTTCAGAGATATACTCCAGGTTCAAAAGCAACAAAGGGAAATAACGAAATAAGGTTCACATGGTAGAGTTATGGTTCCTATACGTAACACTTTCCCTTGATAAGACATATCCACAAATGATGTTTCACAATATTAGCCCTTACACTGTCCGGGATGTGCTTCATATGTTTGATAGAAGCTCAGAGATATGCTCGGACAAATTTAAAGTATAAAGGAAAAAAGGGCCAAGGCTTATCACTGTCTTGATCAAATAAACCGTACAACATATCCACATATCCAACCACGGAAATTAGCAATCACAGATGACATTTTTTTAGAAATATGCTCTGGACAAGCCTGAAAAACAACAATAGCCGAACAGTATGTATTGTAGTGTTATGGTTTTCATGCATTACTCTTTACCTTAAGTTAATCAGATATATTCACTATTGAAATTGTCCATAATGGGTAAAATACAAACCTAGACTATTTACTCCGGCTTTATATACTTTGAATTAATTGATTTATTATGTTTATGCAGGGATTTGTTACAAGAAACCCGACCGATATTCATGTACATTTTTGAGACATCTTCACTTGTTCAAGTTAGATGGGCGATATACGCATGCGTATCAAGATACAACAATTAAGTTTAAACTGGATTAGCTGGAACAAGCACATGCCATGATTTTCTTCTGTGAACATAAACGCGGTCTGTTTATAACCAGAGTTTTGACAGCTACCAAGTCTGTATTCGAGTATTCTATATGCATTCATCTTCTTATCCCATTTACCTGAAATATGTTCTTTGAAAAGTGGGTTTTCAAACTCCATTGGAAATTAGCTACATGAAAGTTTTTGAATCGCTAGATAAATTTACTGGAATTGTAATTTTGTCATCATGACGTCACATACTAAACTTGTTGGTGAAATTAGATAATAATATGACTGTTAATTCATTAAGGTATGAACGTAAAACTTAATCATACTGTATGAGTAAGCGGAGCGGACTCGTACCTAGGTGTTGTTATGATTTTAGGTTCATACCTCAATTATTCTCTTCATTTCTCATAATTCAATGAAATCAATCAAAACAAAGCAATACTTTACTAGGTTTTGAGTAAATTTTATGGATTTACTTTGTGCGTAAGCATACAGAATAGTTGTATGCTTAACATTTTGTTCATTGAATTATGAAAAAATCAGCCCATCAAAACTATTGAATATTGATAGACAAAAAAAAAAAATAAACTATTTATATCTAAGATTTACACTTGTTGACATCAGATCTTGCTTAAAGGCTAAGGGCTTTCTCAGATTACCATGGCATGAAACTTGGTGAAAATAGACTGAAATAAGCTGAATAGAATATATTTTTTTTATTTTATATAGTTGTGAAGGAAAAATCAGGTTTTACGTCTTTTACTGAATCTAAAAAGAAGAGATATAAAAGTACAGATTGCGAATGGGATTCTGTGATCGCTGGCCACGCCCACTGAACTCCGACATGGAGTTCGTATTAGATATTAAACGGCTAACTTACAAGAAAAAATGTGGTCTCAAAATAATGATTTATTTAAGCAGTGTGTCTTTCAGTTTTTAATTCAATTTTATGGACGACCAGAGCACTGAATTGTGATACGCGTAAATAACATGGGGTTTTGAATGCTTTAATTTAAAAACTAAAAGCCGTAGATTACATTTTAATGTTCAGAGGTAAAAATCTGACGTTTTAATTGCCAAGTATGTCTCAAGTCATTCTATTGGAGACAAAGTCTTGTTGGAACTTATGGTTTTTGAAAAGGGACTATGGGCGATCAATAAAAGTCGTCGCATAATATAGGTGTTCGCTTAAGCAAAATTAGTTGTATTCTTAACTGCGAATTTAGTTTTTGATTATAATCTTTTAGAGTTTGATTTTGAGTTTCCATGTGTGTTTCAGAATCGAGGTCTGCGTAGTCAATACTGTAAATAGATCAAGTACTTTTCTTTCTAACCGATTCGCCCTTCTTCAGCTCACTGATTTCTCGTTACTACTTAGCGAATACGAGTCGAAATTTATCTTATTTAGAATGAATTCAAATGAATCTCTCACACCAACATCAAATTCGTCGACAACTATTTTATCAAAAGCAAGGTTCTCTAACCCATTCCCACTCAATACCCTTTTCCACGATCTTTAAGAAACACTCATATGATCATTGTGGACAATGAAGAAATTGCATGCTACAAGCATTTTTCTTTATTGTCCATTATGTTTCTTTCCGTGAAAAACTAGGATTTTTTTAAATCGACCATCTTGAAATCATCGTCTTCAATTTCTCATTGCACTAGTGTAAAAGTTTGGACATGAGGAGAGAATTTTTTCATGAGGACTCTATTAATTGATGTTATTGAATATCTAAGTAGTATTTGAAATCCTTTCTACCAGGAAAGAACGTATTTTCTCATTGGTAAACTTTTGTCCTCCTAAACTGCTGTAAAGTAGTTAATCTCATAAAGAATAAAGACAAAATAAAGCGTTACTAGACGGGATATTGTTAACAACTTCTGGAGCCCATTACACAATTTCCATAAATTATTGTCTTCATTATTTCAACGCATTTCTATAAGTGTTAACAACGTAATACAAACATATAAAATGTCATTTGATACAAAAAACCCAAGAACTTTGAAACGGCAAAGTAGAGTTATTCATCAGCTTCCTGGATATCACAATTGCGAGGCTGCAGCTCTGAATACTTGGTCCAAGAACCCAGCCATGTGGCCAGAAGTGCAATCGGGGATCGAGGCTGTAACCATCGACTTCTCTCGGACTACGATTCTGTAGTTCTTACCCCGGAGCCATGTAGGGCGTGACTGTAAATGATTGATACTTGTCAGTTAACCCTTGGCATACTGAGCCCGGAATATACCTGTCTGATCAGGCGGTGTAGAGAAAGATCAGCCTGCACATTTTTGCAGTCTGATCTTAGTCTACAGCACCCGCTTTCCCTTTCAAGCCAGAATTGTTCACAAAATCAGTTTCAAATCAAATATTGACCTACATCTAGTGCTTCCACTGATTTCAGTCGTTTGATATCGGTTTGATTTTAAACTGGATTTTTATTGAGCATGACAAGGGTTAATTATATGGACCTAACAAATATTCTAAGCAGTTTTGACGTGCGTGAATTCTACCAAACAGATACTGAAGCATGTTTCAGCTGTACTTATATTATTTTCGATATACTCTACAGCTGTTATATCGAGTAAACATGACAGATGATTTATTATTCCAAGTTCTACCACACAAGATATAGGTTTTGAAAAATGGTAACATGTCAATAGCTGCAATGTTCTAGTAGTATCTTTTCTCTTTAGCAGCGGTTATGTTATTATGATAAAAGCTACTAAAATAAATTTTGAAAAATCGAATGCTACGTTTAATAAACGGACACAATTATGGATGGACATCAAAATAACTTAACTCAAGTGTTCTCGATCATGAGTAGATAATCAATTTGAAACAAATCTTCGGATAACTCTAAGGTCGAAGCTCAGGGTTGAACAAGAAAATTTAGCATTTCCAGAGCAATGATTCTTCAATTATGGATGGCCTTTCAAAATAACTTTACTCAATTGTTCTCTATCATGAGTAGATGTGCCATTTGAAAAAAAATATTCATATAGTTCCAAGGTCAATGTCACAGCTCAAGAATATTCGTTAAAATTAAGCATGACCAGAGCATATTTCCTTCAATTATAGAAAGAGTTCAAATTTGATTTGATACAATTGTTCTCAGATGGAGTAGATGTGCACTTTGGTAAAAAATCAGATAGGTCAAAGGTCAAGGTCACAGCTAAAGGTCAAACATTAAAGTTTAGTGTGTCCTACAATTGCGGATTGACTTCGATATGACTTTGCACAATTGTTCTCTATCGTGAGTAAATGTGCCATTTGAAACAAATTTTCAGATAGCCCAAAGGTGAAGGTCAAGGATGTACGTTAAAATTAAGCATGTCTGGAATAGGTTGAGCATATACCCGCATCTGCGTCTGTCGGTCCGTCTGAACCCCTTTCGCTGTTTATTTTATACTTTTTTTGACAGGACTATATTCGGGGAGCATAATCCGTCTCTGACGACTCTTGTTTATTGCATAATTCCACACAAACATGGATTAAATCATCAAACTTCTGGAAGGTTTGTAAACTTATTCAGAATATGAACTGAGAGTGTGTTTGAGTTTTTAATGATTGTGTCGTTTCAGCATCACAAAAGGAATCATTTTCAATTTAACGATATTTCAGCAAATGCACAAATAATCTTCATTTTCCTGCGAGGTTCTAGTTTCACTGGCAACGTAAATTGATTAACCTAAAGAGATCGTGAGTACTTCGGTTTTATCATCTTACCCGCGATTGGTCAAATGTCATCTTCTATATAACGAAAACAATGACTTGATCTAATCCATAATTATGTAGCTGGTGTTTTGCCATATCGCTGTTGGGGGGGGGGGGAGACTCTTTCTTACCGAAACATTCCTTGTATTTCAACGAACCTATCTTTTAACTTTGTTTGATATTATCAATGTGATAAATTGGCTGTCTGTAACGGAAGCAAAACAAAAACAATTACGAAATACTCGAGCTGCATTCCGGAATCATCAACACTATCTCTACTGCTAATTTACGGTATTGCTCGTTGTGTGTAACATCTTTTAGAAATGTCGTATATTTACAATTTTGTCAGGAGCAATTCTTTAGAAGTCAGTCGAAATTGGTGAAGATCATTGAATCCATTTATTACGGTTACCCTTATATCTTTAACTTCATTTCCATAGGCATCTGAGACAATCAGATATCCGTGTACGACAGTGTCTTATGTGTCATTGTCGTCTTACTGCAAGTGGTCGTGGCCATAGAGCAGTTGGTAGCGCGCCAGACTTTCAATCATCGGGTCCAGGGTTCGATCCCCGGTCGCGTCAAATATCCCTTTCGACATTTGTCTCCCACAAATGAGTGGATAATAGTAGACCCCAGTGGGATGAGCAGCTTTAGGCTCGGAAAGAATGTATGGTAGTACTGGTGTGAGAAATAATAGGACTCCGTGGTCAGGTGCTCAAGTCGCCGTGATATGACTGAAATACTTTTAAAAGTAGCGTTAAATTCCTTTCAAACAAACAGATCTTACTATACGTACATGCCGGACTTAGAGCTACTTATTGGAAAATTTAACATATATAATGATCTATACTTAAATTGAAGTGTCGCGGAAGCGATTCAAACCAAAGTACTGAAAGTACTGTAGGCTAGCAGAGCATAGTTTCGTTAAGTAATCTACTTTGCTTAAGTTATCATGCATGATGAATAAACGAGGTTAAAGTAACATATGAGTTATCCCATTACAACATGATAACAAATTAGACAAATTGGAAATAATTGCAGATGGCAAATTCAAGTTGGTTAGATTTAGAAAATCGTTCCATTCTTCGGTAGAAAACATTGTGAATACGGAAGAAATTGCTTATTACAAGCAATTTCTTCATTGTCCACAATGTTTTCCTAAGCTTTTTTCTTGAGATGCTTAAAGAGCGGAATTGAGTGGGAATGGGTTAAATGGAATGCTTTTGAAAGAGTTCTATACAATTTGAATAGAATTTGCAATATTCCTGATATACAAAAGAACTACTTTTTATGGCGTAAAAATTCAATGGATTTAGTGGTGAAGCCTACAGTGGCAGTTTGCACTCATTAAAGTTTGAGAAGACCTCAAAACTTTGTCTGTTAACTTTAGCTATTGTACAACCCAATCATTCATTTGGACGGAAATTGAACTTAGACTTCCGACATTGGTCGATCTTTTAAAGCATATGTATTGGTTTTGGCAACATAAACAACGTAACTCCAGCTTATTCAAGCTGCTTAGGTCGCCAACAACAACACTTATAATAATAATGGCTTTATTTCATGAATGTAGAACATTAAGACATTTTCAAATTGAAATACCTGAATAGTCTTGTTAATAATGTTGCATTCGCTATTATGAAAATGATCGCAGTAAATGATGAAATGATACAAAATGCATATTGAATGTTGATTAACAACAACAAAAACAAAGTGGGAAAATGCAGAATATGATGTAAGGATAGTAAATCTACTAACCGTTTAACGTTTTTGTTACAGGATACGAGGCACGCTGTTTAGTATCAAAGTCAAAATTCCATTCAGAGTCAGTGGGCGAGAAAAGCAACCTGGACTTGAAACAGTCAAGACAATTTAAATTTAACCGTAGTCATGCTGAATAAAAATTCTGTTTAGGATTGCACCAAAATCAAAGGACTGAAATCACTGGAATCAGTAGATGCATGTCAATATTTCATTTGAAAATTGATTCTATAAACAATTTTGCTTGAGAGGGAAAGGCAGGAGGTGTAGACTAAGATAAGACTGCACATATGTGCAGGCTGATCTTTGTTTATACCTCCTGCACAAACAGGAATATGTCGGTATCAGTATGACAATGGTTAATACGGTAATAATCATCCTATAAGCGGGTTGAATTTGATTTAGATCGGATTAATGATGAACGCTGTTCTTGTATTCTTGTTTCAATTACCTTTTGATCGGCTTGACGCAACTCACAGGCTGCTCATACCCCTTAGGTTAACTATCTATCATTCGCCTATTGGTAAGACAGAAGTGACATACTCGTATGCTTTTTTCAATCGTCGAAAAGGATGATGGACAAGCCTGAGTTCGAACTCACGAATCACGGATTGATAGCACATGGCATATCAGACTGAGCTACTGGCTCAGCTTCAACGATCAATCGCTCATAAATGCATTGACATTCTGTAGGTAATTACGACCTTTAGTAACGCGACATCGATTTGTCAAACTTCAATCATTCCGTATTGAGGAATGGTTATGTATAAAACATTTAGGATAACGGATACACAATCACTTGTGTTGTAACATTTTCTACAGTTCCATAAGAAATACATCTTTTTTCGACTCTATCATTTTAACAGTGTGAATTATAAGTGGCACTTTTCATTGGAATGCTAGTAAATGCCAATGTAAGCCTATGTGATAAATATCAGAACTGAAAAAGAGAAGCACCTGCAGAATTTTATAAAAACCAAGGTTGTGAATAGAGGACCCATAACAGCCGCTCATTTTACATGCATGCTGAGTTCTTGACATAATCTGATGGAGAAATTGAAAAATAAGCATTTTATACACTGTTCAGACACTTAACATGGTATATTGCATTGCAGATCATGGCGGACGTGATTTGTTGACAAGCTACGGTTAATTTATGTGAAGAATTATGGTACCTAACGGTAAAACTCCGTATGAGACTCAAGAAAGCAATTTGGAAATCATTAAGAAAAATGAAGAAATTGCTTATTCTAAAAAAAAAAATTCTCTTATTTTCCATAATGTTTTCTACCATGACATTTGAAAAAAAAAACACGAAAATTTCATTAACATAAAATTGTCCAGTCTAAAACTTAGTAACCTGGTAAAGGATTGAACAGACTTAGCTATTTACTTTTGTTCTGAAGTTTAAACTTCGTCTCCATTTTAACTTTATAAACTGACATTTAAGACATGAAATCATTTTTTGATACATTTTCGGCCGAGGTCATAGTTCAGTGATAGCGCGTAGGACTCCTAGTCATGGGGTCCCAGGCTCGATCTCCGGTCGCGAATATCCTTTCCGATATTTGTCTCCCATCGTTAAACCCCATTCAATCAATTAATCAACTGATGAATTTTCAAATTACAATATGATTCATTTAGGTGTAGGTTAAGGAAAACAGGAGTGCAGGAATCGAGTTTTAGGTGCCTTCTATATACCGATAAATTGCTGACAAAAACAAAAACAAAAAAACAACAACTTTGTGCGTCTTGTCAAAGAGATGATTTCACGTTATTATCACTCCAAGAAATTTTTCTCAAAATTCAAATTTGGATAAATGCTTCAACTTCTCTGTAATTCATAAAATTTTACCAGTAAAACCTTCAATGTTTACTTAAGAAATTAAAAGAACGTTTTGTTGTTTTTGTTCATCGAAGCGATTAATACATTAGTGTTATTATTTTTTAGGTTCGTTACTCAATGAAAACAAAAAAACATTAGCCCCATTTCTTACTATTAATTTAACCACGCGAAACAAAGCAGATGTTGTACTAGTTTTAGTAAAAGTTTATGAATCTTCTTTTCACTCAAAAGAACAAAATAATTGCGTGCCGAAAATTTTGTTCGTGAAAGTATAAAAAGAAAATTTCAGTTATTCAAAACACTCGAAATCTTAATAGACGAAACTAAAATTCAATTATTTATCTTTAATCTCATCCAGCGAACAGTCATCGTCGGCATCGAAGGATAGTCTTGCCATTTACATGCAATGCCTTCAATGGGGTGCAGTACGTAATCAAAGTACCGTGGGTAACTGACGATGACGCATAGTCGTATCAGAGCCTTCCCTATGCGCACTTCAGACAGCTATAGATTCAAAGTTCTTTAAGACGACCAGCAATTATTTCTACATGCGCTATGTGATTGTCCAGGCTGCTCAATGAGTGAGCTTTACACACATATGAAATGGTTGAAAAATGTCACTAATAGGCAAGTGTGCTATCAAAGTGTCATATATACAACTGTAATAAAGCTGCAGTTACGACATTTTGCCGCGAAAAAATGTTCTTTATTGAGCTGTAATGTCGAGCCAGTTTAACAAGGCGTCCATTTCTCATTTTTGTTGTTAAGCTGGCGATTGAGCTGGAATGTCAAGTCAGTTTAACGAGGCGTCCGTCTTGTCATTTTGATTGTTGAGCTGGCTATTGAGCTGGAATGTCGAGCAAGTTTAACAAGGCGTCCGTCTTGTCATTTTTATTATTGAGTTGGGTATTGAGCTAAAATGACAAGTCAGTTAAACAAGGCGTCCGTCTTGTCATTTTTATTGTTGAGCTGGTTATTGAGCTGGAATGTCGAGCCAGTTTAACAAGGCCTCCGTCTTGTCATTTTTATTGTTGAGCTGGTTATTGAGCTGGAATGTCGAGCCAGTTTAACAAGGCGTCCGTCTTGTCATTTTTATTGTTGAGCTGGCTAATGAGGTCGAATGTCAAGCCCGTTTAACAAGTCGTCCGTCTAGTCATTTTTATTGTTGAGCTGGTTATTGAGCTGGAATGTCGAGCCAGTTTAACAAGGCGTCCGTCTTGTCATTTTTATTGTTGAGCTGGTTATTGAGCTGGAATGTCGAGCCAGTTTAACAAGGCGTCCATTGTGTCATTTATATTTTTGAGCTGGCTATTGAGCTGGAATGTCAAGCCCGTTTAACAAGGCGTCCGTCTTGTCATTTTTATTGTTAAGCTTGCTATTGAGCTGGAATGTCGAGCCAGTGAAACAAGTAGTCCGTATTGTCATTTTAATTGTTGAGCTGGCTAGTGAGGTCAAATGTCAAGCCAGTTTAACAAGGCGTTCATTTTGTCATTTTTATTGTTGAGCTGGCTATTGAGCTGGAATGTCAAGCCCGTTTAACAAGGCGCCCGTCTTGTCATTTTTATTGATGAGCTGGCTATTGAACTGGAATGTCGAGCCAGTTTAACAAGTAGTGCGTATTGTCATTTTAATTGTTGAGCTGGCTAGTGAGGTCGAATGTCAAGCCAGTTTTACAAGGCGTCCATTGTGTCATTTTTATTGTTGAGCTGGCTAATGAGCTGGAATGTCAAGCCCGTTTAACAAGGCGTCCGTCTTGTCATTTTTATTGATGAGCTGGCTATTGAGCTGGAATGTCGAGCCAGTTTAACAAGGCGTCCATTGTGTCATTTTTATTGTTGAGCTGGTTGTTGAGCTGGAATGTCGAGCCAGTTCAAGGCAAGTGTTGAACTGAATGTCTGATTGTTCTGCCAACTTCCCCTATTTTCTAAGCTAGCCCCCACCCGCCCAAATCTTCAAGTATAGAAAGCTATGCCCCAAACCCGAAATGCTTACTACAGGCCTGCGTTAGATTTTGTCCGCTTATCCAGTTTCTTACGTTTTGTATTTTATCAAAATTACTAAAACATTCCCTCTTTGCCAGCCAGATGATAAGGGTTCTATGAACGATTTATTTTGGTATGAAAGCGCCATATAGACACGATTATTACAAGTCAGTCATCTTTTACTATCGAGTGATATATTGTCATCTCGTTAATGATATAGGAATCGTTCTTTCTTATCTAAATATTACCCCTTGTCATGCTGTATAAATACCTCTACTATATTCTGTGAAAATCAAAGGAATGAAAGCAAAATAGCACTATGACTAAAGGGACAATAAGAAGGCCAAGACAATGAAAAGACTGCACATATGTGCAGGCTGATCTTTGTCTAGGCCTCCTGCCAAATCCGGAATATTACACGCAGTAGTTCGATTTCAAAGATTACAGATTATTTTTCAAATTCATACAATAATTATATGTTCGTTGTTTAATTGTCTAATCAGTGGTGTGGAAATACGTATTTTATTCACTTGTACCCGGACAAAAAAGACATGACTTCTACTAGGTTTTGTCGTGGATATTTATATAATTATCCTCGAACAAGTGTACTTTTTCACAAGTGGAATACCCATATTGGACAAATCGGGCATGGGAATTCAAGACCCCTGCTATTTTTTTATTTGTTTGTTCCGCATGCAATTATACATGGGCGTAAATTTAACCACTAAAATTGACTGCCAGGCGACAAAAGTTTTAGACTTGTCCAAATTGAAAGAAATTGCAGACAACATTTAAAATTGTGTTTAAATTGGAAAGATAAGGTTGAAAACATCAAGTATTTTCTCCTTTTCTCAAAATGTTCTCAATTTCTGTCACTGGTGTATATTTATTTCAGATTTCTTCTTCTTTTTTCACTGCTTTCATAAGACCGTCCAAAATGCTTATTTCGGGGAATCAGGGAAATATTTTGGCGCAAAAAGAAAGATGGGTTTACGTTGCACGACTGGCAGCTTTATTGGCCAATTTGTAAGCATTTTATGAGCTTGATTTTACGTTTCGAGTTCTCTTATTTGAATATCTCACAAAGGGCCAATTTTCAATTATCTCACGCATATAGGGTGATCTGAATTATACCCCTCTCGCTTGATTTAGTTTTTTACATGACCGGTTTGATGACGGAATACTAAAATTCAAGTAAGTGCCATTAAAGGTCAAATTGGTGTCAAAAATACAATAAAATTAAAACAAATAGTCGGTGTCGATCGTAGGTTAGTAACATATCCTTTTCCCTTGAAAAATCCATCTACGAGCTAATTTGGGATCAGATTCTACCAGGTCTATAACGAAGAATGTCTCTGGGATTGCTTCTGAAGAAAGATGATTAATTTGTAAATTTCTATACTTTAACCCTTCCCACACAATGACGCTTTTTGATGCCCTCAAGAAAGAAAATTTCTTCCTTATCCACAATGTTTTCTACCGCAAAAGACAAAAATTTTTCAAATTCCAACAACTAATATTTTTTGTCTGCAACATCTTTGAATTTGGATCAGTCTAACATTTTGTTGTCTGGTTATGGGTTAACTCATTTATGGTAAGAATATCGATGTATACCATTATCAGATTGTGAGACCATTCATGTTTTGAAATACCATTTTCTTTTCCGAAATCAAAATAAATGATTCTATTTAAAGTTTAAACACTATCGATTCTTTCATTGCCAGACGCGATCCGGCAATTCTAGCTTTTGATTATAAAGGTTAGATCTTTAATGAAAAGATATCGTTCTCATCTTCATCATTAACCCATCCTTGCAACTGACAGAATATACTAGACCAATCGCAGATGATAATAATTGCCTCGATGGCCGAGTGGTATAGTCGCTTGACTCATGATCTGAAGAATACGGGTTCCAGCCCAACCGTGGTGTGTTCATGGGCAAGACAATAGCCAGCCCTGTAAAATTGGGAAGCAGTGGGTTTAAGTCATTGCCTCTCTTTAGGGGACTTGAAAATATCTGGATTGTGAGTGATCGAAAGCAACTCTATATGCTTAAATATTTGTTGTAAAATAAATTAGTATAAACTATAATAGAAATGTTTTTATTTGAACGAACTGTTTAAAAAAAAATGATGGTCCGAAAAAAGAAGTTTTCGTTTGTCAATTTCAAATTCTGTCGGCAAACAGCTTAACAAGCCATATACATGTACTATATCTGATCTCAATCATGTGTAAATGCAAAGTCTATGGCTACTATCTAAAACAAGTTTATCGGTAGCATTTATAGGGTTTAAGAATTCACTACCATATAGGACCAGAGGTATGATGACAGAACGATAAATGCGATAGCTACTTAAATGGTTCAAACCATTTCTATCGAGTCCTTCTTTTCACCATTTCCTGTTTTTTAAAATTTTAGACTGCTCAAAATCGAAATAGGTTGCAGACGACAAAGAAAATTGGATGTAGTTTAAAATGAAACCATCCGATGTGGTAGAAAATATTGTGGAAAAAGAAGAAATTGCTTTTCACAATCAATTTCTTCTTTTTCCACAATTTTTCTCAACATAGAATCACAGCTCCGTAAAATCCTGCGTTTGTACAGGAAAGGGTTAAATTAATCCGAAAAATTTACGGCCAATGTTTTTGTTTATAAAAAATGAGGAATTGTTGTATTTACTGCACAAAATACCGAGATGGGTAAAGTGTTCTATTTCAACTTAAGAGGTATTACCAATAGGCCAAGGTTTTGAGCGATTCTTAAAAGCCCTTTTCGATTCATTAAAGGTAACAACTTCACATTAACTAGGGTTGTACTGAAACCCCCAAAAGCATGCAAAGTGATAACACATATTGCTTGAATCGCTTCTTGTGACAAAGACAGGAGAATCATGTCGTCAGCAAAGGACGAAAACCTTCTATTTGAATGCCAAGTTTGCTGTTAATTAGTTCATTTATTAGAAAATTAACGTGCCAGAGATATAAGAAAGGTGACAATATACCCTGCAAAATTGGGAACCAGTCGGACTTAAATCCACCGTGTAATACACAACTATATACCAGAGTGTGATATAATCTTTATATAATCTTTATTTCCTCCAGGTAAATGTGAACAGTGTAAACAGTACATACAAATAAATAACAAGTCAGAATATACATGTATCAATGATAAATAACGTTTGGTTTACAAGGATGGATAATTAAACGAAAAGAAATTCATTCAATGTTATACTTGCAGTGTGTATTTTGAATACTAACGAATTACGTACGATTTTACTATACGCCCCAAAAATAAAGCCTTACACGAAACGAAGGGGAAATACATCACAAGGGAGCATATGCACATGTAGATCAATATATTGACAAGTAAAAATAGAAGTCTACAGCCTATAACCAAGACGACTCATCCCTTAGTCTGCAAGCAATAAATTTTATCTTATTTGTAAAAAAAAACAACGTCAAGCCAAAAAGCAAGCATATAATTTTGAGTTGATTTCTTTACGTTATTGTATTCTTTCGTGCAAAATGAAAGATGTCATATTACTTTCCATTTGTTTTTTGGGAACCACCCTGTAGTTAATTCATCGGGAACTATATAGACGAGCTTAGACGGCTTAATAAGACCCTTTCATACCATATCAAAACTGCAATAATGTGGAGACATATTCTTTCCCAACCTCTGTCCGTGTTAAACCCGAAACTTTTCTGTCTGGGAAGGAGGCAAAGACAAAAACATACTGCACATATGTGAAGTTTGATGTTAGTGTACTCCACCTGAATATCTCATCCTAGTCAGTGCTGTTTATAATGTTATTTTTTAAAAGAAATAATTAAATATAATTAAATTGCTGTCAGGGCTTTCAGCCTTTTGATTTTAATTCTAGCAACGGGGTAAAACAACGTCTTTTTTATTTCCTAATTCAACTGTTATGCATCGATAAAATGTGATATTGAATCTTTCGAAATCTAAAATACATCTTCCAAAAGTCAGTTGATTTACTATTCAAGTCCATCTTTTAATTAACAAGTTAGTAATGTAAATGGACAGACGATCTTGTTCAAACGACCACTTCAATTAAGCGACCACAATCTTAATCCCCTTTTCAAAATCTAAAGCTGTCATATGCTAAAGAAGAAGCATAAAATACAATATTTTGGGAACTTATTATAATTGTATCAGTGAGACGAATTTTATGAGTACAAACAACACAGGATTTAGCGAGAATTCAGTTATCACTTATGTATACCAAGAAATCAATCATTTATATACGTATATTTCATCTCTTAAATGACCACCTTTTGAACCTCCTGTGAGTGGTTACTAATTACAAGATTTACTGTTTGTTTTCGAATTCTGTTCCGGGTATTTTATATTGATGGAGCTAGCAACATCCTCAATCCCCAAAGGACATAGCTATTAGGACTCCTCGTCACTGGATCTCCAGGTTCGATCCCCGGCCCCTGCGTATATTCTTTCCGACATTGAAATTTTGTCTCTCACCAATAATAATAGAATGGATAATCATAGACCTGTGCTGGATGAGCAGCTGGAGGCTCGGAAAAAATGTAGTGGTAGTACTGGTGTTAGAAATGCAAGGAATCCATGGTTAGGTGCTCAAGCCGTTGCTATATGACTGAAATACTGTTAAAACTGGCGTGAAATCCCACTCAATCAATCAATCACCAGCACGCCTCAAATGCTAGTCCACTTTGTTAATATCTCTAGCATTATTACCTTTTTCATAACTCATTTTCAAGCAAGTATTTTTTAAGATTTGCTAGCAGAATGTGGTTAAGATAACTATTTAATATTTGAAGATAGAGAATTACAGAAAACATAACTACTGGATTGCTATCATGATAATCTAATTATCTAAATTCGCTCTTAAAGACAGCAAAATTATAATACCTCACAGGTTTCGGTCAAATCATTATGAGTTTTCAGCTTAAATTTACTGTCTAGAGAACACAACGTTTTAGGTTAGATTTCGTTATTGTTTTGCTGTTCTCGTTTTATATATATATATGTAAAATCCCGTCATGTATGCAAGTCTAACGATTATTTTTTATACGATGGACTACCACCTTAGTCGCACAAGACCTGTACACACGAATCTATTACGACACAAAGTTCGGTAAAGCGATAGTCTTACCTCGGTTTTAATTTCAAACAAACTTGAAAAAGAATTAAGTGATTTATAGAAACAACGAGGAAATAACCGCTACGGGCTGTATACTTATTAGTCTGATTACATGCCTGGGTTCGATCCTCGGCGGCGGCAAATATCCTTTCCGACAATTGTCTTTCACCATTGGAATGGATAATCGTAAACCTAAGTGGGATAGCAGCTGGAGGCTAGGAAAGGATGTAGTGGTGGTACTGGTATGGGAAATATCAGGAATCCATCGTTAGGTGCTACAGCTGCCGCGATATGACTAAAATACTGTTAAAAGCGGCGTTAAAACCCATTCAATCAATCAATCAATTTGATTACATGCAAAGAGTCAACCTTATATTGTACGAGTTTTTTTTATTGTTATTATTATTTTATTTTTATTGTCGTTGTTGTTGTTGTGTGTTTTTTTTTCTTTTTTGGGGGGTGTTGTTGTTGTTGTTGTTATTGTTTTGGTTTGTTTTTTGTGGGTTTTTTTTTTTTTTGGGGGGGGGGGGTGCAGAATTTTACATTTGATGGGGTTGGTTCGAAGGGCTATATGGCTATTATAAAGACGTGTAGCCAATATGTGGTCTTTCGCTCGTTCAAAAGTATGTTTCAAAAAGCACTCATTTCTGGCAGATATTTTCGAACCAAAATGCTCGACCAGTTTTACATTAAATCTCAAAATGATTTTTAAGTAACTGTTGAAAGTAATCAGAGGCTATCTCTATTCCCTCTGTCTCCGATAATAATTATTCCTAGGAACATAAATGTGTCGAGGCCTAGTTTAACCCTGTTTAGCAAAATTTTAGACCTATTCAAAGGTTTTGCAGACGAATATTCAAAATGGATTTAATTTGAAACATAACCATTCAGTAAAAGAGAAAGCATTGTGGAAAAAGCCGAAATTGCTTGAAAAAGCAATCTTCTTTTTCTACAATATTTTCTAAACAATAAAACCTAAAGGACGCAAAAAACACGGGGTTGTACAGGAAAGGTTTCAACGTCTTGTAATTGTAAGAAAAACTCAATGCTAAAAAAAACACTTCTATAGAAAAGTGGAAAATATAATCAAAGTACACGAATTAATGAAATACTAGTAAAATCACATCAAGGAAATAAAACAGGTAGCAAATTATAACTTCAATTCACTACTTAAAAATATAGATATCTCATAATGAGGGTAAAAAAGTTTTCTTATCCAAATATAAGCATCCTTTATGCTACATATCTATTTAATATTATGCGTTTCGCTCAAAAGACCAGACGTATCTAACAATCAATCATTGATTACCCGGTTGTCAATCTAACTTTCCATCCTACATCTAACTTTTACCTCATTGGGCTCAACACATATTAGTTATTAAACACGTAGAAACTATGTTGAGAATGTACACATAACTTCCTTAGCAGGCCCAAAGAAAGAGGTTGGACTGGGGGAAGGGGGCTTGAAATGTTTCTAAGTTAGCCATTGCTACCTACGACCCTGTCTAGTTGCCAAATCCTACCTAGTTTCGAAAGTCTTTATTTCCAAAAGAAAGAGAAATGTATATGAACATTGAAATTTCATCACGCCAAGTCTCAATAAGAGGAAAGAGTAAGAATCGCTGCTTTGTAATCTGACCAACTTCATAGACGTCATATCTAATTTTTGAATGTGTAAAGGGTCGGATCATTGAACTCGAAATTTTTATATATTATTAACATCAGTTTAATTGTAATCCAAATAGGTTTGATTCATAAGATTTTGATTAAAAATAATCATATCATTTTTACTGTATATTTCAGATTCGGTAATAAAATCAAAACACAAAGCAAAAAAGCCCTTTTATAGAATAACACACAAAAAGAGGTCACGCCTAAAAAAGAGATCTTTTATATCTAGTGGTTCAAAGTGCACTAGTTGAAGATAATGATTAGAGATTGATGAAAGATTTAAAATATTTGCACTTATTCCGTAGGAAGCAAACGAGATATTTTTTTAAACAACCATAATTACTTAATATTCCCTTACAAATTACAAATACATGTTTATAAAGAGAAACCTAAAAATCAATCTCCAAGATTGTGTCCTGCTTAACATCATAGTTATTGGAGCGGGGAAAAGAGGCAGCAGGGCTTGTCCCCTCCCTTTCCTCAAAAGATTCTGGAGAAGGAGACAGCACATCACTCCTCTCCAATTATTCACAAAGAAAAAAAAACTCGCCAATGCCTAGCTTTAGAATTGTATCATTTTCTTCGTACTTGTTTTATCTTGAGAAAATATGTTGTAATGATATCCAAACGTCATAAACCTTTCAAAATCAAATGTTTGATTCAAACTTATCTGTAATTCTAAAATTATATCCAAAGTTATCAGAGTATTTTATGCCTAAGCGTAATCTTGACATCATTAATTTACCTGTTATTGATAGCCAACTTCAGACAATTACATTTACTCGAAAGCGTGTCTGTAAGTCAAGTAAATGAACATTCAAAATCAGGTATTTTTGGATCTGATTTATTCAATTTTCAGTTTTCAGGGGTCAGCAGTTTTTACTGAAAATCTAAATGTCATTTATCTGTCATCTATAACGCATTAAAGATTCGTCCTCTAAATCCCTCGGGGCAAGAAATCAACAAAAAATGACTGAATTTTGAACAATGCTCCTAGATTCGTCAAACGGGATAAAGAAATACGTTGTTTGAAAGAGTTATGATTGCAAGCGCTGTTATTAGACCAAAAGTCACTCATACATACAAAAAAAACAACAACTGAAAAATAGCATTCGTTGTGAGAAACAATGATCTCAGTGTAATGAATTACCTTTCATATAGGTAGATGTAACAAAAACACTCACAAATTAAAAACTCGGCCGGCAGAAATCATATTGACTCAAATTAATAGATTTCTCTTACATGAAATAACTGGTACATTTCAAAGGGTCAAAACAATGGGGGAAAAGACTCAATCAGATTGTAGTTACTTCTAGAATCTTGTCGGCTTAGTTCTAAAACCCGGTAACTATAGTTTCAATAAAAATGTGGTAATGAGGTATTTCAACAGTACTTACCATTTATTTGTCGAAGAGTAAAAAGAATATAATGTATGCTTCAATCCGGGATGCGTATGTAATGGTAATAAGCATACGCGATATGCGCCTTTTCGTTATCTTCCGATAGGTGGCATTTTTCAAATACTGACCTATCTAATTTGAGCATTCTGGGTAGTGTCATTCGTGACAACTCGGCCGATTCCGTCGAACTACATTCAAAATGTCAGCGCCTATGAAACGCACGCTTCGAATTTTTTATGTCTCTTCTTGGAGCACAGGTTAGACATGAGTACTTGCGCAATTAAAAATAATTATTTTTCTAATTAATTTTGGGCGACAGTTAAGTTTGATTTTCCCACTATTATAGGTTTTATTGCAATTACCTACCTGCTACTTTTGGCGATATAATATGGAGTTATGCGTACGACGTAGTAATATTTATCCCAATCTGGATAAGTGATACGGTCCCGAACGGAGAATATGACATGCGCAGACAACGGCGCCTTTTCGAAAGAGCTCGCGCACGCGCGCAAAAATACACTCACGTCCACACACAAACTCCTTCACACACGGACCCTCACACACACACATACACAAACACATGCACACACAACCACACAACCACAAACACTCACACAATCACACACATACTCGCGCACACACATACACACACACACTCACACACATTAGCAGAGCCTAAGATCTCCTGTATACGAAGTTTATATACCATTTACAGATCACGGCTGCCATTATAAGAAAAAAATCGATTCACCAATCAAATCAAACATTTTGATCCGAAGTGAACTTTCAGCTCCAACATTACTCGACATTTAATGTGAAGCATATTTTGGTTTTGAAGACTTAGACGTTGTAACTACAGCTTTATTAAGCTGTATTTACGACGATTAGGTCGCCAAACAACCGTTGTTTTTGTTCAAAGCTTTATTAGCAAAGGCTATTTAATACTTAAGTCGGAGGTCGGTGGCGTGACAAGCGATCCATCAATTGTGTGCTTTTGTGAAATGTCGACTTTAACCAGGTATGATTCAAAAGGAAGGGACATGAATACAAAAATATACGTCATCTGTCATAACAAGCTTTCACGAACAAACCTGTCGGTTTTAGCTGTTAAAATCTAACACATAATGCTCACAAATGTGCGATTTATTTGTCTGATTGCATCTTTAGTTTTGTTTATTTTTCATTTGTTGCAGATTTATGTGATTTCGACACTTGAAGCGATTATAAACCGCGATTTTTACCATTAAGCAATAGGTTTTGTAATATAAATGGTGCACGTGCAGTCCTGATTTATGACGTTGCAATTTCGTACTTTACAAGATCTCTTTTATTGCTTTTATAAATGTTTAAGTTCTCGTACTTTTTTTGTTTTGTTTTGTTTTGTTTTATGATAGTAAAAAAATATATTTCGGTTTTGTTTACTTTTTTCGAAGTATGGCAAAAACACGTAGCCACCTTGTATGGAGCCACAAAGTGGGTTCATATTGAATCCACAAAGTGGGTTCATGCTGAATATTTTCCCTTCACTTCTTATTTTTAGCTCACCTGAGCACAAAGTGCTCATGGTGAGCTTTTGTGATCAATGAATGTCTGTCGTCCGTCGTGCGTCGTGCGGCATCAACAATTGAAGTGTTAACACTCTAGAGGCCACAGTTTTGACAAAATCATCATGAAACTTGGTCATAATAACTGTAAGGTCATGAGGGGCAACCCTATATATTTTAGGGTTCTATCGGAAAACACGGGAAAGGCGCCTTAATGACAAATTCTTTATTTACACTCTAGAGGCCACAGTTTTGGCTCAATCTTCATGATATTTGGCCAGAATAACTGTTAGGTCATAAGGATGAATCCTATTGATTATTGGAATGTTCTATCTGAAAACATAGGAGAAGGGACCTTAATGACAATTTCTTTGTTTACACTCTAGAGGCCGAATTTTGGTTCATTCTTCATGAAATTTGGCCAGAATAATAATTAGGTCTTAAGGATGAACCCTATTAATTAATGGAAGGCTATATCCGAAAACACAGGAAAGGGGGCCTTAATGGCAATTTCTTTGTTTACTACCAGGAGGCCATAATTTTGTCTCATTCTTCACGAAACTTGCCCAGAATAATTCTTAGGTCATAAGAATGAACCGTATTGATTATAGGAAGGTTCTATTGGAAAACACAGGAAAAGGGACCTTAATGATAATTTCTTTCTTTACAAAACTGGTTAGTTATTTGGTGCTAGTTGCATTTTCTTAACAGCAGACAATCAATTCAGATGAGCGATTTAGGACCATTATGGTCCTCTTGTTTACATTCATATCTATAAGGAATATACCATGATGATGCCTTATAAGCAAAGACCCAGGGAGCATTTTATTAACTTTTTTCTGGACTTGCTCGAATTCAAAGGGGTAACAGACGGCGTTGAAAAGGGAGTACTATTCAAAGAAATTCTCCCTCCTTTAAAAATACTGTACGAGAATTATTATACAAACTGTTTCGGTTTAGTTAACGTTTTCCATAGTTTTTTTTTTTTTTTTTTTTTTTTCTCTCTCTTTACAAATTATTATGACTACTTTGATAACAAGAACTGCTTGAAAACGAATTGGACACATAAATCCAAACCCATAGTTAGGTGCTCCAGCAACCGCGATATGCTTGAAAAACTGTTTAGAGTGGCGTTAAACCCCAATCAATTAATTGGTCAATATTTCACAAGAAAAAGCAGATGTATATACATTGTATGTATATCTTCGTTGGGCGAGCAAAATGTCGTAAATACAGCTTGAATAAAGCTGTATTTACGACATATTGCTCGCCTCACGAGGATAGAACTCTAACAGCATTCTGTTGAATTGGCTTTAATGATATTAATATATGTTATTTTTACTTAAATATTCTAACTTCAGTTTACATAAACTGTAGATACCACTGTTTGTTGGTCAATAAGGATATAATCAAGGGCAACAAAATAAATTTCGACTCTAACAGCATTTAGTAATACGGGGGTAAAGGTATAAAATCCCACCTTTCATTCGGCACAACTGTTATTATTGATTATGAAAATAATGCCGTAACTTAAGACTTCGATTCGTAAAAATTCAATAAAAAGTTCAACTCATCTTAGCCATTAAGTTGAAATATTCCCCGCCCGTTAGTCTTGAATTTCACTCAGTTGGACTTTGTTATCCATAAATCAATGAAGTATGAGAGATAAATATTTAGCCAGTCAATCGAAAGGTGGAATTCCTCAATTCTTACTGCTTTATTTCATATAGCGGTTTATTTATGACAGTCATCGCTAAATATCTGTAACATAAATGTTCTTTGAATATTGAATGAGATTTTGATATTTTAACTGACTTTTCCGCATTTACGTTGTTTCAAAACAATAGAAGGTTGTTGATAGCTTTGCATACCAAGAGTCAGTACGCGTATTACCAAGTTCCAACTTTAACTACTTTTTGTTTTCTTTGTGAAACATTTACATGTCGGTATACCGAAAGTGATTTTTTTACATGTCATAATATACAAATACTTGTAGTTTAAACAGTTACAGAATTGACCAATCGCGGCTGTGAATCAAGGGATCAATCGACCAATCAAATCATTCAATCACTGCACTGTGAAATCAAACGTTGGTCAGCATTTATGTGAAGCATTTATGTTGGTTTGGCGTCTTAAACGTCGTAACTACAGCTTATTCATGCTGAAGTTACGATGTTTAGGTCGCTAACCAACTGTTTCATTTTATCTTATTTTTACATACTACTGACCATGAATTTTGAAAAAAGTATGTCGTTTGATATTGAAGTGAGTCAGTGGACGGGGTCCGGCGGATTCAGTAAAGGGGGGGGGGCAGTAGAGTCAGTGGACGGGCCTGGCAGATTCAGTCAGGGGTCCAGTAGAATCAGTGGACGGGGGCCGGCGGATTCAGTAAGGGGGGGGGGGGCTAGTAGAGTCAGAGGACGGGGGCCGGCGGATTCAGTAAGGGGGTCCAGTAGAATCAGTGGACAGGAGCCGGCGTATTCAGTAAGGGGGGGAGTAGATTCAGTGGACGGGGGCCGGCGGATTAAGTAAGGGGGGGGCTAGTAGAGTCAGAGGACGGGGGCCGGCGGATTAAGTAAGCGGGGGCCAGAAGAGTCAGTGGACGGGGACCGGTGAAGTAAGTAAGCGGGGCCAGTGGAGTCAGTGTAAAGGAGTCAGCGGAGTCAGAGAGCGGAACTGGTAAAGTCAGTAGACTGAGGCCGGCGGATTCAACAGGCAGGTTCATTGATCCGGAAATTCTTTTACTAAGAGATGGTTAAAATACTGACTGACTCGCCGGTCCGACAGACTGATTGACTGACTGACTGACTAGTTGTTAAATCAAGAAAAACCCTTAAGCTACGGCTTTCTTAACCTCTTGTTAAGAGGTTTGATTCTAGTCTATCATTTGTGAGACCGTGGATCTTACAAAACTGACAAAAATGTAAGAATTAGCGCCCTAGCAAAAGGCAATAGCTGTGAGAAAATTGACGGATCGCTGACCACGCCCACTGACCTCCGACATGACATGTACAATGAAAGTGTCTTACACCTATTACGCTGGCTAAGGAAGGACAATGACTGTATTTATTCCCCTAACCCTCCCCCCAGTCCTTTCATCTGTAGCAATGTCGAAAATGCATATTATCTCTAGATACTTGAGAAAAAGAGCTAATTTTAACATAACTATATGCATCTGTTCATGGCAGGGCCGGGGTCACCTTGAGATGTAAATTACAATTTCCAAAGACATCTGTCTGGCAATTTAGAATTAAATTGTTTAAGACGGCTTACGAAAACATTCAGCATACGGTATGCCTACATGTCTTTATGACGATATATAATTTAGGGAATGTTACCGCTACTGCAATACCACTAATATTAAATGCTCAAATATACACGGCTTATCGTTATTGTGATATTATTTCGAAGACTATGACATTTCAATTTTGGTGAAGCCAATTATAAATTCATTGGACAAAGTGTTTAGTTGGGAGAAAGCTTCGTGTTCAAAAGAAAAAATGCAAATGAATTATCCTTTAACAACAACGTTTCTGTGATATGATACCACTTCATGATGATGTAAAGTAAAAACTTTGATATTGAAGGGAATATTTACTTCAGGTAATATCGTCAGAATAATCATTCGAAAATATGCATTACGGAATTATTTGTGACCATACTCCATAAAACAAATAGCTGAAAAATAGATACAATGTAGCAGAGTTCACTCAGAGATATTTCGTTAAGTCAACACACAGGTGAAGTATAATTATTCTAGAATCAGACAATCTTCAAACGAAAAGGATTCGACCCTAGTCACCCTCCACACCCAGAGGTGATCCTTTATGCACTTCCAAGAAGGTCCATTTTCTCTTCATCAAACACGTTGTTGTACTGCTTCAATCCAAATTAAAACGATTTGCACCTTGAATACATAAGGAATACCATCTTATGATAGTGACCCAGCTCTCTGTATTTGCTATAAGGTACGGAGGATTTTTTTCACAAGATCAAAGGTAGGGTGGAATATCAAAAATTCCTCTGCAGCAAGAAGCAAATAAAGAATATTGGGTCGCTATCATAACTAAGTAATATCATTTACTGTATACTAACATTTTTCATTTAATAAATAATTTACAAGTTTTTCTCTTCTTCTTTGCTATCCTGATTACGTTTATATGTTTAATGACTTTTTCTACAGAATGAAATCATCATAGATTACCTTAAAAAATCTGTTTTGTAAAATACACATTTTTTCTGACGTGTCCGATTCTGTCTGTTTGGAATGTAAATAAAAATTATTTTACTAGAAATATTTAAAGGTATATTATAAAGTCATATATATTCCATCCGTCTTATATTTTGGAAAAGTGGTGCAATAGTTTTTGTGCATTTTGTTCCATTTATTTAGCGAGGTTATGGTTTTATCTTGAATTAAAATGAATATCGACATAAGCATTATTTATCACAATTTCATCCACATTTTATTTGACAAATCGAAATAGTTTCTTCACACGCATGCGACCGCTTTTAAAGCTCATTTGATACATTTTTTAAGTTGTCTGTTGTCATGTTGGCAAGTTAGAATAACGACATAGACTAACAACAACAACATATCCATTTTATCCATTCCCCTTCGATTCCGCTTTTTACGCCCTTGAAGAAAATGAATTAATAAAACATTGTGAAAAATGAAGAAATTGCTTGTCTTAAAAAGATTCATTTCAACCATTTTACTCAAAAAATTCAACTACAACCAAAACTACTAGTCTATGTAAAGCAAGACTTTGTTCGCGTGGACCGGTCATACGGAAAAAAAGAAGAAAATAAAAATCATAAAATAGAATAAAATGGTGGGAATGATGGGATCTTCATATTGTTCTTTCATATATTTTTGATCGAATGACAGGAACGAGCTAAGCACAGCCCTTCCGCACAGGTTACTGCCGTATGAACGCAGCTTCAACGTTAGAAAGACACAGAATTACACCACAGACAACGCGTTATCTGATTGAAGCTCGCGTTTACGTCCCTTGGACTCCAGCGGAACTCAGATACGTAAAAGGAACGCTTCTACAATACCAGAGATGCGCGATACATAAACGTCATATAAAGTTATAACGTTATTGTATCTTGATTCTGAAATAAACTCGCCTCACATCGTGACGTTTGTCCCGCGTAAAGATTTGTATCTATCTATTCATTAGTTTTTTTTGAAAATGTCTTTGATACGCAATAGTGTAAGACTTACAAAATTTTAGACTTGGGGTAGCAGATGACATTATAGAGTAATTACATTAAAAAAGTAACCGTCCTATATGATAGAAACTATTGTGGGAAAAGCAGAAATTGCTTGTGACAAGCAATTTCTTCTTTTTTTCCAGGATGTTTTCACAAGCATGATATCACAAGAACGTAAAAATCAGGGATTGTGCGGGAAAGAGTTAATCACCTCTCGAAATATTTCTTGTAACTACATTACCAACGTAAGCTATCCTAAACGCAGCAAATCATCTTTCCATTTTGTGAAGAAAGGTTTGTTTGTTTGAATAGGGTTTTACGCCGCTTTTAACAATTCTTCAGTCATATTGCGGCGGCTGCAGCACTTGACAATGGATTCCTGGTATATCTCGCACCAGTGCCACCATCACATCCTTACCTAGCCTCCAGCTGCTATCCCGCCTATGAAAAAATATATCGGGGTATATGGTGAAGAGGACAATCGGAATTTTGGTTAGTGTTTTTATCGTTTGATTAATAGAGCTACCCATATTCGGTTGACAGTGGTAACTCTAAATCAGTTCCAACAGTTAGCCCATTTTTATTATTGTTAGTAAATTAGGATTAATTCGTTAACCATTGAAATCAATCTACATGCTAATTCCTGTATAACGTCGAAAATTAGATAGCGCTAGTAGATCAGTCTGTTCAAAAGTCAAGTCTGATCTCAATCTACTCTACCTAATGCATTTATTCGACATAAAAAGGGTTAAATTGTTAATCTTCAAGTACTTTCAGTAATCTAATATCCAAAAACTCGTATTAATTTGGATGTTACACATCACAAACGGCGGCAAACGGTAGAGTTCAATGGTTTAGAGGACAGATCGGGGTTTTATTTGATTAAATATTGTCAATACTGATAAAGGAAGAGTCGAACCCTTTCCTTGCAGTTTTACACGAACTTCTGCTTAACCCGCAATAGCACAATCTCGGTTGGCTACCAAAAATTGACAGTTCGCTAGCCCCGCCCACTGACTCCACTTGTCACCCTCACTGACTCGAACAGGAAATCGATCCTCGGCGGCGGCACATGTTCTTTCCGACATTTGTCGCTCACCAATGGGTGGATAATCGTAAACCTAAGTGGGATAGCAGCTGGAGGCTAGGAAAAGGTGTAGTGGTAGTAATGGTGTGAGAAATACCAGGAATCCATTATTAGGTGCTCCAGCCGCTGCGATATGACTGAAATGCTGTTAAAAGTGGCGTTAAACCCAATTCAATCAATCAACGAATCCAAGTTCCGCTTTGATATTAAACGGCGTTATTTTGCAAATTTTATAGCTGGTAACACGTTATAAAAAGTAAATTTGTTAATTTAGCGTCAAGAAACGTAGGAGTTCAAAGTTCACTTCCTGTCTAAATGGAAGATTCGATTGGTCGATCGATTCTTCAATTGAAATAGCGATCAGTCAATGATAAAGGCAGCTTGAATAAGATGTAGTTACGATATTTTAATTTTTGAAAGGCTAAAAACAGAACCAATCTTTAATATCTGACATGGTAAGGTGAACTGTGCCTTTTTAGTGTTGTGTTCTCGTCATTTGAAGCAATGGGGGTTTTACTAGAATAATAATAATGAGATTCAGAATACAATGTTATCATTATTACTAGTAGTAGTTGTGTTATAAATATTGATAATATCATGAATATCATGTAAAAGTTGTAATACAAAATCTGGTATTGGATGCGAGCCGGGTAGGAACATTTTGATATTGAAAGGAACGATGCATTTTGTTGGTTTGGCGACTTTTAATGAATGTTAAAATTGACAAGATAATAGGGAATTATCATAAATTTGTTTCAAACTTTTCTGTAGAAAAATAATTGAGCGCGTGCGTGACATTTCCAACCATTACACATGTGCGCCAAGTTAAGACTCAGATCAGCCTGTGCATCCGCACAGTCTGATCAGAGTCTTCACTCTGCGCTCTGTATATAGACACTGTCCCAAAGTTTCTTTAAACAATCAAGGAATATTCTAATTGCCTCTAATGGCAGTCCAGTGTGCTAAATGTGTGCGAGTCATTCACCTCTTAAATGGTTGGAAATGTCACACACAGGCTCAATTGTCTTTAAACCTTTTCTTTCTGAATTAAATCCCTGTAAATCTGTATAAAAGTCAAAGGGCTATTGGAAGTTCTCATTGTTTTTGTTGATGTTTCTTGGAAAAGAAACTTATAAACAACTGTGTCTTAAAAGAGACGTACAGGTGGTCTAGCATAAGATAAGAATACACCTATGTGCAGGCTGATCTTAGTCTATACCGGCTGTCAAAGCAGTAATACACAGGGTTCAGCAAAACAAGGGTTAAAATTTTGTGTTAGTGTTAGACACATCACCCGTATTTTAAGTATCAAGTTTACAATCAATCTTAATCTCTCCTTAAATGTTTTGAATATTTTAGATAGTAAAAAGTCACATTTGATAATATTCAAGATATAACAATGTGCAAAGTCATCATCCTTCTTTTAAAAATAGAAAAGAATGAAATGGTTATCACTGTTACCTTAACAAACTTAATCAAACCTTAGTTTAGCCTTTTCCATGTCGTTATGAAAATAAATATCCAGTTAAACTTGTATTTTGCGACCATTTAAAGGGACAGCCAACATGTGGTCGTTTAACCCATTACAAGACAATATCGCTTTTTGACGCCCCTCAAGAATAGTAAATAAGAGAACATTAGAGAAAGTAGAGGACATTGTGGAAAATTAAGAAATTGCTCAAACTAAACAATTTCTTCATTAACCACAATGTGTTCTACCCTAGAAAGTTGAACATTTCTAAAATTTCATTAACTTTAACTGCAAATCTTTTCAATTTGGACCAGTCTACAGTTTTGACGTGTGGGGATGGATTCAAAGAATGGCCGCTTATAATAGAATATACATTTAAACTTTTATTTTGCGACCACTTAAGGGAAAGCCAAACTATGGCTGTTCAAGAGAATGGTCGCTGAATTTTTTACATATATCGATCCTTTCGACTGTATTCGTACATTATTGCAGGGTTCTCTCTTAATCCTGGATGGAACTTACTAGAATCGTCTCATTGACACGATTCTAATGAAATCAATCTATATAGGATTTGGTTTTGACCTTTTTTAATGAAGTTTCTTTGCTTTTGGAACGGGATTTCTGATACTAGACGCTTAACCCTTCCCTGTACAAACACGGATTTTTACGTTGTTGTGATTTTATACTTGAGAAAACATTGTGAAAATAGAAGAAATTGCTTGTAACAAGCAATTTCTTCTTTTTCCACATTTTTTTCTACCACATAGGATGATTTCATTTCAAATTGCACCCGATTTTCATTGTCGTCTGCATTCTCTTTCAATTTGGACCAGTCTAAAATTTAAAAAAACAGGAAGCAGGAAACAGGAAAGGGTTAATAGAGGTTGACGCTTTAGCAACAATTACTGTATTCTATCACCATTATTGTGTGTATACCCTTCAGACAAATGAAGAAAAACACGTAAAATTCCGTGACTTCAATATAAGATATACTTTAACATACATTCTGAACTGTACTTGAACCTTTCGTGATTATATTGACAAACGGAAATTTTCAGTTGTTTTCTTTTTTGTTTTAATTCTTTTCATGATATACTTGGCCCCTACTAAACCTTGCCTACATGATATTTTACACCTCTATCCCCCTTTTTTTTTTACTATTCTTTATTTCATCTAAAACCCTTTCATGTACAAACACGGGATTTTACGTCTCTGTAATTTTATACTTGAGAAACATTGTCGTAAAAGGAGAAATTACTTGAAACAATTCCACAACATTTTCTACCACATGGAATGGTTTCATTTCAAATTGCATCCAATTTTCATTGTATTCTTCAACCTCTTTCATTTTGGACCTGTCTAAAATTTCAAAAACAAAAACAAAAAAAGAGAAAGGTTTATTATTTTCAATTTAGGTTATGCACGGTGTTTCTACCAATTAACGTAATTGTAATGCGAACACGTCCACACACTGTATCATCATCTCAAGACACTTTGAGACAGTATAGTAAAACTTGTATTAAGCGACCACTCCAGGGAAAGCCAAATGTGGCCGTGTAAATAAATGGTCACTTAATACACTTTTGTTTACAGATTATAAGGATCGTTTTGACTGCATACGTATGTAATCGAAGGATTCTTACTTTATCCTATGCTGATGGAACTCATAAGAATCGTATCATTGAGACGATTCTAATAATTCCCGCAAACATAAAAAACAAAAATAAATAAAATAAAACGTCCAATTATGAAGAGCCTTTGGTTTTAGAAATGGAATGTTGATGCCGATCGCTTAATTAAAGTGGTCGCTTAATAGAGGTGGTCGCTTGAGTTAGACTGGTTGTTTATATATTACTTAAGTATATTACAAAGCTGCAGATCTAGCCTATACTTTGATTACATATCTATATTTGGAAACTTCATACGGAGATGGCATTACTTTGTCAATCCGACATTTGTTTCCCGCCAATGGCTGGATAATCATAAACCTAAGTGGGCTGAGCAGCTGGAGGCTCTGAAAGGATTTAGTAGTAGTACTGGTGTAAGAAATACTAGGAATCCATGCTTAAGTGCTCCAGCCGCCACGATATGACTGAAATACTACTAAAAGTGACGTTAAACCCCATTCAATCAATCAATAAATTACTTCGGCAACCTTAATACTTAAACGTTTTCGTTAAATCTTCGAGTTTTTTCGTTAGTTTAGAAACTGGTAATATAAGCTAGCTGTCAACGAAAAATGGGTGAAATTAGCAAAATGATAAAAATCTCTGTTATACGTTTCCTGTTAGATTTTATACCGCTTTCATTCATTTCGGATGCGAGTGAGGTTAAATATTGAGAAAAACTTTCAAATCGTTTACATTTTGTTATTCAGTATAATTCAAGTGAATGCATGGATGGGTATTAATTTAAAGGTTTTGATGCGTATAATGGTTTAATCTCACGGAACAGTTTAATAATGAGTTTAGTGGGTTATTTGTGTGGATAAAATCTGATCCCTGAAGTGAATTGTTGAAATTGTGGGAATTTTTGTAATTATTACTATTCTTTTTCATGTCTTTTTGTAATGACTGATATTAATAAATGATATCACATAATCAGCTTTTCAGTTTCCTCTAACTATTACTGCACATTTTTTTTACTTGTCCAAATTGAAAGATGTTACAGCCGATAATTTAAACGGTTATATGGTGAAATTTCTACCCCCCCCCCACCTAAATAAAAGTAAAAAAACCCAAATTCCATCAACTAAAATTTGCGATCTGCAACATCTTTGAAATTGGATCAGTCTTAAATTTTGTCCTCTGGTAATGAGTTAAGGGGTTAAAGATGAGAAACCTGCTAGATTTCTCTCCTTTTCATTCAAGATTTCGGTCATTTCGGGGATAGTTTGTTTAATTAGAAATTTCTATATAAAGCCTCTTTGATAGGACTAAGACGGCGACTTTAATTAAACAGACAGGGGGGATTTGTTTTCATGTCCCTGTCGTCTCGAAATTGATTATATTTGGACTTTTTATTTTGTCGTCGCATTCCGAGGGTTTCAAATTATTCGATCCTGTTCACATTTAGTTGCAATAAACACGGACTAATGAAGTCCATATTGTCAAATGACAAAGCATTTCTCCTTATGTTGGTGTTACCAGTAACATATTATTTTCGTTTCATCTTTGTCATGACAGATTGCTAGCTACGTCCACTTAGCTCCAACTTCGATATCAAACGGGTTACTTCGCAAAATCTATGAACAGGAACATAAAACGAAAAAGTGAAATGGTTGGTTTGGCGACCTAAACGACGTGGCTACAGCTTTAATAACCAACAAAAAATGCTTCAAATAAATGTCGGTTGATGTTTGAGTTGAAAATTCTCTTTCGGTGTAAATGAATAATTTGATTGGTTGATTGGCTCTTTGATTGTCAGTCGTGATTGGTCAATGGCCTCCTTCTCCTCACAGATCATTTCTCCTGGTGGGGCTCTGAACCTAAGAGTTTGTCCGGGCCGTTTGCTTGATGATAAAAATCATTTCGTTAAATTCTAGCGAAATTATCTTCTTGTAGGAGTGAATCAGAAAAGCAGTTTACTACTTATGATATATCAGTGATTGCTTTCCGTGAACACAGAGGAACCCTTATACGCTAAAACCATTACCAGACGACATAATCACAGACGTGTCCTAACCGACGACAATTTTAGTTGACGAAATTAAAAAAAAAATCTGCCTTTTTGGAAATTGAACAAATCGTTGGTAATACAACTTGATAATTATTATTATCAAAGCCCTCTTTTCATACTTAGAATACACCGTGTGGTAAGGGGATAAGTTTTCTCTCCTCATACTAATAGCTCGTGGGTCCGATGATAAAGGTTAGAGATTACAAAGGAAAGTTGTCATACCTATATAACTTTCTATGTTTTACTTTTAGTGCCGAAGTTGTGCGCTTTCAGTTTTCATTTTTTTAAAGTCTTATTAAAAAAAATTGATAACAAATAAATCAATGGAACATAACATCGTTGGGCGTGCAAAATGTCGTTACTACGGCTTTATTGAAGTAGATCTAGTTACGACATTTTGCTCGCCCAACGACGATAAATCTTTTCAGACATACAACACAATTTGTGGATCCAACCAGGATAGGAATTTGTAAGGCGATGGCTTAAACTCTTACTGATCCGGGTCTAACCTGCAAAGATTTCGAATAACATAAAGCATGAAAAAACGGGTAAAAAAAGTCGGGTTTCTCCATGACATAGTGATTATTGATTTTTATCTCCATTCGTTGGAGAGCGAGTCGGGCTAAACCGCACTTCTTTAAACTACCATCGTCGCTCGAGTTTATTTCATTAACAATAGTCTGTGCAGAGTTAGTTCAGATGTTTTCAAAAAAACGCACTTGGATTTTAATGTTCACCAGTGAATAAATGGGATTTTAATGAACGAAACTGTGAGAAAAATTAACTCTGGATTTATTATGTGGATTTGTTCGCGCCTAGGGTAAGTGCATTTTTATTTGTAATTTTCTGATTTTTATCTGTTAAGCACATTTATGTACTATTACATTCTTGGGTTAAGATATCTGTCGATTTTCATCTAAACGTATAAATAATTTGTGTGAATGTAAGAAAATAGCTTAAATAAAAAATAAGTGATAATAAAAACTAATGTGTTGTAATTACATGAAATCTTTAAATTGATATCTATTTTCTTCGTTCTGAAAACGAAAAGGTTGTAGTAAATCGTATTCAAATTTAACTAAATACGTTTTCTGTTGTTGTATATCGCTAAACAGAGGAAAAACAACAAGCAAAACACATTTCGTCTTTGTGCGTTTGTTTTTAATGAGGACTCGAATTGAAAAACGCTGTTCGATCACACGACTTGCAATGGATTTTGTTTCTGTTTTTGTTGTTCTTTTTAATTGACTATTGTCTAGGGTTCTGTTGTTACTATTTTAACACGATGCGTGACGTAAGGTACATAATCAAAGAAAATTAATGTATTAATCTTAGGTAAAATATCGCACGTGCTCACGCGAATACATTTAAGATTACACGTGATTAGAGGCAGTTTTGTATCAATCAGCTGACATCACCAAAGAGAAGTGAAAATATGTGGGTGTTTGTGCCGGTGTGTGTGTATGCGTTTCCCTCATAATTGACCAATCGCGGCTCTCAATAAAATAACATCGACCTACCAAATCATTCAATTCCACTTGGAATGAACTCTGAACTCCGACATAAGCCGGCATTGATGCAAAGCTTTTAAGCTGTAATTACGACGCCATCTAACCATACATCTTTATTACATGTTACTGTCTATAAATTTCGCAAAATAACGCAGTTTATGAGCGTTCTGTCGGAGTCAGTTGGTTGCAAGTAGAGTCATTATGCGAGGCCAGTTATCCTTCGATTCCTATTATCATGATTATTTTTCTAGTATGATTATCATCCTTGTTTGTAATAACGAGGGCTGAATGTGAATAGACAAAGATAGGTTACTTCGACGTTTCTCCTAATCGAAATGAGCTTTTAGACAAAAACACAAAACAAAAACTAGTAAACTTGGAGTCTCATCATTTTGGGTTTTAAGCGACTTTGAATAGTTTTTTCTCCCAACATTTTATCATATTGCGGGGCTTAATTATTGACAGAAAACAAAATTGTTAGACTGGTCCAATTTGAAAGAAGTTGCAGACGGTATGTCAATTTGCGATACAATTGAGAAAAAAGGTGTCGAATAGTTTAGAAAACTTTGTGGGTAAATAAGAAATCGCTTGTATCAAGAATCCATTCATCACAAAGTTTTCAATGGTCATATTTCTGCAGGATGTAGCAAGACGACAATCTGTGGTAATAGGTTAAGACTACCCTCATTAACCGACCATCAACTTTCGATTTTTTGTCTATTGCAGACAGAAAAATGACTAGTCTGACTGAGTTTTGTTAAATGTCGAGGTCGCAAAACCCTCAATTGATAGCCAGGTGCGTGAACGAAAGGGTACGAACGTTCGCCACCCTCAAAACGTTGTTGACTCCTTCTAATGCTTCAAAGAAAGATACAATTCCTTCTTTTCAAAGGACATTTGAGCCTGTGCGTGACATTTCGAACAATTTCGCATGTGCGTGACTCGCACACATTGAGCACCCTGGACAGCCATTCGGGGCAATTAGAATATTCGCTGAATGTTTAAAGGAGCTTTGGGTCAGTATCTATCTACAAAGCGCAGAGTGAAGACTCTGATCAGACTGTGCGGATGCACCGGCTGATCTGAGTCTTTACTTGGCGCACATTTGTAATGGTTGGAAATGTCACGCACGCGCTCATTTATCGTTTTTAGCGTACCAAACTACAGTATATATAAACCATAGTAGCAATGTTTTGTACGGTAGATTGCTGATACTCGAAATTAACTTTAACATGATCTTTAAAAAAGTAAAAAAAAAAACGAAACTAGAAGAGCTTAGACCTGGTTGACAAGTAAGTGAGAAAATTCTGATTCATATTTCTTAACTCTAAAACGTTTAGGTTCCTTTTGCATGTACAAGTTTTCGTTTTTTATACCTCCACCGCCGATAAAAATATATTCAGCTTTTTTCTTTCATTCACTTTTTCTAGATAATTGTCTTCAGAAGTCTGTGCCATAATTCTCATCTTTATGAGGAGAGCTATCATGTTTTAAAGGGACATTAAATACACATAGAGCACAAATATAACGACCATAAAAAGGGTTCAAAGTTACAGGTATACATAAATATTATGCTACTGTTAATAAATTGCCTCGCTTAAATGATGCGACACTAGATTATGCAATAAATCTCATATTTTTTTCATCATCTTTTTTCATCAAAACCTTTCTAGCCAAGTTTTCTTCGTTTGCTACTTTACCAATTTAACATCTTTTACTGGTACGTAAAAAAGTCAATGAGGGATCTCTGACAACGCCACCCAGTAAGCTCAAAATGAAAGTTCCACTGAGATATTAATCCCTTTCCCTGTTTTGCAAAAAGGATAAACCCGTCCAAATTAATAGGTTTTGCAGACAGAATTTGAAATGAATTTAATTTGAAAAATAACCATTTAATACGGTAGAAACTTTTGTGAAAAAAGAAGAAATTGCTCGTTAAAAGCAATTTCTTCTTTATCTACAGTTTTTTCTCGATTATAAAAATCACAGGGACATAAAAACCAGGGATTGAATAGAAGGGTTAAACAGCATTATTTTGCATATTCTATGGTCCGTAATATGTTAAGCTAAGTTAAAAAGTAAAGTTCTTGGTTGGAGACCATAACGTCGAAACTACAACTTGAATAAGCTTTAGTTATGATGTTTAAGTCGCTTAACTAACAAAACGTTTCTCATAAATGGATATTTTCACGTAATTTAACGTAGCGATAGACTGTTAATCAAAATAGGTATATCTCAATAGGTAATAAGTTTTCAAAAACGTGCCCTTCTTTGGTACGCAAAGTCGGCGAAATCTAGTATCTGAAAAGAGGTCGTTTATGAAAGAAAGTATTTTGATTTAAAGAATTTCGGCGGGTTAAGAAGGGGAATATGTAAATATGAAGGAGTCTTTTTTTTAATTAACGGTCGAGCATCAAATCCTATTAATCATTAAAATGTTATAAGGATAAATGCTCTATTTATTATGTCACCCCTAATGAAGGGCCCCTAATGAAGGGTAAGTCAGTTTTGGCTTATGAATCCCTTCTCTTTATTTCGGGGTGCCTGTCAGAGATGAGCCTGCAATAACCATTCGTTTAACAAGCAGACAGCTCACCAACCGGTCGAGTCTTAGCCTATGTGTATTTCCGTTTATTTAACGTCGCTACCTTAGCACATGCCTATATGAGCGACGCCCCCAGAAGACGGTTAGTTGTTACGGGGGATAGTGCAAGGACGAAACTGCTGAGAGCCCCGCTGGTTCTTTAACGTGCTCGGTGGATAGCACCGTCACACAGGGCCTCGGTTTAACGTCTCATCCGAAAGGTAATAAGTCTTAGTACTTGATATGGTCAGCCAAGGGCTCGAGCCCTTGATCTTGAGGTTTGAAGTCAAGTGCTCTACCAACTGAGCTAATCGGGCTGACAAGGTAGAAACAATTTTGGACGTTACATATTATTGACCAATCGCTGGCCCCGCCCAGTTACTACATTTGCCACGCCCATCGACTCCGTCAGGAAGTACCGTTGCAAAAGATCTGTAGTTACGACGTTTAAGTCGCCAAACCAACAAAACAAGCTAACAAAAATGGCGGCCAATGTAGGTGTTGAAAGCTCAAGTTCGGGATGAATAAATGATTTGATTGGTCGGTCGATTTCTTGATTGCCATCGCTATTTGTCATTTTCGACTAGTCTTAGAATAGCACCATATTCCGAGGACAGAAATCTGTACTAACGGCCATGGAAGCGGAATACATTGTTGTTCTTGAAGACTCATAGAAAACCCTCCCCCAAACATTGCTCCTGTTTTATGTTCTATGAAACCTTGAAAGCTCTTGTGTTAGATGTTTACGTAATAAGCAGTTTGCATTCTTTTCCCACTGTAAAACAAGCATTGTTATAGAAATCAGACGAGCGCTATATAAACGTAATTACGACTAATAAAACAAATTAGAAAATCTCGGCAGATTTCTCACGTCGTCTGTTATTCTACGGGGTCATCTGCCAAACAGTTAAGTGTGCCTACTTCAAAACACCTACATGAAAATGATTGCAGTAGGTGACCGAATTAAGTACTAAATATTATCAACCAAATGTGAAAAAGAAACTCCTACAATATGCGGTGATCAAAAAAGATTTGAACTAGTGACTATTTTCCCATTCCCACAGACTGACACTTTTTCACGCCCCTCAAGAAAAACTATTGGAAAAACATTGTTTAAAATAAAAAGAATAGCTTGTAAAAAGCACTTATTTCATTTACAACAATGTTTTCTATAAAGAAAAATGATGAAATATAAAATTTCATAAACTTTTAACTCCATTCAATTTGGACCAATCTAAAATTGTGTCGTCTGATAAAGGGGAAATGAGACCAATTTGGTTCCCATTAACCTGTTTGCGGGTGAAATATTTTGAATACCTATAACCTAGGGCAAGAAATTACAGTGCATTGTAACAAGATATAGTTCTGTATCAGTTTAGCTTGAATACGTTTCTATCGAATTGTGTTCAAGACTCTTGCGCCGATAGAAATTCGTGATACAGTCAAACTTTAATTGACTGATCCCTGGTACCAACCACTAAGCTCCGCCAGGAAATTCCACTTAGATCTTAACCCTTTCCTGGACAAACCCTGGATTTTACCTCACTGTGATTTTTTTTCCACAATATTTTCTACCGCATATGATTGTCAGATTTCAAATTGCATGCATTTTTCATTGTCGTCTCTTTCAAATTGGACCAGTCTAAAATTTCATAAAACAGGAAAGGGTTAAACGGCGTTATATTGCAACATTTGACCAGTAACATAAAAAAAGGTTGGTCAGCGACCTAAACATCTTAACTGCAGATTGAATAAGCTGTAGTTATGACTTTTAAGTCGCCATATCAACAAAATGCTTCATAAGTTGGCCAATGTCGGAATTCAAAGTTTATATTCACTGTCTAAATAATTGATTTGATTGGTCGATCGGTTATTTGATTGACAGACACGATCCGTCAAACAAATTGTATAAAGATATTGTTAGCAGAAGTGTAGAAGTTGCTTTTAGGTACCGACTTTCAAGTATCTGTGGTTCGGGTTTAGTTCGTTTTATGAGATGTCTAATGAAGATATCACACGTCAAAAGCATAGAAGAACTACGACAATCAATCCTACTTGCAAATGAAGGTTTCTTTAAACAACTTGGCGTACGCTGAAACCGGTGCTTATTTTCTTTAATAAACTCAATGGGGGGAAATCATGTTCAGGGGAAAAGAGGACGTCTTGTACAATAGATCTATTCCATAGATATTTTCAAATGCTGTGACGTTGCAAAAACAAAACACGTCCATTTTGTTGTTTTTGGTGTGTTTGTTCGTTTTGTTAGTAAAGTAGTTATCATGTTCAAGTGACTGCATCATAAATTCTTCCACAGCAACCAATAATGGTCTCTGTCATAAGCAAAGCCTAACCAGTTAAGTCAAGAGTACCTATCGCCGTTCAGAGAGCCAAATGTCGTAGCTACAGCTTTATTCAAGCTGAAGTTCCTGCATTTTGCGCTCCACACGACGATATTATGTTGTTTCAGAAGCATACAATACTCCATATAGAATATACTGACATGTATGCACCAAGATTGGAATTTCTTAGGTAGTTTGTAAGGGAATACTGCAGAAATGTTTTAGTGGTCTAGACCGAATGTTTTGCACTATATTTCATACATGTTGTTGAAACCCGTTCTGACAAAATCGTGTCAGATTAAAATATTTAGATACCTTAACTAGGACAGTTAAAATCTTTCATTAGATGGTATCATAGACCGAGTTGAATATCATATTAAGTATGATATCCTTCTTCAGTTAGCGTGATATTTCCGCTAAATTAGACACTTAAAGTGTCTTCATTTCCAATTTAGGTATTTCGGTTGAATTAAAAGATCTCAATTTCAAAAGCGGCCGTTTTTCATCTTATGACATTACTTCTCTTTATTTATCTTTTTGTTTAGCTAACCTGAGTACAAAGTGCTATCGACAGCTACTGTGGCACTCGTTGTCCTTCGTCCGTCCGTTCGTCCGTTAACTGTGAGCAATCTTTAATGATCTTTCCCTCCTAACTACACATCATATTTCAATGAAACTTTACAGAAATGATTCTTGGGCGATGGCCATCTGAATCAGTTCAAGAAATCGTAATGAATTGATAGCTCTGGTTGCCATGGCATCCGAGAGGAATTTCAAAGGAATTCTTTAAAAAAAATATTTTCTTTTCTAAAACGTATGGCTTGTTTCTTTCGAATTTGCATGTAACATTGCCCCATTATCCTCTATGAAAATATTTTAGGTTATGATGATATGATTTATATCAGCTTTATATTGTGAAAGTTTTGTGGTTTTTAAACAAATCTTTAAAAATCATCTTTTCCAAAATAATTAGGCGTAGAGATTTGATATTTTGTATGAAACCTTGAGCAATCATACTCAGGGGAGCGATGTAGGATTATCACGGTCCTCTTGTTTAAAAGTTTTTATTTTATCTTCCTTTTGTTTTCCACAAACATTCTAGCATGTGTCGTTTTGGCAAAGACGTCCCTGATAAAAAAAACTCTAATAATTCGTCAAACTTCATATTGATTATCGTAAAATATCTTTGACAGATCGAGGATGTTAATGGCCAATCACCTCTTACGTTTAGAATTTTGACTCCAACATTTACCGTCATTTATGTGAAGACTTTTTGTTTGTCTGACGACCTAACCTATTACCACCCGAGAAAATTTTAGAATGGTCGAAATTGAAAGAAGTTGCAGTCGTCAATTTAAACGTGTTGAAATTCTTTCATCTTTTTTTTTTTTTTTTTTTTTTTTGCAGTGTTGAACACATTGTGGATAAAGAAGAAATGCTTGTTATAATATTTTCCGGGACTATTATCTTCTGGGCATACATAAGCGGGATTGTGTGGGAATTGGTTAAGCATTGTAACTACAGCTTATTCAATCTGTAGTTACAACGTTTAGGTCGCCAAAAACATCCTTTTGTTTGGTTACGTGTTACTGACCATATACCGATTAATTTTCGAACTTCCTGTTGGGGGTCAGTGGGCGGGGCAATTGTATTCCTTGTGTATTCTTACATTTTAATCTGAAGAGCTACAAACATTTTCGTTTCTTTGTTATAACATGGAACTCTTCCTTCGTGTTCTCACGATGCACATTTATCCAAAACGCTGTTACATGGCTGACAGGTTAGATGTCTAAGAAACATTGCCGATGTGTTAGAGATAAAGTACATTTTCATGCTCGAGTACTCGTAAATTCCAGAGATAATTATGCTTGATAAAGTCTTGCGTAATTCATCTGTAATTCCAAAACATAGCTGAATCTGTGCACAGACAATTTTACAAACATTAAGTAATTTGTGATGTTAAAATTGATAAGTTTGTCAACTCTTGTCGTTGGCTTAATGCTATATTCTTATGCCATTTGTTTGAGGTTCATGTCCACGCAAAACATACACACACAGAGAGTGTAGATTTAAAAGAATACGTTATTTTGAATAATCATTGAATCAAATATAGTAAATCTTGTACTTATCGACCATTCAAGGGCGGTGAAATAGTGGTCGCTTAAAAGAATAGTCACTAAGTCGCTAGTCTCTAAGTTAGTTTTTTTTTTTTTTTTTTTTTTTTTGCCAAAGATCAGGAGAATTGATTCGATTGCCTACATGACTTATTGCAGAATTCTTAATCCATTGAGACGATTCTAATGAATTCCAACAAAATAGGATTACGTTGTGATTTTTATTTTTGAGCTAAAGGCCTTCACTCCTTAAGAGCTGATGATTTTAAAAGGGGATTGGTCGCTTTATACACGAGGTCGCTTAATAGAAATTGTCACTCGAGAAAAATCGACTGTAGTTGAAACACGAAAAGACCAGCTATATTCAATGTGATGTGGATTATATAAAAATATTCACATTCTTTTGTCTCAAAACAATAATAAACCCCCGCATTAGACAAGCACTAACATTTAATCAGGATTACCCTTTCAGGTCTCGGATTCAGCTCAATTTGAAAAATGAATTTATTCTGTATTTATACATTATACCTTGGATCATCAAATGTTTTGGTCTTTTGCAAGTCTTCCTTTCGGATTACTATAATCTTCAGCTGTCTGGTCGGCTTTCTTCACCCTGCAAGACCACTGGTGTGCTAACATTTGCCTTTTAGCATTTGCCTTTTAGCCTTTATAAGCCATACAATTTGGTCGCAAAACTGTATTCACTTCAGTCTTCTATTCTGCAAAATTCCAGTCTCCCTGTCTCTTTGTTAGGAAACGGTTTTATTGACAGTTTTTATTTTTTCTGCTGGTCTACCTTTGGTTTGCTGGTCTGCTTACTTACATATATGTATATCAACTGACATACATATTTAACCCATTGACACTTCCTTTTTCATTTTTTTTCATTATCCAAGACGTTTTCTACCCATAAAGAAAAGAAATCTAAAATTTCACCAACTAAAATTTGTCGTCTGCAACATCTTTGAATTTGGACCAGTGTAAAATCTTGTCGTCTGGTGATCGGTTAAATGTGCACATCTAATGGTATGCCTCCCGATAAATGTTGAACTACAATTTTAAATCGTGTCAGAATTGACGTTATGTGAAAAAACTCACAAAAAGGTAGCAAATACTGCCAAGGGTTGATGGATTGCAAAAGTCCTTGTAAAATGTCAATTTGTCGGACAAATAACGTGCTTAATGGCAATATACAGACTGCTAGGATTCCTTAAGCTCATTTTTACCCATTATGGATTATGTCTAAAAGACCTACAAGGATGTTTGAAGATTTTCGTTTCTCTTTACGAGACTACAAAATATACCAAATGTCATAATTTGAATTGGTTGTCTTTTGGTTGTCGAAGTATCGTAGCTACAGCAACAGTTAATTTTAGTTGCAAAATTTTGGCCGCCCACCGATTAAGGTATCTAAAGAATGTGTGGCCTGTCAAGCTAAAAAGGACTTAATGGGTCCCCCAAAATCAGACATATGAAAAAAGAGAATGAAACAGTAGAAGTCAATTACTGACACTGTTTTTACAATGAATACACATTACGCGTATAAAGACTCAATATTCAGAAAATCTATTATGAAATGACAATAATATTTTTGGTATCACATAGGTATGAATCTAAAACAAAATCACACTGTATGAATACGCCAATTAGAATCATACATTAATGTGATTTAGTTACTCTCTTTATTTCTTATAATTTAATGCAATCAAGCAAAACAAACTAAATTTATTACTAGTTTTAAGAGAAATTTTATTGATTTATTTTGTGCACAATAATACAAAACAGTTGTTTATTCAAATTGTTTTTACGGAGGAATGAGAAGAAAAAACAATCAAACAAAATGCTTGACTCTTCAAGAGGAAGTTAGAATTTAACTGACCAATCGCGGCTGTCAATCAAGGAATCAACCGACCAATCAAATTATTTATTCAGCCCGGATCTGAGCGCACAACTCCAACATTTGCCGCCATTTTTGTTAACCCTGTTTGTTGATTTTTCGATTTAAGCGTCGTAGCTACAGCTTATTTAAGCTGTAGTTACGACGTTTAGGTCACCAACCAACCATTTTACTATTTCTTATATGCTATTGGCCATAAATTTTTCAAAAGAACCCTGCTAACAATCAAAGCAGAACTTCCTGTCGTAGGCAATGGGCGTGGCCAACGGACTAAGTGGGAGGAACTAGCGATTAGTCAATTGTCAAGGAATGAAAAGTTTCGACCCTGGCTAGTCTGTCCACACCATATATTTGTGCATATCTTTTTGGTTCCATACAGGTATTCCGTAAAAAACAGATACTTGAAAAACAATCGATCGCAATCATCCTTTGATAAACAGACCGGAAAAGTAGAAATTAAGGAATATTAGAATGAACAGTTTACAAATAGAAAAAATCAACCAAAAGCGAAAATTAAGCCCCGGGTTAGCTGTCACAATCCACACAAACTACCCAGAATCCTAATTTTCTGAGTATGAAGACAGTTCCTTTAAAGGCCATATGTCTCTCATAGGGACAAATTTTTCTCACCTCTCCTCCCAGGAAATATCCCGAAATATTCGTTAAAAATTGTTTACAGACCCCTCTGTCAATAATTTCAAAATATATCACAAGACTTTGTCGAACTGAAAACGAAAATGATTTTAAAAATTATTTTATGTTTGGCAACATAAGATAATTTTGAAATTATTTTCGTTTCTAATTCGGTTTGTGATCTATTCTGTAATTATTTAAAGATGGGTCTGTAAATAATTCTATAGAAGATTTTAGGATTCCTTTTGGTCAGAAATGCCGTCCGTTTGAGAGTCATAGTGCCTTTAAGCTTGTCTGGTCACGATTGTCTACACCCTACGTCACTAAAACCCTTTTTGTGAGGTAAGAGGCAGGAATGGTAAATTGTGCGTCTAGGTGTCAAAGATAATAAAACGGTGTGGTATGCAAGGGAAACATTACAATTATTCAATGACACCTCGAATCGCATTAACCTCCGCATTATAAACAAGTTTAATCTATGTAATTAGAAGCTCTTAAACTACATCAGCCCCCACATTATATCTACCAAACCTCCATAGTCTTGAGAATTTTTTGTAATATTGATTTTTCAAATAAAATTTCTTATACTCCACCTATTCAATAGCGACGAGTAAATAGAGGGTAACTTAAATAGAGTTACTTCTGTTCGTGTGTATGAGCGTTCGTAAGTGCGTTGGTGGTCGCGTGTGTGCGTTGGTTTATCCAATTCTTGTCCGGAGCATGTCTTCTAATAATGATAATATAATTAATGGATTTCAATATAATTTGACACAGTTGTTCCTCTTGATGGGTACGAGTGTAATGTGTAAAGTTCTTTTAGATACTCTCAAGTTCAAGGTCACAATTGAAGGTCATGCGACAAGCACTTAAGCGGGGACCTTCGTTTCTGTGACACATCTCTAGGTTTCAATTTCATTTCTATAACTTACCCTGTCAGGAGATAATTAGATAATGACGTTTAATGATTGATTTAATGGGGTTTAACGCCGCTTTTAACAGTATTTCAGTCATATCGCGGCGGCTGGAGCACCTAACAATAGATTCCTTGTATTTCTCACACCACTACTACCACTACATCCTTTCCTAGCCTCCAGCTGCTATCCCACTTAGGTTTACGATTATCCACCCATTGGTGAGAGACAAATGTCGGAAAGAATATGTGCCGCCGCCGATAATGACGTTTAAAGATGATGCCTTATTTCAGCTTATATCTGTAGCAATACAAATACATATTTTTATTTTTCTTGAAAATTTGATTTGAATTGCATGAAACAAATGTGCCTTTTCGGTAAAATGAGTTCGTATTATTTGGCGAGAAATCAAACTAGATTTATTCGATCATATATAAGCTATTCTGTATTTCGTAGCTGTACATTTTTTATCATTTGTAAATTTACCCATTCCACAACGTTTCCACTTTTTTAAGCACTCCAAGAAAAAGCATTTTGGAAACATTGTGGAAAATGACGATATGTTGCTACATGCATTATTTTGTTGTACCTATCACATGTATTTTGTTCTTGATACTAAAGTCTAAATATAACACAAAGTTTTCGTCATAACTTTAACCTATCCCCCACACGATGACGCTTTTTAATACGCGTCAAGAAAAGCAATTGGCAAAACATTGTGCAAAATGAAGATATTCCTTGTAACAAGCAATTTTTAAACTTTGCATAACGTTTTCTACCCAGAATGTTGAAAAAAAATTACAATTTTATCAACTTTGAATTAATGTCTGCAACTTCAATTTGGACCAGTCTAATATTTTGCCATGTGGTAATGGGTTTTAACGAAAAAACGAACGAACGAGCAAGACTCTCCCTCTTTTCACTCTTGTTTGCAGTACAAAAATGTTAAAGCGTTACAATTTAGTGGATAAATAAGTGCCGCTCGTAAATAGACGTGAATGCTTCACCATCGTTCCTGACCCTGCATGGTAATTGTCTCATTTAGGTGTATTTATTTCAATTTAGATAGGATAAATTTGTTAAGACCTCCCTAGGAACTCAGATATTTTACATTGATTTGCACATTCTGCGGTTTTATGTTCGTTAACAAATTTGGCATTGAAATTTCTTTTTTTATAAAATGTTCTTTTGTTTTTTTAAAACAAACTGTTTAAAAATCAAATACGAATTGGATGACTTCGAAAACAAAAACAAAAAATCAAAGTACTGAAAGTACTGTAAGCTAGCAAAGCAATTTTTTTTTCAATAATCTTCTTTGTCAAACGTTATCATGATAAAGAAACGAGGTTAAAGTAACCAAGGAGTTAACCCATTCCCACACAATCCCTCCTTTTTACGCCCCTTAAAATAGTTATGGAAAACAATGTTGAAATTGAAGAAACTGCTTGTTACAAGCAATTTCTTCATTTTCCACATTGTTTTCTACCTAAAGAGATAAATATTTCAGAATGTTCAACAATTTGAAATTGTCGTCTGGAACTTCTATGAAGGCTCTGATCAGAGTCAATTTCAAGTGAGCTGAAAATACCCCGGAGATGAACTTGCAGGCAGATTTTGCAATATTTCTGAAATACATAAGAACTACTTTTTATGGCGTAGGCACTTCATGGGTTTAGTGGTTAAGCCTCCAGTGGCGGTTTGCACTCGTTGAACTTTGAGACGACCTCAATTTTTTGTCTGTTAACTTAAGCTATCAAAGCTAACGCTTTGCTAGCTAAAAACGTGGCATATGGTATTTTGACCAGTGATGTCCATATATATTTGCATACATACTGCTGGTAAAATTAGCGAATGTATCTATAACATTATTAACGGATCGCTTGTCCCTCCCGCCAAGCTCCGACAAGAAATTTCATTTTTATAGTAAACCCCGTTATTTTTCAAAATATATAGACAACATTAACAAAAAAGTTAAAGTGTTTGTAACCTGAATGTCCTAACGAGATTAATGTCGACCAATGTCGGATTTCTAGGTTCACTTCCTGTCTAATTGAATGATTTGATTGGTCGATTGGTCGATTAACTTGTCTAAAAGAATATTTCGATGCTTATCGTTTATTTTCTTTCACTTTCAACGTGCATTTTAAAAGATGCACTTGTACCATGTGTTTGAACCTTAATTTTTAAGTTACGTACAGTTACGTAATTTCATTATTATTTTTTTCTAACTTTTCTTACTATTGATTGGCGAGGATAGTTATCTTCTTGCAAAGACTCCGGGACTCTCTCTCTTTCTCTTTCTTTCTGTCTCTCTGTGTCTCTGTATGTGTCTCTGTGTGTGTCTGTGTGTGTGTGTCTCTCTCTCTTTCTCTTTCTCTCTCTCTCTCTCTCTCTCTCTCTCTCTCTCTCATAATTTTTATATTATGCTTTAATTTAAAAAAATTGTAAACAAAGGCTAGACCTTTCAAAAATTCCGTGAGCATTCAAAACTTTCTTGTACTTACCCGAGCACCGAGTGCTTCTCTTCACCGCCGATAACCCCATTATCAGAAACAGACGATCGTTAAAATCATCCATGGGTCAAATTCACTGTCGTCTGGCCTCAAAGATTGGCGCGTGCAAGTTTTTGGCTTCTCTTGTCTGTTGTATCTAATGTAATGTTTCCGAGATTACGACATTATCAGATATAATGAGTGCCAGAAACCTATCTTAGACTCTTACTTTTTTACCGCCGTGCAATAAAAAAAATGATGATTTTGTTCACTGTCTTTAAACCCATTCCGACATAATAGAATTTTACACTGGTCTAAATTCAAAGAAGCTAGAGAAGACAATTTAAGTTGGCAGAATTTTAGAAATTCTAGTCTTCTAAGGTAGGAAACATTGTGGATAATGAAGAAATTGCTTATAACAAGCAATTTCTTCATTTTCCACAACATTTTCTTAAGTTTTTTTTCTCGAGCTGCTTTTAAAGGTGTGATTGGTTGGGAATGAGCTAAATTAAACTGGATTCCGCCAACATTTGAAATCCCTTATTATACTCAAGAAATCAGCAGAATCCTATTATGGTTATTGTTGTTTATTAGACTCGAAACTTTGTATTGGTTCCGATTTGCGTAGAAACATTTGGTTTTTTATAATTTTACAATTGTCGGAGTTCAAAGGTCTATTCTGGTAAGAATGTATGATTTTATTGGTCTATCGACTGTTTGATTGACAGTCGCGATCCCTCAACTGTGTTCGCGTGCAACGTAGGTATTTAGACTCGAATATCGTACGTACATAAACAGAAAAAAATACCACTCTTTGATTTATTTTCTTGAATATCTAGCTGATTTGTGCAAAAAATAGTATTGTACATTTGTACTCCAGTTTTGATTGAGTAACATAATTATATCAGTAATTCTGCCAATCATAATTTCACTTATCTTTAAAATCAAGAGGACGTGTTTTCGACCACAAAAATTCTTTGTAAAGGGTAAGTATCATTTTGACACTTTATATCAAAATGTTACACTATAGATGAAACAGCCTTATTATTACGTCCCCATTACCTTTCGACCCGGCATGTAATATTGCGTGAGTAGAAAATAATTACGCTGTCTACGACAACAGAAAATGAGATTTCTTAAAACCAGTGAGTTGGTGGCTGAATGATATGAAACAATTGGCGAATTACACCGACATCGGACTATGAATCGTACATCATTATCAAATTGGTAACAATACGGTCTTTTTAGCCAATTACCAGTCGGCAATAATTCAGAACAGAACAGAAAAGAAATTTTATTCAAGATAACGACTTGAACTCGTACGGTTCATCGTCGATATACAAACCATTATACAAAACATTATACAAAACATACACGGGTATCAGACTTGTCGAAATAGAAAGGAGTTGCAGACGACCATTTTAAATTTATGAATTTTTAAGTTTTTCCCTCTCTCATTTCCTGACTACATATTTGATCCCCTTTTTTACAACTGGAAGTCAAGGATATCAAACATCACCCTTTTTAAATAAGAACTATTTTTGAAAGTACAAAACATAGTGTAAAATGAAGAAATTGCTTATTACAAGCAATTTCTTCATTTTACACTGTGTTTTCCCAATTGTTTTTCTTGAGCGGCGTCCAAAAGCGTCATTGTGTGGTAATAGGTTAAGAGACTACGAAGCAATCCATCTTGTCCTTATGCTTCCATTACAGACTAAAATACCTTGCGTTCAGGATAGCGAAGTACTTCTTGAACGCCTCGTAACTGGTACCCTGCAGTGCAATTTAACTAAATGAAATGCGGATTTTAAGGAGAATGCGTTCGAGATCAATTCGTTATTTTGAACGGAGCCCAGGTTGGTTCGTCGTTATAAATTTGTTTTACTCCGTATTCACCTTGTTCTTCGTCTGCAAAATTACTGATATCATTTCGATTTGCACCAACAACCAAATTAAACACAAGCAAGGACACGTAGCCACCAATTGCAATATTAAAGGATGGTGGGATAACATTGGTTTCGCAATAATTTGTCGGGTTAAGATTACGTCTGACCCCTGTTTGAAGTGGAAAATCGGGTTAGATACAGCATATTACATTACTAGTGGATTGAATTACGTAAAATTCAAATTTTAGAAATATTTGTGACTCTGCATATAAATATTTGTGAATTTATATCACGAAATAAAACGATTTTAGCTTAAAATTTGTTTTTACAGGAATGTTAGATTTTTAACTCAATCGCACACAATGACGCGTTTTGACGCCCCTCAAGAAAAACAATTTAGAAGAAAATGTGTAAGATGAAGAGATTGCTTGCAACAAACCTTCTTGACAAAATCATTGTCAACTGAAAGACCTGGACCATTTTCGTGATGAGGAAAGTTCTGCGATCGCTTTGTAATCCTAACCTGCTTTTGACATGTGAATAAAAAGAATTGTAGCCATTATTATCAAATACCTTTCCGCGCTAATTCTCAACATGGGATTGAATTTGACGGTTCGCCTCTGTCTGTCAAATTTTCGACTGGCCAGTCAAGTTGATTCATTTTGTTGTTGTTGTTGTTGATTTTGAGACCTTAACGTCTACAGTATAGCTCATTCAAGCTGCAGTTAAGTCGTTTGTGTTTAGATGATCTGTCTTTTAATGTTTGTCCCAGACAACTAATTTTACAAATTCGTGTCGTTTATTTACTAATTTTGGCTGAAATGTCGGATTTCCATGGGCGTCGTGAGCGATCCGTCAGGTATTTGTGTGTGTGTGTGTGTCAACTTTTGGTTAGAATTCGCAGACTTCAAACTTTTGAGTCCCTTAACCTTTTCCTGATTTTCAAAAGATTAGACCTGTCCGAATGCAAAAGTTTTGCGGACGAGAATTCAAAGGGATTTAATTTGAAATACAATCATTCAATAGGGTAGAAAATTTTGTGGGGAAAAAGAAATTGCTTGTCACAAGCAATTTCTTCTTTTATTACAAAATTTTCTCAATCATAAATTAACACGGACGTAAAAACCTGGGATTGAACAGGAAAGGGTTAATGAGTCTGTTATCCTGTAAATCAGGAGATACAATCTTCTTAGCATTTAACGAGAATCTTATGTCGCGTTAGATATTATGGGGTTCTCAAACGCAAGATTTATCTTCGTCGTGCAGTCATTTTTCACTGAGCACGCCATATCTTTACTATGATGTGTTGAAATTACCACCGAATGTCTTTCAAGTCTCGACTGATTTGCAAGAAGATTTACATTCTTTTAGATAATCTTTAAGTTATTCAAAGGAAAGATAAGCATACTCCTGCACTTCTTCGAAACCAACAATGCTAGCCTAAAAAGCTACCCTGAAATGTATGCTTTGGACAAAGACGTACCCAATAGCCAACCAGAAGGACTGTTAACCTACACTAGTACACACAGGTTACGAGTTTGCCTCCCTAATCTGTGCACAAATTAAGCCTGATGACGGATTGCGGTTGTAACTCAAAAAAATAATTGATCCGATGATTGGCCGAAATTTGTGTAAAGCATTTTTGTTAGTTTAGAGACTTAAACTTCGTAACTACGGTTTGTTTTAAGTTATATTTAGCTATAGTTACGGCATTGAGATTGCCAACTAATCATTTTACTTCTTTGTTCCATGTTAACGGTCACGAAATTTGGTGAATAACGCCGTTCTATATCTAAATGGACCTTCGAGTTGATGTTCTGTGAGTGTAACCAGCGATCTGTTCATGGACCAATCACTGGCCCCGCCCACTAACTCCGTTGGCACCGCCCACTTACTCCGTTGGCCCCGCCCATAGACTCCGACAGGAAATTCCACTTCGATTTAAATACGTTATTTTGCCAAATTTATGACCAGTAGCATGTCACAAAAAGTAGATAGTTGGTTGGCTACCTAAACGTTGTAACTTGAATAAGCTGTAGTTACCACATTTAAGTCGCCAAACCAACAAAAATACTTCACATAAGTGGCGGCTATTGTCGGACTTCCCAGTAAGCTTCCAGTCTAAATGACTGATTTAACTGGTCGACTGATTATTTGATTGAAAGCTGCGATTGGTCAATAACTCCGGTTATGAGCTTTTTGTGACGTGAGATATCACCAAAGCTGTTAGATTAGATATTTATTGTCTGGAGCATTGATTTTTGATTTTTGAAATCTCCTAGTGGACTTTCAAAAAGAAATCCATATGATACACTCAGGTTCCAATTTGGGTCCCGCTGTTAATATCTACGTGTGATCTGAAGGTGTCATCGGTGAATACTATAGCAGTGCTAAAATAATCTCCCATTTTTAAATTTATGAGCAGTAGTCAGGTAGGCCATGCAGTAACACCCCCCGCTTTGCCGCCTTGTTGCTTATCCTGAGATGCACAAAGGTTAACCTATAAGCATAACCAAAGAGAAATACAAGAAAATAGTTCTATTTCATCATTCTCCGAAAGTTTCCAATCTTGTCAAGGCCTAGGTGACTCGCAATCTCTAACAAATATTTTTCCATTAACTTCTGCAGTATCATTCGATTATTTGATATCACTGTGAGTCGTCATCAGACAAAACTCTAATTCCACATCAAAAACCCAAACAATGACTTCCCCATAACGTCAAGATTTCTCAAACCCGTTAAATCCATCAGGAGGAATCCAGTAGAAAATTGATGCACCCACTTCTAAGGCCCCTGCTGCTTTAGACCATGATTTTTTGTGAACCGTCAGGTAAAAACGGTCCATTTTAGAACTGGGCGAAACAAAATGAGAACGAGATATGATTCAGAGGTATATATGAGCTTTGATTTAAAATTGATGGATAACTGGTTACGCCCACTGACCCTCGACAGGGAGTTCGACTTATATATCGAACGGTGATTTTTTTTTCTTTTTGGAAAATTTATGATTAGTAATGGTAGATTGGCGACCTAAACGTCGTAACTAAAGTTCGAATAAATTGTAGTTATCACGTCTAAGTCGCCAAACCATCAAAATGCTTCACATAATTGTCAACCAATGTCGGAAGTTCTCTAGTCTAAATGTATGATATGGTTTATTTATAAATTTTTGATTGACAGTCGCGATCCGTCAAATCAATAGGGTTTAATAACAAATATAGATTTAGAGATACAAATTTCGACCAGGTCAGACTGCGCGAACTGTGCCATCCGACCATTGATCATACATTTAGAACTTTCAAAGATGCCCCTTTTCGTTTGATAGGTTATTATAAGGGAATCAAACAAATAAGGTAAGTCGTAGAAATTCCACGGAAGCCTTTTCTTGTAACATGAACACATTTAAGTTGTATTTACTTCTTAACTGGTTTTACTGGAAGTTGCGAAATGCCGCGTACTGTTTTGGAGGTATATGTCGGCGTTTAGATATAAAAGAAATTTTAGGTTGCGGTTTGTTATTATTTGTCAGCCCGATTAGCTCACTTGGTTGAGTACTTGACTTCAAACCTTAAATAACGGGTTCGAGCCCTGAGCTGACCAGATCAACTAACAAACTAATTGTCTTTCTGATGAGACGTTAAACCAAGGCCCCATGTGACGATGCTATCCATCCAGTACGTTAAAGAACCATGCGGAGCTCTCAGCAGTTTCGTCCTGTATCATTGCACTACCAACTAACCGTCTTCTGGGGCGTCGCTCATATGGCCATGTGCCACGGTAGCGACGATGAATAAACGGAAATACACACACACACGTTTGTTATTATTGTTGTTGATGTTGTTAAAGCGCTATAAAATGAGAACCAGATAATTGAAACCACACATAATAATTATTTAACATCATTAGAAATCTAATGGATATTTAAGTCTCATTTATGATATTTGTAAAGATATTAAAAAGAGATTGAGACTATTTGCCTCTGATAAGTTACGTCTCCTTGTTATTTGTGAACCCTTTCCCGTCTCGCCATTTTTAAACCTGTCCAAATTCAAAGGTTTTATAGAAGAAAATTTAATATCGATTAAATTTGAAAAATAACCATTCAGTAGGGTAGAAAATATTGTGGAAAAAGAAGAAATTGCTTGTTTCAAGCAATTTCTTCTTTTTCCACAATATTTTCTCAATCACAAAATCACAGGGACGTAAAAACCAGGGATTGTACAAGAAAGGATTAAAGGACTCACACATACAAACATCTGCTCAAGAACACTCGCACCAGCACACAGGCACATATCAAGGGGTGGAGGAAAACCGGAAATATATCACGGCTTAAAATCCAAAACATAGTAAGGGTCTATACAGTGTATAGTCCCATACTATGACTTTACCGTAAGCCCTCTAGTATGTACCCTTTTCGAAATGGATACTTGACTTTTCTAATAATATGAAATACCAAATATCACACAATTATTGATTGATTTAATAGATTAATTGAATGAAAATGGTTTAACGCTACTTTTAACAGTACTTCAGTCATATCAGCGGCTGAATCACCTGACCATGGATTCCTGGTATTTCTCTCACCAGTACTATTACCACATCCTTTCCGAGCCTCTAGCTACTAATCCCACTTAGGTTAACGATTATAAACCCATTGGTTGGAGACTAATGGCTAAAAGGATATTTGCCACGACCGGGGATCGAACCCGTGCACAATTATTAAAACAAATATCAACCTAAGATAGTCAATGCCAATGCCGGGTAAATCAAAATTAATTGGTTTCTATCAAAACGACGAGAGCAAAAGGACACTTACCCTCCTTTTCAAAAGTTTTAAAATTTGGGATTATAAACCTTTGAGTATTCTATATTTGGTTAATTTCTGAAACTTAATCAACGTGAAACTGTTAATAATGAAGAAACATTCATCCTATGCTTTTCACTATCGCAAATTCGTTGAAGATCACGCCACCTACCAATGTAGATATTAAAATGAAGGATGTCAAAGAAACACGTGTCTGAAAAAATGAACTCCTAACATTATCAATGCAATTTTCTTTTTGGTTGGAAATAGAATGATAGTTTTATCTATCTTTAACGAAAGAATTGTCTTATAAACGACACCAAAAAATGCCGGTTTATGAGTTTTGTTGAGTGTATATAAATAAAGCTTAGTGGTCATTGATGACCAGCTGACAACCTTTTGATTCAATACATGTACACTATGTATTTAGATTGTACTCATGTGAAAAATGATAGGAACTCAAGGATAAGTACACCAACTCTTGCGATTTAATTGAAATATTAATCAAATGACATTGAAACGAAACAAACATCAGTTTCATAGGACAATATCTGTAAACCCTTATACATTTTAATTTAATTGACCTTAATACTGTTTAAATCAGAAAATAATTTTGGTGGTTTTTAAGAGCTCACGCTCTGATAAGACGATAGCCCCTTTATCTTGTGAAACCCTTTATCGTGTGAAATCCTTTATTGTGCCATGTTTCTCCCTACGCAATACTATGAAAACATTGCTTCGCTTCTCCCAAAGTATTTCTTGTGTGATATCTTGCAAACTTTCTGACCTTTTTTCCAGCAGTAACATTTTATTCTTTTAAGATATTGTTCAAATTTAAGGTTCCATTTTGGGCTTTTTCTAGTCCAATGTGTGTAAAATAGCTCGACAAATAACAACAGATCTTGAGTTTATTTTCGTCTTCTTTTGAAAGTTCGACAAAATCATTGTTTAATTAGGATCATTGTATAATTATTCTTGACAAAGTAAAGGTGTTGTCCATTGAAAAAAACTACAATAAGTAGAATTCCGAAATTTATATATCTTTACAGAAAATCCTTTTGCGTAAACCTTTGCATATAAGATGGCTGCGATCTTTAGTATGTCGTCAATTTGGGTCAGGCCTATTGTACAACTTTTCCGGTAAAACATTTAGGTTTGATGTTAAATCAGCATGAGAGAATCTTCACATTGTTTGCAAATACCATTTTCTCGGACTGACATCCTAAACACCATCTTAACATCTTAAGTCTTTATCAAGGGTTTGTCCCTAAAACAGATTTATTTCAATCAAAAACCTCTTATCTCACAAACAGGTGTCGGGCAATGACTTTTAAATACTGAAGTTAGTTTCGCGAGAAAAGGTCACTTCTATTAAGTCCAAATTAATTTCTATAACATCTTTTATATCATCTTTTAGTACCAAGGTCGGCGGACGTTCTTTGCAAAAATGATCTCGATATCCGTTCACTCTCGAGGTTGCTATTTTACTTCAAGCTCGAAAGAGGTCTTGCGTCCCTAAAAATGATTGCTTTAACTTAGCGAACAGCCATCCCGAACATTATTAGCTACACGCATACAAAAGCAAGGCCCTCGGTATGTTGTCACCTTGCGTTTATCCCATATGTGTGAAAAAATGGGTTTCGTTTCAGATAAACTGAAGTTAAACGCACTTAGAATTGAAAGATTAATTATCTTGGCAATGCACGTTTAAAAACCTTTCTGTCATAAAATCTATTCAGAACAGCTTGTCTCAAAACCCCATGACAGATCACGTATGTCCGAAGCTTAAATATGAAGAGGTGTTGCAGGGTTGCTTTACTTCTTTCATTAAAAAAGCATGTCGTAAAATGAATTTATAACTCTTTAAATCATATTGAATATCATTTACTGCGTACCTCTTATATCTCAATTCAGTGTCATAATTTGAAAGAAAAATGTCCTTAATCAATCAAGGCGTTACGAGTTCTTTACATCGTAAATTGTACCCGCCATCTTGTCTTCATGCGCAGTGGGGATTATTTTCTTTTCAGAATGCTATTAATAATGAATTATGTCGACTTCACCCTGTACAGGATCAATTACAGGTTTTAATGATGATTTACGGACTGGTACATTTCAAAATTAAGCAAAGATGAAGCCAGTTACTGTCAGTATCTACAAGGATCTAAAGTCAAATCGACGTTGAATGAAGCTGTAGTTAAGATATTTTGCTGGCCCAATGACGAAATTACCTGTGCTGTATAATAGGTTCGTTGAAATAAACCAACTGTAATTGATATGTATGTAGAAGGATGCCATCAAAAGACATCGTTCTTATCTAGTCATTCGGAATGTCCGTTCTTTTACAACGACACAGTTTGGAAGTCGACTTACAATAGTTTTCTCATTCAGAGGTCATAAATGAAGGTCACGTGTCTAAATTGACCTAGCAGATTATTCATTTTGACTCATAGGTGAACCATCGAGATCTCCAAATGCCCGTCGTCTGATAGTCGAGCGCGAATTCAACATGTAGATGACCCTATACCCTATGGTTGTATTTGACCTCAGTCCAGACTCATTTTAAATAGAAACATTGAAGTAAATCTTCTCCTAAAAATGGCCCAGAGTTTCGGTGTTTGGTACTTGACGTCTCTCAGTAGATCTCTACAAAGTTTGTGCATATTATAACCCTGAGGTCATTGTTGGGCTCTGCCCGGTGGGTCCTATTTTACATAGAAACCAAAATTTCTTTTTTCTATAGGGCCTGGGGAGTTTACATTTACATGAAAAAAAGCTTATGCAGCTCTACCAAATATGTTCAATTATGACAATATAGTCATTTTTAGACCCAACCTATATCGCATCCTAATTTTCATAGAAACAAAGGCGGGTATAAGAAAAATCTTCTTCTCTGAGAAGGTACAGATCATTGATATTTGGTCTAATTGCGCCTAAACCAGGTTTGTAAATGTGATGACAAAGTGGTTCTTTTGGAGCTCCACGAAGGTCTATCCATTTCACATCGTAATACAGATGGAAATTGAAAAATCTCTTAAACCAGAATGTACGTAGCGTAGATATTCCGTAAGTAACATCTCTACCAATCTCGTTCATTGACGTCCTTTGGGCCAGGTGGGCAAAAAAGACAAATATGACTGTCCCTTTACATAACATGCTTTTGACTACAAGAAATATCTGTGGAGGGGGGGGGGGGGTCGGTGTCTGTGACACATTTGTAGGGTTGATGTTTTCAGTTTTCCGGTTACAAAAGTTCATAACACTGCTATTGTCGGGAGCTGTATCACTGAATCAAAAACGTTTTGTCGGAAGTAATCAAATGGCAATTAAATATTCAATAACCTTTTATATTAACATTTTGGAGACGAGGAGAATATTTCATGATGTCACTGAGGTATTAAAACTAAGAACCTAGTCAAACTGTATGAACCCTCTAAATGGTTATTATGTTTTTAATTCCTTACTTCTTAAAAGCAATATGTTCTCATTAGTTCTTTTTTAGACTTTTACACTAAGTTCAAATAAATTCCGGACAACAATGAAAAGTGAATGCAATTTGAAAAGAAACTTTTGTTGGAAAAGAAGAAATTGCTTGTTACAAGCAATTTCTTCTTTTCCAACAATGTTTTCCTAAGTATAAAATCACAAGGACGTAAAAAACTAGGGGTTATACAGGAAAGCGTTCATATAGCCAAGTTATGTATCTGTATCTATAAAACATTTCTGCTTTTTATACCCCACCCCTCCTCTCAGAACAAAAGTTTTGTGGAAAAAATGAGGGACTAGCGACCAATCGATTACCAGGGATTTTAAGACTAAGGTACAAATAGTTCCCAAGTTAAAATTCTTCATGGTGGTATGAAACAAATTATTCCACGAGTTAGAAATCATTATTCTTGAAAGTTAAAGAGGGAATATGATTGCAATGAAAAAAAATCGAAATCTTATATTACGCAAACCATAACCATATCATGTGCTGGTTATGTCGAGGAAAGAACCTGTTTATTATGGGGATCACCAAGGAAACACTGAATGGTTATATGAACTATGTCGTGATTTTCAAGTTATGACCAATCAAACGATAGAAACCTTCCTGGACATCTGTCGTTTGACGGATCGCGGTACGAATCAAAAACTCGATAGACCAATGAAATAATACATGTAGACCGGAAGTCAACTTTGAACTCGACATTGATCGACATTTATGTTAAGCCCCTTGTTGGTTTTGGCGACTTAAATTCGTAACTACAGCTCATTCAAGCTGTAGCTACACTATTAAGGACACCAAACAACCATTTTATAATTCTTAGTTTCATCTGACTTGTCAAAAATTCAGTAAACAAACTCCGTTTAATATCTAAGTCGACCTTATCCGTCGGTTTAGAATCGCTTAGTGCTCTTTTAAAGCAACTTGTCGCAACCCAACCCCGTCAAACTTATGTCATTCTTTAATTGACTGACCGCTGGCCACGCCTACTGACCTCCGGCATGGCATTTCAACCGATGTAATAAACAACACTGTTTTGTAAAAGGTGTGGTCAGAAGCATTTTATAATTGACAAAACGTCGTAATTACAACTTGAATAAAATACTTAACATAATCATCTAAGTTCAAAGTACAAATTTGGTCTAAATGAGTTATTTGATTGGTCAGTCGATATTTCATTGATATCTGCGATTAACTTATTATAGAGTTTCGAATTTGTGAGATCAGGAACTGTTTTCTTTTTTAAATTATCTTGAGCCTTTAAAATAGACCAGGGGCGTTTGCGTTACATGTACTTAATTCCTTCATTTACATTCACATTTTTAAAAAAAGTCATGTTCATCCTATTAACCCTTATCATGCTGTATAAAATATCTCACTGACTTGCTGTAAAATCAAAGGAATGAAAGCACTAATAGAACTTGTTGTTCAATATTCCATATTTCTTTTATAAATCAATTTCATGAACAACTCTGACAGGCAAAGTACAAGCAGGAGGTGTAGGCCAAGATCAGACTGCACTTATGTGCAGGCTGATCTTGGTCTATACCTTCTGCCAAAACCGGAATAATCCGGGTTGAGCATAAAAAGGGTAAATATCGTCCAGCTAATTATGTAATTGGGTAAATACGATGTATCAAATAGTTGAAGTTATGGCTTGTTCGATGCTCGTTACATTGATATCACTATCAGTGTCTTATATTGATAAAGCATGTTTCTATATGAGATGAACACAATTCAATAAGATATGGACATGACTTCCTACAGATACCTACTGTGAAACAAATCAATTAGAATTATATAGCTGTTCACTCTTCTAGTTTGAAAAACTTTAACAATACTTATTATAATTATATTGTTTGACCGCCAAAGTTGCTGGCATAACATCTTCAAAGGAAATAATGTTTCGGAAAACATGACAACTATACAAACGATGACAGACAGAAAGATAGGTAAGGAAGTTAATAGCTAGAGGTGACAACCAACGGTCTCCCTCTGCCATGACACTGTTTCTGTAAAACAAAGGCGTTCTAGAGAAAACAATTTTCTTAAATTGACCAGGTTTCATTAGAGTTTACCGATTGATTTTTATTCTCACTAGTAATTCATGGAATGCAATTGATTACAGTAAGCGAATATGTATCAAAGCAATTGATTACAGTAAGTGTATATGTATTCATTAGTGCTCCTTAAAGCACAAAGAGATATTGGGTACATTCAAATAAAAAGTGGTGAAGATATAACCCCCCCTTGCTTCTCTGCAATAGATTTTCAAAGTATAAAAAATTAGATTTTTAAACGAAGACGACTTTTTCAATAAAATAATTGTAGTGTGAATACTTTGAATCAGAATAATCTTACTGGTGAAATTGCCATTCACATGTCTAGTATAAAAAATTGAAATAGAATTCAATTACAGGCAAAACTATCATTCATAGATCTTTGGTGATGAAAATTTGAACTAGGTTTTTGTTGCTGGCAAAACTTCCATTCACAATTCTAGTATGGAAATTTGAATTAGAATTGTTTAACTGGTATATATGTTAAACATCAATATTAAAAAAGGAATGAGATGTGAAACTCCATTCATAATTCTAGTGTGATCATTGTTAATTTGGAATTGTTTTGCTGGTACGTGAACTTCAATTCACAAATCTCCAATTTACCAATCATGCACTCATGTTGATATTAAACAGGCAATAGATGTTGCCTTCAATAGCGAGCTTAGACTATGCTTTAATCCTGTCTTACGGCGTTATTCAAGCCATTACGACACATTCCAGCTTTTTATGTCTCTCAAGTTTAAAGCTTTGGAAAACATTGTGTGAAATATTACAAGTAATTTCTTTGTTGTCCACATTTTGTCTACTTGCTGCAAACATTTCGAATATTTCACAAAACTATATTAGTTGTAGATTGCCGTAAGGATTGACTGATACAAATAACATGGTTGAATCAAACTTCTAGCTTTTTTAAGCTCTACGGTCATTTGCTTTTATCAAACACGATTCGTTTCTTTGCAACCAAGCATAATTATGTTCAGATTTATTCGAAATTGGGGTTTATGTATTAAACGGGATATAAACTTAACTCTATTTTAAAATCCATTTAACTATGCATTTGCTTTCGGGGAATTTTTCACCCAATAAATAAACTATTTCAAGTTCTTGGCGTTATTAATTGCCAACATGATTAATCCGCGTCATAAATAAACAAGTTTTATCGAAGCATCAAGACTGAATTTTAAAATATTAACCTTTTACCAGCCAATTTACTTTAAGACTGATCCAAATTCAGAGAAATTTCAGACAACATCTCCAAGCTGATGATTCTTTTAAAAAATCTTTGTCTTTTGGGACTGAAAACATTATGAACAATGAAAAATTTACTTGTTACAAACAATTTCTTCATCTTACATAATGTTTTCCAAAGTCTTTTTCTTAAAGGGCGCCAAAAAGCGGGATTGCGTGGGAACTGGCTAATTTTCGTGTAATCTTGGAACATTTATTGCAAGGACTGCAATATTTTCCGTCACAAAAATACATACATCAGATCTAAAACCCTGGAAATATGCAATAAGTGCAACTCTAGCATTTTGTCGAAATTCCTCCGTAAATATCATAAAGAGATTATAACTTCGTAGCTAAATTCTCCCTTTCAGACAATGATAGTGATTTTCGCAAACAGCTTCCGCTTGCATTCTTAACCATGCTTAAATATTTAAATAGATTTTTGATCAAATTCGAATAGTAACTATTACTGATCCATATTTTTGAAGAAGAAAATAAAACGCTTTTTCTCCAAATCTTTCTATCGGTAACAAATATTTGATTAGCTATCTTGGTAGTTGTTTCGAAAACTGCACAAATCTGAGTAAATTGACATGTATGAATGTAGTTCCTGTGCTCTTAACTTGCTACTTTTGAAACGGCTTATTTATTTTGAGATATGATTCTATAATAAAACATTTAAACTACTTAAGAGTGTTAATTACTTTTATAAATTGCACATGCCTTTGATCACCAAGTTCCTCTTGAATATAGGTTGTTGCGTGCGTTGCTCGTAGGATCAAGTGCTGTATAAAGATATCTTTCTTTAAGATTTGAAGTTAAGATGATATTTTTAAAAAAATCAATTAAAGTTATAATTATTATATGATTTTTAACGTGCATCGTAGTACATCGTTTAAAATGTCTTATTGACCTATTTCAACGAGTTTCAAGAAGAGCGCCTGGTACAAAAATATTTGCCGAAAACCATGATCGATTGATTCTTTGATTGGCAATCGCGATCCACTATTTTTTAATCCATTCCAATACAACAAAATTTCAGACTGGTTTAAATTGAAAAGAAGTTGCAGACAACATTTCAAAGTGTGTGTGATTTGAAAAATAATGACTGAATATGGTACAAAATATTGTGGAAAAATGAGAAATGGCTTGTTACAAGCCATTTCTTCTTTTCCCACAATGTTTCCTTAGTTTTCTACAGGGGTGTTTAAAGGTGTTATTGAACGGTATTGGGTTAAAAAGCGGGTATACCAAGGACTTTCAGTCTAGGGCGAATAATTAAAAAACGTGTAGTAATACTATTTCGGACTACATTGTACATCGGTTAGAACATTTATGATCCATAGGCTGAAAAGGAAATTCCCAGGTGATCCGTAAGCTAAATATCTGAAAAAAGAATTGAATTCAGCGGAGGTCTACCAGAAGTCGCTCTTCAAAAATGTTTCTACGAGAAAGAAAAGACTAGATTTATGAAACATCAAATATCGAAAATCTCTGACCTAGTCAGCCAGCGCATTCTGACCTGCAGGTCGATTTTCGTCTTACTTGTTTGTGTCCAGTAAAAATCCTAATAGGAGTATATTGCCCAACGGGTGAAAATTGGAAGCAAATGTGGAATGCCCTTCGAGGAAAAGAATTCGAAAGACATTGTGAAAAATTAGGAGAAACTGCTTGTTACAAGCAGTTTCGTCATTATCCACGATGTTTTTTGTTTTTTTGGTTTTTTTTTTTGTTTTTTTTTTTTTTTTTTCATCTCCAAAAGAATAAGATTTTAAAAACTCCTTTGACTAATAATTATCGTCTGCAACTTCTCTCAGTTTGGACAAGTATGAAAATTTGTCAACTCGTAATATGTTAATTTATAGTACTGAACTACTGCATGATATTTCAAATACATGTATACGAATTCGAGACTTCGATCAGCCTTCTGATCTTACAGTCCTGTTGCATTAGACGTTTAGCGGTCACGGCTAATCAGTGGTGTCCTTGCTTTAGGCACAATCATACGATCCGTGGATAATTCCAAACATCTATACAACATCGATGGCTCAGCGCGCAACAGTTGTAACTGCCTATACGTTTAAAGATAGTTAAAACTGTTTTGCGTGAAATATCGATACGTAAAGAGATTTCGTCTGAGCCAAGTTGATCTAAATCGTGTGCAGAATTGACAAATAAGTAAGAGAGCAATAGCGGGCTTAATGACTTTTCTATTCTTGGCGATCAGATCGTCTCCAAGGAAACATAGTTACTGAGTCTGTTTCTCACATTGTTAAGCCTAAAGATGGTGTGCTCTTAGATGACGTCATGATAAAGTCATTTAAAGAGCGGCTCTACGCAATTGTAACACCCCTTCCGTTTACACTATCGGTCAGGGTAGCTACAATTCAAGCCACCATGGACGATACGGGGTGACCGTGAAACACGCAGTAGAACGGTATCTACAAACGTAACAAGCCGAGATTGTCGAATACCACCTTGATAGACCGGGCAAAAACGTAACAACACCAACCAGAACTTGAATACCGCGACAACTGACCAAAGTCCTACGGCGTGCTACGTCTTTTTTTGCTAAGGTGGCCGCCGGGAACATAGTTATATTCGTAATACCTGTTCGCTAAAGAAAACAACGGTAGCTATGTAAGAAGAAGAACATAATCCAATGAAGTGAAAAACTGAGAAATTATTTTATCCTTGAATGCGTTTCGAATTACATTTGATGTTCCATAAATATGCGTTTTGCAGTCATGATAATAATGATGCAGACGACTATCGCAGACGGAATTAAAAAGCTCTTAACATTTATTGTTATTCCACAATGAATAAGCCTTTTAACCGTTTTATCACCGCAATATGTGATTACACCCCGTGAACTATTTGTGAAAATTCAATAAATAGTTCAAATGTCTTGATAGTTATGTCTTTATTAATTTTTTGACACGTCATCCAAAGAAATGAGACTAGACTATTGAAAATCCTCTTACAGTCAAGTAAAAAGAAACCGTCTGGGGAGTTCTAAAATTATCGACCCATGTCAGACTTATGGGTCGACGCGAGCTGAAAGGGGTAAAAACTTTTGTCTTCATGTCGATTTTCTGAATCCAGAATATTCATTCTACTTTACCTCAAAGTAGTTTTTGGATTGCTACATCTGGTTGACTTCTGATAGGTTTAACCTTTGTTTTACAGAACCCGCGGTTGCATCCGAAATATGAGCATATAATCACCCTTCTAGATTTAGAAATCGTCAAATATCGATAAGTCTCGGTTCCAGAGCGTGCAGTCTTACAAGGGTCGATTCTCTTCCAAAGAGGTCTCGCCAAACGGATTTAACTCATTACCAGACAGTAAAATTTGAGACTGGTCCAAATTGATAGGAGTTGCAGACGACAATAAAATTTATAATATTTTAGATTTTTTTCAACTTTATAGGTTGGAAACATTGTGTGAAATGACGAAATAGCTTGTTACAAGAAATTTCGTCATTTTAAACAATGTTTTACCAATTGTTTTTATTGGGGGACGTCAAAAAGCGTCACGGTGTGGGAATAGGTTAAGATGTGTAGAACCTAGTAATCCTACACAGAGGGCAATTGACGGATCGCGTCTTTCAATCAAAGAATCAATCAACCAATCAAATCATTTATTTAGACCGGATGAGAACTTTGAACTCAAACCTTGGACGACACTTGTGTGATTCATTTTTGTTGGGTTGATGACTTAACGTAGTACCTATAGTTAATTCAAGCTGTAATTACGACTTTTAGGTTACCAAGCAACCATTTTTTTTATTTTTTTTACTCGTTACTTGTAATAAATAACGTCGTTTTATATCGAGGCGGAACTTCCTATTAGAGTTTAGAGAGCATTGTGAGCGGAATCGAAGGGCGGAGCCAGAAATCCAGCAATTCTTACAAGAACAGCAACTTTTTATTTTTATCCAGAACTCGAAATTATTATTATTATTCCATAAATAATCACCCCCATTATTCTCACCCTAAGTTATATTTGCGGCGTCCGTTCAAATTTACAACTCTTGAAAATAATTTGACAGAATACCACGGAATAGTCTTTTTTTCACGTGAAGAGTTTTCTTGATAGTTCGGTTCTCTTTAATATCAACTCTTTATCACCTTTCGTAGCACTCTATAGAAGTTGCTCACAATGTAAATCACGTTATTTTCAGTATTGAGCATCGAACAACACCACGAGTTTAGGACTAGATTATTGACCTGTTAATTAACTTTCGTGAATACTCGATAAATTCCGTGGATTCATTTATTTTATTCGCTTGTAATTTAATGTGTCTGTAGAGCAATGTTATCAGTGATTACTCAAACCTGCCTTTATTCTGTTGATTCGTGGCTTGGGTTCGTCCCTAGATACATGTACAGTTATTTCCACGTGGTTTACTTTTATGATTTTCTATACGCACTTTTGGATATTTCTACGGAGTTCTACGGAGTTCATGAGATTGGCCGCTGTCATAGCGCAGTTGGTAGCGCACCAGACTCTTCAATCATGGGACGTCATGGGTTCGATCCCCGGAGGCGGAACTTATCCTTTCCGACATTTGTCTCTCACCAATGGGCGGATAATCGTAAACCTAAGTGCAGTTGGGGGCTAGGAAAGGATTAAGTGGTAGTATTGGTACCATGAATCCATTGTTAGGTGCTCCAGCCACCGCGATATGACTAAAATACTGTAAAAAGTGGCGTTAAACTAATTTCATTCAATCAATTTATGAGATTGTAGTTATTCTATATTTAAAAAAATGTACTTTAGCGTTAGTTTACAAGCTTTCGTATATAGCGGTGTGATTATTGAGCAAGCCTAGTTCTGAAAATGATAGAGTAATGAAAATCTAACATAGAATTGATACGAAATTATATAATATTAACTTGCCCTTTAAAACTGGTCAGTTTTTAGCTAGCAAAGCGTCAGCTTTGATAGCTGAAGTTAACAGACAGGATTTTGAGGTGATCTCAAAGTTCAACGAGTGCAGACCGCCACTGGAGGCTTAACCGCTAATCACTTGAATGCATACATCATAAAAAGTAGTTCTGGTGTATTTCAAGAATATCCCTAACTATATTCAAATTATAGTGCACTCTTTCAAATTCGTGCAATCCTACCCATTCCCACTCAATTCTGCTTTTTTAAGCATCTCAAGAAAAATACTTTGGAAAACATTGTGGACACTGAAGAAATTGCTTGAAACAAGCACTTTCCTCAGTGTCCACAATGTTTTCTTCCAAATTTATATCATGAAATTGCCGTCTGCAACTTCCTTCAATTTGAACAAGTATAAGATTTTGACAAGTTGTAATTGGGTTACTTTAACTTAGTTCATTTATCATGATAACCTTTGACAAAGAGGATAAATTAACAAACCATGCTTTGCTAGCTTACAGTACTTTCAGTACTTTGATTATCTACTCTCTCTGTGTCCATGAGTGGGTTTATGAAGGTCAAAATTACGGGTGTACAGAGATATTTGGCTGAAAATAGTCCCTTCAGCCATTAACAGAGGCCTATCTGTAAGATTTTGCAGAAGCTTACAAGTTTATAAATTAAACAAGTCTGTGTCGTTTTCTGCTGAAGATATTGTAAGAAATGACGAAATTGCTTGTAATAAACAGTTTTTCATTAACGACAATGTTTCCCCGATTCGTTTCTTGTTGGTAATAAAAAAGCGGAATGGGTTAAAGCCGGTGTCTACAACATAGGCGACAAAAAACAAATAAATAATTCATAACTATCTTTATACTGGTGTGATAAACAACACCTCGGCGTCGAATGTTATAATAAAACGAGTTAGGTGTCTACGGAAACACCTTCTAATAAGTAAACGAAGATTTTTTATATATCCGAGAAGAAGTCTCCTTCTTTCAGGCAGCAACAGTAATCAAAGAAAAACGCCAATTAAATTGACTTATCGCGGCTGTCAATCAAGGAATCGATCTACCAATCAGATCATTCAGTCTGTCCGTAATTAAGGTTTGAACTCCAACGTTGGTCGCCATTTTTGTGATTTTTTTTTTTGTTGGTTGGCTATTTAAACGTCGAAAGTACAGCTTATTCAGTTATTCAATGTTTCGGTCTCTGTTAAGCTTTACTGGTTGGTCAATAAGCTTCAGGTCCAGGGGTTTAAGGTAAGATAAATTGACGGATGACTGGCCCCGCCAACTGAGCTCAGACAGGAAGTTCGACTGAGGAACAAGAGTGGTTGTTTGTCGACCTAGACAATATAGGTAAAGATTGAATTAGCGGAAGTTATTATTTTAAGGTTCAAAAACCAACAAAAATGCTTCACCAAAATGTCGACAAGTCGACTTATGTTGGAGTTCAAAGTTCAACTCCGGTTAAAATGTACGATTTGGTTGACAAAACGATATATTTAAAGACAGTCGCGATTCGATTGTTGACCAGTCGCGACTGTCAATCAAGGAATTAGTCGACCAATCAAATCATTCATATAGACCAGAAATGTGTTTTGAACTCCAGAATTGGCCGCTATCTCTGTTAACCTTTTTCGTTGGTTTGACGATTTAAACGTCATATCTACAGCTTTTCAGGCTGTACTTAAGATGTTTAGGTCACCAACCAATTATTCTACCTTTTTGTTACATGCTACTGGCCATAAATTCTGAAAAATAACGCCGTTTAAATTCGAAGCGGAATTTCCTGTCTTAGTCAATCGGCGTGGCCAACAGCGTTAGTTGGCGGGACCAGCGATTGGTCATTTGCTGATATGGTTTAACTTTATATTGACGTATCTCTTCATATGACTTTAGTTGTTGACTCATGAAACATTTTCGAGAAAATACTATATATACGACTGTATTTAATGCAATCAGTCATTGGTAAAGATACGATACATTGTTACGACATTAGTTGCATTTATCAACTCGTCTTGTTGCCAACACCAAGTGCGGTATTTCTAAACTAAATGTCAGTAGTCTACTTTTATAAAAAGTAACATTGGAACATTCATTTTAGAGGTTTTATTTTTGAATTTGTCATAACCTTTTATTTCAATTCAATGATGCGACTTTAAAAAAAAAGACATACAAGGCTTTATTTTTACAAAATTCTTGTAATATATGCATTATTCTTTATATCCAGAATTGTGCTTACTGTGAAAAATTGTATGTATAAAAACACGTCGTCTTGTAGTGAATCCATAAATATGTCGATTTTTGCTAGCCAACCCTACCTCAAATAAAATTGTCTATAAAATATACAAATATGCAAATTTTCACATTATTAACCCATTCCAACACAGTGGATTTTTAGACTGGTCCAAATTGAAAGGAGCTGCAGACGTCAATTCAAGTTGATGGAATTTTAAATTTTTTCGTCTTTTTGCATAGAAAACATTGTGGATAATGAAGAAATTGCTTGTATCAAGCAATTTCTTCATTTTCCACAATGTTTTCAAAAGCCTTTTTATTGAGGGGCGTAAAAAAGAGGGATTGAGTGGGAATGGGTTAAAGCTAAAATAAATATACGACAGGGTAATCTAATATACCGGTGTCGACAGTGTGTATGTAGTCGGAGATATACACGTATATCTGAGAGAAAATCATAAGAAAAGCTCTCATTGACGGACCATTGACAACCATTGGTGACAGAAAGTATCACTTCCATATTAAATGATGTTATTTTGAGAAATGTATTACCAGTAATATTTAACAAAACGGTAAAACAGTAAAACGGTTGATAGGCGACCTAAACGTCGTAAAAATAACTTGAATAAGCTGTAGTTACGACGTTTACATCGCCAATCCATCATAAATGTTTCATGCAAATGTCGGCCGATGTTTAAATTCAAAGCTCACTTCCGATGGAGATTGGTGAATTGATTCTTTGATCGACACTTACGATCTGTCAACTGTCTACATAAAACGCATTAACAACCTTCTGGATCAGCTTATGTCACGATGTTTTGGTCACTCAGTTCCGACATGTTTTTAACTAAAGTGTCCGAGATAAGTATTTCAGAAAAATACCTTGTCAGAAAATTTTGCTTTGTATTGAACAAAAATTCATTAATTCATTTCCCTGAAAATTTCGTTTTCGAAATATTTTTCACGGCTGTGAGTTTTACAATGAAAATATACTATAAATCATACCTTTACGAGAATCGTGTATAGTGTTTTTGTTTTTAGTTTCATTGGCAAATTTTCACATATTAAGGCTAAAATAATTCTAAGATGACAAGCCTTTTTATTTAGTTTACTTGCTTTTAATTGTTGTTGCTGTCTTTTGTACTGTTGTTTTGATTTGTCTCTTTGGTAATAGTGATGTTGTTGTTGGTGGTGGTGTTGAAGTGGTGTTGGTTTGCTGCCGTGTGTGGGCACTTAAAATTTGTAATAGAAATTCTCTTTCATATTGACACAGCCATGTTATCAAGTGTGTGGTTATCTAGGAAGTGTCTTCTCTCCTTCCGGCTTCCTAGATTGTCCGTATAAAACGTTTGTGTAATTTGTATTCATTATTTTGTCAGTGGTTTGGGCCGTGATGTAATCCCGTTTGACAGATTATAGCAAAAATAGCTGTTCTTTTCACACCGCATTAATCCGCTAGATAACGAAAATGTCTTATATTCGTTAGACATCTTTGCACCCGTATTTCATCGTATTTTGTGTGTGTGTGTGTGTGTGTTGTATTCAAGTCTTATCTTCTCAGTTATTTTATTTGTTTGTATGCTTTCGCGCGCGTTTTTATGTGAGTGCATGTGCGTGCGTGCGTGTGCGCTTCTTTTTGTCTGTTTGTGATAGCATTAGTACCCCCCATGTCTCATTTGTTACTCTTTTTAGAACGATTAAATGTTTATTTGTCTGCCAAAAAATAGTATTTTCAATTTTATTGCAACATTAATAACTTTCTAGTTAGATAAACAAATATGTTCTATTTCGAATAAAATTCGACTGTCGAGTGAATTTTCTTACAACTGACGATTTGGCGCTGTCAACCAAAAAGCCGATTGAGCTATCAAACCATTTATTAACACTTTCCTGTGCAATCCCTGGTTTTTCGTCCCTGTGATCTTATACATAACAAAACATTGTGGGAAAAGAAGAAATTGCTTGTTTCAAGCAATTTCTTCTTTTCCCACAATATTTTGTACCCTACAGGCTCATTACTTTAAGAATTAAACATGCTTTCAATTGTCGTCTGCAACTTCTTTGAAATTGGACAAGTCTAAAATTTTGAAAAAAAAAACGGGAAAGGGTTAAGATAGCAGGAGAATGCTGGTACCTAGCATTTGCGTTAAGTATTTTTGTTGGTTTGTCGTCTTGAACGCTATATCTTCAACTGATTTGGGTCGCGAACTAACGTTTCGCCCTTTGTTTCGTTACTTTGGTGATATATTTATCATATCAATGCCATTAAACACTTTCCTGTTCAATTCCTGTTCAATTCCTGTTTTTTACGTCCCTGTGATTTATAGTTAAAAAAAAGATTGTGGAAAAAAAGAGAAATTTCTTGTAACAAGCAATTTCTTCTTTTTCCACAGTATTTTCTACCCTACTAATTGTTTTGTTTTTTTTTTTTTTTTTTTTTTTTTCAAATTAAATCAAAATTAAATTTCTGTCTGCAAAATCTTTAAATTTGGACAGGTCTAAATTTTGCAAAACAGGAAAAGGTTTTAGTTAAACTACTTTGTTGCAGAACATTAGAATTGACAATCGATCCCTCGGTTACACAAAGACTCGTTCCGGCTAACTTGTCCGCACAGTCTGCTCAGAGTCGTCACTTAACCCATTACCAAACGACACAATTTTAGACTGGTCCTAATTGAAAGGAGTTGCGGGCGACAATCTTAAAGATTTTTTTTTTCAACTTTCTTGATAGTAAACATTGTGAAAAATGAAGAACTTTCTTATTACAAGCAAATACTTTTACAAAATGGTTTATTGGTTGCTTTTTCAAGATGGTATTCAAGTTGTAGTTAGAACATTTAATTCGCCAAACCAGCAAAATGTTCTGCATAAATGTCGGTCAATGTTTGAGTTCAATTTTCACTTACGGTCTTTGCGAATAATTTGATTTGTAGATTGATCCTTTGATTGGCAATCGCGATTGGTCAATTTGTCCATCGTTCAGAAAAAAAAATTTGAATGGTTGGTAAGAGTAAGTTTTATTTAAGTAGTAATTGTATATCATTTTGAATAGGGCTATAAAGATTTGTTTATTGCCTTCAAAGGATGAGTGTTTATTGTTAGATAATAGTAGGGTTTTTTTACAGATGCAGTTTAACCCTTTCAAGTGTTTTATTTTTTTAATTTTAGATTGGTCCGAATTGAAAGAGGTTGCAGACGAAACTGAAAATTGGATTCAAATAACTGTGTGATTACGCAAAGACCTACCTAACCTAAGGGGAAATTTGAAGGAAGAAAGAGAAAGAAAGAGAGAGAGAGAGGGGGGGTTGCAGACGACATTTTAATATGATGAATTTTTAAAAGTATTTGTCCTCTTGGGTTGAAAACATGATGGATAATTTTGAAGAAATAAGTTAAGACCCTAGTCAGACTGCGTATACCGCGGTCTAGGGCCTGTACATAAAGCGAAACCAAGACGGGAGTCTTTCTAGTGACGGGTCTCATTTAAAAATCAATCCAAATAAAGCCGAGGTCAGACCAATTGATCCCAATTTGAAGTCGTAACGAGGTTAAGTGGTGTTAAATTTCATAATGAATTAAACATAGAGATTTTAATGAAGGAGTTTGTAACCAGCAGGTATTAAGGGTACAATGATTATTAGTTTTTAACTCGACCTAGTACCATTGTGCCTTGCAATAATCGAATTTGCTGTTATGAAATACCCAATGATTTAAGCCATGTTTCTCTAGAACTGCGATCACAATAATCGAACTTGCTGGCATTAAAAACCCAATGATTTCCCTGTTACTCTAGAACTGCGATCACACGACGTTCTGAAATAGGAAGAATGGTATGACAAACGAAGTATTATCGTGGTCTCCATATCGTGGTACTGACGTCGGCAGTTATTGCAATTGGGTCGCCATGTACGCCACGTGATTGTGCATTCTATCATACTGAATGAAAATGTCTCGCATCTGACCTCTGGAAAGGCTGCATGTATCCACTTCTACACAATTGGTCGTTGCTGTGATTAGTTAGGGTTTCCTAAAACGCAACAACTGTATATCTATATTAGGGTGCATTATTTTTGTCCCCTAAACGCCATCAAAACAGAATGGTGGTGACGTATGCGTCAGCCTCTTCCATACGGAAAACATTCACTTGAAACTAGGAATATATGTTCACTATCTATACAAACAATACGATAACTCTCAATACATTTTTAACAAATATCGCCCCCTTTTACTTACAAATTTTACCCACTATCAAGTACCAGAACAGCCGAGCGTTGGCATCCGCACGTGGTGCTCTTGTTCTCTTTTTATAGCAATACTGCGACGCGTGTTAAAATCTAAACTTTTGGCTGTTAATGATTATCTAGTCCGTTAATGATCATTCTGGTTACGTAGTAAGTCATTTTAAATCTCCAGTGTTTCATCCTAATGGACGGTTCACCACTATCAATCGAAATATCGATTGGGTAATGAAATCATTCTGATGCATGTTGACCTCCTACGGGTCAAGAGGCACGGCTAGAATGAGTCAATTGTGAAATACTTGGTAACCTTATTACTCGACCAGATTTAGCCGAGATATCGTGCATACTTCTTTTATATTCAAATTTCTTTATACCGTTATCAGTCGGCAAAATTTTAGACTGGTCCAAATTGAAAGAGGCTGCAGACGACTATTAAAAATTTATGAAATTTCGGTTATTCATCTTTCTGGATAAAAAACATTGTTGAATATGAAGAAATTGCTTGTTACAAGCAATTTCTTTCTTCATTTTGCACAATGTTGTCACAACTTTTTTTCTTGGGGGGGGGGCGTCGAAAAATTGTGTGGGAATAGGTTAAATAGATGTCCAATGGATAAAACACCAATCCAAATATTCCGAACACCACTAGCTCCTCTCGTAACTTAGAATTACTTTCGTTATTCAGTGCAGGGTTCACCAAGGATTTCCGCTTGCTGTCGATAGCTTTTTTGCGTGTAGAGTTTTATTAAAGATAAAGTTATAGTTATCGTTTTAATTTGGTGAAGCAATAATTGACTTGAGAAGTTTGATAGATAATGGCTGGGAGCTTTTTTATGCTAGACTTATGAAAAATATAATTGTCGCTTCCAGTTAGTTACGCACCCATTTAATGTTTAGTGATATCACAAAATACTGCAGTTAGATCACGATAAGATAGAGATCAGATATAATTTCCCCCCGTCTATTTAAGTAAGCCTCAATTCATGTTTTATCGTAACTATCTTTTTTTACACAATAGGGGCAATAAATTCCCCAACATACTATGTACCAAACCCATTTTCACCAATTAAACATTATGAATGAATCTATCTACGTATTCATGGGTCCCTTCATCTAAAAAGGTAGGCAGCTTACTGTTTTGCCGTCGTAAAGGTTTAGGTTATGAACACAACTGAACAAATATATAGTTTTGTAACGATTTGTTCGAATCTCATGCACAAGGTGTTTTACTTTAATTTTACGTCGATGAAATCCCAAATCTGTGTCTTTCTACAGAGAAAGTATAGTGGAATATTAAGAAATTCCTTGTAACAAGTAATATTTACGTTTCCATAGTGTTTTCGCAACCTTTTTTATTTAAGTGGCTTAAAAGCGGTAATATCTGGGGAACGGTTTAAATAGATATGAAGATAATTTACCTATGATATAAATTATAATCATTGAGAGGAAATGAAATAGCAGGGGTCTGTAATCAAGTCTCAATCCATGGCCACAGTACAATGAATACTTCAAGGCTAAATAAGAATATGGCTATTCGTATTACGGCCGCTTCCTGATGTTCCCATACATCACTACATTAAAATACACGAATAGTAAAATTTAAGTATGGTTTAATATTTTCTCTGTGTAGGTGTTTTTCATTCAATGAAAAAAATCTTGCGATGACGTAGCTCTCTGTTACATGAGGCTATCAAAATGAGGACTACATTTCGCATCCCATGCGAACTCGTTCTCTTTACAAAAGACCCTTCTTTCATTTTTATACAGATTACATATTTGAAAGGATAAAGGGAAAGACAGCTCGTTTGAAATAATCATTTTAAGATTATTACCGCATAAATTACAGCTGTTTAAATACAGTGTCCTGCCGCTATTTGCATTGTAGGAATACTAATGTCAGTAACTCTTTTCTTCTGGTTTACCATCGGCGTTTTTTTGATAGCATTTCAGTTATATCACGAGAAAGTTAAATTATTTAGTAGTTGTCAAGAAAAATAACCAAAACTAAACTCTTAACTCTTTCTTGAACAACCCATGACAATCCCTAATGTTTACGTTCCTGTGATATTATACTTGAGAAGCATTATGGAAAAGGAAGAAATTGCTTGTAACAAGCAATTTCTTTTTTCCAATAATATTTTCTATATTATAGGTTGGTACCTTTTTAAATGTACTAACGTTAGAATGTCATCTGCTATGCATCTGAAATTGGACAAGTCTAAAATTTTGAAAACCAGTATAGGGTTAACCCATTACTAGACGACTGTTCTAATATAAATGAAGTTACAGACTACAATTTTTATGGATTGAATTCTACAATTCTTTGTCTGTTAGGACAGAAAACATTGTGGATAATTGAGAAATTGCTAATTCAAGGAATTTCTTAAATATACGCAATGTTTTCAAAAGAATTTTTTAGGGGGGGGGGGAGGGTAAAAACGGGAGGTGCGGTAATGTGTTGAAATGGTTTGTCCAAGGACGCACTCTGTCTTACGTGACCTTAATCACGTCACTTATCAGAATCTTTTCCGTCATAAGTTTGCCACACGTTTAATATGTCACGCAGGTGACACCACATTTTCCATTACATTGTGTAATGGTTTATGATATAACTTACTTTTAAATCATGTAAAATGCTGAATATTCAACCACAAACTCTTGATCAGAAATCAAAAATCAATTTTACTATATTTGAACTCGTAGACTGGATATTATAGAGTTTAAAATAACCCATTAATGTTGGACAGCCATTCGGGGAAATTAGAATATTCGCTGATTGTTTAAAGAAGCTTTGGGACATAATCTATCTACAGAGCGCAGAGTGAAGACTCTGATCAGACTGTGCGGATGCACAGGCTGATCTGAGTCTTTACTTGGTGCACATGTGTAATTGTTGGAAATGTCACGCACACGCTCATTTGTCTCTGGTTGACCACAACAATTTCCTGCATTCTTAGGCAGTGTTTGTTCTAAAGACCAGGCTACAAATGTATGCACGCTAATCCAATAGATCCAATTGAGCCCAAGTCAATCAAAGAAGGTATTTAAAGAGTAAAATTATAGTGTTGTAAAATGTTTTGACACTGGTCAGCTTGCATATGACCCCTTTCGATTGGTAAGTCACAGTTACATGTATATGCCTGAGCTCTGCTTAACCATTTAAAAGATGAAGAGAATATTTTTTGTTTTCATGGAGATATGAACCGAAAAAACTAATCACACTGTATTAATATGCGAAGCGTAGTCATACATAAGTGTGATTAGTTTTTTCGGTTCATACTCTATGAAAACAAAAATATTCGCTACTTTTCTTATAATTTAATAGCATCGAGCGAAAAATACAACAACTTTACAAATTTTGATACCTTTTTGTATGGAACTATTTTATGTGGAATCATACAAAATGGGTGCGTGCTCAAATTTTGTTCATGGAGGTATGGATTAAATTTTTCGACCAATCAGATCGCTCGTTTTTGATAGACGAAACTAACAAATAAATTATTTACATTTAAAACTATTCATATTTTCCAAAGAAAATTTTAGACAGATCCATTTCAGATATTAGTTAAACCTTTTACGATTCCAAATCCAATTCGAAATAACTCTGCGAGAAATTTTCATACACATTTTGAAAATCAAATAGAAAGCCATTCGTGAATATTTCATTTTCGTACAAATTGCTGTCAAACAACGAGAAAAAAAAGGTTGGAGCCGTCCCAAATACTATATCTTTAAATGTCTCGATTTTTACGAGAAAAACTCTGTTTGTGTGTGGTTAAGAGTAAAAACGCCATATTTCTTATGTTGTCAACTCCGGTTTGTTGATTGATAGGATAAGCGTGTCTTTTCATTTAGTAGGTTTCATTAGCTAAAAGCTTGTAAACAAGAAAATAGCTTGTTTCATTAGCGGAGAGTTGTAAGTTCCCTTTCGATAAATTCTTAATCATTTTCTGACTTTACCTCCTGTAAGTGCATTTCTATATTTTGTAGATATTGTTGGTAATTGACCAACCGCGGCTGTCAATCAGATAACCAGTCGACCAATCAAACCACACATTCAGCCCGGAATTAAGGTTTGTGAACTTCCATATTGGCCCAAATTTTTGTGAGACATTTTTGTTTGTTTGGCGATTTAAACGACGTAACTGCAGCCTTTAAGCTTTAAACTTTAATCCACCAACCAACCGTTTTTCGTTTTTGTTTCATTATACTAGTCATACATTTTGCAAAATAACACCATTTAACCCTTGTCATGCTGTATAAATAACCTACTTAATTGCTGTCAAATCAAAGGGCTGAAAGCACTGATAGAACTGATTGTTCAAAAATCATTTTTTTTTTTTTTAGAAATCAACTTCATGAACAACTCTGGCAGGAAAAGTACAAGCAGGAGGTATAGACTAAGATCAGCCAGCACATAAGTGCAGTCTGATCTTAGTCTACACCTCCTGCCAAAACCGGAATATTTCGGGTTTAGCATGACAAGGGTTAAAATCGAAGCGTTACTTCGAGTTAATAGGCAGGGCCTAGGGAGTCAGTTGGCGGGGCCAGCGATTGGTACACCCTGATTGCTCAAAAAACTATTTAGAAAATATATACAAACGAATGAAAGACACGCAACTTTAAAAACGGGTTTGAAAAAAAAATAATCTGATATCATGTAAATTCGATCTTCCTCGAGCGACCACCTCAATATAGCAACCACTTCCATTAACAGACCACCATGGCCGGAAATCTCCTATCAAAATAAAAAGTTCTCATGAAGAAGTGGTCGAATTTGCTGAAAATATATTATACCTAATTCCAATCTTTTGGAACTAACCAAAATCGTCTTAATGAGACGACAACAACATAGGATTTAGCGATTATTGTTGGTTGGACGAATTACAGCTTATTCAAGATGTATTTACGGCGTTTAAATTGCCAACCAATCATAACACTATTTTGTTTTATGTTATTGACCATAAAGTTTGCAAAGAAACGCAATTTAACATTTAAGTCGAACTTCTTGTTTGATTCAGTGGGCGTGGCGATCGATTGGTAACTAATAAAATTCTATTCAAGTTTCCTTCAAGTATTTTTTCATTTCCATTCAATATCTTCAAATAATTTATATTTACAGATTTACGAAAAACACCACAGAATTGTTTGTTAAAGATAATGCAGAATAAACGAGATGATTAGAACAAATGATGCTTTAAAGCAATTTCTCCTGTTCCCACATTTTGTGTGTGTGTTTGTGGTTATTGTTGTTTTGTGTTGTTGTTGTTTGTTTGTTTTAACAGCTATATTTCCTTAGCTCGACAAAACTCGGGAATGTGTGGTTATGGATTAAACATACTAGCGTATCTCACAAAGATATCTCGTACAATGATTTTCCCCATTTTTGAAATAGTTACATTGCGTACAGTGCACTTCTCTGACAACTTTTCACTCGATTTATCTCAATTTCTGACAACTTAATACAAAACAACCGCCGAGGTTATATGTTTTGGCATGTGCCTTAAGTCTATAAATCACTTTTGTAATCTTTTATTGCACCAATCAGTTTGTTAAAAACGTCCCTAGGTGAAGATTTCACTCAATTTGAAATAAAACATGTTCTTGTGAAAGGAATGATGTTTATTTCAAGAAATAGATATTATAGTCTATAAAAATTTATGGCTCGTCAAATTTATTTTTCAGACGGAATGTTATACTGGTATAACCCTTTCTCGTAAAATCCCTGATTTTTACGGTTCTGTGATATTATATTGAAAAAATGTGGAAACAAGAACAAACTGTAACAAGCAATTTCTTCTTTACCGTGATATTTTATTTTCTATCCAATGGCGTGGTTATTTTTCTATTGTACTTAATTTACAATGTCGTCGGCTACTCCTTTGAACTCGGGCAAGTCTAGGATTTTGAAAAAAAAGAGTGAATGGTTAAATTGGAATCCCTGAATAGAATGTCGTTGATTTTAACATGAAACAATGAAAATGTTGTTGGGATGAAAATTACAAAGTAACCTTTCTAAATCTGTCTATACATTACTGCACTCTATCCGATTACCAGACGGCAACATTTTAGACCGGTCCGCATTTAAACAAGATGCACGCATCATTTTTGTTGACAAATGTGAAAAGTCTATATCTTCCAATGCTGAAAACAATGTGGGAAGTGAGGTCAATGTTTGTAAAAAACAATTCTTCATTTTTTAACAATATTTAGGTATTTTCTTAGGTATTTATTGAGGGGGTCGTTAAAAAGCGGATATGACACTGTCGTCTGCAACTCCTTTCAAATTGGACCAATTTAAGATTTTGTTGTCTGGTAATGGGTTAATCTTCTTCGAAAGCGGTCACCAATCCCCATTTTACCAGAGCAGTCTGGTCTATTTTTGGCAGGACACATACCACAGAGGTATCATCTAATTATTTATCTTGAGTATCTTGGGTGGGTTTGATATTTTATCGCTCATTACGATTAATCTTTTTACTACACAAACGCTTTTATATCATCTTTTAGCAAAAAAAACTTCATCAAGATCTTTCTTTTTTTCGTGTTTTTTTTTCTGTTCATCAAACATTTTAGATATGTCTTAATTCAAAAGGGTAGCAGACGACATAATGAAGTAAATACTATTTAAAGAATTACCATCCTGTATGATAGGAAATATTGTTGGAAAAGAAGAAACTGCTTGTTTCAATCAATTTCTTCTTTTTCCACAATATTTTCTCAGATGTAGTATCACAGACATTTACGGGGACTGTACGGGGAGGGGTTAATAAAAAAGATACATTTGATACGGGTTTGTAGGTTCGTCCACGGTTCGGTAGCTTGGTATCATTAGACTAGGTCATCGTCGACCCCAATAGATAGTCTCGCCGTTTACACTCTTACTTGAGTCGAGTAACGTTACGTGATCAAAGTACCATCTGAACTCGACAATCGGTTTGAATCCCTGCGGCGACGCTGATCAAGTTGAAACATAATTCGAGGTCCAGACTAATATTTTCGAGTTCTAGATTCGCCACAAGCATAATCTCACATTATTGAGATCGCCTCCAATACCCTAAAACACACTTTAAGGATCTCCGTCAAACTATAGCTATAGATTGCCTTGTCACTTGCACATTCATTAATCTTCAAACAACATTCTGCTTTAACCTATTTCCACACAATCTCGACTTTTTATCTACTGAAAAAAATATAGCTTTGGCAAAACATTGTGAGAGATGAAGAAATTGCTTGTAACAAGCACTTTTTTCTTTTCTCTAACTGTTTTCTATCGCATATGGCCCTTATTTTTTATTTAAACTATCTTTGTTTGTCTGCGTGCTCTTTTAATTTGGTTTTAATTTGAATGAGTCTAAAGTTTTGGAGAATTTGATTAAGTTAAACTGAACCTCTTTCAAGGCGAATACTTTGCGAGCGTTTATGGCACTTTAATCCAAACCCAGAACTTAGTCATATTATAGTCAGTATATACGACAGATAATGATAATCGGAGAGAAGTCGCAAACGACGATTCGGGTTGTATTTTATTCAAAGCGGCTCTTGCACAGACTATGAAAGAAAACAATAGCCCCCAGTTTTTCAAATTTCTAACTGTAATGCTTTCAGATATTTAAGCTGATCTCTAAAGGAAAATGACTGTTCATAACTTTTAAGATGAACAAATAGAAGCAAAAATATTTCGCGTTACGAGACGCCAAAAGAATCAACGGAGTACAATTCGAATGGAACCTGAATTCATTTAGTAAATACGTTTGAAAGATCGATTGAAAGAATCTATAGAATTGATTCTGACCATTTAGATAATGAATTAAATCGGGGAATTTTGTCAGCTGAAAACAAGATTATCATTGAAAAAACTGTTTTATTTATCTTAATTTATCTTATCTAGTGAATTCAACAAATTTAACAGGAAGACAGAATATTTATTGTGAAAATGGCCTTAATATCTTTCGAAAAGCAGATCATTTTCCTATATCAAATTTTTGTGAAAATCAGTTCAAGAGCTGCTTTTTAAAGGCGGATTTTGATTGGACGAAAACGCCTTGAGACGAATTCACTTAAATCGTTTATATATCGAGAGGTTAGAGCAAAAACATAGTATGGGTCTATACATTGTAGAAATATGTTTTTAACAAACATGATATCGTAGAGACATAAAAAAGGCTGATAATTTTTGAAGAGTTAACTTATACTTGCAACTTAAAGCCCAAGACTCAACATTAAGATAATGAAAGCTTAACATTTTTTCTATGATAATCTTATTTTCAACGAACAAGATTCCACGATTTAATTCATTATCTAAAGAGTCAGAATCAATTCTGTAGATTCTTTCAACATGCACTTAAGCATTTTATCATATCAGAGGCTTATCTCTAATCAAGGCGTTTTCAAATTAAAAATGCAACTTTTGGTCTATAGGACGAGACGATTCAACATAATATGTAATGTTTTCCTACCAATTCTTCGACTTGGTTTAGCCCATTCCCACGCATTGACGCTTTTTGACGTCCCTCAAAAAGGTAACCAGGCAAACCTTGTGTTCAAGGAAGACATTGCTTGTAACAAACAAAATTTTCATTTAACAACTTTTTAGTAGCCAGAAAATGGAAAAAATCCAAAATTTCATAAGCTTAAATTGTCGTCTACAACTACTTTGAAATAGGATCATATAAAATTTTGCAATCTGGTAATGGGTTAGAATATGATTTCAACAGTCTCTTAAAGTCATTCCAACATAGCCATGCTTCTTTCTACTCCAAAGAAAAGAGGTGGGTAGTGCATGGCTTAGTAGTTAGGGCGGCGTACTCGTAATATAAGAAAGCCGAAGGTTACTGGTTCGAATCCAGGCAACGCCGCTGGTCACGGGGATTTGTCCTTTGGCAAGACATTTCTGAGTACCGGAAGCACATAAATCAGTGGACTTCGCCGTGATATAACTGAAAGATTCTTCTAAACGACGTTACAAAATTTGATAAATTCAAGTAAGTAGGTCGGGAAAAGCATATACTAGAATGAAGTGATAGCTTGTTACAAGCCTAATTTTGTCGTCTGCAAAAGGGTTAATGTATCACGCCGTCACTTTGAAAGACGTTTTGAATAAGGCTAAAACCTCCATCTCACTGGTACGAAATCCACCTAGAACTTAACCCTTTCCCGTTATTCCAAACTCAGCGGAGCTCAGTGGATGAGGCCAGCGCAGTCAGGGGGCGGAGCGAGCGATCCGTAAGTTGGTCCACATCAAACAAGCCTACCAAGATCTAACTACTTTTCTACTTCTTTTCTGCTAGGTCCTAAGTGTCTTCAATATTCAAAAGAGTTCTTCTTTGAAATACATGTATAAGGAACGTATAGCACAGTGAAATATATACTTTAATTTTGGTAAAGTCGATGGCCATAACATAGTGGTACCGTGTCGGACTTTCAACTATGATGCCCAGGGTTCGATCCCTAGTCGCGGCCAATATCTTTTACGACACTTGTCTCTAACAAGTAGATGGTTAATCGTAAGATTGAGTGGGATGAGCAGCTGGGGGGGGGGGGCTCGGACAGGACGTAGTGGTATTACTGGTGTGAGAAATACCAGGAATCTATGGTTAGGGACTTCAGCCGCCCAGATATGCCCGGAATACAGTTAAAAGTGAAGATAGACCCTATTCCAAGAAACAAATCAATTTCGACAACAGCGTCAGCAAAGGAAATTTTTAAATAAAGCAAGCCAATTGCTGAGTAAGGTTACTAAATTGAAAGGGAAGGGAATTGTTTTCCGACAAGCTCTGTTCTCTTCTGGGCTCAAAGATGGTTGTGTGCCACAAATTGGATAATTAAAACAGCATGTGTGTGCAGTTTTGTCGGTCATAATAGTAATAAGAAGTGTAAGTTTACGGCAGGCGACCCGGATAAGAATGGGGTATTATATTGTCAAAGGGAAATGAGGAGAAAATCTGCACACCTGGGCCATCTCACATACCCTTTTCCATTTTTAAAGGAATTAAAATTCAATGTCCAGGTAAGGAATTTCCGAGACAAAAAGTAGCATTTTGACGAAGAACTTTTTTATACATCTTATTTCATGCATAATTCAAATAACATTTACTTTAATAAGATGATGGTAATGCCTAAATAGAAATAAAATTACGAAAGGATTGAGAAAAAACTCATATATTCATATACTATTTTTGAATATCTAACATATCTTATATCGTCGGTGCGCGAGTAAAAAGTCGTAACTACAGCTTTACTAAAGCTGTAGTACGACATTTTGCTAGCTCACCGCTGATATGATGTTCTATGCCTTCTATGTATAGAAATAAATAGATAATATTGCAAAAGTTATAGAGCATCGATCACGACGTGGTATAAGGTAGGGGAGGGTAAAGGTAACAAACAAAAAGGGTTCTGTTTTCAATGTCCTGAATGACCCTACGTGCATCGCAGGTAACATGTTATTAAATACAACCGTTCAATGAATAAATCAAGATTATTTTGTTGATGTTTTCGATTCACTGATAAAAGCCATTGTACGTTCGACCGAAATCAGAGGTCAATTGTCAAACCTGTTAATGCAGAAAATGCCGTTGTTTAGAACGATATGATAATTATAACTTTGCTTCGGGTTGGCAAAAATCCATAACAAGTCACCTTGCCCTCGAATTTTCAGATGGAAACTTAGTAACATATGGTGATCAATATCCGTATCTTTTTAATAGCGCGTTTTAGAAATATATGAGCCATATAATTATCGAAGACGATTGTCAATAAAAAGTCGATTTACAAATCAATATATTCATGTACACCGGAAGTGACCTTTGAACTGCGATATCTTTGTAAGCATTTGTGTTTTTGGTGACATAAACGCCGTGACTACAGCTTGTTCAAGCTGTAATTGCGACGTTTAATTTTCCAATCAACGATATGCCTTTTATTTTATTTGACAGCGATCAATTATACCTATACGAAATATTTTCATTGTCCACGTTACCGAACACAATACATAACGGATCGCAGAACCAACCGACTGACTCCGCTGACTCAAACAGGAAGTTCCACTGCGATATTAAACGGCGTTATTTCGCAAAATGTTTTAACAATAAAACGAAACTAAAAAGTAACAATTGTTCGGTGCGACCTAAATGTCAGAACTACAGCTTAGATAAAGACTTTAAAGTCCTCCAAGCCGACAAAACTTCATCGGCCGATGATATTTTAGAATGATCCACTTTGAATGAACCTGCAAACGGAAGTATGTTCATTGGTATGTTCTATTTCCACGATTTGTTCGGCATAGGCACCTGCCAAAAGGGCGCCTCTGTACATGTGCCCCAAGTCACTTCCGGTAGGAAAGCGTTCATGTTGTCAAAAGAAGTACTGACCTGATGATTAACTCATATCGTTTTATCAACTATAGCGTAACGCTACCCTCTCAATGGTTCCCAAGTATTTCATGAGATTTTTTCTATGAATGCTGATTGTAAGGGATATACATGTATTTTTTTTTTTTTTTTTTTTTATAGATATCTTATCTTTCTAATTATCTAATGCTGAATTCTACATGAGGCAATTCCTACACACAGCCACCGATACAGCCACCGCCACATAACCAAGCGTAGCCATTTGTCTTGTGTAATAATTCGCTGAAGCCATTAACCCAATCCAACTCAATCCCTCCTTTTTACGCCCCTCGAGAAAAAAGCTTTGGAAAACATTGTGGAAAATGAAGAAATTGCTTGTAACAAGCAATTTCTTCATTATCCACAATGTTTTCTATCCAAAAAGACGAACAAATTTAAAATTCCATCAACTTAAAATTGTCGTCTGCAGCTTCTTTCAATTTGGACCAGTCTAAAATTTCACTGTGTTGGAATGGGTTAATTGTAGACTCCTGCTCTTTCCCACAAAAAAAATACCGCTCGATGGTCACGCCCTCTGACCTCCGACAAGGTGGTTAGACTAATATATCAAACGACATTAGTAGGCAAAATATAGCCAGGGAAAGACCACAAACCGATACTGGGCAGCACTAACATCGTAACAACAGTTATGTGGCATAACAAACATTGTTTTAACCCTTCCCCGTTCTCTGAAATTTTAGACTGGTCCAAATTGAGAGAGGTTGCAGACGACAATGAAAATTGCATACAATTTGGAATGAAACCATCCTATGTAGTAGAAAATATTGTGGGAATATGAGAAATTGCTTGTTACAAGCAATTTCTTCATTTTCTACTATGTTTTCTTAAGTATAAAATCACAGAGACGTAAAATCTCGGGGTTTTACAGGGAATGGTTAAGTCTGAAAGAAGGAAGTCTGGGAGGCAGTTTTTAATTTAGTCAATAATGAAACAATTACAACCATGTTTCTTCATTCAGCTTAACTTTGCAACATGTATAAACTTAACATGCTAAAGGAAGAGTGTTTTATCAAGGGTAAATGGGGTGAACACCTGGTCTTCCGGTCAAGTTTTGTTTACTTTAAATTTGTCAACAAGATGATGAAATATTTTTCACCCATTTTCACAAACATTCAAGACAACTGGATATAATTCAACGGCGATAATGTGTAACCCGTCAAAGACCATCTTGCGTCTACGCTCAAAGAATTTAGGTTACAAAAACAAGCGTTTCTGAAAATACTTCCATGCTACTAACGCACCTAAAAAGCCTATTCAACGATGGAGTTAACAGATCGCTGGTCAAGTCCACTGAGCTCCAACAGGAAGTTCTACTTCAATATTAAACTGTGTTATTTTGCATGATCTATGCTTGTTTAGCGACTTAAGTTGTCAAACCAGCAAAATGCGGCTTCATATAAATGTGGGCCTATGTCGGAGTTCAAAATTTACATCCAGTCTAAATACATGATTTGATTGGTTGAATGACTCCTTGGTTGACATTGATCTGGATCCATCACTAAATAAAGCTTTTGCTTCGGGTAATATGATGAATGGTTTCCAGAGTGTGGATCCAACTCCTCTTGGTTGTTTATGACATCGTAAGAATTTAAACGATTCGTTTACATGACAGAAACGTGCGTGTCATATTTTTGCAGAGAGACGATAAATTGATCATGTGAACTGTACAATCTGACGTAGATCAGTGTTCTGTTGTTTCTATGTTTGAGTGCTGTGGTGGGGTATGTTTATGTGTGTAAGTGCATGCGTTCGTACGTTACTACATTCATCATGTGTAAAGTGTGTGCGTGTCATTTTACGTGACCAGCGTTCAAGATAAAAGCAAAAAACGCTCATTACCCGCTCTGTATGTGTACCTTTGTCAAAAATGGGTTATAAAAGAGAAGCACTGGCTATTATTTAATCATTCTTACAGCAACCATCTCTTTTTCTACAAATTCAGAGAGACTAAATGCTTTCGACTAGAGTAGCCCTTAGTACGTGAAAAATATATACGACGAATCAATTCGGTAGTTATATTTCGATTTCAACTTCAACAAGATAGGTGCGTGTCCACTTGATGACGGTCAATAATGTCTCAATGACCACTTATTTAGACAGATGATCAGAATGGCCTTTACATCTTTACGACCTATACAGACCTACTTGAAAATGAATTTGGTTTCTCCTGTTGGCGGTGTAATACTGTGTCAGCTTATACAAATACTAGTTACATTTCTTATGTAGCAAAAATAATTTAATGTAAACTTAGTTTGACTTGTATTAAGCGACCACTCAATGGACGGCCAAAATGTGGGAGTTTTAGAGAATGTTCGCTTAATACAATTTTTGTGACATATAAGAGGGGTTGAATTCTGCATACGTATATTATTGCATGATTCTCACCTAATGCTATGTTGACGGAACTCATTAGAATCGTGTCACTGACACCAACATATGATTTAGCTTTGATAATTCTATTAGCAAAAACGTTAAATTATGACAATCTTTCAAATTCATGAGTTTAAATCTTACTTCCGGTCGATATAAATTGTTTGACTGGTCAACTGATTCTTTGATTGATCCGTCAACGATTATTAGAATTGGCAAAAAAAAAAAAGAAAACACTCATAGCATAACAACAATAAAACATTTGCCATACGACAAATGATAGGCAAAATTAGCACTAGTCCTTATGATTACAACAGTGAAAATACCTTAAAAAAAAAGATAAAGTGGGATATCCGGGTTCCACTTGAGCAGACGAAAAGCTATGGTCCAGGTACCCTTTGGTCACACAATTTCGACTTTAACGCCGCCAAGGCATTTTATTAAAAAAAAAACACAATCAGCCAAACAATGATAGAATATACTTACTTTCTAATTTCTGAGTACTTTGAAAGCTTCTTTGAATTTTGACCATTCTAAAATGATGTCGACTAGAAATGGGCCTAACCATGACCCTCGGCGCTGATATGAAGTAAACCTATAAAGCATGTTTGATATCACTTTAGTTATAAGCAAAAGTTAACCGATGTTGTGTAACTTTGGAGACCCGTTTTAAAATAAAATATGTCGAAAGGAGTTGGCGTGACAAAATACCTTGAAAAATCGTATTTCAATTTCACTCCAACGCATTTATGAAAAAAATTATTTCAAAACGGGTTGTTGTTGTTGGTGGTGGTGGTGGTTGTGGTGGTATTATTTTTTTTTTTAACAGGTTTGTAAACAGCTACATATATGTGGGAAAAGGGGTTTTGATTCGACCCCATTTTACCACGGCCACAACCTAGAAATGTCTTGTCTTTATGATAGATGAGATTATTATTGGTTTAATTTTCTACCATTAATTATGTTTTTCAAAATGTCAGACTCGTTCACACTGCACAAAATACTCGAGTGCAAAGTTTAATTGACTGTAATGGGTTGTATTTCGATCTTTTTGATAAAGTTGAAATAGAAAAATCACCGTTGTTTTCATTGAATCGATTTTTAAAATACCTTTTCTCGATTTGGCTTTTTACCAGTCGATATGGTATTTTCTAAATTGAAGGTGCTTGACTCCTGCAACTTAACTCAGTTTAAAAAGTAAGAGAGGCTTGTATTAAACATTATTATAATTATTATCTTTTATCATTATCATTAAATTTCTCCTTTCTCACAACATTTTCTACCCTTTTTAGCAATTATTTTCCAATTCAAAAACAATTTGAAAAGTCGTCTGCAACATCTTTCAATTTGGACCAGTCGTCGTCTTGTAATGAGTTAAGTTCATTATTTTGGAAATACCACACAAATAATACCTAAAAGTTTGAGGTCGCTTTTCAAAACTGTTCCCTGCCTGTTCTAAGTTTTAAATTAATCCATTCCCACACGATGAAATTTTAGACCAGTCCAAATTGAAAGATGTCGTAGACGACAATTTTAAATTGATGAAATCTTTCAATTCTCTGCCCTTTGGGCTAGAAAGCATAGTGGATAATAAAGAATTTGCTTGTAACAAGCAATTTCTTCATTTTCCACCATGTTTTCTGAAGCTTTCATATAGGGCGTCTTTTTTTTGGATTGGGTTAAATGCGACACCAGTGATGTAAAAAAGGAAGAAAATAAACATTTTACAAAAAAAGACTTACCTAGAATTGGTTTTGCGACTAAGAGCACGAGTTCCAAGACGTACTGAGAATGAACAAATAATGTCGAATTAAGTCTCACTTCAGTTTATCCAAAACATCCCACTTCAAGAACTAGACATGACAGAGTTTCAACAAGTATTGTGTTTGAACGTGTGAACTTCATATAAACTAGAATTACCAATTACCTTCTCCTTAACCCATTACCCCATAGCCCCTCCTTTTGTCGCCCCTCAAGAAAAAAAACTTTGGAAAACATTGCGGAAAAAAAAGAAATTGCTTGTATCAAGCAATTTCTTCATTTTCACAATGTTTTATCCAAAAAGAGGAAATGTAAAATTCCATTTACCTGAAAGTGTCGTCTGTAGCTTTTTCAATTCAGACCAGTCGGAAATTCTGTTGTGTGGGAATGGGTTAAATTATAGTGATAAGGACTAACTTTGTAGGACCAAATAACATCTTAATGACCAACTTGGACCCGTCAGTCCAAAAAGGATCAAGTTTTATACGTATGAGAAAAATAATTCTTATGTTATGTATTATTATGCCGGAGTGAAATTTGTTGTTGTTCTAGAGGATAGTATGAAACTGCTGAGATCCCCACCTTGGTCCTTAATGTGCTCGATGGATAGCATCTTCACAAGGAGCCTCGAACTAATGTCTCATCTTAAAGACAGTATGTTTGTTAATTCGGTCTGTCGGGTGATCGAACCCGCGACCCTTCGGTTTCGTGAAATATCAAATCTACTCCGCAGCTCAAAGCAAAAACAAGATGTTGTATCGCTATCGTAACATAATATTCCCTGTATATTAACATCGTTGAATTGCATCTCAACTCACTCAATTTCATTCAAAAAACGCTCGTCCACCATTCAATTAGTATCATTCAAATAATTCATTCAAAACAATCAACATTGTCATTTACATCACTCAAAATATTCCGCGTTGTCACTGGTCGACCTAGATTTCACGGTACCTGATTGATCGGAGTTAATGAACAAATCCATTGAACAATGCATACATCTTTATAACGGGGATAATTACCTATCGTTCATTCTAATCCAAACGCACTTGTCGTGCAAAACTCGCTCACTCCGATCATTTCATTTCATTGAAAATTCATTCAAAAGCATTCATTACGTCCAGCAGTGGTCATAACACAGGACTACCAGTCAAGGGGTCTTGGGTTCGATCCACGACCGCGGTGGCGAATATCCTTTCCGACCTTAGTCTTCCACCAATGGGTGTATAGTCGTTAACCTAAATGAGATGACCAATTGGAGGCTAGGCAAGGGTGTAGTGGTAGTACTACACCAGTGTGAGAAATACCAGGAATACATGGTTAAGTGCTCCAGCCACCGTGATCTAATCAATTTTTAGCCCATTGACAGATCACCGCTATCATTCGAAAATCGATTCACTCATCTAACAATTCATTTAGACAAGAAGTGAACTTTGATCTACAACATTGATTTTCGCATTTTTGTTGATTTTGGCGACTTAAACGTGGTAATTACAGCTTTTTTTCAAGCTGTAGTTACCTTGTTTAGGTCGCGAATCAACGAATCAACGATTTGTCTTCTGGTTTATGTCCCTGGCCTCATATCCTACATAATAATGTCGTTTATCACGTAAGCCTAAAGGTCATGTCGAAGGTCAGTGGAAGTGTTCAGCGATCCGTCAATTTCAAGATGTTCTAAACCCATTACCACAAAACAAAATTTTTAGAGTGGTCCTAATTGAAGGAAGTTACAGACAACAAATTTTATTTGGTGTAATTTTAAAAACCCTTGTCCTTTTTGGTAGAAAACTTTGTGGATGACAAAGAAATTACATGTTGCAAGCACTTTTCAACAAAGTGTAAAAAAAATTCTGTAGGGGTGTCAAAAAGTGTTAACCCTTTCCTGTTTTGCACGAGTTTAGACCTGTCCAAATTCAAAGGTTTTGCAGACAAAAATTTAAAGCGGATTTAGTTTGAAAAATAACCATTTAATGGTAGAAAATATTGGGGAAAAAGAGGAAATTGCTCGTTACTAGCAATTATTTCTTTTCCCTCAATGTTTTCTCAAGTATAAAATTATAGTGACGTAAAAACCAGGGATTGTACAGGAAAAGGTTGAATCATGGAATATTCAACAGTTATAGAGGCACTAGATTACCAACGTATGATGCAACATACAACATAACGATGTCTATTATGATAAACAGTGGTATGTTGATGCCTATTATGTGACTCCCACATCAAAGTGATAGTTTTTATCTTATTGAGATAACCTTTTGATAGTTTCACATGATTATCAACCTTTGATGGCGGTAAGCTTGCCAACTACTGGATGTGTTGAGAATATAATGTCAAATCATGGTTGATAAAATGTCTCCCTTCACATTATTTTATTCTACTAGACTGGTTGATTAGTTGAATTGTATTTGATTCCGATTTTATGCCAATCGGTTCAGTTGCATACATACGGACCCATAGCCAAAATCACTGCTGGCAACATACGAATCTCTTTTCTTCGATAAACAAGTCCATCAAACAATAAGCTCCAATGAAAGACACATTTACCTAGAATAAATGATTTATAAAGTTTGTAAGAAAATGCTATGATTTAAACACATGTATGAATCAGTGTGAAATCAAAGTTATTTGACATGGCCGCAAAATCCAATGAAAAATGTGCCGTTTTGATGCTAAATTCTAACATTAGTAGTAGCAACAAGGGGGATGATGGCCGATAAAACGTTTGTTTTCCGTAAAGTTAAAAGAGTGAACAATTTGCTGATACATAAAAAAGTATATAATTACCATCAATTTTTTCACCATTTCATATGAAACTCATACCAAGCAATTTAACCTTGTGCAAACCCACCACTTTCTGTTTTTGGTGTCACCGGATGCAGATAAACAGTGTAAAGCTCGTGATCAATTAGTTTCGTATCCGGAAATGATCCCCAAATCATGTTTTTATTCATTTAACGCTACATTGTTTATCTTGACTGTCAAATAGCCGCTCAAAACTTTCTAATATTTCTGATTTTGACTGTGGCTATACTTCGAATGTTTTACCCTCTTCTGTATACTGGGACTTGCTGCAGAACTCTCACTTAATCCTATCTTGGTGGAACTCATTAGAATCATCTCACTGAGACGTTTCTAATGAGATCAATCAACACAGGATTTAGTTTTGATTTTATTATTGAAATAGTCCTATTATAAGGATCTTTGTTTTTGGAAACGGAATTTTGATGCTCGTCTGTTAACCCATACCTCATGAGAAAATTTAAGGCTGGCCTAAATTGAAAGAAGTTGCAGACGACAATTTGTACTTAATAAGATTTTATATTGTTCAACCTTCTCGGTAGAAAACATCGTGGAAAATGAAGAAATTGCTTGTTGCAAGCAATTTCTTCATTTTCAACAATGTTTTCAAAAGCTTTTTTACTGGAGAAGCGTCGAAAAACGCCATTGTGCGGGAGTGGGTTAATACAGGAAATCTCTATCATCATGAGTCTCCACACATGTGACATTTGCCGGATCGTTGGCTCCGCCAACTCATCTCAAACAGGAAGTTCGACTCAGTTATTAAACCGCGTAGTTTCACAAAATTTATGTCCAATAATAGGTATCGAAAAACTAAAATGTTTGGTTGGCGACCTAACGCCGTAACTACAGCTCAAAAAAAGCTGTAGGTAAGACATTTAATTCGCCAAACAAACAAAAATGTTCGCATTAATGTCCATCAATATTGCACCTAATGGAGAGGAAATCAAAGAAAATGATTCTCGCCAGTTCTCGCAGTGCCCAATGTCGTTTCCTTTTTATCTCATTTTTCGAGACGTGCCTCGTTCATGTATAATAAAGCTAAACTTAGTAATCAACCTTCGCTTTTTTGCAAACTCTGTTGCCTTATCAGAGCGTTCGTGTGGTCTGCATTATTGCTGAGATAAAGTGAAGTACAGTAGTCTATTTACTCGGTCAAGATGGATAGAACAACACGTCCGTGATAAATAGGTGTCTTGATAACACAATTATAGAGAAAATGATGGAAGGCTTTGGTTGATACAACAGACAATAGAATATCCCAGATTATGACGTCATGGCTTTTGTTTGATAATTTCAATTGTGTATCTCTATATGGCATAGTACAGTACTGATCTCTTTGATCATGGCATAACTGACCAATCGCTAGCCCTAGCCATATACTCCTTTGGCCCCGTCCATTGACTCCGACAGGAAGTTCCGTTTCGATTATTTTGTAAAACGCAAGGCCAGTACCATGTAACAAAAAAGTAAAATGTTTGATTGGCGACCTGAACGTCATAACTACAACTTGAATAAGCTGTAGTTACGAAGTTTAAGTTGCCAAACCAACAAAAATGTTTCACACAAATGACGGCAATTGTCGGAATTCATATCTCAATTCCGGGCTGGATGAATGATTTGATGTATTCATTGATTCAATTGACCAATCGCGACTGTTAAGCAAAGAATCACCAATCAAAACATTTATTTTGACTTGAAATTGAAATTTGAACTCCGATATTGGCCGACATTTATATGAAGCATCTTTGTTGGATTTGTAGCTTTACTCGTTCAAGCTATAGTTACGACGTTTATGTCACCAACCAACAATTTATTTATTTTTTACAAGTTACTTGACATACATTTTGTAAAATAACGCTAAGTGGAAAGTCCTGTTGGGGCTCAGTTGTCGTGGTCTGCGATCTGTTAGAGAGTTTGAAATCAAACGGCGTTGCATTCACTTTCTTTCGATTATCTAAAATAGCTGCATTGAAATTTCTTCCACACTCATTGTTATTGGTGTTTCCTAGCCACTAAAAACCAGTTTGACTGTTTACAGTTTTACCATGTTAGTTTGCAGCATGAGTAAGGAAACAAATCGTTGACGGCTGACCTTAACGTCGCTTATAAATTGTAGTTACTACGTTACGGCTACCCATTGACCTACTGGGATAACATTGAAACGGAGATTTAAACTGAACCTCAGTCCTGAATAAACAATTTGATTTGTCATTCGATTGTAAGCGACAATCGTATGAGACGAGCACATGTACCGATTGTTTACAATGAACTAAACACTCATTTTTGCCCGTTTGTGAAGCATTTTACCGGTGCTTTTTTTCGGGTTCATTCTTTCAAGCTTACGGAGAGCTGTTCTCTGAAGTATTTTTTTCACATAAAGTATCATAGCAAGAGTGTTGTGTTGTTGTTGTTTTTTTTGTGTGTGTGTGGGGGGGGGGGTTCATACTTTTGAAAGCTTGATGTAACCAGTCGATCATAATTTTGTTTGTCTCGTAAGCAACCTGATGTTGGTGTGAGTCCAACAGGAGGCATGTCATGTATTTTGGCAGGACACTTAACAGACAGATCCCCGGTTAAACTAGCTGATTGGATAAGCAATATTTGATAAAATCTGGTGCCTCTCTTTCATCGCGTGCATGATGAATATCGTCGTTTCGCGATCATAACGTCGTAACTACAGCTTCGACGACATTTGCCCGCGCACCGACGATATGGCATAAATCATAACTACAGTGCTATGGTGCATGAATATTCCCGAATATGGACCAAGCTGGAAATTAGTTATCGTGTTTTACCCTTCTAACCATTAAAAAAGTACCAAACAACATATATTCTAGTTAACGTGGAATTTTTTAAGTTTAACTATATAGTTACGATGTTTTAAATGAAATCCTGGTAACTTCATGCAAGATCTGGCTGTACCGAATCATTGTATTCAGGTGGTATACCACCGGTAAACAGAACGTGTCAACATAATGAAACTTGACGGTAAATGATAATAATGAGCTACGTAGGTACTCCTACATGAAAGAAGGGAAGAGTTATGCGTATTGAAACTCGTAAACAGCAAGGTTTACCTTTGTCTAGGTCGAACAGGTTTCTACACGAAAAAGGAACATCATTTGAACGGTGAAAACTCGTTCGCTTTTGAACGAAAGACCGGTGGTGACATCATGTATTCACAGTTCACACTTCAAACTTCATACAGTCTGAAGTGGGAAGTGTGAAATGTGAATTATGAGACCCGTGGTGACTTCTAAAATTCACAGTTCATAATCAAACCAAATTAAATATGAAGTTTGAAGTGTGAAGTTGGAAGTATGAAGTGTGAAGTTTGAAGTGTGAAGTGTGAAGTTGGAAGTATGAAGTGTGAAGTCGGAAGTATGAAGTGTGAAGTGTGACGTTGAGAGTTTGAAGTGTGAAGTGTGTATTTGGAAGTATGAAGTCGGAAGTTGGAAGTATGAAGTGTGAAATTGGAAGTATGAAGTGTGAAGTGTGAAGTGTGAAGTTGGAAGTTTGAAGTGTGAAGTTGGAAGTTTGAAGTGTGAAGTGTGAAGTTGTAAGTTTGAAGTATGAAGTGTGAAGTTTGAAGTTTGAAGTGTGAAGTTTGAAGTTTGAAGTGTGAAGTGTGAAGTTGGAAGTATGAAGTGTGAAGTTGGAAGTTTGAAGTGTGAAGTTGGAAGTATGAAGTGTGAAGTTGGAAGTATGAAGTGTGAATTGTGAATTGTGAAGTGTGAATTGTGAAGTTGGAAGTTTGAAGTGTGCAGTTGGAAGTTTGAAGTGTGAAGTGTGAAGTTGGAAGTATGAAGTGTGAAGTTGGAAGTTTGAAGTGTGAAGTTGGAAGTTTGAAGTGTGAAGTTGGAAGTATGAAGTTTGAAGTGTGAAATTAGAAGTACGAAGTGTGAAGTGTGAAGTTGGAAGTATGAAGTGTGAAGTTGGAAGTTGGAAGGTCCAACTTCACACTTCATACTGCCAACTTCACACTTCAAACTTCCGACTTCATACTTCCAACTTCACACTTCATACTTCCAATTTCACACTTCAAACTTCCGACTTCATACTTCGAACTTCACACTTCATACTTCCAACTTCACACTTCATACTTCCAACTTCATACTTCCAACTTCACACTTCAGACTTCCGACTTCCACATTCATACTTCCAACTTCACACTTCAAACTTCCGACTTCATACTTCCAACTTCATACTTCCAACTTCGCACTTAAAACTTCCGACTTCCAACTTCACACTTCACACTTCATACTTCCAACTTCACACTTCAAACTTCCGACTTCCAACTTCATACTTCCAACTTCACACTTCAAACTTCCGACTTCATACTTCCATGTTCACACTTCATACTTCCAACTTCAAACTTCCGACTTCAGATTTCACACTTCAAACTTCAAACTTCCGACTTCATACTTCCAACTTCACACTTCCTACTTCACACTTCATACTTCCAACTTCACTCTTCAAACTTCCTACTTCATACTTCCAACTTCACACTTCAAACTTCCGACTTCATACTTCCAACTTCTCACTTCAAACTTCCGACTTTATACTTCCAACTTCATACTTCAAACTTCCGACTTCAAACTTCCAACTTCTCACTTCAAACTTCAAACTTCCGACTTCACACTTCAGAGTTACTATGTATGAAGTGTGAACTGTGAATTCTTGATGTCACCAACGGTCTTTCGTTCTTTTGTCTGTATGTTTTTGCACGCTAGACGACGTTATGTTTTAAAGATCATAATAATTATGTATTTTGTATCAGAAACATCATTCATTTCATGAACCTCAAAAATAATTTTTTGCATGTTACACCGCCATAAGTGAGAATACAGCTAATGTTGGCCAAGAAAAGAAAGATAAACCAACCTTGCACAGTAAATAACGAATGACCGATAACTAGCCCCGCCCTCTAACTCTGACAGGAATATCTATTTCGATATCAAATGACGTTATTTCGCGAAATATAATGGCCGGTAACAACTAAAGAAAAAGTAAACGGTTTGTTGGCGCTTAAACCTCTTAACTACAGATAAAATAAGCTATAATTACGACGTTTTAGTTTCCAGACCGACTAAATTGCTTCACATAAATGTCGGTTAATGTTGGAGTTTACTTCCGGACTGAATGAATGGTTGGTCGATTGAAACTTTGATTGACAGCCGCGATTAATCAGCTCTCTCCATGTAGATTTAGAAAATCAGTATGTCACCGCCATTAGGACTCTACAGGTAGCGACTCGCACGTTTCAAAACAGTTTAAGCTGAAGGTGAAAGATTGTAATATATGTGCTAATAGCTCTAACATGACAGCCTTCTTGGGTTATTGTATAATATAAGTTTAACCCATTACCAGACGGCAAAATTTTAGACTCACCCAATTTGAAAGGAGTTGCAGACGACAATTAAAAAATTATAGAATTGATAGATACCCAGTCTAATCATTATCGTCTATAGGTACTCGAACTCTACCCAAATATATTACAAACAAAAACAAAATATTGGATTTGAGCGTCTATCGACCCCTACTAACGTAGACGCCATACCAAACTCTCCTGTCAACCAAAACAGGCCTAGTTCGACCATGTTTGGTCCACAAATTCATGAAGGATTTCAAATTCACTCGATACTTGACTAAAGCTCAAAAACCAATGATCGATCGCTTGCCCGCTCAAAGACTCCACTGGCCCCGCCCACTGACTCCAACAGGATGTTCTACCTCGATATTATACGACTTTATTATTTGGCGGGAAATGACCAGTAACGTGGAACAAAAAAGTAAAATTGTTGGTTCGCGACCTAAACGTCGTAAATACAGCTTCAATAAGCTGTAGTTACGACGTTTAGGTCGTCACGCAATCAAAAATGTTTCTTATTAATGTCGGCCAACGTCTGAAATCAAAGTTCACTTCCGGTTTAAATGAATGATTTGGTAGGTTGATTGATTCTTGGATTGATAGCTGTGATCGTTCAATTAGATTTTGATATGATCCTTGGAGTTCCCTTACGTGCACAGATTGAAAAATATCCGTCATTTCGCTTTGAGTTAAGGGGGATTTTTTATAGAAAAAAACACTGGACAAAATATTGAAGTGAATAATTCGGCTGTTATTCAAAATCCATAAATCTTATATAATAACCTTTTCATTACACTCACTATACTACACTCACTATATCATTCATATAAAAGAGTGATTTTAATTTTATGCTACAGTCTTCTTTTTTTTTTTTTTTTTTTTTCTTTCTTTCTTTTTTTGTCCCTGAACACAGGCATTTCAAAATCAGAACACCTATCCGTCTGTCCGAAACCACAACTCTTGCGTCCATACATGAATTAACTTCGATGGAAAATTCGTCATCACAAAAGGTCAAGGCCAACTTCGAAGTTAAAGAAGTCAAGTGGGTATATCATTTGTGTCCCACCAAACACAACATCATCCCGAGTAAAGGGATATCGAGATAGGCCTATCTGTTTTTCTCGATGAGTAGAACGTTTGCCGCCTTTGGTACAACAAAATGCAAAACGCCGATAACCATGGATAGATTTGCATCATAACTTCACATATTTGTTCGTCAGTCTGAAACGATGTGACGAGTAAAATTTGATTAATTGAATGGTTTTTACGCCGCTTTTAACAGTATTTCAGTCATATCGCGGCGGCTACGGAATCAAACAATGGCTTCCTGGTAATTCTCACACCAGTACTACCACTACATCCTTTCCTAGCCTCCAGTTGGTATCCCACTTAGGTTTACGATTATCCACCCATTGGTGAGAGACAAATGTCGGAAAGGATATGTGCCGCCGCCGGGGATCGAACCCATGACATACCATGATTGAAGATTAGGAGTCTGACGCGCTAACGGCTGAGCTATGACGGCAGCTATGACAAGTAAAAACTATGCAAGTCTATGTCACAGCTAGAGTTCAAATGTAAAATTTGGTACATTGTAATTATTTTTCTTGGTTCCCCAAAAATTATTTCATCCATGGAAGATTTTTCAAATAACCAACCATTTTACTTTTTGACACTAGTGGCTAGGCCTATTTTTCAAAATAACGCCGTGATATTTAAGTGGAATTTTTTGCATAGCTCAATCTGCTGGGCAAGACAATCCGTTATTTCTGTGTACTTTCAAAAACTGTAAACACTGGAGACAAAAGAAAGCTTGTCTAAACTCTGATAATTGGAATCTATACCATTTTGTAATAACTGTATCATAGATGAACAAGTTATAGTGCGTGATCAAAGGTCATTATTGTCTATACCCGACTGATCTTTGATCACTGACAGATACTTGTACATCTATACAATATATTACTAAAGGTATTCACTTAACTGTTGATCTGGAAGTCATTGGTTCGAGCCTCGAGATTTAAAAGTCAGCCCCAGTCTTCCCAGCTCTCTCTCAAGAACGTTAAATATCCCAAAACGGCTTTATCATCTTAAAGTTTTGGTTGGAAACAAACGAAAATGAATAAGATTATTTATTTATTTTTTTCGATGCAGACGAGTTGGCATGGGTTTTTTTCTCGTGACGTTTAAAGCGATCTATAAAAAAGTGGAAAATGAAAAGAAGTGTTTTCGCGCTCTTACTATTTACTTTAGCTGTTGATTTTGTGACTATATTAGCGGAAACGCTGCATTTCAAGGGCTCATTTCTTTTGAAATTAGGTTCGCTTTAAAACTTTTGAGAAGGTTTTCTATTTGAACATGTGTCCTACTACTTCATTCCCCCATTAATTCTACTTCAACGTGTTTTAATGGGCTCCCTTAAATCTCTCGTTACCAAAATGTATAGCTCTTTACCTCTTCGAGTCCACAGAACTGTTAACAGCATAGCTGTGTGAGCCAAAGTTTGCTTTGTCGGTAGTTTGATTAAATATAAAAAAGTAGGCAGTAAATATCTAGGTTGGTGATTGGTTAAAATTGTGTCTGTGATTAAATATGAAAAAGTAGGCAGTAAATATCTATAGGATGGTGATTGGTTAAACTTGTGTCTGTGATTTTGGTACGTGATATACATTGACTTGGTTACTGCCCCTAGATCTATCGATTCTCACTGATAGCGGGCTACCAGTTTATGATATACACGGCAATATGGTGACGTCATCAGTATCTTTGACCTGCTGAGATGACGATCAGCTGTGCGGAACAGGCAAATAAAAATCGGGGGGGGGGCTAAATCTACCGAAACGGTGAGTTTATCATTTTGATAATTTAATCAGTTTTATATTGAAATAATCAAGTGATATTAAACCGGTAAATGTCGTTAACCCACGGAATAACACCAAAAAATTTAAAATTGACATCAAACTGTAGTGTTTTTCAGCAAAACACAAGTCGATGTTTGTATTCTTCTTCTCGTTGTTGTTGTTGTTTGTATTGAGACAAATCTTTTCGCTATTTTCCTTTGGTAATGTTTTTGAAACATGATTCTTTATTTGTATCATGTCGTACTCGATTCAGATGTTTTTTACATGATATTCAAATGTTCGTTTATTTTGCCTTTTCACAACCAGCGTTAGAATGTCGGTCCGGGTTCAATGAGACGGAATGGATTAAGATCCATTAAATACACAGATAGACTGTGACTCTATACAAATTTTAATGTTATTTGGTACGGATTGCTTGCCTGCCTTTCACACCTTTTTTCAAGTATGCAAACGCATTTTTCCTCCTTACTCAATTGTAAACCCTTTACAGACAAAACCTAATGCCTGTTCCAATCATTTTTTTTTTATTTTTTCCTGTCGCCTTACCACATATGCGTTAGATGATTTATCGTGAGAGGTAGATATAGCAGCCAATACTGAAGTTAATTCGGGCACTTGGTGTAATTAAGTCGTCAAAAACTTGAAATCAACATGTGATAATATCGAAATTATAAATTAACCAATGGCTATGTGCGATATTGGTCGTACCGATGCAATCCAACCCATATCCGAAAGGAACCAATTTTCTATCGACACTTCTAATCAGCGTCTTATGATGAACACATAACCCTGATATTTAGCCCATTATCACACAAGAAAATTGTAGGCCGGTCTAAATTATAAGAAGTTGCAGAAGACATTTTTAACTCGCTGTAATTCTGACAATTTTTATCTGTTAGTTAAGAAAACACTGTGGATAATGAAGAAATTGCTAGTGATAAGCAATTTCTTCATTTTCCTCAATGTTTTCCAGAATTTTCTTCTTGTTGGACGTAAAAAGGCGGGATTTTGTAGGAATGGGTTAACCCTTACCATGCTCTATTCAAAATATTTCTTGTTTGCGGTTGGTATGCGCAAAGATCAGCCTTCACTAATAGGAAGTCTTATTTTTGTCTATTCTTGGTCTACACATATTAAGCCAGAGATGTGTATCATATCAATATTTAAAAAGAATATTGACTAACAACTAGTGATTTTAGTCCTTTGATTTCATGCAATTTCGAAAAGGAGTTTATTCAGCATGACAAAAGTTGATCTTGCCCTCAACCCTGACTTAAGGTTTTCGTAAAACACATCATCTCTGATGAACCATTGTCAGGGTAAAATTGGTGCCGACCTTTATTGTGTTGGTGATTAGTCTTGAAAATTTATAGAATTTATCATTTAAAACTCTGGTTATAAAAGGACATGCATGGGGCCTAGACAAAGATCAGGCTGCACCTATAATCTTTGCCTAGGCCTTCTGCAAAAAAGACAGGTTTCACCCTGGGTTCAAGGAGGGTAGAAATTGAATCGCTGTGATATAGTCGCTTTTATACTTTCCCTTGAGCGCTTTCGGAGAATATCTTTTATCCTCACTCAAACTTTTCTCGTATCATTAGAGGGAACCTGTACAAAATTGAACGATCGCTATAGTTACGAGGTTGAGGTTGCAAACTAGACATATTATCTTTTGGTATGTATATCTGGCCATACATTTTGCAAAAAAACACCGTTAACCCTTTCCCGTTTTTCAAAATTTTAGACCTGTCCAAATTCGAAGGCTTTGAAGAGAAAATTTTAAAGTGGATTTAATTTGAAAAATAACCATTCAGTAGGTAAGAAAATATTGTGGAAAAAGAAGAAATTGCTTGTTACAAGCAATTTCTTCTTTTCCCACAATATTTTCCCAAGAATGAAATCACAGGGGCGTAAAAACAAGTGATTGTACAGGAAAGGGTTGATATCGCAATGGAGCGTCCTGTCTGGGCACAGTGAGCGTGGCCAGCGGAGTCAGTAGGCGGGACCAGTAATCCGTCAATTTTTTACCTTCCCACTGTTTGGATTGGGAGGATGTTAACCCTTGTCATGCTGAACCCGGAATATTCCGGTTTGGGCAGGAGGTATAGACCAAGATCAGCCTGCACATAAGTGCAGACTGATCTTAGTCTACACCTCCTGCTTGTAATTTTCCTGCAAGAGTTGTTAATGAAGCTGATTTCCAGAAGAAATATTGACTTTTGAACAAGTTCTATCAGTGCATTCAACCCTTTGAATTTACAGCAATTTAATATGGTAATTTATACAGCATGACAAGGGTTAAAAGTTCTCAGTTGGTAGGCGTTATTCGGGGTTGAGAATTGACGGTTCACTGACCACGCCCACTGACCTCCGACTAAGGACATAATCGAAATTATATTGTAATTGACAGATCGTCAATCAGGGAATCAATCGACCAATCAAATCACTCAATCAGCTCGGAAATGAATTTTGAACTCCAACACCGGCACTCATTTTTGTTAACCTTCTCGTTGTTTTAGAGATCAAACGTCGTAACTAAAGCTTATTCAAGCTTTAGTTACGAATTTAAGTCGCTAACAAACCATTTTACATTTACTTTTTTGTTCCATGCCACTGGCTAGATATTGCAAAACAATGCCGTTTAAAATCGAAGCGGAACTTTCTGTTGGAGTCAATGGTTCGGGGCAAACGGAGTGAAAGGGGTTAGCGATTGGTAAATTATGAGGCCAGGGATAAACGACAGGTCATTCAATCGCGACCTAAACGTCGTAACTACAGCGTGAATAAGTCGTCGAAACAACAAAATGTTTCACATAAATGAATGATTTGAGTGGTCAATCAATTTTTGATTTCCCAGTAGAGATCAGTCAGTTCAAGGCGGTGTGTTTTTTTCATCATTTCAATTATCAGTAATAAATCAGTTGTGCCGTGGGCTCAAAGATTTTGGTCATGCAGTGACAAAATATCTACCAACGACCATTGTAATACTTAGGATTGTTGCAGAATTAGTTTTATTAGTTACAGATTAGATAATAATATACCAGAATACCATATGAATCTTTGGTATTTAGTACTTAACCATTTACTTTGTTACCAAACCACATGGTGTAACATTCTCCGGTATTTAATGACAGGGTGTATGTTCAAAAAGCTTTTGTTTATAAACCACATGTTTGTTCCAAATTGAAAGCTCGTAGATTTTTAACGTAAACCCGATTTGTCCCCTTTCTTTATTGAACACGATATATAAAACAGGGGTTTGGATATTTAACATCTCTAACTAGAAAATAAATGATATTGTGTCTCATCAGTATGACATTAAAGTTGTATGACGTTTTTAGCGTTAACGTATACCAAGGACGATGAATAGAAACAGGGTTTAATCACTTTGAGACAACTCAACTATTCTGTTAGTGAACGTGATGCGACAGCTATTCATCGAAATAACTCTTTACTTTTAAATGCGTAAATAAAAGAATAATGATGTCGATGAGCAAGTAAAATGTCGTAACTACAGCTTTATTAAAGCTGTAGTACAGCTTTATTAAAGCTGTAGTTACGACATTTTGCTCGCGCACCGACGCTAACATATACATACATAACAATTCAGAGAATAAAACCTAACACTTGTGGTTATGGTAAGCTATACTAAACAACATGATGTTACGAAAAATAAGAACAAACAATAATTCTCTCTAAGATCCGAGATATAAAAGCATCGTAAACCATCTACTAGAATGTTTTATCTCTGTTCTCCTCGATTATTAGGTCGTAAACCCGCAATAACTGCTCATCTCTGGGCCCCGGGGAGAGCCCAGAGGTCGTAGCCAGATATACCGGATAATTAATCCATTGGTGATAAAGTTAAACCCCACAAAGTAGATTACATACGTTAAACAAATGTTAAACATAGACTAAATTAATAGATTATTATTTCTTGATTTTCAAATGAGTTCCGTCTGTGTGAGGGGTGAGGATCATACATGTACGTGTATGTCGGGAAAACTCGTGGATTCTCATAATGAACCTTTTTTTTTTAATTTATGTCATGTGTAATTCCGTTTATTTATCGTCGCTACCGTAGCACATGCCCATATGAGCGACGCCCCCAGAAGACGGTTAGTTGTTACTGGGGATAGTGCAAGGATACAGGACGAAACTGCTGAGAGTACCGCCTGGTTCTTTCACGTGCTAGATTGATAGCATCGTCACACGGGGCTTCGGATTATCGTCTCATCCGCAAGACAATTAGTTGAGTTACTAGGTATGGTAAGCCCAGGGCTCGAACCCGTGATCTTTAGGTTTGAAGTCAAGTGCTTTACTAACTGAGCTAATCGGGCTGAATATTTGTATGTAATTACAAAAAAGATCATTTCGCCATTACTGCTCCATTACAATTATACTGAGAGTATCAAGATACGTATATCCGATTTGTCCAAAATATTTTATTGTGAAAAACGTTTATTTGTTAGGAAAGGATTGTCATGGTCAGTGAATTTTCGTCCTGATTTATTATACGTAAAATGGGCAGAATGCAAGCAAATGTTAGCCTCATATCTGATTGGTATAAACACTGCTGGCATACATTTTCGTAATTTTACCAACTTCCGGGGATTGCATCACGGATTATTGTTCATGGCGACAATGAATGCCTCTACTCACGGCCCAACTCTGGTAAAGCACCAGACGAATCTAGTCGTAATTGTGATGTGACGTCGGCAACATCCGGGTTTGTTTATCCTATCATAAGTTTAAGTGATATGTTAAAACCTCGGAAGATTTGATCAATAGCGACTGTCAATCAAGGAATAAACCGATAAATCAAATAATTTATTCAGCTCAGACCTGAGCTTTTCATCTCCAGTCGCCATTTTTGGTAACCATTATCGTTGGTTTGGCGACTTATTCAAGCTGTAGTTACGACGTTTAGGTCGCCAACCAACCATTTTATTTTTTTGTTACATGCTACCGGCCATGAATTTTGCAAAATAACGCCGTTAAAAATCGAAGCGAAACTTCCTGTTGGAGATAATGGGCGGGGCCTAGGGAGTCAATGGGCGGGCCCAGTGATTGGTGAATTGTGACCAGACGTACGAAATAAACTTGGTTTGTGTCAGTCAGCCGAATTACTATGATGACAAAAAGATGTGAAGCAGCAGTAGTTAACCCTACTCAATTATCTTCTTTCTTTACTGTTTACATACTTTGTAACCATAGTTTTATTCAATCTTTAGTTACGAGGTTGGTCGCCTTTGACGATATATTCTTATTTGGGATTTATGGTCCGAAAGGAACCATCAATGAATCTATGAACCGTAAATTGTTTTTTGAAAAAGAGAATTTTACAATTATATATCAAATGGGATTTTTTTTTCCAAAATTTAATATCAAGGATACTAGAATAATGTAAAGTATAAATCCTTGCTGGCCTGTATTCTACACGCAGTCTGTATTTATAATTTTTGTCGTAAAGGGTCTTCCGCAGCATGGCGGCAATTTTTTCTGAAAACTTTGAAATTGTATGTAGGCCATCTGTTCATTGATTGGTTCATATTTCGAAGTTACACAATAATCATATTAGCCTGCACTAAAACATAGCATCAAAGAGTTATATTTCTAACCAGGGAATATTTTGGAAGTTTATTTAATTTCCTTCGCAAAATAATTGAACAGTTTGTTTGTGTGGGTTTTTTTTGTTGTTGTTGTTTGTTTTGTTTGTTTTGTTTTTCTTCGTAACTCTGATCGGTCACCATCATATTATCCAATTTCTACAAAGTCCCACCTTTTGAATCCCCTCCATAATAACGCTCGGGAAAACAATGTGGAAAATAAAGAAATTGCTTATGACAGGCAATTTTTCACTTCCGCCTATATTTTCTACCAAGAAAGACAAAGAATTTTGGAATTAAATCAATTTAAAATTGTCGTCTGCTACTTCTTTTAATTTGGACCAGTCTCCAACTTTGTCGTCTTACAATTAGTCAAGCCTGCGCTTAAGGTTTTCATACATGTTAAGGAAGGGAGAAAAATTACGCTAAAAAATCAGCTTCTCTCTGTCTTCGTTTTTAAGATGATTTAGGAGGAAAACATTGTGGACAATGTAGAAATTGCTTTTAAGAAGCAATTTCTTCATTGTCCACAATATTTTCTGTTCTAAGGGATGAAAAATATTAGATTTCACCAACCTGAAATTGTTATCTGCACCATTTTTCAATTTGGACTAGTGTAAATTTTTGTTTTGTGGTAATAGGTTAAGTGTGGAATATCACAATAGGTCTAGTGTAATACAAGATAACCTTTTTTAGCTGAAGTCTGGGGTAGCGCGTTTTTCGTTGTGAGATGGTCATCATAATTTGTGAGAAGATGTAATTTCACAAACAGCGTTGTTCAAGCTGCAGTTACTACGTTTAGGTTGTCAACCAACGAGTTTTTTTTTTTGTTTTATCAACCTGATCGTAAATTGTGAAAAAATTAACTTAGTTTAATACGTAAATCGTTGGCCGTGGGTATGGAGCAGGTGGACTATCAATTATGAGGTCTAGGGTTCGATTTCCGGTCGCGGCAGATATCCTTTCCGACATTTGTCTCTCACCGATTAACGTAAGGGGGTAAACGTAAGCAGATTTAGGCTCTGAATGGATGTAGTGGTAGTACTGGTGTGAGAAATACAAGGAACCCACTTTTAGATACCCCTGCCGCCGCGATATGATTGAAATACTATTAAAAGTGGCGTTAAACCCCGAACAAACAGTCGAACTGTCGGAGGATAGATGGCGTGGCAGCGATCCGCATATTAAAGAAAAAGCTTATGTTTATAAGATCCTATCTAGACGTTTCTCTTCGACGATGAATCATTTGTTATGCTACCCGTGTTGACGTTTTTATGCCTTTGTGATGTTCATGTTGTTGGCATTGCCTTTGATTATTTATCAGAGTGTTTATAATAAATTTTAACAATTTTCTAAAATTTATGAATCATAAATTAAACAATACATTTCATTTTTATTTCTCGCTTTTACGCACTTATCTCGTAAGCAAATGCATTTTTTCTAACTTTTATAGTTACAAGTCTATTCGATTATGAATTATGAGAAATCCACGTTTTCATAGACATATGATTTAATATATCGGTGATTTAAGCATGAAAGGATACAAATATTGTGAAATTATGGGGTTATTATAACTTATAGTCTCCGTATATCGAAATTTACCCAAATTAAAGGGGTGTGTATAAAGGCCTGCAATTTCTACATTTTACACATTGTTTTCTAACCATAAGGTTGAAAAAATCTAAACTTTAGATTTTCATCATAATCCTTTCATTTGAACCAGTCTAAAATTTTGCTGTCTGGTAATGAGCTAACAATATTAGAAGGCTAGTGACAAATTACAACCTGCGATTGAATAACCATGATGGCTTTTCGGTACAGAACACAAAGGTCCCTATTTAAGAAATATGCTCTTTCACATACGATTTTTCTACACGGCGATAAAAGGAAGTATACTGACCCAGATGCTATTATGCGCCGTAGAGAGAAAGGTAGTGGATTCTATCAATTAGTATACCACTTTACAATTGGATGGATTGGAACTCTGTCTATAAAGTGTTATGTCCAATACACTACCCGTCTCCGGTGGGACTCAACTCTCAACTATCCGATTGCGAATCGAGCACGCTAATAAGTCGACCAACGAGCAGTGATGGATAGCTGCTAGTCACATACCATACTAGCATTGTGTTCGCCGAGATATATCAGTAATGTGTGAAGAGAATAAATAGGAAATCTTCGCTTAATTCTCGTAACTTTGTTTGTTTGAATGGGGTTTAATGCCACTTTTAACAGAATGTTAGTCATATCGCGGCGGCTGAGGCACTTAACATTGGATTCAAATGGAGAAAAATATCCGAGAGGACATTTGCTGCAATCGGGTATCGAACTCAACACCTCCTGATTGAGGGTCCGACGCCCTACCAACTGCGCTTTTGCCTCGACCATTTTCGAAACTTCCAGAAAAAAAATCAGGTATTACGCAGAGTGACCAGACACTGAATATCCCATTCCCACACAATTCCTCCTTTTTAAGCCCCTTAAGAAAAAAGCTATGGAAAACATTGCGGAAAATGAAGAAATTGCTTGTCACAAGCAATTTCTTCATTATCCACAATATTTTCTATCACAAAAGACGAAAAAATTTAGAATTCCATCAACTTGAAATTGTCTTCTGCAGATTCTTTCAATTTGGACCAGTCTAAAATTTTGCTGTGTTGGAATGGGTTATTAGACTTGGACAGAATTTGAATTTAAGAAATAGCCATTCTACCCAACTTTAAACATCTTTTTGAGAAAAGCCGGTACACAGAAGCTTGTCCTGTCGTTACATTCTTCCATCAATATGATTTGCGTTGTTCAGGCACTTTGAAATACGTTGCTTTACGATTCATAGGCACATTAAGATGCATTTCCATTAATAATGATATGAAAGTAATTTGATTTTACAACCCATTCCGTTTCAATGGCTGTTATTTTAATGATAGATGCTCGCGTCCCATTTTCTCGTCTATAACAAAGTTCGAAAAATGTGAGAACCACCATATCGAATAAAAGGGTCGTCCCGACAAAGCATACAGTGTATTCTATTTGAATTGCGATTATGACATTTCAATAAAAGAATGTCGTCACAATTTTGACATCTTTACAAATGGTGGCCGATGATTACAAAATGACCATTTTCCCACCATTTTACCTACCGGTGTCGGGAAGGACCCTCGGGCTGTCACCTCATCCATTATTTTGTCTGTGTAGCTAGTTATGGTAAAAGATTTATGGGCTCTTTGCGACATACCCTTTGAAAGTTGTGTTCTTTTATCTTACACTTGTACTATATGTACCTATTTCTGTCATGACAGAACGGTTTTAGTATTTTCAAGTTAAAAAATAAATCGACGTTGGGCCAGCAAAATGGCGAGCAAAATTTCGTAAATAAGCTCTTTTCAAGCTGTGTTTACGACAATTTGCTCGCCCAACGACGAAATGTTGTGTTTATAGATACAATAAGGCTCATGCTGGTTTTTTTCCGGATTTTTTAAAATTTACATCATCTGTAAGTCACGGCGATATTTAGACATTATCACAATGCAAATGTGATGTATGAATGTAAATTATCAACTCATTACCATACTGTTCCACATTCTGAAAGTATGAAGGAAATTGATTATGAAAACATTGAAAGAAAATGTGAAATTGTTTAATGATAAGTTATTTCTCATTTTCATCAATAATTCTATCAAATATTCAACCTTAATTAGAAAAGAATTTCCAACCTTAGTTCACTCTGTTTTGACGCCTGCAACCCCTTTATTTTTTGGACAAGTCCAAACTTTTGTTGCCTGGTATAAAATAAAAACAATCTTAAATAGAAATGGAATAACACCAGTTCTCTTATAACGAACCCGTCAGTTTGATTACAAGAATGTGTTCTTTTGAGATCAAATGAATTCAGCCTGGCAAGAAAAAAATAATCGCTGAACAGTTAAATCGGGTTTATTACGAAGAGTATTTTACCTATTTACCCACTCCCACACTATGGTGCCTTTAAACATCCCTCAATATAAAAGCTTTGGAAAACCAAGTGGAGAAGAAGAAATTGTTTGTTGTAAAGATTTGAAGATTTCATCAACTATAAACTGTCGTCAGCAACTTCTTTGAATTTGGACTGGTCTAAATTTTTATCGTTTGGGAATGGGTGAAGCAAGTAAATTGATGATAAATTTGATTTTTACCCCGATTCCTTTCTCTGATATGAACTGATGATGACGGGACCCTTAGTGGCCCCCGACCTAGTAGCTCGACTGGGCCTATAAACGACATTAGTCTTGGACACAAGATGAAAAAACAAATCCTTGGTTTGCGACCTGAACGTCGTGACTACAGCTTGGAAAAGCTATGGTTACGCCGTTTAAGTCACCAAACCACCAAAGATGCTTGTCATAAATATCGAAATGAAATTTTCACTTCATGTCTAGATGAAAGATTTCAGCGGTCAGTCGATTTTTTCATTTACATGGGTAATCACTCTTTTGAATTAAGCACTGTCAGACTAGAAGAGATAATTATGTGACTCGTCCGGCAAAACAGAACCACCAGGGAAGAGCGAACAAAATAATCTGCGCAGACAGACCGTGTCGAGACTTTCTGCTTTTGGCAGATTTACTGAATCGAGAATGGTCATTCTACCTAATTACATGTATATGTATATCTTCATTTACGAAAGGCCATCTCTGGTTGACCTCTAATGAATCTAACCTTTTTTATTAAATATCTGTTACACACGGTTTTCATATGGTACTTTTGCTTGATCGATTTGTCACAAACAATTTAACCCTTTACTGTGTTGCAAAACTCTAGACCTGTCTGAATTCTAAGGTTTTGCAGGACAATTTAAAGATGATTTTATTTAAAAAATAATCATTTAGTAGGGCAGAAAATATTGTGGAAAAAGGAAGACATTGCTTGTTATAAGCAATGTCTTCTTTCCAACAGTGGTATATCAAGTATTTCAATACAAGGACGTATAAAACAAGGATTGAACAGGAAAGGGTGAATATTACACTATAAACTTTAAAATATCATAATCAGTTAAAATAGAAAGCTGGTGATTCTAACTGAAACAAAATAATCTCGGCCTCTAAACAATCACTTCTTTCGCCGTTTAAACGTTTTTGTGAATAAATCTTTGCTATGTTTTGTTACGTTAATAGCTTCAAAAAATAGTTAATTTTCCAACAGTATTTTTTATAAATCAATTTCTATTTATTTTATCATTTATTATCATTATAATTATTATCATTATTATCGATTTTTTTTTAAAAAATAAACAGTAATTGTTTTTATGATAAGTTAATGTTTCTATAGATCCAGCAGTATAAGCGGTCCATTGTGGTACGGCATTGGTCAGTTTTTGGCGATAAACAGGCCTTTCGCTACATTTCGCCATGTAATCACAAAAACTACCCCTCGGGGTAACACTGTCGACCGCTTGACAAAATACCAATTAGTAGGTGCGAAATTCTTTATGAAATCCAAACAGCCTCGAGTTCACTTGAGCCGATCGGAGAACGGTTTATACCGATTGTAGTCGAGTGGATAGATTCGTAAATAATCGGATTATTACGTAACCGAGTACGCTTGGTTCATTCAACCATCAAAACTGTTTTTCTATACCTAAGGACGGGAATTTTACGCCAATTCCTCGCTTTTCACGCTAAAGCGATAGACGGAAAATTATCCACATGGTAGTAGACAAATACATTAAAATGATAGTAAAATTCAATTGCTCTTATTTCATCATTTTCAATGATTTGTATTACGCCGTAACTACTACTGCTTACATATGCTGAAGATACAATGTATCAGCTGGCGAATAGCAGTAAATTCTCTCTCCTTTTATGAAAAAACAAATATAGGGAATCGTTACGAAAATACAACATTGTCTTATCTATTTTCAGATAGAAAAGCAGCGAGCGCTAATGGTGCCCCAAGACGAAAAAGTTCTTTATTGGATATAGGAAGTGTTGAGATATAAAACAGCGTTCGATTGATAAAGAAATTTGTCTTTGGAATAAAATGTGATAAAAACGGAGTGATATTAAGCAGTGATTCTTTTTACAAAGAAACAAGATGTGAAAATTGATAACTTGAAAATATCGGGAATATTAGATATTAGCCATGTGTTTTCTGTTAAAATTTCGTGTGTTGTTATTTAACGGATGACACGAGAAGGCTACAACACAGGCTTTTAAAATGGATGGAAAGTTATTTCTCCTTTCTGTGTGCTTTTTGACGTTGTCATTGGTTTTCGCGTCTGGAAGCTTAATCGTGCGTCAAAATGTGTTGACGGTGAAGGTTGGACGGACGGCCTACCTAAATACGAATGACTTGGTTTTCAAAAAGACTCGGAAAGGGGATGAGGGTTGCCGAGTCGAGGTGGTTCAAAATGACCCCATCACACAGAGAGTCGGAAAACTAGAACCAAAGGTAAGACCAAGAATTGCAAAAAAACAGAAATATAAGAAATGTATATATCCTACTGTTTGCAACTATAGTCTCTCCTGGTTCCTAGCGATTTCAAACGTACATAAAATGTTGCTTTTCTATTTGTCTTTTTCTCGGAGTCTATTAACTCTTTACCAGACAAAAAACTTTCGGACTGGTCCAAATAGAAATTAGTTGCAGACGATAAATTATAGTTGATGAATTTCTTTCAACTTTCTGGGTAAAAATCGTTGTGTAAAATGGAGAATACCTCTCTTCATTTTACTCAATGCTTTCACCATACACTGTTTTTCTTTGAGATTTCAAAAGGCGTCGTTGCATGGAAAATGATCTAGTAAGAATTAACCAATGCCCACGCTATGACTCCGTTTGACGCTCTCAGGAAGAAAGCCTTTGGAAAACATTTTGAAAACAATAGACGTTGCTTGTAACAAGCAATTTTTACTTTATCCACAATGTTTTCTACTCCAAAAAGACAAATATTTTTAGAATTCCATCAACCAAAAGTTGCTTTCCGCAACTTCTTTGAATTTGGACAAGTCTAGGATTTTGTCGTCTGGTAATGGGTTAAAGTAACATGAAAAGAAATGAAAACGTTCGTTTTTCTCCACAATGATTTTAAAAACGTTATTTTAATTTTTGATTTGTTAACCATTGTAGGTATACTTTCTTCATTATTATTCATTTATTCTTGATATTTACTTTTCAATATCATCATCATTGCTTCCAGTGTCATTTTCAATGATATAATGATAATTGACCAATCGCGGCCGTCAATCAAATATCCACTCGACCAATGAATTGAGACCATGCTCGAGTTTTGATCTCAAACATTGGCTGCCATTTTTGTTCACCATTTATTCAAGCTGTAGTTACGAAGTTTAGGTCGCCAACCAGCTATCCTACTATTTTGTTACATGCTACTGGCCATAAATTTTTCAAAATAACGCTTTTTAAGATCGAAACGGGACTTCCTGACGGATTTTGTGGGTGTTGCTAACGAAATAGATGGGAGGGACCAGCGAATTAACCCATTACCAGACGACAGAATTTAAGGCTGGTCAGAACTTAAAGAAATTACAGACAGCAATTTCAATGTGATATGAAAATCTTTGAAAAATCAAATAAACCGCTGTGAGAAAATGAAGACAATTTTTTCTTAATTCTCCTCAGTTTTCACGAGCCATTTTCTGGGGTTCAGAGCTATATATAAAACGCCGAGCTGTTTTCCTTTCCAGTCTCTTTTATAGTGCATATATAATACAATAACTGCATTCATGCCAATGAATTAATTTTGAAATAATCTCGAAACTTAGACAAAGTTATTAATACTAGTTCGACATTATTCAGTATCAGACCCGCTTATCATCCAGTTTGTTTCATTACTGCTATCTGTTATCGACGTGTCAATTTAGCGGCTTATCTTTCCAATACTATATCGATAGTTATCATTGATGAAAACACGGAAACAGGTCATTCGCTCATCAAATTTAATGTATGGTCAACCTATTACCAAAGGACAAAAATTTAGTCTGGTCCAAATTCAAAGGTGTTACATACGACAATTCAAAGTTTGTTTCAGTTACATAATAAGGGCCATAAATATGGTAGAAAACGTTGTGAGAAGGGGAGAATTAGTTTGTCACAAGTATTTACTACCTTTCCAGCAATAGTTTCTTAAATCATTTTTTCGGGGGTCAAAATACGAACTTGTGTGGTAATGGGCAAATCGCAATTTTCTGTTATATTTGTAGTAGCTTGTCATAATTCAAATGTATTTAAATATCCTTAAAATAAATGCTATTTTTATTGTCATTATCATTAGTCGAGAAAAAAGGGCATTTACTTCTTTTAAGATTGTAAATGAAAATTAATAAGAACTCATGATATCGTGTTTGCTTAAAAAGAATGTGAGCTGTCACGCAAAAAGGGATCATCCGGGACATTTGGAATAAAAATATTTGAAAAGTAGATCGCGTGTAGCACAGGTCTGATAAAGTTTATGTTCGAAATTAGGCATATAGTAAAGCAGAATGTCCGTTTTATCCTTTAAAGGAATACACCAAGAAAGAACATTTTCGAGTTTTGTGACGAATCTCATACGTGGTTCTTAACCCATTCCAACACGGCACAATTTTAGACCAAATTGAAAGAGGCTCCAGACAATTATTTTATATTCATGGAAATTCAATTGTTTTCGTTCTTTTGGATAGAAAACATTGTGGATAATGAAGAAATTGCTTGTATCAAGCAATTACTCCATATCCACAATGTTTTCCAAAAGCTTTTTTCTTGAGGGGCGTAAAAAGGAGGAATTGTGTGGGAATTGGTTTAACAAGATTATGCTTTATCGCTTTGAATTGTAGTCTGCTACTTCTTATTAAGTTCGAACCAATCTAAAATGTCCTCTTGTAATGGATAATAGACAAGACGTGTTCGAAGTGTCTCTTACCCTTGTCCTGCTGAATAAAATCCTCCATAGAATTGCATTAAAATCAAAGGGCTGACAGTACTGGAAGTACTAAAGAGGGTTATTAGTAGTTTATAAAATATATCTTGTAAACAAATCCGGCTTTAAAGGGACAAGTAGGAAGTGTCGAATAAGATAAGACTGCGTTTATGTGCAGTCTGATCTTAGTCTATGCCCCCTGTTAAAGCAGGAATATTCCGGGTTCAGCATGACAAGGGTTAATGTTGACTGGGAATTGAACTCGCGTTATCTATGCAATCACAAGAAGAGTACAAGAATCAACAAAGCGGTACTCGTGTTCATTCGACCCTCAATCAACACGCCTAATGCATCACCATCTGTTTGAAATGTAAAGCTTCTCGAAGATAGGGCTCATCTCTTCACACTTCACTAAATGGTTGCTCTAATGAGTACCTAATTAATGCTGTTCAGTACTGATAGCGCTTTTCAGTGACCAGAGGCAGGTGAAAGTATATTATCTTGACAAGAGGCTTTTGAGGGACTGATCAAACAATTGCTGCGTTTTGAAAGGCTATCTTGCATTTATTACCGGAATAGGATTCTCGCATCAAGATCTATCACGTTTCATTATCGATTTTCCCCCATGTATTATATATCGTAGGTATCTAAAGACACTTTAAACAATTGACCAATCGCTGGTCACGCCCACTGACTCCCTAGGCCCCGCCCATTTACTCCGACAGGAAGTTTCGCTACGAATTTTAACGGCGTGATTATGCAAATTTTATATCAAGTAGCGTGTAACAAATAAGTAAAATGGTTGGTTGTCGACCTAAACGTGGTAACTGCAGCTTGAATAAGATGTAGTTACGACGTTTAAGTCGCCAAATTAACGAAAAGGGCTATAACATGGAGGGAAAAGCTCAGGTTCGTGCTGAATAAATCATTTGATTGGTCGATTGAATCCTTGGTTGACAGCCGCAATTGGTCATTTATCCGCCTTTACTACAAGAAACCGGTTGATCACCCGTGTGCTCAAATAAAATAACTTTACAATGATGTAATCTACAGACTCAGTACAACAGAATTTTAAACAAAGAGCGAGTTTAGAAATTGCTATTACATTGACGAAAATTGAATTACATCAAATTAAGCCTTTTCGTAAATGATAATGCCTGCGCGGGCCAGCCATTTTTGTTTAGCGGAGACATCTCAAGAAGATTAAAACTTGAAAGTGACACTTGACTAGCTTACTTTTTTATAATAACCAACAATAAACAAAATGGATATTACGTCCGTAACACTGGTCTTCCGCTTCTAAAGGTACTTGAGTGAAAAACAAACATTTAAACTCCTCAGGATAGTTTTGAAAACGTCTCGAAAAATGCAAAAAAAAGAAGATTCGTTTCTGCGACAATTATTTTAATGCACCGGCTAAGTATCCTTTCGGTATCACTTGCCCGGGGTGCTTTGTGCTTATCGGTTGACAAACATTTTAACATTGCGCTCAAGTTTTGAAAACCTTCAATCTTCATGTTACAAATCCCTTTTTGCTGGTATTAGGCTCAAAATCATCAGTCAAGGTCACACTTCAAGTGCCTTTCGTGTGAAAATTACAACACTTATATTGAATATCCCCCCGTTAGTATTATGTATCAGTGTTTTGATGTTTTAGTAGCACTTGGCATTTTTATTTAAGAACTTAAAATTAAGATTGCATTCCATATTTTTTACTCAATATATATATATATGGTTAGATAAAATGCTAGTAAATAAACTGGTATAATATCAAACAGTTTGGAAATCTAATACTAAAATAATAAGGATTTATCTCTCCCTCGAATATTGCAATTATGAAATTGATAGTGCAAGGATTATTTTTTACCGGACAACTTCTTTTCAAAAGACATGTATCAATGTACCTAATGGATAAAATCGAAACTTAATGTAGCGTTCATGCAGAAAGTTCAACTTTGGAAATGTTACATATATTTTAAAACCTAATTTGAAATTTAGAATCTTGAGTGTTTACATTTTGTATTTCAAAAGTCATTGGGTGTCGCGACCATAGCGCAGTTGTAGAGAGTAGGACTCCAAGTCATGGGATCCTTGTCCGATCCCCGGCCCTGACGAATATCCTTTCCAACATTTGTCTCCAAAAATGGGTAGATATTCGTAAACCAAATTTGGATGAGCAGTTGGAGGCTTGGAAAGGATGTAGTGGTAGTACTGGGCGGTCCAGCCGCCGCGATTTGACTGAAATACATGTTAAACGTTGCCTTTAACCCCATTCAATCAATCAAAATTCATTGGTCTTTTTACGCGATCTCAACGGTTGCCCAGTTCATTCAAAGTGCAATTGAATTTTGAAAACTGAGGCAATACGATAAAACAATTGACTAATAAGTCAGAGACCTCGTTTTAAAGAATAGATGGGCAGAAGGTAGAGACAAAGAATCTTCTTTTAAGGAAAATCAGCTCGTTCTCCCTAATGACAGATTGTAGACCGATGGACTTTTAGATGTGAATATTGATTGAAAATAAGACAAATTTTCTGATAATTTTTTTTAGATTTTTAGAGAAAAGGGGGAGTTATTGTTTACCTCTTTTCGTAAACCAGTTATTTAAAAGTCACGAAAACTAAAAATTCTGTGAAGCAGGTTTATATACAAGTTTATAAGTTTTTTTATATTTTATTTTTTATTCTTTAACAGCGTTAAATGTATATTATCTTAATTAGTTTATATCATAGTTATTTTTCCCATCTGCCTCATTTTAAACAAAATATAGTCAGATCACGACAAGTCACAGCAACCGAAATTTATAAATCAGGGGATGAGGGTCAAGTAAAGAGTCAAGAAAATCTGCATTGCTTTAGTTTGTTTCAATACAGTTGTTTTTGAGAAGTCAGTTCAAAAGCACCGATTATCTCGCTAAATTACGCGAGTATTTGTGTTTTCTTCAAAAAGTAGAGTAAAGAGAGATTGGTGTATATTGCGAATCAATGCTAGATGAATTCAAAAATAAAAACAAATTAAAAGACGAAAAACTTTTAGACTGTTCCAATTTCAAAGAAATTGCAGACGGCATATTAAGTTGGTGACATATTTTGAAAACCTTTGTTTTGTGGATTATAAAACATTATGAAAAATGAAAAAATGCTTACTATCAACAGTTTCACCATTTCCCGCATTGTTTCAAGAAGGTTTTGCTTTTGGTGGTGTAACAAAGCGGGTCGTGGTGGAAATTGGTTAAACAAAACCACTCATGTTTAAACTCAAATAACACAAGAAGGGACGGTTTTAAATCAAAGTCTGCTAAACCTATGAAATTGTCTTGTATCAATGACAACCGGTTGCTCTGCAATTTCCTAGGAAACCGTTTTGTTTCTCGTTTGACGTTTATTACATTTGTCAAATTTCAAATTACCAAGAAAACCCAACGGGAAAGTGTTAGAAATCATTACATGTCTAATTAAATCAATGTAATGAATGCAAGGTGTAGCGAATACCCCTGCTCGCCAGGGTTTATCAACACATCGAATTAAGTTTATTTAAATGGTAACATGTAGAAAGAGTTAACCCTTGTCATGCTGAACCCGGATATTCCTGTTTTGGCAGGAGGTATGCACAAAGATCAGCCTGCACATATGTACAGTCTGATCTTAGTCTACACCTCCTGCTTGTCTCTTTAGAGACAGGTTTTTCCACAAGATTACTTTTCAAAATTACTTTTAGCCCTCTTTAGTACTTCCAGTACTGTCAGCCCTTTTGTTTTAGTGAAATCATATAGGATTTACATGTACGAGAAAAGTTAAACGAAGATGGACCACCTTGAATTTGGAAACAGATTATGATACTGATCATGCTGCACGGAATGTGCAGCCTTACCAGACGGCGGAGATTTCAGATTTCTTAGATGTTGAATGATCATCATACTCGTTATATACTCATGATCATCGATTGAATGACAAATACCGTAACTACAGCTTTATTCAAGCAAGGACATATTGGCGCCCATTTACATATTTATATATCAACTCTGAATAAAGTTTGCTGGATCTGAATATCCGAAATCTCTACACGGCCCCATTCTAGCCAAGGTTCAATTGTCTAAATTCGGAGAGTTGACACCAAAGTTTGGCAGCATAAACATGATATATACATAGACAGCCGAAAGACACGAAAAAAATCAAAAGTTACTCATGCACTGATAGAATGCTTGCCACGCCCACCGAGCTCCGACGGGATTTTCACATTACATACAAAACGGCTTTAAGGAAAGAAAACACGGTTCGATGGCGACCTAAACATCGTTACTACAGCTTGAATAAGCTGTAGTTACGCTGTTTAAGTCGCCAATACCTACAGAGTGCTTCACATAAATATCGGCCAATGTGGGAGTTCAAATTCCCATCTAAATGAATGATTCGATTGGTCGACTAATTATTTGATTTAGATTAAATGCGACCCGTAAATTATTCCCGTGAATGTTATTTAAGAGATGAAGAGAATATTTTTTTTTTTTGTATTCATGGAGGTATGAACCGAAACAGCTAATCACACTGTATGAATACGCTACGCTAAGCGGATTCATACATAAGTTTGATTAGGTTTTTCGGTTCATACCTCCATGAAAACAAAAAATATTCTCTTCATCTCTTAAATGACATTCACGGGAATAATTTACGGGTCGCATTTAATCTAAATCAAATAATTATTCTAACAGTATCGAGCTCAAATAGCACAAACTTTACAATTTTTGATACCTTTTAGTATGGAACTATTTTGCGCGGAAGCATTCAAAATCGCTGTGTGCTAAAAAATTTTGTTCATGGAGTCATGACTATTTATTTTTTTTTTTTTTTTTTCTTTTTTTTTCGAGCAAGAAGAACGCCCAATTGTGATAGACAAAACTGAAATTTGAATTACAACAAGAATAAGAAAAACGTCGAACACAAATGAACTATGAAAAATAGAGTAAACCCCCATCTGGCTGTCTGCGAGTGAAAAAAGTAGGTGGCACCTTATTTCAAAAAGTTCATGCAACTCATTAGAAAAAAGAAATAAAAGTAATTAGAAATGTCTGATAACATCCAAGTTAATGGTTTAAAATAAGTGTTAAATTTTCCGAAACGATCTACTCCGGTTCTTGTAGGTGTTATGAAGCCCATTAAAGCATTTGCACGTGTCCACGTAATTATTCCTGCATACAGTATGACAGAGCGTCTGCACATTCTCCATGACACCACGGATTTTACGGAAAATCTAACTTGAATAAATGTTATTTTCATTTATTGATAATTTATTAATTTCTTAATTCATTTATGAAATAAAAAAATCTGTTTGTTTTCACTGAGGTATCAACCTCAAAACTTAACCGCGCTGTAGCGGATCCATACATTTGTGTGATTAAGTTTTTAGGTTCATACCTCTATGAAAACAAAAATGAGTCTCTTCATTTCTTAATTTAATGCCACCAAACAAAACAGAGCGAATATTTCCCTAGTTTTAAGTAGAATTTTACGGACCTTCTTTGCTCAAGTATAAAAAATAGTAGCAGGTACTCAAAGTTTTGTTCGAGGAAGTATGAAGAAAATCTTTCAGCCAATCAAAAGTTTGAACATTGATACCCAAAACTAGAATTATATACTGATATATAACAAGATAATGATGATTAGTCTCTAGACTGAAATTTTGCGACTTTTTGTTCCAGAAAAAGATATTTAACAGAGGATAAGAATTTCTAAAACATGTAATAACAAGAATGTGTGGATGGCTCGTGGCTTTGAGAAGCAAACACACGTGCATGTTATTTGTCGAAGCCAATATGCACACGTGCGTAACGAATCCGTTAAAATAGGACATATTTTCTAGGGTATTTTCTCCAAGAATAAGTCTGGAAATCTCTGCAATCTAAGTTTCACGGATAAGATTTTTTCACATACCTATTTTCCAAGAAGAAGACGTTTGAATGTGAGAGGCTCTGTGACGAATAAAATAGAAGATCAAATAGATAAACTATAAAATTCAAGAAAAATATACAAGTCACTGCATATAAGTGACGAATATAGTGTTTGTTTGTTTGTTTTTGTTTGTTTGTTTGTTTGTTTTCTTTCGGGTGAACCAAATTCATACAGAATTGTAAATAGGTTTCTTTTCTTAACGCGTCTCAATGAAAACAAACGACAACAACAAAAAATCTCCATTTGCTATTTTTCGTTATTATCCAGAAATGTATATAAAAAAGTATCCGTTCGAACCATTTTTTTTTTTTTTTGGAGGTATGAAACGAATCGTTCAGCCGATTAGAAAATTAAGAAAGTTTGACTAGACCAAACAAAATGGATCGTGATCGTGTTACACTGGCTATGTGTACATGTTTTGTATAGGTCGATGTTACGGTCAATCAATTTTGCAAAACTATAAAAACACACTAGAAATAATTCAAAATCATCTGGTACGAATCGTCATAGTTTTACGGTTCTGTATCTAGTAAAGGAAAATGTCCTTTCAAAAAATAGAAAAATCATATCTAGCAAACGCTCGATAGTCATAATTCTTTCTTCAAGCACATAGATTTAGGTTCCCTGTCCAATAAACCATTTCTTCTTTAAGAGAGTATTTACAAGAAGATCAGAGCGAAGCCCTTGCACTTATCAAATACAAATTAATTAACTGAGGGAGAGGAGAAAATGAATGTCTCCCAGAAGTCCAGGATGATATGGAGGTCGACCAATTATCGAGTTGTTATTGCAAAAACGACAAATAAATCTCCTCTAATACTGCTACTGAAGACTCCCGTAGTCGGTGCTTTATCTTTTGTTTCAGCTGTTTGTGTCCTGATTTCATTTTTTGTTTTTCCGTTTTATATGTGTATTTCAGTTTGTTTATCGTTGCTACCGTACCACTTGACCATTTAAGCAATCCCCCCCTCCCCCAAGAAGACGGTTAGTTGTTACAAGGGTTATTTCAAGAATACAGTCCCGCCTGGTTCTTTAACTTGCTCGAGGGATAGCGCCGTTACATGAGGTCTCATCCGAAAGACAAATAGATTTTTAGTTTGGTAATCCCGGGGATCGAACTTGCGATCGGGAGGTTTGAAGTCGAATAATGGGGCTGATCGATTATATATTACACTATCTTACTGAAAATAGTGAAACACTTCGACCAAAATAATTCTGTGTTCAAGGCGTTTATGACTCCGGAATATCAAAGTTTGCGCAAGCCGTGGTCATTTGGTTTGAACTATGTAGTATTTAAAGAAATACAAAGTATCTTCCGTCACTTGATATAGATAAAAAGATAGTTTGATTATTTCTTATATATTTCATCTTTATTGCAATATTTAAATGTTGATATGAGCCTTTGCTTGTTAAGAAAAATGATATAATTAGGAAATGACGGATCGCTTACACCCCAAACACACACACACACACTGACTCCACTGGCCACTCCATCTGACTCAGACAGAAAAAGCCAGAATTACGTAACAAAAATGTAAAATGGTAGGTTGACGACCTAAACGTAGTAGCTATAGCTTTATTTTGCAAAATAAACAAACATACTTCAAATAAATGCAATCCAGAGTCTATCGATTGATTCTTTGATTTGCAGCAGCGATCAGTAAATTGCCCAATCGCTGGTCGCGTCCAATGACTCCGACAGGAAGTTCTGTTTCGATTTATAAGGGCGTTATTTTGCAGAATTAATGGTCAGTAGCATTTAACAAATAAGTAGAATGGTTGGTTGGCGACCTTAACGTCGTAACTACAGCGTGAATAAGCTGTAGTTACGACGTTTAAATCGCCAAAGGAACAAAAAAAACTTAACAGAATGTCGACCAATGTTGGAGTTTAAACTGAACTTCCAGTCTAAATCAATGATTTCATTGGTCCACTTATTATTTGATCGACAGTCCCGATTGGTCAATTATCAGAATGACCTGTGTTATTGTCTCAAAGTCTTCATTTACCTTTTGGCCAATTTATCAGAAGGAAACAATATTTACCAAATTTTCGTCCTGCTGGGTATCTCTATTTTCTTCACAAAATTTTATTTTGTCCAATTTTGATATCCTTTTTGTTCAAATATTACATTGACATTAACAGAACAAGCATGTAGTGTATATTAAGACCAGACTGCACAACTGTGCAGGCAGTTCTTAGACTATACACCTGTCACAACTATTTTCTGAATAGGAATATTCCGGGAACAGCATGACAAGGGTTAAGGAAAAACAAAAACCTGTACTTCACCACCTGGCCATCTTTTTAGGATGCCTCGACCTGGTTTATAAATCGAATTAATCAAAAAGAGCTGTTCAGCATGGACCTGGGTTAATTGGGGGAATAATACCCCAGACGTGTGAATGAATAAATCAACAATTTAGACAGGCCTTAACTAAACATTGGTTTATTTTCTTGTCGGAAAAAGTAAATGAACTCGATCGAATCTTGTTTGAACTACTGACAGTTCTTGGATGTGTTCGAGAAAGCTCTGAAATCATTTAAGACATCTAAACGTCATGTAGTTTCTCACGATTTATATGAATAAGGGAATGTTTTGGCCAAAAAAAAGTCCTTATTCAAACAACAAGGTTTTTTTCACTTTACAAAAAATGACAGATCGGTGGGTAAGAAATGGGTGAAGATTTTTCAGTGTTTGCGCGTTGCTACGATTTCTGTAAAATGAAAGTGTGGACAAATATTTGACATTACATGCTGTGGGCAAAGACTTAATGCATTTCTCGAACGGGAAATCTCCACCCAAAAGCAATAATTACGTGATATTTCCGGGAGGACAGCGTTAGGAGAATTTTCAAATTTGTACCGCTAACGATAGTTTCGGTGTCCATGATTATTGCCTCTCCGTAATAATCAAGCGTTGATGAGTTTTCTCAAGCACCACTTAGCTTTTTTCTTCATCAGAGATTTGTATCCTGGAACTTTTCAACAAAATTCTCTTAACGTGAAAATTCAAAGAAAAAACCTTTCTAGTTAAGAAAAAAACGAGCATGAGACAGTTTTTCATTCGAATAGTTTTACGATTTATTTGATAAAGTAAAAAGGATAAGACCTTGCGTTTAACTTGGTGATAAATTACAAACAATTAATTTGCATTTTTAATCGAGTGGTGGCAAAAATTGAGAAATTAAACTGTCTCTTATTTGTGCAATGCATATATCTAATCGCTGTGTTAAATCTAACATGGTGGATGGGTGGCCCTGTCGTTAAGGCATGTCACAGTCCCACGTGACGGGTTTTTTCCCCAAGATGCAAATGCTACTCTAAATTAAGGAATAACAGAGGATACATAATCCACGAAAAGGATATTTTATAAAACACATTTCCATACAATCCTCTTTTTGACACCCCAAAGAAAAAAAAGCTTTGGAAAACATTGTTGATAGTAAAGAAATTGTGTGTTACAGGCATTTTCTGCATTGTCTGCAATATGCTCCATCAAAGATTAATTTAATTTTTAGTTTCATCTATCAAAAATGAGCGTTCTGATTGGTCGAAAAAATTATTCATAACTCTATGAACGAAATTTCGAGCACGCAGCCATTTTGTATGCTTCCGCACAAAATAGTCCATTACAAAAAGGTATCAAAATATGTAAAGTTTTTGCATTTTTCGCTTGATGCTATTAAATTATAAGAAATGAAGAGAATTTGTTTTGTTTTGTTTTGTTTTCATGGAGTAATGAACCGAAAAACCTAATCACACCATGTATGAATCCGCTTCGCGTATTCATACAGTGTGATTAGGTTTTCGGTTCATTTAGGAGACGAAGAGAATATTTTTTGTTTTCATAGAGGTATGAACCGAAAAAACTAATCACACTGTATGAATCCATGAAAACAGAAAATATTCTCTTCATTTCTTATAATTTAATAGCATCGAGCGAAAAATGCAACAACTTGACAAATTTTGATTACTTTTTGTGTGAATCTATTTTGTGCGAAAGCATACAAAATGGCTGCGTTTTCAAAATTTTGTTCATGTAGGTATGAATTAAATTTTTCGACCAATCAGATCGCTCGTTTTTGATAGACGAAACTAACAATTAAATTATACCTCCATGAAAACAAAAAATATTCTCTTCATCTCTTAAATGAAACGATTTTCGAAATTCACTCAATTTGAAATTAGCGCCTGGAACTGTTTTCAATTTGACCGGTGTAAAATTTTGTCGTATGCTAATGGGTTAAGAGAGGAAGAGAGATTTTTTACGATTGGGGACATGTAAAAAACTAAAAGTATAATCGCACTGCATGAAGCGGCGAAAATAACATGTGTTATCAGCCAAACGAAAAGGGATTTGTATCCATTCCCAGAAAACAATTGTAGACCATTCCAAATTCAAAGAAAATTCAGCTATTTTTAGTCAGATCTTGGTCACTTTGGGTAGAAAGCATTTAGGAAAATGAAGAAATTGCTTGTAACAAACAGTTTCTAGATTTTCCACGGTGCTTTCCAAAACCTTTTTCTTATGGGGGCGTAAAAAGCGGGTTTGTGTGGGACTTGGTAGATACTCGGCTTTATAAAACAAGAAAAAATAAATAGTAGATATTACGGAAGGCATTAAAAGATATACTGTAAATTCACAAAAAAAATGTATTTTACCATAAACACACAAATGCCCGCACTGTCTAACTGGTGGATCCTAGAAACCTATCAACAAAAAACAATATTTTAGACTGGCATAAACTGACAGAAGTTGCAGACGACAATTTCAATGTGGTGAAATTTAAATGAATCTTTATTTAATAGGAAAGAAAACATTGTGGACAATAAAGCCATTGCTTTTTATAAGCAATTTCTTTATTTTCCACAATGTTTTCTGCGGCATTTTTTTACGTCAGAGCCGTTAACCTGCGGGACTGCGTGAGAATGTGACAAGCCTTTACTGCAGACTAAGGCTGGCATGGACCAATAACTTTCTTTCTGATGAAATCATTTTACGTGACAGGTCGTTTAAGATTTTTATCAATAAACTAAATTTATGTTATTTTTCAAAGCCATTTATTAGTCTGTTTCACAAGGTCGACTCTTTGATAAACAGCTTATGTGTGTTTAATTTAGCGTGAAATATTTTCGTAATAGAATTTCGATTTCTTTTGATGAAAGTGTTATAATACTTAATCGTATTTAATGGTTTTATACAGATTTAATTCTTTTACAAATAAACTTAAGTCATATTAACTTTTTACTAGAGTCAGCATTATACATATGTATCGCCGACAACTCGGACGGCAGTTGTGATTTTTGTCGACACCTGTTTACTTGCTAAAACTGTTAAATGAATTAGTTTGATCCTTTCCTGTTTTGCAAAATTTTAGACCTGTCCAAATTCAATGGATTTGCAGACGACAATATAAAATTGATTTTATTTGAAAAATAATCATTCATTGTGGTAGAAAACATTGCCGAAATGAAGTAATTGCTTGTTACAAGCAATTTGTCCTTTTTTCCAGAATGTTTTCTCAAGTATAAAATACGGGGACGTAAAAAACGGGGATTGAACGGGAAAGGGTTAGGGGATTATGGGATATTACTAAAACTTGTTTGAACCATTGGAAAAAGTAAGAAAGTTTCGTATAGTTTACCGATAAACACATCTATGTACTTACTTATTAACGTGAATATATGACCGGTTTGGCTAAAAACAAATAATGTAGAAAGTGATTTGATCCAGCAGAGGTCAACCAGAGGTCGCATTTAAAAAATAATTATATAATTATTATAAAAAATATAAACCAATGAAATCATACAGTTTAACCGGAAGTGTACATTTGTTGTGAAGTAATTTTGTCGGTTTGGTGACTTAAACGTAGTGACTACGGCTTATTGGTCGTTTACAAACGATGAAATTTGATTATATAATACAAAGAATATTGTAGCAACTTGATTTTTAAATGAATATCTGACTTAAAGTCTTTTGCTCTACCCTGCGTTTAGACATCACCTAATTTTCCTACGGAGCCTCGCCGGCGATATGAACAAAATATTTAATGGCGGCCAGTCGACTCTCGCTTCCTCAGTTGCAAAATCTGAGCAAAAGCTGAAGCGACTAATCATTGGTAAGTCCATTGAATCTTTAATAAAAATCTTTTTAAATAAGAGACAACGTTTGTGCGTTTTTACATGAATGTGGTTTAGGTATGATTATTGAAGGTCAAATACAACAAGGATCCTATTTTGTTTACAAACATAATTCGCAGATTACAAAAGTTCGCCGATGAAATTCCGTCAAACTGTTTTTGAAACTAAATTATCGTTATAAGGTAAACCAAGCTGATCGTCACACGTGTAATACCCCTTCTGCTAGGATTTGAACCTAGGCCTCTAATTAGTGCAGTGAGTGTTCGCCTATGAACTTCAGTGATGAACTTCAGTAATGATCTCATTGGCTACATTAATCTCATAAATACACACATCGTTAGCTTAGTGTAAAAACATCATAAGTGTCTTTTTGTATAGACATTTATGATGTTTTTGCACTAAACCACCGACATGCTGTAGCCAACATGATTCAAATCATTTCTGAAATACACTCAACTTTTCAACACAATTAAAAATGACCACCTTTCATATTAATCCACACTCAAGCGATGGAAATTTAGTTTCAAACTTTGTGGTATAAGATCGTTATAAAGTTTCTTGTCGGTTGACATCATTTTCTCCAGTCGAGAATAATGATCGTATTTCCCGATAAGAAAACGTTTATCTTTTAATGTCACGTGCTACTGATCATAAAGTTTGTGAAACAACGCCATTTAATTTCGTAGTCGAACTTCCTGTCTGAGTTCAATAGGCGTGGTCAGCGATCCGTCAATTCCGTCTGACAGGCAGCATATATCTAAGGATTTTCTCGTTTTCTTCCTGTTTTTCAAAATATTAAACCTGTCCGAATTTCAATTTTTTGCAAACGAAACTTTAAAGTAGATTTATTTTGAAAATTAACCATTTAGAGGGGTTGAAAATATTGTGGAAAAAGAAGAAATTGCTTGTAACAAGCAATGTCTTCCTTTTCTACAATGTTTTCTCAATTATAAAATTTCAGAACGTAAAAATCAGGGATTGAACAGGAAAGGACTTACAAAAATCTACTTTTCGTTCTGTTATAGTGCATGGTTAACATAAATCTTTAATAGAACATTATGATTATAATCGAAAAAATCAATTACTTCTATTAAGTTAAAGACCTGCAGTAGAAATATATACGATGCACCTCAGACGGTCTTTAACTTAACGGCAGCCATAAATCCTTATCAAACGAGAAGTCGATAGGAACGGTATTGTACGATTAAAGGTATTATATCACATTAACTCACATTGGCTTAAATATTTATCAAATTTATAGTTTGAATATACTTAAAAAATCATTATTCCAGGTTAAAATGGCATTTCCGGATAAAATAAAGTGCACGGGTACTTCTCACAACTAAATGATTCAGCTGAAATCCCTTTTTTAATAAGAAGTCTAACTTCGTTATCTAGCTTCAAAAACAAATTCAAACAACATCTGCTATTAAACAAATCAACTGACCAAGCAGAAATCATTTAAAATCATTAAAGTGCAGGCTGTGACTGTCCAAGAATTGAATAATGCATGTATTCTTTTCATTTGTTACCATCAAACCCATCTATCTTAATTTCATAATATGTCATCTTTTTTACGTCATCATAATTATATTGTTTCTCTTTCAGCATAGTTATATGTGGAATCATTTTTTATTAAATCATTACATTCACTTAATTTCCATTTAGTGAAGGCAACATTGTAAAAAAGATTTAATTTCAAATTGTTTAATTTGAAATGATTGTCTTATTGTTTTAACTTCATAAAAAAAGACATTATTATCATTCAATTTTAGTTTTAAGCGGGTTGATTCGCTGATTTCTTTGTCATTCTTCCAATAACAAAACTTTGTGCATGCAGTTATATTTATGCTGGCATACAAAATAGATCCATAAGATTTTGCTCAAAACTAGTAAAAACATTTGCTTTGTTTTGTTTTATGGCATTAAATGATAAGAATTTAAATGGATATTTTTCAGGGTATGAACGTACAAACTTCATCACACAAGTGTATGAATCCGCTTCTTGTATTCATACAGTTTGGCTAAGTTTTAAGATTCATACCTCAATGAAAACAAAATATTCTCTTCAAGAAATGAAATCAGATGAGATTTGAAATTGCTAAATCATCGTTGAGACCAAATTCTCAAATCTACATCTTGATAAATTTGGACTTGATTTCGAATGAACCTGCATAGGTAATTATGGATCAGAAAGTTTGGTAACTTTTGTTTTAGATTTGGCATTTCTAAAAAATGATCTGTAGGGTCGTTAATCTAAATAATCGGTGAGTAATCATAATGTCGTAACTGCAGTTGGAATAAATCTGCTTCTAGGAATTCTGTGATGTACTCCAACGATTTTCGCAGTTAGGATCTTTGCGTCTTCGTAACAACTCATATGTATGAAATAAAAGGCACTTTTAGATTTAACCCATTCCCACACAAGGAAGCTTTTTGACGCCTCGCAAGAAGAATAATTGGAAAAACTTTGTGTAAAATGGAGAAATTGCTTGTAACAAGCACTTTCCTCATTTTCACAGCGTTTCCTACCCAAAAAGTTGAAAAAAATCATAAATCGTAAATCGATGTCAGCATCTCCTTTCAATTAGGACCAGTCTAAAATTTTGTCATCTGGTAATGGGTTAAAAAGCAAAATGTTATACACTAAAATGGCAAAACATTCAGGGAGTAAGCTAGTGACATTGCCTCTCAAAATGTCAAATGTGGCTTTTCCCAAACAAAACAACTTTTGTGTATTAAAATACCTTGCAAACATGCTATTTTCACTGTTCGGCTAACCTATCATCTAGATTTTAGGTAAATTAGCTAAGGAAAAGACACATTCTTAGTAGCCTATAATTTTCCATCGCCCGACTTAAACCGTTCCGAAACAATCCCGCTTTTTTACGCCCCTCAAAAAAAGACTTGAGGAAAACTAGGTTGAAAATGAAGAAATTGCATGTTACAAAATGACAGAGATACTTAAATTTTCTCAACTTAAAATTTTCGTCTGCGGCGTCTTTGAACTTGGACCAGTCAAAAACTTCACCAATTTTATTCAATAATTAGTTTGACGGATCGCTGGCATCACCCATTGACCTCCGACAGGGTAGTTTGACCGAAATATCGATTGACACTAAATTACATAATTGATGGACAGGATAAAATCAAATCGTTGGTTTTTTCACCTAAATGTCGTAACCTTAGCTTAAATAAGCTGTAGTTACGGCGTTCAGGGTCTCCAAGCCAGCAAAAATATAGCATTGATGACAGAGTTCAACGCTTTCTTTCCGTCTAAATGGATGGTTGGTCGGTTTGTTTTATCCAAATTAGGGTACAGAAAATCGTTTTGAAGAACTGATCTTTTATGCCCTAACATATTAGTCGAAATATCCCGTAGTGCAGGTATTTAAAGTGTCCATTAAGCTTTCAATCCGAAATAACATTAAATGCTGTCTCAATGAGGGCAGATGGGTCGGACCTTGCAAGACATTTGTTATTGAAGTACCGAGAGACGGAAATAGAAAAAAGATACATGTAATAAAACATCAAGAAACGAATTGTCGAGTATCATTGTCATCTCTCTGGGTTCATTGGTGAATGCGTTATATCATCGATGCACGGACCTAATCAGCGTAACTACAGCTGATTCGGGGTAATGTAATGTAAGGTTATAGTCGCTGACTGGGTATAATTGGTTTTACAAATTTCGATCTTGTATACATCTTGATTATTTTGAAAAAAATGCTTAGATCATAGAGGATGATTTGTCAGTAAAATGAGTAAACGTTCCTAGTAAAGACGTATTTAATCCATTACCACTAAGTGACGCTTTTAGACGCCCCCAAGAAAAAAAGCTCTAGAAAACATTGTGGAAAAATGAAGAAATTGCTTGATACGAGCAATTTCTTCATTATCCATAATGTTTTCTACCCCAAAAGTGAAAGAAATCCAAAATTTCATAAGCTTTATATCGTCGTCTGCAACTCCTTTCAGTTTGGAACAGTCTAAAATTTTACCGTCTGATAATGGGTTAAAGAAGTTGTCAAGAGATATCGTCTGAAAAAAAATTCCTAAACTTGTACCCCAAAGCTGAGAATGGCGACGGTGACCTCTCCTAGAATAAGATTTTTTGTAAGGGACTAGATCTGTAAAAAGGAAATATCAAGACCAAACATTTCTTAAATTCAAAGAGTGAAATAACCAGCTGCAAAATGACAATGCCTTCTTACATGGTTTGTTTTCAAGTGAGATTTTCTATGGTCGCCTCTTTCTCATGTTCACACTTGTACAATTTGTGCAGTGATTTCCAAAAATCTGTATGCCCATGCTTTACATGTATATATATCCATGTTAGATTGTGTTAATACATTTTGGAATCGTTCACAAAAACTCGTACCAGATATTATCCTTCTTAATCTGGAGTTGATAGAGACAAAGATATCTTAATGTAAGATTCTTGCTCTCCGCACGGTAGAAAAATTTGTTGGCTTTCATTTTGCCAGCACAACACGGTATAAAATGACAAAATAACGCTTTTTGACGCCCCTAAGAAGAAAGGTGAGGGAATCATTGTGGAAAACGAAGAACTTTCTTGCTACAAGCAGCTTTTTCATTATCTACAATTTTTTACATCTCAAAGACAAAAGATAAATATAAAGAAAAGATAATATTTCGTCAAATATAGATTTTCGTCTGCAACGTCTTTAATTTTGGCCATTTTGGGGTTTGTCTCGACCTTGACGCGGTCTTATCCATAACAAAACAGCGATGACCAACAATGGCTAAGTGATTATACCTCGTTATTCTTGACCATAACCGAGACTTGATTGACCACAAAACAACGGGATACAGGTTTAAAAGGTCCTTAACACCCGTCCGAATTCAAAAGCTTTCCAGACGAAACTTTAAAGTGGATTTATTTTGAAAAATAACTGTGTAGTAGGTTAGAAAATATTGTGGAAAAAGAAAAATTGCTTGTCACAAGCAATTTCTTCTTTTTCTACAGCGTTTTCTAAATTATAATACCACCGTGACGTAAAAACTAGGAGTTGATCAGGAAATGGTTAAATTGTATTTCCTGTGGTCCTTCTAAAACATCCCTCCCCCCTATTGTAGAGCGGTGGACTTGTTACTTAAGTTTCGTCGAGGATGGCGAGCATCTTGGCTTAGAAATAGTGCTTTTAAGCGTCTCTTAAACCAGGGCTTTGGCCCTTTTAATCTTTAAAATTCTATTTCTTTCTTTTTTTTACGAAATCTCTTTCGAGGGGTCATTTGGATCCCTCGAGTTTTCAGTGAAGAATCTTCAGTGAATTACTTGTGAAGAAATGACGTCAAGAATGAATTAACTGTAACCCGTAAGAACTGTTACGAGATATAAAAATTCATTCTTAACGCCTATCTTCACAAATGAATCATGGAAAGGAGTCAACATAGCCAAGAAAATGTATGTTAGTACTTTATACTGCCCAATCGCTTTGTTGTTGTTCTTGTTTTTCTTTTGATTCCAATTCAATGGATTTCGTTCGAAGCACACACTTGCAAAGCAGGGTACCGTTTACAATGCTTTAGTGATCGCTTCCCCATCCTGAAAATAGCCATAATACTTCGATGACCTAGTAAGAGCATTTCCGGAGTTGTGTGTGCATACATTGTATTTGTTTCAATTTTGACTTTTCCATGTGGACTTTTCTGTTCGGATCCAAATGTATAGGGTACTACGTATATAATGGCTGTAATAAATCGTCTTAACCCATAAACAGACGGCAAAATTTAAAACTGATCTATAAGTTGTAAGGAGTTGCAGACGATAATTTATAGTTAATGAAATTTTAGAATTTTCAATTTTCTATGTAGAAAAAATTATGAAAAATAAAGGAATTGCTTGTCACAAGCAATTTCTTCATTTAACACAATGTTTTCCTTATTGTTTTTCTTGAGGGGCGTCCAAACGAGTCATGCTGTGGATAATGGGTTAAGCACCAAATCGAATTGGTTCTAACGAATGGGCAAGGCGTAAATTATTTTACTCGTCACTCTTTAACCATTACCAGACAATAAAATTTAAGACTGGTCCAAATTGAGAGGAGTTGCACACGAGAATTTAAATTGCATAAAAGTTTAGATAATTCAATTTTCTGAGCTGAAAACATTGTTACACTGTGGATAATGAAGAAATTACTTGTTACACATTTTCCATAATGGTTTCCAAAACCCTTTTTTATGAGAAGAGTCAAATAGCGCCACTGTTTGGGAATTGCTGAAATCAACGCTTTTTCAGTGAGTAGCTTTTTGTTGTAAATACAAGCAGCGTGTTCTTCTAAGGTGGTAAAATTACTCTTAAAGCAGAAGTTGCAAGTTAGTGCACTTTACATTACCCTATACATTTTTTAGATAGAACGATAGAGGCCTAACAAATAAAATTGTTTAACTGTCTGGCTCTATTATTATAAGTTTTTGTGGGGGGGATTTTTTGGTTTTCAAAAGGTAAGCAATAAAGATTGATTTGAACATGTAACATATTTCTGTCTACAAAGTTGGAAAGGTCATAATGTCTTCCCACCAGACATCGAAGATAGCTATTTAACAGATAAAACAATCTTTATAAAGGCTAGAAAAAAATTATATGTTTTGGAATACCATATCTAAAGGAATTTAAACGTTGGTTAGTTTCTAATTGATCTCTACCGAATATAAACCATGCACTTTTATTATCCAAAGGTACTTTCATTCTTCGAATCTAAGTTATATCTGTTAACATTATTGCTTTCTTTTCGCAAAATATACACAATTAAATACCTACAATCGTTAACTCAACTTTACTGATGGTGGTTTGTACTGCGGGATACGCGGCTACTTAGCAGATGTTTGTTACATAATCTTAATGTAAAATCTTGTAGCAAATAATATATTTGCAACTACCGTATTAAAAAGCAAGTAAAAATTCATTGCCGTTTAGGCGATGTTATCCTGGAACTCTAAAACATATCTTACAGACCATATTCGCCGATGGCTGCTCTTTCTGCAGCACTTAGATTTATCTGATGATTTTGATGCTTAATTGTCATATCAAAATCCCACAACGGTTAACTCGAGATGCCACAGGTGCCTCTTAATAACAAGAAAGTTATTGCACTGGTGTGCCGCTTTAAGAAAGAACGTTTGTAGTTTTCAAAGTTTAACTTTTTGTGTGTACTTTTTCTTTTTATATTTCGATTATAATGATTATATTAGATATATTAATCATGATCTTCATATCAATTATCTGCTTCGAGTCTCTGGCGCAAGCAATGAAATCTATCTTGACGCAGAAGTTTATATAACGTTTATTAATGCAAACTCATGTCTGCTGAATAAATTTGTCTTCAAATCAAGTAATATTTTGCATACCAGAGATGTTCCATTTCGTTGTCGCTGGAACAACTGTAGAAAGACAAATTTGTGAATGTTCTCTATTAATAATGATCCGTTTGTCATTCATTCCTTCTTTTTTCTCCTTTTTCTCTTTCTCTCGTCATCTTCCTTTTCTTCTTCTTTTAAAATTGATATAAACGAAACTTTTAAATTAGCAAATACATTATTGTTTATTATTAAGTAACTCTTCAGAAAATGGGGGAATAAAATGTATAATAATAATAACAGGTGGTTTGTTAAACTATTTCAACCTACTTGTAGAGCCAATTAAAGCATCCTCCGGTATGAAGGTACACCTGGTCGATGGGTGTTATTACCAAGTATGAAATAATAAAACTATAAATTCTGCAATTTTACTCAACCTTGAAGGGCTCTTATCACGTGCTGATGGGCACTTGTAGCTATCTATTACCACATTGATGATTTGATTCAACCTGGACGAATAGTTGGTCTAAAAACGAAAACGTAGACAAAAAGTTTTATGTATCAATAATTATTAGTACTTGAACTTTAAACCATTACCAGACGACAAATTTCTAGATGGATCTAAATTGAAAAAAGTTGCACACACCATTTTAAGTTCGTTAATGTTACTTGATTTTTGTAGGTGGTGTTTTTTTGGTTTTTTTTTTTTTTGTCTTCTTCTTCTTTTTCTTTTTTCATTTGTTTGTTTTCTTGTGTGTGTGTGTGTGTGTGTGTTGTTGTTGTTGTTGCTGTTGTTGTATCTTTGTCGGTAGAAACATTGTGGACAATGAAGAAATTGCTTATTAAAAGCAATTTCTTCATTATCCACAATGTTTTTTCAAGCTTTTCTTTTCAAATGGGCGTAATTAGTAGGATGATTATCTGCGAATGGGTTAAAATACAGACCTGCTATCGTCGTCGATTGGATGTAGTTACGATGTTACATGTAAGATTGCTCATTCACAATATATTACCAAAAAAATACAGGTTTGTGACCATACTACCATTTCGGATTTCAATTGAAGCTGCTCGATTTGACTTACATATGAAGTGATTTTGTTTATAAATACTTAATTTAAGGACTTTTTCCGTAAAGCTTTTTTTAAGCACATGGCTTAAAATACTTGTGAGCTTGCACCGGCAAATTATGATTTAGCCCTCACCTGTACAATCCCGTGTTTTCACGTCCCTATGATTTTATTCTTGATAAAGCATTGTGAGAAAAGTAGAAATTGCTGGTAACAAGCAACTCCTGCTTTTCCCACAAAATTTTCTAACCTGTGGATTGGTCATTTGTCAAATTGCGCCAACTTTCTTGAAAAACGGGAAATGGTTAAGAGATAAAACAATCATGGCAATTCTTTAACAATTACAAGATATTCATACATGTATATTTTGATGAACTTATGAGATGCAGTGGGTTTTTTTCTTTTTTTGTGTGTGTGTGTTTTTTTTTTTTTTGTGTGTGTGTGTGTGTGTGTGTGTGTGGGTTTTTTTTTTTTTTTTTTTTTTTTGTTGTTGTTGTTGTTGTTGTTGTTGTTTTAAAGGTGGGAAAAAAGAAATGTTGATGTCAACCATATTCATATTTTTCACAAAATGCTGTCTATCCGCCAAAGAATCAGTTACTGAATTTTTCCAAAATTGTGTGTCGTCTGCAACTTATTTTAGTCTGGATCAGTCTTAAATTTGTCCAGTAGTGATCGACCGGTGTAAAATCATGACTTCTGGTGATGGAAGATATCAATTTTTCATCGTTCACAGTTCACAGGTCATAATGGTACGTTTCAATATCGTGCAGAAAATATACTGTCGGTGTAAATCTTAAACCTCGTAACTACAACTTGATTCAAGTTGTAGTTACGATGTTTTAGAATTACAATGACGATATTTCGAAATGACATCGCAAATCTTTTTTTTTCTTTTTTTTTTCTTCTTTTGGTTAAGTAAGCATTTTCCTATGGAAACAATTTTTAGGTATCTAGATATTGATATAAAGGGTTTGTTAACGGTCAGAGTACCTGACATTTAGGTGTTTTTTACGATGTTTTAAGAACTCGACATTTACTGGGATGATCCGCTTCAAAGTCTCTAACTGTTTGAAGACTTATAAATTTGTTAGATACGAATCTCTCACACCGTACAGACAGTAAACGGTGGTTTAACTACCCCAACTAGACAAGTCCTGGGGTACAAAATGAGGAAATGTACAATGAAATTGACATCAATATTGAAATTTATAACACTCGGGGTATACTTAGTAACCTTGGTATTTTTCCCTCTCATTTTTCTCACTTAACCTTTGGAAAAATAAATAATGCACTGAATTATAAATTAATATTCATAGAATGCGCAACTTTAGGATTTCCACGCGTTAAATTTAAAGTCGTAAAGGTTTTGGGCACGTTCAAATTCAGAGTGAAATATGTTATATGAGCGCATGCGTGACATTTCCAACCATTACACATGTGCGCCAAGTAAAGACTCAGATCAGCCTGTGCATTTGCACAGTCTGATCTGAGTCTTCACTCTGCGCCCTGTAGATAGATACTGACCCAAGGCTTCTTTAAAACAATCAGCGAATGTTCTAATTGCCCCCGACTGGCTGTCCAGGTTGCTCAATGTGTGCGAGTCACGCACAAGCGAAATGGTTGGAAATGTCACACATAGGCTCATATCATAGAAAATGTAGATACAGTCAATCTTGATCGAGAGACCACCTCTATTTAGCGACAACTTGCATGAAGCGACCATAATCAAAATTCCCTTCCAAAATCGAAAGCTGACATATAAAAGTGGTCTTATTTTCTAAAAGTATTATAAATCCCATGCTGAACCTCAGAGAAACGTTTCTAATGAATCCAAATAACAAAGGGTTTAACAGGAACTCTGTAACAACTTTTGTATGCATTCGAATCAATCCTTGATATATTTCACAGAAATGTGTTTTAAGCGACCATTATTTTAAGCGACCGCTTTTATGTCGTCTTAGTAGTAGTCGTTTAATACAAGATTTACTTATCTTATTTGATTGGTTGCGAGCGATATTATACGGATCGCCGTTTTCAACCAAAATATCAAATGACCAATCAAATAATTCATTTAGAGCGAATGTGAACTATGGACTTTCTACATTGCCTACCTTGGACTAAAATCGCAAAAAATCCTTTCTATATCTGTAACTACCATTTTACAAATAATGTCGATTAATACCTAAGTCGAACGTGACCAGCGATCCGTCAGTTGGACTAAGATTCCCATTCTGTACATAAAGAAAAAGATAAAAGGAAAAATAAAACAGGATCAGTTATCACACAATTTATGGGTCGCTAGTTACGCCCACTGAATCCGACAGAAGGCTCCATTTAGGTATTAGCTATTTGCAAATTCTTTGTCCAAAGACGTGTACATGTAAGAAGAAACTTAAATGATTGATTTACAGGTGCGATCCGTCTACAGTCTAAAACGATCAAAACGTAGACTTGCTTATTTCTATAACGTCGTTGCACGAACAAAATGTTGTAACTATGCCTTAAGTATAGCCGAAGTTACAACATTTTGCTCAAAGACGATAAGCCTTCTCCGCGATACTGGATACAGCGACTACTTTTCAATCCAATCGTGAGAACTGTTATGCGTCCTGGATGACGAAGAGCTATCTGACACCTCGAAATCCACTATTAGATCACCAAAGATTGAAAAGTCGCAGAATCCACCCACTGCCTCCGCTAGCCAAACCAACTGACTCCATCAGGAAGCCCCGCTTCGATATGCAACGGCGTTATTTTGCAGAATTTATGGCAAGTAGCATCAAACAAAAAAGTTAATGGTTTGTTGGTGAGCTAAACGTCGTAGCTACAGCTTTTAGACGTTAAGTCGACAAACCAACTGAAATGCTTCAAAAAATATGTATCGCGGCAGATATCATTTCCGACATTTGTCTCCTAGCAATGGATAGATAATCGTAGACCCGTATGGGATGAGCAGCTGCAGGCTCAGAAAAGATGTTGTGGTAGTACTGGTGTGAGAAATCACAGAAATATTCGATTAGGTGCTGCAGCTTTCGCGATAAGACTAAAATACTGTTAAAAGTGACGTTTAAACCAATTCAAACAAACCAACACTCAAACTAAAGCTATTTCATGTTACGAGACTACTCGGTCAATGTAACACAGTGTAAAGCTGTTTTCACAAGTTTCATTGGGGTTCGAACCTGGGTTCATCTTAAAAAGGGCTCATTTGTCTTGAAATCTATGCTAGGACAATGATACCATTAAAGATAAACATTTCTACAAATTTACATTGAACACAACAACCATCAAAATTTACTTAATTCTGGACGGCCTAACGCGGGGAAGGGGACATTTCAAACCTCATCACTAAACAAAAATAGTCCCAACAGAAATCCATAAGCACACATGAATAAGTGCAGCAGTGGTCTGCCATGGCGCAGAACAGGAATTAAGACTTCTAGTTATCGCCAAAACACCATGTCAAAAGGAGAAATATGAAATTCTAATGGGACTACTTTATGGTACAACTAGTCGGTTAGAATGCGGCGTGGAAATTGACGATTATGTAAGGAATATGCACTGTTCTCTTATCTGGTATGTTGGAAACGTATTATTTTCACTTGGAGTGCTATTTGAGTTATAATTCATATCGCCGTTGTCATTCTAAAACCGTGTAACCACAGCTTGAATCAAGCTGTGGTTACGAGGTTTTAGAACGACAACGGCGATACATTATTCCATTGGAGAGGTTAACTGGAAGTGATTTACGATGAGAAACCTACAACATGTCACATGAAATGTGCAATAAATCACGTGCTATTGTACCGATTTTTTACGCAAGACAATTAGCATACCTGTCATAACATGCCTCGTGAATGAAACAAACAGTATACCTCCACTGTTACTGTCAACTCGCAGACATTCAGCTGTCAGAAAGGAAATTAACAGCTTATTATGTGTGTAGCACTTAAGGATACTTACATAATAAATGTTAAAACACAATTTTATGGCCATATTTTTTCCCATTTCGAAATAACTTCTTTTCTGCATTAGAACTTTTTTTTTAATTTTTATGATTATCTTATAATTATTCTTTCCATTTCTGTTAGAACAAAAATCTATGCCTTTTTCCTTCGTAATCTATATGGTACTGAGATCTTATTTAACACGATATTTCGATTTTGCGTTTTTAAAAGTGGGAAGTTGATAGCCAAAGGTTGTGTTAAACGAACGGTTCCATTACAAGATTGAATAATCTGATTACGTCCTTTTCTAACACTAAGTTCTTAATCAAATACTGAAATTCTTACAAGACGATAGAATTTTGACTATTAATCAAACCATTAAGAAAACATTGTTTCTTATTCCTGTTACATTTAGCTGCAATGGGTTAGTGGGTTTTTTGGTTTAGGACCTAACACTTTAACTATAGCTACGATTACTTTGCCATCATGGGTTCGAGCCCCGGGCTGACCCAAATGGCATATGTCTTTGGATGAGACTTTAAACCGCCGCTCCGCTTGACGGTATATACTATATACCGAGTTAAAGAACCAGACGTCGCTTACAGTAGTTTCGTCCTGTACCCTTGCACTATCCACTGTAACAACTTGCCGTGCTTTTGGGATTTCCTATATATGAGCATATGCTACGGTATCGATAATGAATATACGGCCATACCACACTAACAATTAATGTATAATCTAATCTAGTTTAAGGTGAATTTACATCAACCTATTTTACAAATAGATGACAAAACATTCAAATTATCACATTTTAATTCAAAACATAGAAACACAATGTCTACCGCACTTTGTCGTCTACTATGATCGCGTGACATCTTTATTCATATTTGATTAATTAAGTGGTACTCTTTTTTTTTTTTTTTTTTTTTGTCAAGAAAGCTGAAGCTACGACATTTTGCTCGCGCATCATCGAAATATCAGATCCAAGCAAGGTCAAATTTCCCTATTCTTTAATCAACCCTTGTCATGCTGAATAAATCCTTATCTAAATTTGTATTAATATCAAAGGACGGGAAGCATTGGGAGCACAGGTTAAAAGTTTTATAAACAACTCTGGGTTGAAGGAAACAGACAGGAGGTGAAGACTAAGATCATACTACACGATATCATACGTGCAGGATTATCTTTGTCTACACCTCCTGCCAAAACAGGAATATTCCGGGTTGAGCATTACAAGGGTGAATCAAGATTATATAATCAATACTTTAGTGAGAGATAATCAAGAGAAACGTAATGACGAATATTTCAACTCTGCAAAAGGGGCTTAATTCCTGAAAAAAATGCGTTCAGTTTAATCAAGAACATTACACAATATCAATTTTTTGGACGACGATGCTGACGCAGACGTAGCCGCTGACGTAGACGTAGCCACTGACGCAGACGTAGCCGCTGGCGCAGACGTAGCCGATGGCGCAGACGTAGCCACTGACGCAGAGGCAGATGATGGCCTGGCAAAAGCAATAGTTCAGGCGAGCTAAAATGGAAGAAGTCAATGTAAAACTAGTGCTGCTTTATAGCGAACGTTTCCTTTTTAAATACCCCCATTTTTTTTTCAATGTGCACGTGCAAAGCAGCGCATCACTTTTTGAACGCTAGCGAGTGATTCGTCAGCCCAAACGGAGAGCAGGTGAAGTAGGACGGTTTATTGTTGTTTGGTTGTAAGTCTACACCGTGTTCGTGTTTAAACCGTGTTTAAACAGACATTTGATATACTCTTGGGAATCTGTTCTTATTTACATTTACGATTAACCAATTAATGAACAAGCTTTAATTAGTCTTTTATCAATAATGGTATTGACTTCAACAGACGCTTACCAATAATTATTTTGTCTAGATAAGAGTATATAGACACTGTTCATTGAACTTCCAACTCTTTTTACTTGAATTGTTTTGGCAATTTCTATATTTGCTTGATTACATTATATCTGTATTTGTATCGTGAATTTGAATGGAATGATTAACCAATTCCCTCACATTCCCACTTTTTGATGTCCCTCTTGAAAACAAAGCTTTGGAAAAAATTGTGGAAAATGAAGATATTGCTTGTCACAAGCAATTTCTTCATTATCCATTATTTTTTCTACCCCAAAAAAGACAACGGTTTTATAAATTCCATCAACTAAAAATGTTGCCTGCAGCTTCTTCAAATTTGGATCAGGCTAAAAAAATTTCGTCTGATAATATGTAAAAAATTATAAAACAAATCCTAAGAAAAGAAATCTTCATCTCTTTTTTCAAGTCGAAATAGTGTATTGAAATGGACCAGTTTTCAATAAACAGAGAGAGTCGATCTCTTATTGATCGACATAGACCATTAATGCCTTGTCACCCAGTTGTCAAAATTGATGAAAATAAATGTCTTTTTCATTCTCTGTCTCCTATTTGAGCTGTCCGTGCATTAAATGAAGTTTTTTAGGATTTGGAAATTGCCCATTCATGTGGGGCGCCTAAATATTGTATGGTAATTATGATTTCGTTATGATTGATTCTACATAAAGAAAGAAATAAAATGGCTGTCTTTTTCATTTGAGTTAATTTGAATGTACTCGGCTGGAATTTCGATTAGAAATATTGTTGTCTTAAATGGAAGAAAGGAAATTGTAATGTGTAGTCATCAACTGTCTGTCGATCGATGAAAGTAATCAATATATCGCCGTTGTTCTCCTAAAACGTCGTACCTACAGCTTGAATCAAGCTGTAGTTACGCCGTCTTAGAACGACAACGACGTTATCAGTCATCATTCATATTTCAATCGATGGATCTCGTAGTCATTTTTTGGGGTTTGCAATGACGGGCGATGAAAAATGCTACATATCAAGTAGTCATCATTTGCCTTTCAATTGCGAGTGATGGAATTCATCAATATATCATGTAGTCATCATTTATGTTTCAATCGCGATCGATGGATCACTTACTTATCATTTGCGTTGACATCGCTATCGATGGGGGTAACTAAATAACACATATTCATCATTTGTTTCTCAATCGATGGATCACTTTGTCATTATTTATCTTGAGTTTTCGACTGATGGATCACCTACTTATCATTTGCCTGTTAACCATATACAATAGAAGTAAGTAAATACCACGCAGTCATTATTTGTTGATGGATCACTTTCTCATCATTTATCTTGCACTCTCGATTGGTGGATCACTTACTTATCATTGTAATCGCGATCGATGGGAGTAAGTAAATACCACGCAGTCATTATTTGTTTCTCAATCGCAATCGATTGATCACCTTTTCGTCATTTATCTTGCAATCACTATTTAAATTCTTTTCAAAGCTGAACTATCTAAATGAAATTCAAATGCGTCTTTCAGCACCATGTCTATAGTCTCTCATGTTCTGCATGGCGATTTGTCAGCATCGAATCCTATGAGGCAGCGAAGACAACGGGTTCTATTAGCGGCCGTGAATACTATTTATTTATTTGTCGCCGTCATAGCACAGTCGGTAGCGTATCAGACTCGAAAATCTAAACTTTAACATCGCCCATAAGTATACAAATGTATGTGATTTAGCCTTCATATTTCACATGTGCATTGCCTATGACATGGATTTTCTGTTGGTACTAAGTTCAAGGTCATTGGTCAAGGTCAAATTGTCAAGGTCATTATTTTTCAAATATACCTCCTTTACAAATTGCCAAAATTTCTTGCTACTTTACATAAATGTTGTTTATTAAGTGCACTCGGCAATTTTTATTTAAATTTTTGACCCAATGAAGCTTACCATGCTAAAAGGGGGCTTAATGCCATGTAGCTTTACATTTTGTATATTTCCTACTCTAAAATTAAACAGGCTATTGTTTCTGCAAGACTTCTCAAGTTAGAGTCTTCATTTTTTGAATAGAGACATTTGTCATTGATAATTTTGATGGTCAAGGTAAAATATTTAACCGTTCACCATATAATGATATTGAATTTTACTAGAATTAGACCCGTGAAGCCAAACAGATTCCTTCAAAGTTTGTCAAACTTCCAAATTTCTTGTGAACTGAACTCTCACACAAAAGTTGCATTCAATAAGAAGGTTTTTTTTATCCCAATAATTGTATACAGTTTTGTGACAAAAGCCTTATTCGGGGAGCATAATCCGTCTCCGACGGCTCTTGTGCTATCGCCAGCAGTTTCATTAGCTCTACGTGCTTGGTATATTTATGCCAATCGTGCCACTTTGCAGAACGCTTTATAAAATTATATTGAACCAAAATCTCGTTTAAATTAAACCCAATAAATTTCGGTACCCGCGTGTTTTAACCCGTGGGGTTTTCTGTCTAGGTAATTTTATCACCTTCAAGTCGCCATAAATCACAACCTAGGTTTATATTCAATCTAGACAATCATGTTAAACATCTCGGGGTCAGATGCAAAAATATACTGAATCCTTTTCAATCTATATTTTTTGTAAAATGACGATGCCCTTCGTTCATATATCAACCCTTTACTGTATTGCAAAATTTAAGACATGTCTAAATTCAAAGGTTTTGGAGACGACAATTAAAAGTCGATTTAACTTGAAAAATAATCATTCAGTTTGGTAGAAATACTGTTGAATAGAAAGAAATTCTTGTTACAAGCAATTACAAGCAATTTCTTCTTTTTCCACAATTTTTTCTCAAGTTTAAAACACATGGACGTAAAATCCAAGTAACAAGAAAGGATTTATCAATACCATAAATTATATTTATTTGGTTGTCGGGAAGTTTAAATTATGAACAAATGATGCGGAAATTGTCAAACGAAAAGGTTTCATTTCAAATGACCTAAGTATAGCCCTTGACTTGAAAAGGTATTGCACAGAAAGGACGAAAGGTAACGAATCTGTCGCCGTTACTATATCTGTAAAATGTAAAATGTTTATTCTACCTTCCTCAGAAAAATGGGAATGGCTATCTTCTCCACCCACGCAGACTCGACGAACACACACACACACACCTTCCTCAATATAAATCTGACCGATCGGAATTATCCTCAAAGAAAATACCCGAGTCCTAAAGGTAGGATATAGACGCATTCGGTGTATCTATAGCGAAGGCTCATATTAGACTGATGCACTAGCTGATACGAGTCTTTACTTGGCGTACATGTCTAATGGTATCTTGTCTTGTCCTTTGAAAATCTCTTTTATCTTTTCGACTTAGGACGTTGAAATATTTTCATTTGATGCCGCTTTTTAATCAAATTGTAGTTTTGCAGTTTTGGATTAGAATGAATCAACATATAGCCAAGAACATCTATTCTATTTAGGTCTTCTAGACTCAATATTTCATCAGATAGTGAAATATCAAAGTAACAAATTTTCATCAGCAAAATCTTACACTGAATTAAATTTGATTTTCTGATAAAACACTTAAATTTTCGAGGTACGCAAATTCCCTCATAATCTTGTCACTTTAAAATCGTATTATTAGATTTACTAGCAGGGGTGCCTTGACGGGCAATCATGTCGCCAGGATTGAAAAAGAAACCTTATATCTTGTCAAATGAAGGACATTGGAACATATGAGAATAGACGGTCAACTCCGAGGGAAGCCGTATGATACACAATGGCCGCCTCCCAAACGAACAGTATGCATTTACTCAAATTACGTGTCATATCAATCAAATAATCACGTGAGTCAACAGGCCAATGAGAATGCAATATGATAGGGTGGCATGAAATTGACGATTCTGTACAAAAAATAGAAAGGAATAGTGTCAAATAGCGTTTAAACAAATATGTAGACATATTTCCCTGATGGAAAAAAATGTTTTCAAATATCTGGTTAAAACCAGTTATCCAAATCACTGTTCTTTATAAAGTTAGCTCGCCTTTGCAAGATGTAAACAATTTTATCGGTTAACTTTCCTTTTTTTTTAAATCACAGCTACTTTCAGGTTGCATGGTGTGAAAAGAGATATAATTCGTCTATAATTTGAACCTCTTTACCACTAAAAATGTTGAACCCATTGGAAATATAAATGACTGCTTAATATTTGCTGTTTCAAAGCTGAAAAACATGAGTTATTCGCATACATTTTCGGACAAAATCTTCATAGGTTCCCATTTCTAGCTATTATGCTAGGATAGTTTGAAGCATTTAAATTTGCGATTGGAGAAAAATTAAAGGAAATGGGTAGTTCCATAAATAGTACGAATATACCGTTAAGACAATGTTTTGTCCAAAATGTCGTTAAAGAAGGAAATCGAGAGCTGTAAATATATCCCTTGATTACAAAATCAATTGGAGAAGTTAATTTGTAGTTATGTGAGAGAGTCCTCGGCTAATTTGTTGAGACGTTATTTCTGCAGATAAAGACTTAATTAACGGTCTCTCCTGCCTAATTACCATGGTTTAGAGTTCCCATAATGCTTTACTGCGTTTCAATTATTTGTCGTCTGCTGTCGGATTGGATTTCACGGTAATAATACGTTTTCTGCAGTTTCTATCTTTTAGAAATTGCAGCTTAAGTGCGAAGCTGAATTGCACTTGCATTGAATTTGGGAGATTTCGGACTTTGACTCGAAAATGCAAAGACAAATTGATGTCAGAAGATGCGTATCTTTAATACCTCGCAACAATCCCCTGAACGAAATGGAGTTTTAACGACTTTTGAAGGAAGGACTCTGAAGCTTTTCACCAAAATTATACGATATCATAAGAGGTTTCTTTTATGTAACCCTTGCCATTCTGAAACATGCAGAATGGTCCTATTTGTAGCAGCAGGTGTAGAATAAGATCAGTCTATAATATGTGAAGTTTGATCTAAGCACATGTACCTTTAAAAGCTAGATTTTTTTCATTAGATTATTTTTCAAAAGTAATATATAAATGGACCGTCTCGTGCTTTCAGCCCGTTGATTTTAAAATAATTTTGGAAAAACAAAGCACTGAAAGTACTGTAAGATAGCAAAGCATGGTTTTGTGAAGTAATCCTCTTTTTCAAAGGTCGTGATAAATAAACTAGGTTAAAGTAACCAAAGAGTTAACCCAGTGAACATAAAAGACGACAATTTCAAGATGTTGGAATTTGGTAGAAAACATTCAAGACATTGAAGAAACTGCTGGTTATAAGTTATTTGTTCAATGTCCACAATGTTTTCCAGAGCATTTTCCTTAGATGTTTAAAAAGCGGAATTGAGTGGGAATAGGTTAGATAGCATGCATTAAAAAGAGTTCACTACAATTTGAGTAGAGTTTGTAAAATTCTTACAATACAACAGTACTACTTTTATAGTGTAGGCATTCAATGGATTTAGTGGTTAAACCTCCAGTGGCAGTTTGCACTCGTTGAACTTTAAGATCACCTCAAAATTTTGTCTATCAAAGCTTACGCTTTGCTAGCAAAAACGAGTTTAATTCTACATACCCCCACCTTTTTTTTTTCTTTCGATGAGTATCGAACCCACTCACACCCGTGACCATACCTTCGTTCAGAGTTATATGTTGTCCGAAGGATTTGATGATTGATCAATTAAATGGGGTTTGACGCCACTTTAAACAGTTTTCAGCCATTTCGCGGCGGGATCAGATACATGTAGTTCAGGTTAACATAGTTTCTCTACTCCTACAGGTGGAATATTTATCTACGCATTTATTCATTATCAATTCGATCTTGTCCCCCTTCTTCTTCCTTATTTGTCAGTTCCGAAATAGAATAACATATTTTATAAAGATTACCGTCAGTCTGCTACTGGTAAACCCTTCAACCATTCCCACACAATGACGCTTTTTGACGACCCCGGGAAAAAAGACTTCGGAAAGCATTGTCTAAAACGAAGATATTGCTTGTTACAAACAATTTCTTCTTTATCCACAATGTTTTATACCTCAGAAGACAAAAGAAATTAAAATTAAAAATTTGTCGTCTGCAAATCTCTGATTTTGGACCAGTCTAAAATTGTGTCCTCTGGTAATGGGTTAAAACAACCTTACTAGTCTAAGTTAGGCCGAAAACACAATGAATGTTTAAAGGAAAGCCAAAACATTATCTCCAATTTCGAAAAAAAAAATACAATACTGGGAGGTTTCTATTTTATATTGTCTATAGTCTCCCAGGATAGGCTTTCAATTAAGGAATCATGTCTATGCAATAAGAGAGATACCTAGGGACTAGTAAACCAGATTTCGAATAGTCTACGTCTACTTGCAGCCAAAACACATTAAACCACTTCCCGCAAAATATCTTAACTTGTCCTAGCTTTATATGGCCGAATTTCATTGAAAAAGATGAAGAGAATATTTTTGTTTTCATGGAGGTATAAACCGAAAAAACAAATCACATTGTATGAATACGCGAATCGGATTCATACATATGTGTGATTAGGTTTTTCGGTTCATACCCCCCATGCAAACAAAAAATATTCTTTTCTTTTCTGATAATTTAGTAGCATCGAACGAAAAAAGCAAACACTTAAAAAAAATGATACCTTTTCGTATGGGACTATTTTGTGCGGAAGCATACAAAATCGCTGCGTGCTCAAAATTTTGTTCATGGAGTTACGAATAATTCATTTCGACCAATCAACGCCCGTTTTTGATAGATGAAACTAACAATTAAATTACCTGGTGATTGCGTTGTTGTTTTAGAAATGATAATTGGTGTTGGAATTAGACACTTGGCTTGCGATTTGTTAAAATGTTACTAAATATACCATAAAGCTCGTCACTACCTCGTGCATCATCCACCAAGATTTATCTGAGGAAAAAATAGTTGTTGTCGAGCGCCTTTTTGTTGAGAGTCTGAACATCGACCTTAATTCAAAACATTTTTTGCCACTTAAAAGGTGTAACCACAGTTTTTCCAAGGTTGCCCATTAACGACTAACATTATACTTTCTGTTTTGTGTCTCTATGTATTGCAAACTAGAGCCGTTTTATAACTTATTTGCCGTTTTAGAAGCCAGTGGGTGTTTCAAGTGATAGGTCATTTACTTACGTGTTAAGATGTATTGGTTAACTTTGTAGGTCGATTTGTATCAACCCACCGAGAGCTATATTTCAACGATGTGTGTGGGAAGGGGTCGGATTCTAAGTTATGCCCTTGCTCTGTTCTTTTTAAAGATTTCATAAAAAAACAGTAGCCGGGTTACGTTTTGGCACACACAATTTTACACGTTAATCCCTGTAATAGGTATGATGTAGCTGTTTCATGGCCGAAGTCGTAACGTAGTACTTTGGGAGTGACTGAGTCTCACTGACGTTTGGTTGATTGTTGTCTTTTTGGACGTAGTCTATTTCGTGACGTAGCACTGTCTAATAAAATAACTCTGGATGATCTAGAATTTATGTTCGGTCTAAAAATGAAAATATCTTTAACAAAAGCAACAACAAGAAGCAACAACATAAAACACATGTGTCACTTTTTAAATGAGTCATTTAGAATTATTATTGCTGCATTTTGTTTCTAAAAGCTGCTGGATTTTTTACTTTGAAATTAGTTATTAAGTTGGTTTAAGCGTCGCGGAAAGCAATTCATCACAGGATGCTCGGTAATTCAAGGGACGTTACCGCCAGTACTACAAGGACAGATGTGACAACAAACCACGTGATGTATGTTTGATGTGTTTGTAAATATGTTTTGTGCACGTCTTTCGAATAAATGTTCTGTTCTGTTCTATTGATGTTTTCACTGCTGAACCCCCGAAACATATGGAAGACTGTTCTTTAGCACAACTGGCTGATAGACGGCGAGCTATTGACATGGTGTTGTGTACTTCGTTCGTCCGTCCTTCCGTCCGTCTATCCGTTCGTAAATTTCTACTTTTAAAATCTTCTCCTCAGAAAGTACTTTACAGATTCTAACCACATTTCACAGGAATGATCCTTTGATGACATTATAGAAGAATCCTTCAAAGGATTTTGATCAGGTAGAAAACATGGCTTTTATGGGCCGTGTAAGTTTCCATATATGGTATATAGTGAAAACTTTGAAAGTCTTCTCAGAAACTAGTCGATGGATTTCAATGAAATTTCACACGTTTTTCCTAGATTAAACATGGTTGAAGTGATTAGGAATAGATTCCATAGATGGCATATAGTGAAAACTATGAAAATATTCTTCTTAGAAATCAGCTGATGGATTTCAGCTAAATTTCGCAGTAGTAGTCATTTGGTGAATCTATTGGATTCCTTCGAAGAAGTTCGTTAAGACAAGGCGTGACTTTCATTGGTGGGGGCTAATTCCCAAATGTGGTATTATTTAAAATAAAAAATACAAAAATAATTATGTAATGATCCTTTAGTAGACTTCTTGAATAAAAGTCCATTGATTTAATAGTATTGCTTTGGAGGATTTGCCAAATTTCAGGTAGAATGCACATAATGATGCAAGAGAAACAATTGTTTCTGTTCAGCAGAGAATATTTGTTGGATAAAAGAAAGTTGCCTCCATTTAAGTCAAAATGATAAAAGTAAAATCTTTCCAAATGATCTGCCCCCTGGATTAAAGAAAACTAGATCACATGTACCATAAGTATATCAGGCCGGTGAAGCGTATCAGGCGCTCAAGCGACTCTAGCTGTGGGAAAATCCTCCCTTTCAGTGTGAGATAATTCTACGTGCATAAAGTAGCCAAATGTTAACCCGAATATCTTAAGCGTTTCCATGACAATCCCAGCCTTTTATGCATTGAAAAAAGTCCTTTGAAAAAACGTTGCGCGAAAAGAAGAAATTGCTTGTTACAAGCAATTTCTCCTTTTCTCACAGTGTTTTGTCCAATTTGTCACTTATGTTCAAATTCAAAAATACTTCTATCATCGTCTTCTTCTTACTCTGTCAATTTGTACCCATCTCGGTAATAGGTCAAACAGGGACGCGAAATCGGGGCTCAAATATGACTAACGCAGCTACCTTTCGTAGAGAGTTAATCTAGGTAAATGCCCTTTTATCCCACATAATCTCGTGTATTGCTTTGAAGTTTGGGATGTTTTGACGTTTTGGGCTCAACTTTCTATTTGTTGACATCAAACATGCGCATTTGTCTTTTTTTGCCAGATCCCTTCGCATTTTTGAAAAAAATAATGTAACCGAAAAATGCGAATTTTCTGTGTTGCTATTTTCGCATTAGCTATTAATGGTTGTTTATGAAAGATATAAATAGCTTTTGATAATGCTATGCGAAATATCTTGTACTCAGTGACTGTTAAATCGGCGACACAAGTAAGGAATCGTTGGTCATACCCACCAAACACCGACAGAAAGTTCCAGTCAGATATTAACCCTGGTCATGCTGAACCATGAATATTCCTGTTTTGGCAGGAGGCATAGACAGAGATCAGCCTGCACATATGTGCAGTCTGATCTTAGTCTACACCACCTGTTTGTCCCTGTTGAGCATAATTTGTTCATTAGATTAATTGTCTAATGAAATATTAATTCTATGTAAGAGCTTCAAGTGCTTACAGTCCTTTGATTTAAATTTATTTCTTTGGACCTGATTTAATTCAGCGTGACAAGGGTTAATCGGCGTTATCTGCCAAATGGATAGTCAGTATCATGTAACAAAAGCGTTAAGCCTTTCAAAATCAATTCCTTGGTTTTACGTCTCTGGTTATTTAAACTTTAAAAATCATTCTGAACAAAAAAAAAAGAAGAAATTGCTTGAAACAAGCAATATCTTCTTTTATCATAATGTCTTCTTCCAAACTGATTGATCATTTTTCAAAAAATTCGAATTTAATGTCGTCTATAAAACCTTTAAATGTGGACAGGTCTAAAATTTTGCATAAACTTCTTACTAAAGTTTTAATAGGCTGTTGTTACGACGGCTTAAAATAAATGTCGGTCATTGCTCGGAGTTGAAAATTCACTTCCGGTATAAAAAATGATTTGATTGGTGGGTTGGTATTTTGATTGACAGCGGCGACTCGCTAATTTTACTCGGTACGATTAGGGGCAAGTCGGTTTGTACATATCATAAGATGGTAACAATACTAATTTCCTTGAGACGAAAAAAGTCAGAGAAGTGTGTTGGTGGTATATAGGTCCCTTGATATGAGAGAGAGAAAGGTGCAAATACAAGTAGGCCCGAGTTCAAACGACCCTATCACTTCTAGGAGTAAATCTCAATGGTTCTTTAACGCGCCAAATGTAAAGCTGCGATACACACGGAGCTACCCCTCTGATTCACAACAGTCAATTCTAGTTATTCGGGAGACACAAGAGTCTGAAACGCCCGATCACATTCGGGATCCGAACTCGGGGCCTTAGGATTGGTAGATCAACTTTTTTTCATTGGACTAAGAGGCCATCCCTTAAAATATAACTTTCGCAAGTCATGAAAAATTACATCTTACACTTCTTTTTCTCTAAATGTTTTGTCATTTACCAATTCCATGAATAAGAGTTTTTACAATAAATAATTTAATTTGAAATAAACACTTCCTTATATCTCTACGCATTACTTCTATCTCTACGACATGGTCAGCAACAGTAGAATTTTGTAAATCGTTTGAAGGTCTCGTATTTTTGCTTAAAAATATATTTCTGTGAGACAATTATGTAAAAAGGAGATCGCGTTCAGCGTAGGTCAATCAGCATTTCCAAAGTAAGCAATCGCTAATTTATATGATTATTCTAGATTAACCTATTACCAGACGACAAAATTTTAGACTGGTCCGAATTCAAAGATGTTGCAGACGACAGATTATGTTGGTGAAATTTAGGATTTCTTTAACTTTGCAGTAGTACATTATGTGATTAATGAAGAAATTGTTTGTATCAAGCAAAATCTTCATTTTCCGCAAAGTTTTCAAAAGCTTTTATTTTCCTTGTGGGCGTTCAAAAGCGTCATTGTGTGGGAATTGGTTAAGAGAAACTACCGACAGCGAAAAGTATTGACAGATTTCAAGCTAAAAAATCGGTGTAGTCTGACTAAGATCAATACGCACCGCGCTTATATCTTCCAACATTGTCCCTTTTTGCGTGGCCAGTCAAATTTCCAGACATGTTAAAATCAAAATATCTATGGCCTAATGAAATCATTCTTTTCGACAAGAAATGAATTTTCACCTCCTTCATTTTGTCGTTGGGCGCTCAAAAATGTCGTATCTACAGATATTTTGCACGCCCAACAACGGTTTACTGCACATATTTTCTTTGTTTTGCGACTCTAAGATCGTAACCACAGTTTATTTAAGCTGTAGTTTCGATATTTAGGTCGCATAACAGCTCTTTGTTTTTTATATATTTCCCTGAGCTTTTACATGTATTTTACGGGCTAACCCCATTTGATGTCCAAGTCGCACTACCTTGTCAAAGGCCCGTGGGCGTGGTCAGTCGATTCGCTGCAGTTCTGAAAATAAAATTATGTTCGGATTCAAAACATCCGGGTTACCAATGCTAGAATTTGGTCAAACCTATATTAGTTAGGTGCACGATTACATACTTGTGCATTCGTATTTCGTCGATGAGCGACCAAAATTTCGTAACTATAGTTTCCCTTTTATAAAATGTAATAAATGGAATCGGCTAAATATCTTTAATGTTAAGCGGAAAAGTTACTCGATACTTAGAAGCCATCGTGTGTAATTTATGAAGTAAGATTTACGATTTGTGCTCCTAAGCCGCTGTATTAAGATAAATCAGTAATTTATTACTCAGTTCAACGTATTGATTTACAAATATACCACACACACCTGTGGTTGTAAGGATCTACGGTTGAGAGGCATGGGGACCTTAAATCTTGAACTAAATTTAACAGTTATTAGCCTCAACATCGATTATAATTAAATTCTGTATAATTCAATAACATTTAAGTTTTTTCGGATTTTGTATACCGAGATTTGCTGTTTTATTAATATTTCAGCGCCCTGTTACAAAAATGTTATAGTGATGATAAATATGATAATAATAAAAAGAAAACACACATTGTCATAGTTTTGTCCGTTATATGAAGTTATTTCTTAATCTGATTTTGACGGACAGAGGCTATTTTCTTGTAGATCAGCTCCAGCAATATAAACTTAGGCTAATTGCAAACATCTTAAAACGAAATGCTATCTTATAATATTAGTTGACAATTTCCTGTTTAACAATTTTTAACCTGTCCAAATTCAAAGTTTTTGCAGACGACAATTTAAGGTTGATTTTATTTGAAAAATAATTATTCAAAAGGGTAGAAAATATTGTGGAAAAAGAAGAAATTGCTTGTCACAAGCAATTTCTTCTTTTTCCACAATACTTTCTGTATGTTAAAAACAGGGACGTAAAAAACAGGAATTAAAAAGGAAAGGATTGCTAATTTCATCTCGATTGACTTTAATTCGTTCGAATCAACGTATTCGGTGAATTTTTTTTTTTTTTTTTTTTTTTTGTTGTTGTTGTTGTTGTTGTTGTTTTTGTTTTTGTTTTTGTTTTCAATTTTAAAGAAAAGGTATGCAAGTTGACAAATTCAAAAATCGCTGATACTTGAAAGATCCATGAAGATTGCGTGTAGGATTGTATAAATCATTTCATGTGACATTTGAAATCATGTCCGAGCTCATTAATGAGAAATCTGAGCCCAAATAATCGATGAAGCTTTTGTCTTATGACAACAAGAGTATTTCTCTAATTGAATGCTTATTAACAAAGAAAAGAGGTCTTTGTTTTTTTTAAGGATGTTTTTGTTTGGTTTGATAAAGGCACGAAATTGCTGTAGACCATAAGAGTTGAGCTTGTGCGTGACATTGGCAACAATAATACTTGTGTGCTAAGTGAAGATTAGGGTCCTCCTATACGTGGAGTCGTAGCACATGCCGATATCGGCGACGCCCCAGATAACATTTAGTAGACGAAACTACTGAGAAGCTCTCCTGGTTCTAATCCTGCTCGATGGATAGCACCGCGGGGCCTAGATTAAATTCCTCACTACACAGACAATTACTTTTTGTTACTTTGGTCAGTTTACTTAATTGAATGGGGTTTAACTCCGCTTTAAACAGTATTTAAATCATATCGCGGCTGTGCCGGGGCACCAAACAATGGCTTCCTGGTATTTCTCACACCACTACCACTACATTCTTTCCTAGCCTCCAGCTGCTATCCCACTTAGGTTAACGATTATCCAACCATTGTCGAGAGACAAATGTTGGAAAGGATATGTGCCGCCGCCGGGGATCGAACCCATAACATCCCACGATTGAAGATTAGGTGTCTGACGCGCTACCGACTGCGCTATGACGGCGGATGTTACTTTGGTCAAGCAGGGTATCGAATCCGCAATTTCGAAGTTTGAAGTCGCGTTCTTTACCCTACTAACTGAGCTAATGGGGTTTACACAATGTTCCGTGTCTAGTTATAGGTGTAAATTTTGTGAACTAATTGATCGATAACCAATCGGAAATAATTAACCGCTCAATTAAAGCTAATTATGGCCCATAAAATAGCTTTAAGAATAGCCAAGTGAAATATGAGGATCTATACATGTGATATCCCGTTCTCGAATTCAATAAAGACAAATTAATTTTCCAGTGCTCTATCCAGTTATACAGTTGGGTGGAGTCGGAATATGTCTGTAAAGTGTCCTGCCCTAACACCATCCGCCTCTGGTGGGACTTGAACCTGCAACCATCCGCTCACAAAATGGTCAATAAGCCAGACCATGTTAATAACTGGTTTAATTCTATGTCTTTTCTCTGCATGTCGATCACTCAATAAGACAAAAAAGTTCAGAGTTTTAACTTTAATGAAGTACTAGTGGAAGCAGGGATGCATGTATTCACATGTCAACGAAATAAGTTTCACTTTTACTTGGATAACTGAAGTTTTTAACACACAAACTATTCATATCAATAAAAAGAGTTACGTTCACGCCTTAGAAATTCATTTTAAATATTCAAATAATGACATTAGCTGTGTTCAATAATTGTTTAAGATCATTTTATTTTTATTTTAATACATTCTTGAATAAAAGGTGTGGTAAATTATTATCACACTATTTTTCCGTCACACTTTCTGTCGAAGAGGGGGTATCATACACGACAGGTAGAGGAAATTTGTATTTCAAAACAATGAGGCAATAACTTCAAAATGAAGCAAGAAAGAGTTATTGATCTTACACATTGCACGTCTTCAAAAACAAAAAAGTTTCTTGTACATAGATAGTATACTTTAGGCAAAAAGTTGGGCGAAAAAAATTCAGAAACCATCCAAAATTACTCATAAGATATACTAACACTAGTTCATTAATCCTTAACCGTTTTTGAAATTTCAGACTGGTCCATACTAAAGAAGTTGCAGACGACAATGAAAATTGGATGCAATTTGAAATAAACATCCTATGTGGTAGAAAATATTGTGGAAAAAGAAGGAATTGCTTGTAACAAGCAGTGTCTTCTTTTTCCTCAATGTTTTCTCAAGTATAAAATTACAGTGACGTAAAATGTCGTGTTTGTACAGGAAATGGTGAAAACACATTCTTGACTCCACTGTTTTATTTTTCTAAGGGAGAACCACTGTTTTGGTGAACCCCTTGAAAGGATCGGCACATCTGACAGTGATTAGTACCATTTTTCAAGAAGATGTAATACGTTACAGTTTATTACAAGCAGACGTGTTAATTCAATTACGATTTATGTGTCTATAGAACAGTTTATATACATTCAACGAATTGAACAAGCTCTTTGCACTTTGGCCGGTGCAGAAAAGGTCGCCAAGTAAAAGGGATGTAATGAGATAGAATAGATGCAGTGAATGAAAATGCAAAGCATTATCATCATTATCACTTCACAGGATTTTTCTCTTTTAATCCCATGTTCAAAGAGATCATTCTAATTAAGATTTCCATTATCGTCTCTTTTCTTCCTATATGTTTATAACGTTTTCGCAAACACTTTTTTAGAAGAAAAATGTATTGTTTTATTAGTTGTATGGGAATAGTCATAAGATTCATCATCGGTGGAAAAATAAAATGTCTCAACTACAGCTTTATTGAAGCTGTAGTTACTACAATTTTCATGTCCACCATCTACATGCTACATGATTGAATGCATGATTCTAAAAACAAAGTACTTACTTCAAATGAAAATGCAACAAAACTGGAAACGCACCTTGATGGGTTGCAAAAGACAGTACACTAAGGTAAACAGCCAATCGTTCGATTTTGTCGATTTTCTGGTCAGTAGAATCTATCAAGCACAACACCATATAACACATTTAACCAATTCACACACAATGGCGCTTTTAAACGCCTCTCAATATGAAAGCTTAGGAAAACATTGTGGAAAATGAAAAAATTGCTTATTACTAGCAATTTCTTTATTTTCCACAATGTTTTCTACCACAAAAGATAATGATTTTACAGATTTCATCGACTTTAAATTGTTGTCTGCAACTTCTTTGACCGATCTAAAATTTTATCGTTTGGGAATGGGTTAAGAGTTTATACGCTTATAAATTCTAAACTGTTTATACTTTTGTTTCGCTATTTCTTATTTATCTTTCTTTATTTTCATCTATCTATTCTGTGCACACATTTATATGTTTAAAGGTCATTATGTATGACCGTTTCAATTTGCCAACAACTTCCTATGTATTTGAGATTGGTTGGTTGGTGACAAAAAGGCGAAGAGATTTGCATTCTATCAGAAGCTTTTAAAGATGATTGCAGATTTTAAAGGGAAACATGTCAAATATACCGCTTGTACTAGGTCATTGTACACATGTGATCTAGCTAAACCCTGCAGAAGGAATGGTTTGGGGTATATTGGAATCGATATGTCTGCCCATGTGTGTGTGTCCGTCCGCCTGTGTAAAAGCATTTAAGTAATTTAACTTTATACATAAATCGATCAGGTGTTGAAGTTTTGCAATATCCTTGTTTTGAAGTCCCCCAAAAGCAATACCTCTCTTTTAACTTGGACACTTTTCATATTTTTCATCTATACTTACTTTGTTTCGGACACTCCTCCTGCAGTTTTCTATCAATTAAAGTAACTGTATACACACATGTGTCACATAATGGAGTTTTGCAAGACGCCAATTTGAAGTCTTAACACCCCTGGTTGAAGAGTTATTTTTTATCCATTTTGTTCATATTTGACCCATCAACTAACCTTATTTTCAGATTGTTTTCCCGTGCACTTAGACATGACTAAAACCAAGTAAAAAACATTTAAACATTCCCACTCAGTGACGCTTTTAGACACCCCAAAGAAAATAAGCTTTGGAAAACATTGTGGAAAATGAACAATTGCTTGTGACAAGCGATTCCTTCATTTTCCACATTTTTTTCTACCCGGAAAGTTGTAAAAATCTAAACTTTACATTGTCGTCTGCAACTTCTTTGGACCAGTTTAAAAGTTTACCGTCTGGTAATGGGTTAAGCAAGGGTGGGTGGGATGGGGTGGGGTATTCAGCCAATCCCTGTGACAAGTTCTAGTTTAAAAATCTTACGATGAAAACAAACGGGCTTTTAAAAGAGGGTTACACCTTTTTTGAGCTGGCTTAATTCTTTATGAGAAGCAATTTCTCTTTTTTCCACCATGATATCCTAAATAATTCATCCAGATGTTCCGAGTTAAGGTATTGCATCTTTCGTATCGATACAATACTAATAGAAGGGATAAACACAAACATCCGAATGAGTCTTTTTGAGTCCTTCGTATATACAGTTCATATTTAGTAATAATACTTTATAAAGCAATGACTCATAAATCATTTATTCAAACTATTTCTATAAATCATTAGGCCTACTCCAAGGAGTTTTATATTCATAAGCTTTCATTATATCATAACCTCACACATAGATTATACTAAATTCCTCTTATCCCTTAGCTTTAATATAAAATTACATCTATACAGCACAATACGGGTTATAAACAGTCTTCCAATCAATTGATGGATGTCAATCAAAGAATCAATAGGCCAATCAAATTATTCATTTATACCGGAAGGGAACTTTAAACTTCGATATTGGCCAACTATCGCTTGAAGCATTTTTGTTTGTTTGGCGACTTAACCCATTACCAGACAATAGAATTTGTGACTGGTGCAATATGATAAAAGTTGCAGACAACAATTTAAAGTTTATGAAATTTTAGATTTATTCAACTTTCTGATTAGAAAACATTGTGGAAAATGAAGAAATTGCTTGTTACAGGCATTTCCTTAACTTTACACAAAGTTTTCCGAATTGCTTTTCTTGGGGGGCGTCAAAAAGCGTCACTGTGTGGGAATGGGTTAAACGACGTAATTACAGCTAGTCGCCGACGGAACGTATTTTTTACATGTCACTGGTCGTACATTTTGTAAAATAAACCAATGTTACAATTCTTATTGTGTCTAAGCTTAACTTTCGCATAAACTGATGACATTGAACATTAATTCAGTAGAAAGGTTTCTTACAAACAAAACGCGTGGGAGATGATTATCATATCTCATACTGCTCAAAAGATATGGCTAATGTTAACACAGTCCCTTACAGGACGCCCCTCAAAAAAAAATGGAAAAACATTGTGTAATATGAAAAAATTGCTTGTGACAAGCAATTTCTTCATTTTCACCATGTTTTCGACCCAGATATTGAAAATCTAAAATTTCAGAGAAGTCGAATTGTTGTCAGCAACTCCTTTCAATTTGGACCGGTGTAAAATTTTGTTGTATGGGAATGGTTCAAAGTATTCACTTTGGAAAAGCACGCCCTTGACAATGACTTTGGCTTATTTCCTCGAAGTTGGTTCCAACTATTTAGCATGTCAGAAGCAATACGCAAGGCTGTCTCACGACCCCAAAAAATCAATTAGAGAGTTTTAATTTCAAAAAGCATGACCTTGAGAAATGGCTTTAAAACTTACGTATGATTTCGAATCAGCAGAAGGACATTACCAACAATACACTCGTGACATATAAAAGTTTTTTCACTTACCATTCAAAGTTATGGTCATTTTTGCAGACAATTAGACAAACAGACAGACAAACAGAAAAAAACAACAAATATATACCTCGACCTAACGATGTGGGGTCAAAAAAAAAAAACAACCTATACTAGTATTTATAAAGCGAAAATAGGGGCTGAACAGATAGTGGGCAGTAAAACTTGATTTTAGGATACTCGGATGTCTAGATAAGTGTGACAGATATGAAAATTATGTTGTCACCCTCCATTATTTATTGATTCATACTCGTTGAGATTGACCCCTTCAACCGGCACGTTGGCTGACAAAGACTGGAGGAATAGATAGCGCATTGAGTTAACCGATGTCGTATGTCAATTAAAGAACCAATCGACCAATCAGAAAAAATGATTTTGACCGAATGTGAACTTTGAACTCTGACATAGGTCGACATTTGTGTTGATTTTGTGACTTAAATGCAGTAGTTACGACGTTTAGGCCACCAAACAACCATTTTTTTTTGTTTCGTGTTACTTGCCATAAATTTTGCAAAATTACGCCGTTTAATATCGAAGTGAAACTTACAGTCGGCTGGGCCAGCGATCCGCCATTAATAAAAGAAATTGTAAAAACGCTTTCGGATGACCTCCTCAAGTAAGCTGAAAATGCTCGAAATCAGACTTTATCTTATCCATCCTTCCGTCGCATGTTTTTCTTCTTCAGTTCCATTCTTGTTCAAAACTCATACAGGAAAGTTTAAGGAAATTAACCAATCGAGGCTTTCAATCAACCCCCCCCCCCTAAAAAAAATGAATAAACCGGCCAATAAAATCATTCATCTTGATTGGAAGTGAAATTTCGACATTAGCCGCCATTTATATGAAGATTTTTGTTGGTTTGGCGACTTACTAGAGCTAATTGCATGATTTTTTGTTGTTGTCGTTGTTTTATTGATAAAGTTTAAATAGCGATAGAACGATGAGTTATTATTTTACTGTTGTAACGGATATTTGGGAAAATCCGATTCTATTCCCTATTTGATTAACTCATTGTAAAATGGTATTTTCCAAATGAATTTTCTCAGAATGACACCAACATGAATCTTAAAGTAGTTACAGGCCTTGTCTCAAAAATACTTTGGTTACATGATGCAAACAGAGGTCAATGATTAGTGAAATACATTGGCCGCGTTTTTTTCCCAAGTTTTCAAACAGTGATTTAATGACAAATACGGATGAATGTCTTTGGACGATATAGAATGCTAAATTCATTATTAACCTTTACCCACACAATGACGCTTTTAACTACCCTTCAATGTGACAGCTGTGGAAAACATTGTTACAAGCAATTTCTTCATTATGCACAATGTTTCTACCCTAAAAGATTTTAAAGATTTCATCGACATAAAATTGTTGTCTGCAACCTCCTTGAAGTTGATCTTAACTAATCTTGACTGATCTTAAATTCTATCGTGTGGGAAAAGGTTAATCACCTTTTCCCTTTTGAAATAGACACTTATAGGCACTGTCATTGTGAATAGAAAATACTAACTTAACTCATTCTAACACGATCCCGCAATTTAACGCCCCTCGGGGGAAAAGCTTGTGTAAACATTGTGGAAAAGGAAGAAATTGTTGTTTACAAGCATTTTCTTCATTGTTCTGTGTTTTCTTCCAAGAAGGGCAAATGATTTTAAAATTTCACCAACTTAGAATCGACGTATGCAACTTCTTTGAATATAGACCTGTCTAAATTTTAGTCGAGTAGGAATGGATTGTTATACGTCGGTTAAATTTAACCCATTACAAAAAGGTAAAATTTTACACAGATCCAAATTAAAAGGAGTTACAGACGACAATTGTGTAAAATAAAGAAATTTCTTATTACCATCAATTCCTGGGAGGGGGGGTGGTCAAACGCGTCACAGTGTGGAAATGGGATACCCAAAACAGGAAAATATGATAGCTAAGTTAATTTGGAACACACCAAATCAGCCACGATGAAAAAATTGAAACCACATTTGTTAAATCTAACTACATGAACAGTACTAGATTTAGAACATTTAGATTGACCTATCGCTGGCTCCGCCCACTTACTTCTCTGGCCAAGCCCACTGACTCCGACAAGAAGTCCCGCTTCGATTTATTGCCGGTAGCATGTAACAAAAAAGTAGAATGGTTGGTTGGCGACCTAAACGTCGTAACCACAGCTTTAGATAAGCTGTAGTTACAACATTTAAGTCAACAAACCAACAAAATGTTTCAAACAATTGGCGGCCAATGTTGGAGTTCAAATCTCCATTCCGGGTTGAATGAATTGTTTAATTATTCGATATATAATATCTTGATTGACAGCCGCAGTTTGTCAATTCTTCGAAGGAATCAGCAAAAGATATGATTTTTTTGTGATAGTTGATGTCTTGATAAATCTATAATTTGTTTCAGAAAATAGACGCGATGTCAGATGAATAATAAATCAACAAAGAAACCTAATATGGAAGACTTTATCAGTGGGCAAAGTGATTTATATTGGTTATATTTTATTCTGCTGAAGAATTATATAAAATTCTAAAATCAAGGACCGCGAAAATGAAGAAGAAATGTTTCTTGAAATTATTTGATGAATAAAACGAAAAGGGACATTGTTCGTTAAAACAAAACTTTTAAGAGATCGGATCAAGCACAGGTCAACTGTGATCTCCGCTGACGAAGTTCCACATCGGTATTAAACGGCGTTATTTCGCAAAATATATTGCCAGTTTTATGTAACAAAAAATTGATATCATTGGTTGGCGACGATAACGTCGTAACTACTCGCCAAACCAACAAAAATGCTACACATAAATGTCGGTCAATATCGGGGTCAAAGTTCCCTTCCGGTCGAAATTTATTATTTGATTTGTCGATTGTTTCTTTGATTGATAGTCGGGATTGTTTGATTAGGAAAGGTACTTCAAAATTTGATGTAAATTTAGTTAGACGGGACATTCTGAAATAGAAAATCCATTACCCCTTGTCATGCTGATTCCGGCATATTCTTGTTTTGTCAATTGCTGTGGCAGATGTATGGCCTAAGATCAGCCAGCAAAGACGTGTAGTCTGATCTTAGTCTACACTACCTGCTTGTTCTTTTAGTGTCGAAGAATATTCGAACACAAAGTATATCTAAATCTGACAAAAGTTTAAAATTATGCAATGAATGAATATAGCTGGACAAGGGTTAACATAGAAAAGTGTCGGCCAATGTCAGTCTACGCAGTCTGCGCAGCATGACCAGCGCATTTCCATAAGGTACCTTTTCGCTGGACATGTAATATTTGTTATGATATTGTAAATGTTGCTGCATTTCGTTGACCTAAATGCTGCCCGTACAAATTTCTAGTCCTATAAATAAGATGACTTAAACTATTTCGTTTCGATTGTATATAAAAAGCATAAAGTCTGTAGTCAATCAAAATTGTATGCTATTTAAACAATTACCACATGGCAAAAATGTAGACTGGTTGAAAGAAGCTGCAGATGACTTTTTTAAAGTGTATGAAAAATTGAAATGAAATGCCAAATAAGGCAGAAAACATTGTGAGAAGAGGATAAAATACTTTTCCCTTTACTTTCATTTTTCCCTAACCTTAATTTCTTCAAGATGTCGAAAAGCAGGATTGCTTTGTAATGGATTAACAAAGCTCAACTGCAATTTTTAAACTGGGTTTGTTTTAGTATTTCATTGTATCGCAGAGTTGGGGGTATACAACGTGTGGTAAAGACGTTTTTTTGGAAAGGGGTTGTTTTTGTCGTCGTCTTGTTGTGTTGTTGTTTTGTCATATCGATAGATTCCTCAATTCCTCTGTAATAATAAAAACTTTCTAAATCAAAGCACTGAAAGTACTGTAAGCTAGCAAAGCATTGTTTTGTTCAGTAATATTCTGTGTCAAACGTTCTCATGATAAAGAAACGAGGTTAAAGTAACCAAGGAGTTAACCTATTCCCTCACAATCCCTCATTTTACGCCATCAAGAAAATAGTTGTGGAAAACCATGTGGAAAATGAAGAAATTGCTTGTGCAAGCAATTTCTTCATATTCCACATTGTGTTCTACCTAAAGAGATAAATAATTTTCTACAATTTAAAATTGTCGTATGCAACATCTTTGAAGTCTCTGATTAGAGTCACTTTGAACTTGATGCGCTCAAGTGAGCTGAAAATAGCCTACCCAGGAGATGAACTTGCATGCAGATTTTGCAATTTTTCTCAAATACATAAGAACTACTTTTTATGGCGTAGGCATTCAATTGATTTAGTGGTGAAGCCTCCAGTGACAGTTAACACTCGGTGAACTTTGAGACGACCTCAATAGTTTGTCTGTTAGCTTTGCTAGCTAAAAATACAAAGGAGTCGAACTGCATTCACTCATCCTATCAAATTACAACATTAGAAGCCCACTAGTATCTCTACTAATATTACGAGTGTTTCATGTGTGTGTGAATTAAACATAAAAAAGGTTACTTAATGTGCGAACTTATTTCCATATTGTTGGTTAACCACAATTCATTCGGTTTTGAAAAATTTAAATAATTGTTTAACACTTGATGTATACATGTACTTACAAAAAATCGGTTTATGGAGATTGCTTTTTTGTTCAAGAAAAGAAGTCTCATTAAGAAAAAGTAAGAGATCATTTACTTTAATAAAACTCTAAGCATTTTATCATAGAACTGTTAAAGTGTAAACCTATCAAGATATTTAAGCCTAACCGGTTCCAGTACAAACCCGGGAGCCGGGGCCATAGCTCAATGGTAGCGCGTAATGGAGTCCCGAGTTCGATCCCAGGTCGGGGCGAATATCATTTCCCACATTTATTTCTCACCAATAGGGTGATAATCATAAACCTAAATGGGATGAGCAGCTGGAGGCTCGGAAAGGATGTAGTGGTAGTACTGGTTTGAGAATTATAAGGAAACCATGTTTAGGTGCTACAGTAACCGCGATAGGCCTTACTGTTAAAAGTGGCGTTAAACCCCATTTATTCAACCAATAAATATTTACTGAATGGTGTTTAACCCTTTCCCGTACAATCACTTGTTTTCACGACCCATAGGTTTTGTATTGGGGAAAACATTGCAGGGAAAGAAGAAATTGCTTGTTACAAGCAATTTCTTCTTTCCCTACAATGTTTTCTAAGCTTTACATGGGTTATTTTTCAATTCAAATGCAATTTGATTTTTCGTCTGTAGTCGCTTTCAAATTTGAGCAGTCTAAAATTTTGTATGGGAAAGAGTTAACGCCGCGTTTAACAATTTTTCTGTTATATCGCGGCGACGCACCTAAAAATGGATTCCAGGTATATTTTACTACCATTACATCCTTTCCTAGCCTCCAAAGCTATCCCACTTATGTTTACGATTATCCACCCTTTTGTGAGAGACAAATGTCGGAAAGGATATGTGCCGCCGATGGGGATCAAACCATATCCTTTCCGACATTTTTCTCTCACCAATGGTTGTGCAAACCTTGGATTTTATGCCACTGTGATTTTATACTTCAGAAAACATTGTGAAATTTATTGAGAAATTGCTTGTAATAAGCATTTTTTTCATGTTAGACATTGTCCTCTACCCGGTAATTTGAAAAAATCTAAAATTTCGTTAACTTTCGAATGTTGTATGAGCCCCCTGTCAATTTGGACCGGTCCAAAATTTTGTCGTCTGAAAATGGGTTCATTTTACTTCATGATGATCAGCATGTGGTTTGATAAAATAATTGCTTAAAGCCTGTGTTTATCTTTTACTTTGGTTCGTAAAAAAAGACTTGTTGCGATTCCGAAATAAATCTAGCACAGGTCTTAATTTAGATCCACTAGTGATTTAAGTGTTAAAATCTTAAATTTTCTCTTATTAATTATGAAACACCCTCAAATTACATGCCCCAGGGCTAATGATTTCAATCAAATTATAAATTGCGACAGATGTTGCGCAGTAGTAGCGGTGTTCTCGCTGTTTTAATGCAACCTCATTATTAAAAAAAATCTCACCATAAAAGAAATCGTAATTAATTACTCGATTACAATTTCATAGTCCCGTTTTACATGTTATTTCACTGCTTATAAACTGTGGGTTAACCCATTACCAGACGACAGATTTTTAGACTGATCCAGATTCAAAGAAATTGCAGAAGACATTTCAAAGCGCCCTAAAACTTGAAAATAAGTGAGAAACAAGGTAGAAAGAATTGCGAAAAAAAGGCGAAATTGCTTGCTGCAACCAATTTCTCCTTTTCGCACTATGTATTGCCTTTGGTCAGACATTTCAGAGCCCCAGCCTAGTACTATTCCAGAAATCACACGAATCAGAAACCCATACAATCGAGCAAAAAATAATCATTATCACGATCATCATCTTTTATTTGATTTATAAAACAGTGAGTGCATGTATATCAGCCCGGTCGCTTATAAGCATTTGCAGTTGCCTGTATATCCACAATTGTGCATTCATTGTTGGTTAAGCGTCCACATCTATTAAGCGATCACTTTTATTAAGCTAAAGTGATTTTGAAACAAACAAATATTGTATATATATAATTATCTCTTTTATGCTTTCAGATATTCGACTGCAAATTTCAAGCCAACACTGTTAGATACATCCACTCTGGTTCCCCTTTCCTCAATGAAGACCAAGTTAAACTACGTGTTCACAGATTCACCAGCCGGAAAACAATTTCGGAAACGTTTTACCTCAATATAAAAATAAACAATGCAACAACAGACATTGTTATAACGCGTGGTTTACGCCACGTGATAGTTCCGGAATTTAACGGAATTTCGAATCCAATCGACGCTTCTGTTATTCGTTTTCACCATAGTCGTTCTCAAAACGTATCGTGTTCAGTTAGTTTTAATAAATGGGATTCTCACTGGCCTCTCGTCGGACATATCGTCATGGGCGATCAACACAGCCCTGTAGAGGGATTGAAGAAAAGCTGCCAAGAGTTTCTATTTATGGAACTTCGTTATGAGCATCTTCAGAAACCCACGCCGGATGTTGATTTCCTTCCGCTCAGTATTGAACTCTTTGACCCAGAAATGAGTGACGAAGTGATGACAGAGCGGTTTTATCTCCCTATATATATCAAAAACGCTTTATTGAATTCTCCTCCGAGATCTTCTTTTATGAGCATGTACATGATGGATGTGGATCAGTTTGTCCTCTCTTCAATTATACCCGGAATAATATCAGCCGAGGACTATGAAACTCCCAACTCTTTACTTGTCTACAACATAAGTAAACCACCAGGCCCCGACCAAGGATATTTTGTCAGTATAGATGATCACACAACAGAAATAACGTCGTTCCTTCAAGATGATCTTGACAATCACAGAATAGCATATCAGCCTCCAAACGATAGTTTTGTTGAACGACGTATATACGAAGTTGAATTTAAAGTTTTTGACAGCCATTTCGCGGAGAGTATGCCTATCGTGTTGCATATTGCGGTGAGACCATCATCTTCGACCAGTCCACGGGTGTCGTTTAACACCGGTCTTGTTCTTCTAGAGGGACAATCGCGAGAAATAAATGCTCACAATATTCAAATAGTGGACAATGACAATATAAATGATGTCAGGATTTACGTTACAGGTGGTTTAGATCATGGACAGTTTCTAGTGAATAACGACATAGCCATGTATTTTAGTGTTGCCGATCTCACCTTTGGTCGTGTTAAATACGTCCACGATGATAGTGAATCTACAAAAGACAATATTGATCTGAAGATAAGTGATGGGATAAGTAATGTCCTTCTCTCTTTTCCGATTACAATCATTCCAAAAGACGATAATCCGCCCTATATAATCAACAACCTTGGCATGGAGCTCAATGAAGGACAAATCAAACGGATAGACAATTCTATGTTATTTGCACATGACACCGATTCGGTAGATCTGAATATCATTTTTGTGATATCCAAACCAACTCAGGCTGGGGAAATTATTCGTCGACTACGTCCATTTGACACTGGAACTAGGGTGAATAGGTTTACCCAACGCGAAATTACCAAAGGACAGATTTATTACAGACATTTTGGACATGAAAAGTTTAGGGACGAATTCGTTTTTACCTTACGTGACCAACAAGATCCACCAAATGAATCTGGCATCGAGTCATTTATTATAACTGTTAATCCAGTGAATGAAAACCCGCCTCAACTCTCTCCTGGGGCAACAAGACTAATGCATGTTTCTGAAACCGATATTGCTCTTATAACTAAAACTGAACTCGAGTATACAGATACTGAAACACAGGCTGATAAACTAACATATATCATCACAACTCCACCATTTTATGTATACAAAAATCGAAGGGGTCCTCGGGAAGATGCTGGTAGAATTATAGCTATGCATAATCTAACAATGATAAACAAAGATGAGAGAATTCCCGGCGTTGAAACTTTCAAACAGGAAGACATAAACCATCTTAAGATTGGTTACATGCCACCGATAGAGGATATTGGTCCCGAACCCAGACTCGTGCGATTTGTTTACACAGTGCAGGATTCTAGTGGAAACAAGGTTCTTAATCAACAGTTTGATATTGATGTACAGCCGGTAAATGACAAAAAGCCGCGATTTCTGACATCAAAATTATTGGTTGAAGAGGGAGGCGTCCTTGGTATATCAGTTATACAAATCTCGGCTGTTGACCCTGATACTAACGAGTATGAATTGACCTTCATTCTTGAAGATTGTCCGAATCACGGTAGACTACAGAAAAGTGGAGTCAATCTTGATGAAAAGGACACATTCAACATACTTGACCTGAAAAAGAAGGATTTAAGGTATAAGGTTATTCTTTTATTTATTTCCTTTATTTGCAGGTCAAATGACCTCCGACATGAAATATTGTGGTAGGTAATAAACGACATTATTGCGTAGAATACGATATCAAGTACATAGATAAGAAATAGATCGTTGGTTGGCGACCTAAAGGCCTGTTTACACATTCACGATTTTTGGCTACGGTGCCGCTACGATTCGCCACGATTTGTAAAATCGTCGTGTACCGTGGTGATTCGTAGTAGAACCGTGGTGAATCGTGGTGACTCTTGATGAATCGTGATGATTCGGGAAACTCCACGGTAGCGCTGCGGAAGTTTTAAACTGTTTAAAACATTCGTGGCGAATCGTGGTGGTTATTGGGCGTGGCCTAATTCGTAGCACAACCGTAGCGGAATCGTGCTTATTCGTACTGACACCGTAGCTATATTCGCGGCTATTAGTCAGAGATCGTAGCCAGTTGTGGAATCTTTGGCATTACGAATTCTCACGATTCACCACGAATTGTGTACGTTTGTCCTACGAATCATCCACGGTTTCGCTACGGAGCTCCACGATTGGCCACGACCAAGGCCGGTAGGAACCGTACAAGCACCGTGAGCATTCGTTGTGCCACCGTGGTCAATCCTCATTGACCGTAGCGTTGCCGTCATGAATCGTCATTGATTCGTAGCGTTACCTTTCAGACACCGTACTAATATCGTAGACATTCTTACTGGAATCGTAGTAACACTGAATATTTCTACTTTTCGCCACGATTCATCCCGATCCATCCCGATTTTTCTGACCATAAGAAATCTGGGTGAATCGTGGTGAATCGTAGAGAAAATCGTGAATGTGTAAACGGGTCTTAACACGATATCACTGAACAGGAAAAAAGTGCTATAGTATGTACAAATGGACGGGCCTTTAACGTCGTTACTACAGCTTATATAACTTGTATTTAAGATGTTGAAGTCCAAAAACCACCACAAATGCTGGACATAAACGTCGAAGCTCACTTCCGGTCTCGATGAATGATTTGATTGGCTAATCAGCTTTTTATTGATAATGGCGATCCGTCAAATAACTTTGATACTGTTGATTCATATATGGCACATTCAGAGCCTAATAGAAATGATATTGTGACCTTTCGCCTATTTCGTTGTTTGTTTTAAGAGCAGCCTGTACAAGTAAGAACAACATGAAATTGTCGCCCTTTCCTGCTCAGAGTTCCATTCATCGTATTGTTAAAATTCACTCTAATCGCCCCGCAACTTCTTTCAAATATCTCAAAACATTCAATTTCTTAAATGGCTGACGTAATTCTTTAGCATCTGATTGATCCTTGAAGACACAAATCTTTTGACAGCAAAGCGTGTATATTTTTTTCAAAGGTAATGTAAAAGAATATCGTTCATTTTGTTAGAAAAACTCATCAAAATCAATCATCTTGCCAAATTCACGATGTTCTTGACCGTATCTATGAATTCATTTTTTTTTTTTTTTATTTTGAGTGTAAGGATAGGATAGCTTCAACGCTACGTATAAAACGTGTTTAATGGATATATCGCAGCTGTCAATCGAAGAATCAATCGCCCGATCAAATCATTCTGACCGAAAGTGAACTTTGAACTTCAACATAGGCCGACATTCATGTGAAGCATTTTGTTGGTATGGCGACTTAAACGTCGTTACTGCAGATTACCCAAGCTGTAGTTAGGACATTAAGGTCGCCATCAAAACATTTTACTCTTTTGTCGCATGTTTATGGCCACAAATTTTGCAAACGTCTTTAAATATCCAGTTGAACTTCCTGTCGGAGTCATTTGACGGTGCCATCGGAGTTAGTGGGCGGGACCAGCGATCCCTCGACTGGATGACGCATTAGAATCAAATGATCTTTGAAGAAATGGTCGCATAATCTCTCTGCATTTGCATATAAACTTTTATACATAATCTGCTGATTATATATAATAAAAAGCAATCCGTCACCGGACATCCAAACTGTCTTAACCCATTTCGACACAATGACGATTTTAGACGCCCAACATGAAAATCAAATGGAAAAACAGTGGGGGAAATGAGGAAATCGCTTGCAACAAGCAATTTCTTTATTTTTCACAATGTTTTCTTCACAGAAGGTTGAAAAAACTGAAATTTCATAAACTGTTAGTTATCGACTGCAACTCCTTTCGATTTGAACCAGTCTTAAATTTTACCGTCGGGGAATGGGTTAGCTGAAGCCATGTTCATGTGGCAGTTACATTTTGGTTGCCCTCGGACACTTTGTTATTGACTCTTTTTTAGGTACATACACGATGGATCAGAAGTCCTGACAGATACATTTGAACTATCTGTGTTTGACGGCAACAACAAAGTGGCTAAAGTCTTCAGTATCGAGATAGTGCCAATAGATGACGAGGCACCTCGTGTTCAAGACAACCTCAGGGCCAACCTTATTGTTTCTGAAGGGAGCATTGCTGTGATCTCATCTCAAGTGCTGGCCGCCACTGACGAAGATACAGATGACGGAAAACTCGTGTTCTTAATTGTAAAACAACCAAAGTAAGTTGGAATTTCGTTTGTTTGGTTGATTAGTTGGTTTATTTTTATTTTTGTTATTATCCAATTAGTGCTTTTGTAGTTTTGTATTTTTTAAGCTATATTCATAAGTAGTTCATTGTTTCTGACCTATGAAATAGGGTATTCAAACTGAATGTTTCCAAATATAATTCTAGAGGAAATGTAGACAAACTTTAAATGCTTTACTTCCTATGATATGATTCTTTGTCAATGGGAAAGCTATGTGACATTGAAACGGAGCTCAGGTGATTAGAATAAAAAATGTGTAATACTAACCAAAATGGATATAAGAAATTATTTTGTAGCAGTTTGTATGTGAAGCCAATAATAGACAGAATCAAAGTACCTTCTTAAAACCCATTCCCACACAATGACGCTTTTTGACGCCCCTTAAGAACAGCACTTTTGGAAAAAGTGGAAAATGAAGAAATTACTTGTGACAAGCAATTTCTTAATTTTCACATTTTTTCTAATCAGAAAGTTGAAGAATCTAAAATTTCATAACCTTTAACTTGTTGTCTGCAACTCCTTTCAATTTGGACCAATTTAAAATTATGTCGTGGTGGAATGGGTTAATAATTCTATGCAGAAACGGCTCCGACTAAAGACCTTGGAAAATCGGACATCCAAAATATGACAAAAGTTAAGGAGCAGAGTTGATTGCCAGCTACGAAAGACCGGTGGTGACATCATGTATTCACAGTTCGCACTTCAAACTTCATACATATTAAGTCTGAAATTTGAAGTGTGAAATGTGAATTCTGAGACCTGTGGTGACCTTATGAATTCACAGAACATAATTAAACCAAATCAAATATGAAACGTGAAGAGGAAAGTTTGAAGTGTGAACTCAGAAGTCTGAAGTGTGAAGTCGGAAGTTTGAAATGTGAAGTGGGAAGTTTGAATCGGAAGGTTGAAGCGTGAAGTGGGAAGTTTGAAGTGTGAGCTCAAAAGATTGAAGCGTGAAGTTTGAAGTGAGAACTCAGAAGACTGAAGTGTGAAGTCGGAATATTGACGTTTGAATCGGAAGTGTGAAGTTGGAAGTTGGAAGTTTGAAATGTGAACTCGGAAGTTGGAAGTGTGAAGTTTGAAGTGTAAATGTTTAAGTGTGAACTCTGAATTCACGGTTCAATCTTCCAACTTCACACTTCATACTTCCAACTTCACACTTCATATATTTCCAACTTCATACTTCACACTTCACACTTTAACTTCAAACTTCACACTTCATACTTCCAACTTCACACTTCGTACTTGCGACTTCACACTTCCTACCTCCGACTTCAAACTCCCGGCTTCACACTTCATACTTCCAACTTCACTCTTCATACTTCCGACTTCTAACTTCACACTTCATACTTCCGACTTACCAATCCGACCTCCAACTTCAGACTTTAAACTTAATACATCCAATTAAACACTCCACACTTCATACTTCCAACTTCAAACTCCCGAGTAACAGCTTCACACTTCATACTTCCAACTTTTCACTTCAAACTTCTTACTTCACACTTCAAACTTCCGACTTCCAACTTCATACTTCCAACTTCACACTTCATTCTTCCCACCTCAAACTTCCGACTTCCAACTTCAAACTTCACACTTCAAACATCACACTTCCAACTTTACACCTCCGACTTCCAGCTTCACACTTCGCACTTTCAACTTCACACTTCAAACTTCCGACTTCGAACCTTATACCTCCAACTTCACACTTCATACTTCCAACTTCACACTTCATACTTCCAACTTCACACTTCCAACTTTTATGACCACAAATATAATATTCTATTAACCCATTTCCACACAATTCCCCCTTTTTACGCCCAAAAAAATACAAATTCCCATTTAGTAACACTTTTGGACGCCCCTTAAGAAAAGAACTTGGCAAGGCATTGCGAAAAGTAAAGAATTTGCTTGTAACAAGCAATTTCTTCATTTTTCACAATGTTGTCTATACAGAAAGTTAAAAAATCTAAAATTTCATACCTTTTAACATGTCGTCTGCAAGTCCTTTCAAACAAGTCTAAAGTTTTGCAGTCTGGTAATGGGTTAATAAAACCGATGACTGGGAACTAATTTGTCTGGAAAATGTAATATCTTCCGAGTCGAATTTGTAATATTACTTCTTATAGTTACCTTCAGTATTTTTATGATTTTCAAAAGACACTAAAATATGGGTATAGGATTCTGCTAATGTCATTTGCCGCGACTCTCTGGCGCAATCAGGGTCAAACGAAAAGCCCCGTTTTTTGAAACATGAAGAATATTATTGTCATATATACTGACAATGTGACAAATATGATCCACAAATTGCAATTTATACTCATAAGATATTTCAGTTTACATCAGGAATTAGAACAAGATTGAAATATATATCAGGACCGTAGTTACATTTTTTCAGCTTTTGTTTCATCGCCATCTCAACGTTAGTGGAAAATTCGTCTGAAGTAAAAAAAAAAGTTTCTCTATGTAGTTAAACAATTGACCAATCGCTGGCCCCGCCTACAGACTCCCTAAGCCCTGCACACTAGCTCAGACAGGAAGTTCCGCTTCGATTTTTAACGGCAGTATTGTGCAAAATTTAAGGCTAGTCGCATGTAACAAAAAGGTAAAATGGTTGGTTGGTAACTTAAACGTCATAACTACAGCTTCGTAACCTAAAAGGTTAACAGAAAATGAGGCCAATGTTGGCGGCTCAGGTCTGCGCTGAATGAATGCTTTGATTGGTCGGTTTATTCCTTGATTGACAGCCGCGATTTGTCAATTAAGCGATACTGTGTATCGCTGTACATTCATCCTTTCCTATCACAAACATATGAACGTAAGATCACTCTTTCTCGAAATACGCGAAGTCTAGGAAATGTTATTGCTATAAAATGAATGAGTAATTAAAAGTACAAAAGTTTTCGGCTTTTTTCAGAGTTTGATAACTCAAGGTTCGAAAAGAAGTTGTTTTGTCAAATACTTTAAAGGTATCATAAGGCAATTTACTTACCGTGTCCGAGTAATAAAAGGAAAGCGATTTTTTAAATCTTAATGGAAAAAAGGCTGATAATCAGTTTTTCACTAAATTAAAATGCTTTTTGTTATTTCCCAGTAGTAAAATCTATTACTGAAATATTGCTAACTCATATCTTTTCGCTGAAACCAAGGTATTTCTGCAGACTGGGTGTTGTTTTTGTTATCGTCTGACAAAAATTTGACATCTTAATATCAATGCTATCGAACCCCAAAAAGAAATATTCGACTCCGTCGGGATTCGAACTAGGTTCCTCTCGTTCCTGAAGAAAGTGCTTTTGGAATTCTTGTTCACTTTAAAAAGAGCGGTCTATACTATCAAGATGGATAATTCCGGATGCATTTTGTTCGAATTTTGCCATCGTTTGAGTTAGAATGTTTAAATGACTATCAAATCAAACACTCTAGCGCCCTCGTGGTTTGCCCTTGTTTTATTCATGAATATTTTTACATCTTCAGATATGGAGTCATTCGACTTAATGGTGAACCTGCCCCTAAGTTTACCCAACAAGATGTCAAGGATGGCAATGTGAAGTATATCCACAGCAGTGGAGAGATCGGTTCAAGCGCAATTAAAGATTCTGTAACGTTCATTGTATCTGACCAACATTTCAAAGCCACAGCCGACCCACCCAGATTCAGTCTAAATGTTACAATTACTCCGGTGGATAACCAAAAACCGATTATTATTACAGGTGTACCAATCACAGTAAAAGAAGGGGAAAAGTTTGTTTTCTCGCCAGATGTCATAACTGCCAAGGATCCGGACACTGAACCAGAGTCTATTCATTTCTTTATTACCCAACAACCACAATGGGGTTACATCGAAAATACAAAGCCACCTGTTGGGTCAGAGAAAAGTAATGCTGGAAAACCCGTCACAACATTCAAACTTCAAGATATTATTGATAATTCAATCAACTATGTTCAGGCCACCCATAAAGGAGTTGAACCGACTGAAGATTCATTCCAGTTGTATGCCACTGATGGAAAATTAAATTCAAATAGTCACATTGCCCGCATTAACATTGAACCTATTAATGACGAAGAGCCGGATGTCATGTTAAATGACATTGTTGTCCAAGAGGGTGGCGGGAAAATAATAGACCAATCAACAATCGATGCGTTTGACACCGATGTGCCGAGAGAAACTCTTAAAATGGCGTTATCCCAGCCACCTGAATATGGCGATATTGTGGTCATGCTACATTCACCCAATGGCGATGTTGAAGCTGCTGTGAGCCATTTCTCTGCGGATGAACTTCATAATGGAATGAAACTGAAATATCGACATGACGGCTCAGAGAACTTTGTAGATAAATTCGCTATAACGGTTTCGGATGGGAAACATGAAATAAAAAAGGTTTGCAGTGTTTCGGTAATCCCTGTTAATGACGAAATCCCGGAAGTTACAAAGAATACGGGTTTGCATCTTGAATATGGAAAACATGCAGCATTGTCCAGTGTTGTACTGCAATCCATAGATCGTGATAACACTGATAGCGAAATTTTCTACATCATCGTTGCCCTGCCTACCAAAGGTGTTCTACAGTTTTGCGATGATATAACCGTCCCGACATTTTCAGTGGAATGTTCTGAAATTCTCGTTGGTCAAAATTTCACTCAAAGTCAAGTAAATAATAATAATGTGAGATATATTCATACTACGAGCATGGGAGACTCCGAATTCGATAGCTTCATGTTTGTTTTATCGGATGGTAAAAATAAGCGCCATGTGGAAACATTCCAAATACGTATACTGAACTCTAAAAGATCAAACATAGCCTTATTGAACAAGGGTTTAGATATTCGAGAAGGTCAGAGAATTCCAATTACTACGGATCTTCTGAGTGCAACTGATGAAAGTACGGACGCCGAATCAATTGTTTTCGCTGTGATTAAACCACCAATGCTGGGGTATCTCGAGTATGCAGATAAAAATTTAGTTGCCATTAGCAGTTTTACACAAATGGACCTAGCTTCACAGAAAATTGTGTATAATCATCTTACAAAGACGGACTTTACAGACGATTCATTCACGTTTACAGTTACTAACGGTATAAGTGATACCAAAGATGCTGAGTTTAAAATTCGAATTGAACCAGTTGACAAGGTATTGCCTACGCTCGCAGTTACGTCTTTAGTAGAAGTAATTCAAGGGTCTGAAATTACCTTAACAGCGAATCATTTACGAGCTGACGACCCTGATACAGATAGCAGTAACGTTACCTATGTAATTAAGAAGCAACCAACACATGGTCGTCTATATAACCGCGGTATGTATATCACAAGTCTGTTTACTCAAAGTGCTATTGACAGAGGTTTTATCACATACGAAAATGACGGCTCATATACAGGTCTTGATAACTTCCTGTTTACGTTAAGTGATGGGCGCCATGACGGTTTTCTTATCAATGGTACCTTCCAGCGACAGCCAGCAACGTGTAGCATCTTTATCAAGCCACTAGTGAACGACGCGCCCAAGCTTTTAACATTGGCTCACCCCGAGATGCTGGAAAGGTTCGAAGACGGGAGATATGGCTTTGAATTAAACAGTCGAGTTTTGAAAGCAGTCGACTCTGATACAACCAACAACAATTTAGTTTACATCATTGAACAGCGGCCCCGTAATGGGCATATTGAAAACAGCGAGGCAAAGCGATACGTCCGTCGACGTTTTACTCAAAGAGATTTGGACGAGAACTCTCTTCAGTTCATCATTGACCCAAAATCGAGGGAAACAACTGATAGCTTCTCCTTCCGAATTCAAGACAATCGAGGGAACAGCCTTAACAATCAAAAGTAAGTACAAAAATCACAAAAATAGGCGACTTTTTATTTTCTTTTTTTCGCTAGGATGATATTTTTAATTTAACCAATCCAATCAGCATGTGAGGTCAGTGATTGGTCAATTAACGGATCGCTGGTCTTTCCCACTGACGTAGACCGGGAGTTCAACCTATACACTAACCCATTCCCACACAACAATTTTTTAGACTGGTCCAAATTGAAAGAAGTTGCAGACGACATTTCAAGTTGATGGAAGTTTTTTTCGTCTTTTTAGGTATAAAACATTGTGGATAATGAAGAAATTGCTTGATACAATTTTTTTAAACGGCGTTATTCTGGAGTAATGAGGGTTAGTAATATGTAACGAAATGGCAAATTGATTGATTGGCGATCGAATAGGCGAATAAGCTGCAGTTAATGCGTTTAAATCTCCAAAGAACCGAAAATGTTTAAAACATATTAGAGAGTTCACAGTTCATTTCCGTTCTACATGATTAATTTGATTGGGAGATCGATTTTTATTATCGACAATACCGATCCGTCAATTATAACATGGTCAGGTAATATTTCAACCCTCTTCCAAAAAAAACAAACAATCAATATATCTCATACTAAGAAATTTAACCTAATCTGTAGTTGCGAAGTTAATAAAATCGATGCATGTTCCTTTTCCTGTATAAACCCGGGATTTTACGTTGCTGTGTTCATACTTAGGAAAATAATATGGGAAAAGATGAAATTGTTTCTAACACGCAATTTCTCCTATTCCCACAATATTTTCTACCACTTTTGACAGTATCATTTTAAATTGCTTCCAATTTTCTAGGCGTCTGCAACCTATTTTAGTTTGGACCAGTCTAACATTGAAAAAAATAACAGGAAATAACTAGAACTTCAGACAAAGGGAAGAAATGGTTGACAAGTATTTTAAAGAACGATACAAAACTGTGTTTTTCGTTCAAATTGATTCATTCTTGATATATAAAATCTTACTTTCAAGTAAAGACGCACTCTCATCCTTCCCGATATTTGAAATGGAATTTAATTTTTTCGTCTTCCTACTGCTAAAAAGTCGTAGATGACTATATAATGATTGATATTTACGATTTTTTGGCACGGATACAACGCATTACAACTTACCTGTTCGTGAACAACTAAGAGGGGTGAGCAGCTTGAAGATTAGACAAAAAATCGTTGTTTAAAATTGAAAGTTAACCAAGTTTTTGTGTAAAAGTTGCCACAAAAAAATCTACGTCAAAAAGACGTTCTCTGGTGTACAGTTGATATTTTGCCCATATCATCAAAACAATGAATGACCAAACAAATTATATATTCAGACCGGAAGTGAATTTAGAACTCCGACATTAACACTGAGCTTTTTTAATCCAATTAATCCACTTCATAAAATGCATTCGTCAAAGTAGAGGGTTGGAAGCAGTAGCAAGTGTATTTGGCTAGCAATCAAACAAGACTCCGGGGGTTCGGTTTCCCTGGACTTACGCATCATTTATCAAAGAATATTGTTCTGTGAAATCCGCACTCCACCACTCGGAAACTTGTTCGGCTCATTTACTCGAACAGATGATCACGTTAGAGTAAAGCGCCTTGAGACCGAACTCGAAAACATGCCGATGGTTCAGCGTGAAACAGTTGTAAATGCCTCTTAACATATAGGCAATTTCAACTGTTTCGCGCTGATCCATCGATCTGATAAGTTGTAACCTGTCAAATGATAAGGGGCTTTCTGGAATTAGTAAAAAGTAACGATTCTAACCATACCGCTCTGTCCACACAGTCAAGTTTGCGTGGAGATTATTTAGATGTTGACCTGTCATTTTACCATACTGTTTCTGCAGCACTGAGGAAAAATATAATCATGCTGATACTGATATGTTCCAATTTAGCCGTGATGTCGGCAATAGATGACAGAAAGTTAATCCGGTCCATATTCAAAGAAGTTGAAGGCGACAAGTAATAGTTGATGGAATTTTTAAAATGTTGATCTTTTGGGCTCGGACAAATAGTGAATGCAAAAGGAAAAGCGATTTCTTCATTATTCACACGTTGCGGCCATAGCGCGATTGGTAGCGCGTCAGACTCTCATACATGAAAACCAAGGTTCGATACCCGGTCGAAGCAAATATCATTTCCGACATTAGTCTCCCGCAACTGGGTTGTAGTGGTGCTGGTTTGAGAAATATTAGGTATCTATTGTTAGGTGTTACAGCCGTCGCTATATAACTGAATACTGTTAAATGTGGCCTTAAACCTCATTTTAAAAAAAACAACAGCATTATTCACATTGTTTTCCTGAACTCCTCTCCTTAGGGTCAAAACGCGGAATGTTTTTACAAAGCTATAGGTGTACAAGTTAGTAAGCAAAAGTCAGTTTCGTGTATACAGGTATAGACATAATTGACCCTTGATCACTCTTTATAACTTGTAAATCTGTACCCGATATGCCGGTGTTGATTTCGCAATGGGGCACATACCTTCCGCAAATGAAAATAAGGATGACAATGAAAAACCCATACTTTAACCCTTGTTATGCTGAACTCGAAATATTCCTGTTTTAGCAGGAGGTATAGACAAAGATCAGCCTGCACATACGTGTAGTCTAATTTTTGTCTTCAACTCCCGTTTGCCCACTTTAAGCCATAGCTGTTTAAATAATCACTTTTGAAAGGAACATTGACACTCATTAAGGCCTTCCAGTGCTGTCAGTCCTTTGATTTTAAGCAATTCTGTTCAGGACAAAGATTAATTACGAGTCTTTCGATGGGCTGTTGCTTGGTCTATGTAGCTTTTTATTTTGTAACAAGGAACATATTTGGGAAAGCATTGACTATGAGGCTTAAATTCACTACGTTTCATTAATTAAAGTGAACGAGGGTGCAAGGGGAATAACCATGAGTTTACCAGCGGTAGAGTACACTCTGATAATATTTCTTTATCTGAAAAAAGGGGTGTTTGTTCCTGTCTGCGTCCGTTGATGGTAATGTCTTGGGTAATAAAAATCTGCGTAATGTCCATTAACTTTTAGTTTAATTGATAGCAGATGGTAGCATGTGCTGATCAAAAATATTGATGCTACCAGTGATTGAATCGAGTGTGTTAGATCATTCGTAGAACAAAACAGCGTTTTGATACTTAAAATAGATTCCATAAAGATCGTACTCGCTGAACGATTGATTCTAAGGCTATTTGATTTTCTTTGTCCATTATGATTAAAATGAAAATGATAAAATATGTATCAAAGGCCCCTTCTTTAGTTTATTAATGTACCACCGTAAATGATTCGTTCACGACAATACGTTGGAAGTTTAAGTTCGTTTAGAGAATGCATGCAAATCTTTTGTATGAAAGATGATTGTTTAAAATACTTATTTAAATTTTAGATTGTATATGAGTCGCAGTATTATTTAATCGAAATACCAAACACTGAAAGTAAGCAGGTTTTAGAACATTTAATACATTACATTGATGTTTAAGCCAGTGGTACCAGCAAATGTAATTTGAAATTAAAAAAAAGGTATGCAATACAAAAATGATTAGAAGTTTGCAATGGACAATAGAAATTATAAATTTGAAATTAGAAAACAGCACAAGCGAAGGTAAAAAATTTAAAAAGCAATGACAATTTCGGCAGATATTGAATACTTAAGCTGATTTTAGCCTCTCTAAGTGAATTTTTAGTCGAAATATCAATAGTAGCAAAGCAAAGACATCCAAGAAGAAGTGTGTTTACAACATGTGTGGCATATTGAATAAAACAAATCGGTAGATATCAATATAATCAACATTTAAAAACTATTCAGAGCTTCATAAACCGAATTTGTTAACCATAAAATAGCGCACAATCATGGTGGCAATGCACGATTTATTACCACAGCTCGGTGTGCAGCGATTAAATGTAAGGAAATATATTTGATTTATATCCGATAATGATTCTTTGAAGCATTGGCCGGAGGATAGATTTCATTCACCTGTTTTATAGAACAATCTTATAACAATTAAAGACGACTCAGTTATCGGATTGCTAATGTCAGTCAAAATTTCGATTGACCAATCAATTGACTTATTTAGACTCTTAGTTAATGTTGACCTCCAAAATTTGTGTCAACCATTTATTTTGGTTTTGGCTACTTCACCCTTTCCTGGTTTTTGAAATTTTAGACTGGTCCAAATTGAAAGAGGTTGCAGTTGACAATGAAAAGTCGATGCAATTTGAAATGAAGCAATCTTGTGTTGTAGAAAATATTAGGAAAAGGGAGAAATTGCTTGAAACAAGCAATTTCTCCACTTTCCACAATATTTTCCTAAATATTAAATCACAGGGACGTAAACACCCGGGTTTGTACAGGAAAGGGTTAAACGTTGTAACTACAACCTGTCTAAGTTGTATCTACGTCGTTAAAATCGCAAGCTAACGACTTTTTGTTTCTGATATGAATTATATAAACTAACGTCTAACGTCGTTGATACATTTATCTCACTCGAACTTCAATGTCGGAGGTGAGAAGACGTTTTTCAGCGATCCGTAATTTAGATTATGACTTTAACCCATCACCATACAATAACCTATTTAAAAAAAAAAGCTTTAGGAATCATAGTGGATGATGAAGAAAGTGCGTGTTACAAGCAATTTCGTCATTATCGACAAGTTTTTCTTCCTAAAATGACACAAAAATTCTTAAATCCATCAACTGAAAATTCCCATCTGCAACGTCTTTGAATTGGGAACAGGGTAAAGTTTTGTCGTCTGAAAACGGGTTAACAGAGTTAGTTCTATTGCTGAAAACAAAACTACATGGGGGCCCTGCTAAGAAATGAACTGCAGCTTACAAGTTTTCAGTTATTGTATGGAGCAAGGAAGAACATTATTTATTCATCTCAACCTATGCTTGCAAAACCACAAAACACAGAATGCTTTTATTTCTATTTTCCTTTTCTCTCTTTTGTCAACAATTTTGTCAACAATTGAAGGACCGCTGCTGTCAATCAAAAGTTGGATAGACCAATCAAAACATTATTTTAGATCGGAAGTGAATGTTCGCCTCCCATTTTTATATGAAACATTTTATGTGATTTAAGACTTAAACGTCCTAACTTATTTTTATCCGAGCTGTATTTACTACGTTTAGGTCGCTGACCAACACAGCAAGAAAGGCAAATGGGAAAATATATGTAAAATGAAGAAAATGCTTACAACCAAAATATTTACTTCTCAAATAGTTGAAAAGATCTAAAAGTTCATAACGTATGAATTGTCATCTGCAACTTCTTTTAATTCGGACAAGTCTAAAAATATTTCCGAGTGGTATTTGGTTAAATGATTTTGGAAGAATTATCGCAATTCCAGTTGTAAATACCAAAGGCATAAGGATGAAGCCCGTCAGGCGAAAAGCAACCTCTCGTGCGTTTCGTAAAACAAATACTAAAGATCAGGTAAAATGATTGGGTCGGTGGAAAGAGGAACCTCCAATTATTCGGTAGAACTGAGCGTTTAAAAACAAATTAGATCCAGTAAGTGAAGTGAGCTCAGCGATTCTGCAACAAACGTAAGATGGCAGTTATATACTCGGAAAAGTGGAATTATTTACTCCCGCCATCCTGTGCAAACATTAGACCAGAATATATACTTGGATTTCAAAAGAAAGGGGGTTAATGCCATTTTTGTTGTTGTTGTTTTTGTTTAGAATGGATCTCGAGTGGTCGATGGTCGAGCTGTCGAGGACCCAGCTGATTGTTTGTGAAAACGTTGGTACCCTATCTATCCAACTGGTTCGAACTGGCAACTTAGGCTCGTCTGCCTTTGTCTCCATTCAAGTACAAGATCGCACAACAAAGACGGGAGAAGACTTTACGCCGAGCACTGCTAGACAGGTGCAATTCGATCCAGGTAACAAAATTAATCCAGAAAAAATATATTGTAAACGAAAAAGTGTTTTACAGGAAAATGATTAAACAATAAGTGTTATAAATGCCTTTGCGATCGAATCTTTTATAAATCATATCGAGTATTTGCGATAAATATCCATTTAAGAGTTTAAGACCAACGGAGAATTCATTCTCTGTAATAACGTTTTTCTCGAAGATATCCTTAAAGGTTTCTTGAGATCTTATGGTATTTTTCAAGATGGCTGATAAGGTGTTTCTCTCGAGTGTTTACACTTTCTATCAGGCACGCATTTTGGTGGATTTATTGTAAAAGTAATCGTAATTGAACAATTGACGGATCGTAGCTATCAATCAAACTTTCAATGGACCAATCAAATTGTACATATAAACAGAAATTGAATTTCTAACTTCTATATTGATCAAATTTTGTGTTAAGTATATTTGCCGCTTTGAGGATTTAAACGCCGTAACTACAGCTTATTCAAGGTGTAGTAACGACATTCGGTCGCCAACCAACCATTTTACTTTTGTGTTACTTATTACTGGTCAAAAGATTTCGCAAAATAGCGCCGAATTGATATATAAAGTCTAACTTCCTGTCGGAGATGAGTGGGCGTAGTCAGCGATCCGTCATTTGTTGTTCTAAGATACCAACAAAATCTTTGAAAGTAGAAACCGGTGCCTTGATATATTTCAGGCCAAACCAAGGCTACCTGGGATATCCACATAACTGAAGACAACCTGAAAGAAAACACGGAGAACTTTAATATATATGTCAGCGAGCCTATCAATGCTATAATCGGACGTAAACACAAGCTGAGAATGCGCATAATTAATGCTGTTGGAGGTATAGTAATAACAACTTTGTACGGCTAATCTTTAATTGACCAATCGCGTCTGCCAATCAAGGAATAAACCGAACAATCAAATAATTTATTAAGCCCGAACCTGAGCTTTTCAACTCCTGCATTGGCCGCCATTTTGTTTATCTTTTTTGTTGGTTTGGTGACTTAAGCATCGTAACTACAGCTTATTCAAGCTGTAGTTACGACGTTTAGGTCACCAACCGACCAATATACCTTTTTGTAACATGCTACCGGCTATAGATTTTGTCAAAATACGCTGTTAAAAATCGAAGCGGGACTTCCTGATGGAGTTAATGGGCGGGGCCTAGGTGACAGTGGGCGGGGCCAGCGATTGGTCAATTGAGCAACCACTCACGGGACTACAAAAAAGCGGTCGCTTACGAGAATGGTGGCTTAAAACACATTTTTTGTGAAATATATAAAGAATTGGTTCGATTGCATACTTGCATTATTACAAAATATTCGCTAAGTTGTAGGCAATACATGAACTTAGAATCCTCTCACTGAGGCGGTTCTGGTGAGTTCCAACAACGTTTCATATAGGAATTATATGTTTTATCAAAAACGCCCATTTCACTAATCATAATGATACCTATCAATTTTGAAAATTAGATTTTGGTTGCTTAATTGAAGTGGTTATTTAATAGAGATGGTCGCCCGAGGAAGATCGACTTTGTATAATAATAAGTTAAGATAGCACATTTTTACATAATAGCCATTGTTTTAAGTAGCGAACAGTTATTTCGAATATTCCTTTCTTACATATGCATAGGTTCACGTTTTACACGACCTGATTAAGTCGCGTAATTTTTCACAATATTGATATTCTTCCTGAGATCAAAGAATGTTTTCGAGGGTTTATGTCAGAAAAAGAACAGGTCACTTGATTTTTATTTGGTGGGGGGGGGGGGGAGACTGATCTTTTACCTCGTCAAAGAAGAAAGGTCTTTGACCCTCGTCAGGCTGAATCAAATCGTTGTAAAATCAAGAGGCTGAAAGGACCAAATTTTGGATCAATATTTTATTTCTTCATTATATTTCATAAACACCTCTGGTTAAAAGCGTCAAACAGGCGGTGTGGCTTAAGATCAGACTGCACATACGTTACAAGCAATTTTTTTTTTCCAGAATGTTTCCTTCCTGATATGTCCCTTTATTTTTCAATTTAAATAATATTTGTTTTGTCCACCTCATTATGGGCCAGTCTAAAATTGTGTTGATTGTGAATGGGCTAACCGTGACAAGTCAAGAGTAAATTGACCTCTCGGTAAATTTATGAAATGCGATTCAGCGTTGATTGATTTAATGGGTTTTAACGCCACTTTCAACAATAGTCCCGGTTTGCTTTTTTCATTACAGTTGTAGCTAAAATGCGTTGTCGATTTCATTTGAAAAAAACATTTTGTTAACCAAATGACAAGGCAATATTATTTCAACTTATTTTCAATCAAACCATAAAAAGTTGATTTTATCTGAATATGTGCAAATTTAATTTGAAAGTAAAAATTGGAAAACGGTGATGTGCCGGAAATCGTATCAACAATTTAACAAAAAAAAGAATAAAAAAGTACTTAAATATGAGCTAAATAATGTTTAATTCTGAAAGTATCAGATGAAATAATTATTTTAACCAATTCCCACACAATCCCTCTTTTACCGCGCCTCTAGAGAAAAGGTTTGGAAAACATCGTTAAAATGAAGAAATTGCTTTTATTAAGCAATTTCTTCCTTATTCACAATGTCTTCTCCCAAAATGACAAATAAAATAAAATTTCATCAACTTGGAATTGTCGTCTGTAGCTTCTTTCAATTTGGACCAGTCTAAACTTTTATTGAGAGTGAATGGGTTAACAATCTATGGTAGATAAAACTTCTATTGCATATTTTCAGGCGAGTGTCCACAATATATCGGTATGATAGACAAGCACGCAGCCAATCCACCTGACACCATCTTGCTTCCGATCGCAGAGGGGGGTGACTTTAACGTAAACGTGAAAAAAGTGGTAAGATCACATTATTTTGATAGAATCCCGAAGATATATCTTGTTAAACCTTTCCTGTTTTGCAAAATTTTAGACCTGTCCAAAATCAAAGTTATGTAGACGAAAACTTAAAGTGGACTTTATTTGAAATATAACCATTCAGTCAGGTAGAAAATATATGTTACGAGCATTTTCTTCTTTTTCTGTATTGTTTATTAAATTATTAGGTCAGAGGGACGTTAAATACAGGGATTAAACAGGCAAGGGTTAATGTGTATGTTATTCCATCCTCATGAGTGAAGAGATATCGAGATCATCTATTTCTCTAATAGAACGTTCGCCTTGGTACGACAAGATGATGTTTGTCGTGCATTCGTACGTAAAGAATTGAAAACCTACATATGAGTATGGATGAATTTCCATTGACTATGACTCATTACTGAACCTGCCTAAATTACAATATTTTTTATCTTTTATTTTCTTTTTTTTTTTCAAATTTCATCTCTCCGATTCTCAAAAAATGAAAAGAAATGGCATTTTTTTAGATACTGAAAACTTACAACTGTTTATGTTTATTTGTTTAACAGAAGACAGGATAGACTGGTTCAAACTAAAGAAACGACATTTTGATGTTTGTGATTCTTTTCAAAATATTCTATTCATTATTTGGTAGAAAACATCATAGATACTGAAGAAATTGCTTTTAACAAAATTTTCTTCATTACCCGCCATGTTTTCCAAAGCCTTTTCCTTGAGGAGGCATAGCAGTTATCAGGCAATTGTGAAGTTAACAAAATCTTGAATTTTCCAAAGCCATAAAGCAACTTCAAAAGCAGGTTTTCCAGCATAACGGATCAGATGTGCTTATGTTCTTTCTATTAGTAATAGTTATTGTCTTTCATTCCACGTTGGCCGTTTTGGATACAAAACCTTCAAGTGTGCTTATACTTAATTGAAATAACACAAGTAAGATAAAATTTAAGGATTTTTTTTTTCATTACTTTGTTTGCCGTCTAGGACCATAAGTTCAAGAAGCTGAAATTAAAACGTAAGAATCCCTTTGAGAATACCTACAACACGGACCCGGGGGAAGCCGCTGTTGACGTGAACTCCGAAGCTCTTGTTGCTGAAACACCAAACAACGTGGACCCTGGAAGACGTAAAAAGAAGGAACGCAAGCGCCGGAAGAACAAGAAGAAGAACCGAAAGCGGAAACGCTCAAGACGCCGGAAAGATAAGAAAAATGACAAAGACATGGCGTCCATTGAAGAAATTGTGTCAAAACAGAGGCTTGTAGAAAGGGTAGAACCAGAAAACGAGGGTGGCGAGGTTGAAACAAAAGTTTATAACAACGAAGAAATCAAGGTATTGATCTTTAAGAACACTTGTTGCTTCACCAACGATTTTAGCAAGTTGACATGACTTTGATATTGGCTACGAACACAGTTTCATCCTTTCCTTACTATATTAACCCATTACAATACAATATCACTTTTTATGCCCTGAAGAAATAAAGCTGTCGAAAACATTGTGAAAAAGGAAATTTTGATTGTAGCAAGTATTTTCTCCTTTTTACGATGTTTTCCTCCTTATTTGGCTCTTATTTTCCTATCTTATTTTTCGTTGAAATGTCATCTGCAACTTCTTTGAATTCGGACCAGTCTTAAATTTTATGTCTGGTAATAGGTTACACAGTACGTATATCTCTAAAAATTCATAACCAAAGGCGCAATAACTGAGTGTACTTCACCTGATTTAATGAACGATTGTTCAAAGTGGTGTAAAATCACTTAACCATTACCAGCCAACAAAATTTTAGATTCGTCCTAAATTAAAAGAAGTTGCAGCACGACAATTTCTAGTTCATGTTTTTTTACATTTTTTTTCTTTTGTGTTTGGAAGCAATGTGAATATAAAGAAATTGCTTGTAACAAGCCATTTCTTCATTTTTTACAGTGTTTTAACGCTTTTTTTCATTGTGTGCAAATGGGTTACAGAAACTGCTACGCGAAACAACTACCCGATTTGTCCAATATAACCGATGTTGTAATTCATGAAGTAATGAAACGTGACGATTTTTTTTTTTCAAATATAGCTATTCATTCATCATAAATCCAAAAGATTTCATCGAAATAAATAAGAAATTTAAAGCTTTTTAAACTATGTTTCAAAAGTATGTATTGACAATGGAAAGATATAGCGTATAATGATAACAATTCAGTACAAACAAACCAACTATGATTATGTGAAAAAGCCAAGATTTACACGTATGTCCCTTTCCTTGTTGATCACTGGATTTCTCGTCCCTGTGTTTTTATACTTGAGAAAAGATTGTGGAAAAATAGTAGAAATTACTTGTCACAAGCAATTTCTACTTTTTCCACAATATTTTCTATCATGTTGAATTATTATTGTTCAAATAAATCTAACTTAAATTTGCCGTCTGCAAAGCCTCTGAATTTGGACCAGTCTAACATTGTTTAAAACAGCAAAGGATTAAGACATAATATATTTGACAATTTTTTTCAAGGCGCCACAAGATTGTACATTTGCAACGAATCGCCTTTTGTACTTCGACACGATCACCAACCAGATGTACATGTGTAACGGTCAGGCATGGGAAGTTTGGGATCAAGATCAGCAACAACTCAATCAGGATCAGCAGCCAGAAACAAGAGAATGCCAACAAGGTTCGTATATCGTATATCGTGGGCTTTGGGCAACTCTGTTGTAAGTGCCTATATTCATACGATAGTGTTGCGCTAAGCCAACAAATATAATGTCGAAAGCAACTTCATGTAATAGACCCATGATTGAGGATTCTCTAGCCATAATTTCTTAAAGTTGACAGTTTTCATCATTTTGGATAATAAAAAAGCTGTCGGAATAGGGAGTTTATTCGAGATTTCAAACGGGTCTCTGGTCCCGTTTACTGAGCTCCGATAAGAAGTTCTACTTAGATATTAGATCTAAGAAATGAACGTCATTTTGCAAAAATTATGATCAGTATCATGTAACAAGAGAAGTAAAATAGTTGGTTGGCGACCTTAAAGTCGCAACTACAACTTGAAAAATCTGTAGTTACGATGTTTACGTTGCCTAACTAGTGAAATAATTCTCATAAATGTCGGCCGATGTTGGAGATCAGAGTTCACTTCCAGTCTTAATGAATGATTTAATTGGTCGATTGATTCTTTGATTGACAGCTGCGATCCGTCAACTCGCTTTAGAGTAAACACTATTAATTCCAAATTCAACGACTTGTGTTATTGAATGGGTCTGATTGGTAACGAGATTAACATTACAATATTTGACTAAATGAATGATTTGAGAGGACCATTAATTTTCATTGATAATTGTGATAAAAAAAACTTACTTTTGATAATTGACCAATTGACGCGGAGGTCAATCAAGGAATCGATCGACAAATCACATTATTCGTAATTTAGCTTTGAACTCCAACGTTTGCCACCATTTTCGTGAAACTTTTTTTTTGGCTTTTGGTGACTTAAAAGTCGTTACTACTGCTTATTCAAGCTGTAGTACGATATTTAGGCCGCCAATCAACTATTTTCTTTTTTGTTTAATGCTAAATGGATGTAAATTTTGTAAAATAACGCCGTTTAAAAACGAAGCGGAACTTCCTGACGGAGTCAATAGGCGGGGCCTATGCAGTATGTGGGCGGGGCGAGCGATTGGTCAATTCTTGCATTAGTTTTTCGTTTTTCTGCGGATTTCAATTATGTGTTTCGTGTACAGTTCCTTCGCAAACTAGGTCGAAACAAATGAATTTTTGTTTTTGTTTTTTTCGCGATAAAGCGGGAATTAACCACAATTGGCAGGTGAACATTCCCCTTGTTAAACAATTAAACCACTTAGTGCCTTTTCTTTTTACAAATGTGCTTTACAGAGACCTTTTTAATTATTCTCAATAAAATCAGCACTAACCGTAATAAAGTAATAAAAACTGGTGAAGATCTCGAGCTTAATTTTCTATTCAAGTGTGGTATGATTTCTTTTAACACTCGAACATTAACAGTGCCCGAGTTGTGGACCAGGAGTTTAATACCATCTTGTTTTTACGTAGGTTGGTCCAAGTTTGAAGAACGCTGCTTTAAATTCATTAATGAACGTTTAACATGGGAGGTAGCTGAAACAGTCTGTGAGATGTCCTATACTGGTCACCTGACCTCTGTTAGGTCAAGTGAACATCTGGATTGGTTATCAGAACTATCGGGTGGAAAGGCCTTCTGGATAGGTAATGTATTGTCGTTATGAGAGCAAAAGGTCGTTACCACAGCTTATTTATGCTTTAGTTACGATAATTTGCATGTAATTTGAAATCTGACCATCCTATGGGGTAGAAAATATTGTGGGAAAAGGAGATATTGCTTGTTACAAGCAATTTCTCCTTATTCCACTATGTTTTCTCAAGTATAGAATCACAGTGACATAAAATCCCGGGTTTGTCAAAGAAAGGGTTAAGAGATGAAGGGAACATTTTGTTTTCTTTGAGCTATGAAACGATTTTCGCGATTTCATACATAAATGTGATTAGTTTTCTCGTCTCATACCTCCCTGAAAACAAAAAAATATTCGCCTCATCTCTTATAACTTAATTACATAAAGCGGGATAAAAAACATTCTGCAAATTTTGATACATTTTTATGGAAGCCTACAAAATAGCTGCGTACTCAAAATTTTGTTCATAGAGATAATATTTTTTTCGGTCATTCAGAACACTCGTTTTTGATAGACCAAATCAAAAAATAAATTATTCAAGTATGTAATTAGTTGGGAATTCATGAAAAAGCTGAATTAGGTATCAGAACGTAAGTTATGAGAGTAATCTAATCAGTATATGTAAGCTTTTATTCAAAATCGTTAGGGGTCTATTTGTTTAAAAAGGCTCTGCCCATTTATATTTACTGTTTAAAAAGATAGATGGAGAGGCAAAAACATTCACTTTTTTTCTAAGCAAAAAACCTAATCACACTGTATGAAGCCTGAATCGTATTCATACAGAATTGTGATGAGAATTTTAGTTCCATACGTTAATGACGCAAAGAATGTTTTCTTTATTTGTTATAGACTTGTATCTAAGTATCATATGTAAAAATGCAAAAAATTAGCCAATTTGAGAAAGTTTCTCGTAGACTTGTTTTCTATGCAAGAGTGAAAAAAGTTCCGTATTTTTTCCGTAGTATGAATTTTTTCAGAGCCAATCAGAATACACGAATACTAATAACCACACTAGGATTGAATTATGAACCAATGAAATCCTGCTAATAACATACAATTTTAATGCATTTCAGGTCTGAATGACAAAGAGGACGAGGGTAGTTGGACGTACACGAATAATGTTGACGTAGAATATACAAATTGGAGAAATTCAGAAAGAAGTAGAAATAAACGAACGCTAAATAGAAAGAAGTGTGTTATTGTGGATAAGAAACGACGTTGGAAAATTAAAAATTGTGACAAGCGAAAATCTAGATTTGTTTGTGAGCTTGATATAGGGGCCGGATCATCGGATAGAGCCCCTCCAAAAAGAGATACTACAAGTAGTAGAAGATTCCGACGCCGGGGTCGGTATAAAGGGAACCAAAATGATGTTGCAGTAAGCCATAACAATAAGAGACCGAAACGAACTAAAACAAATAAAGGTTTCTTCTTTGGCAGTTAAACTTGTGGCTAGTCTTCGAAGAGTGAAGGCAAACATTTTCAAACAAACACAAGAGATCAATGTTTATCTTTTAAAGTGAGATATTAAGAGTTTACATACAGTGTACATGTTGTTGTTTAAGGTTCAAGTTAAACATTTAGAACCTAACTATCGTCTATGTGTACGGACATAAAAAAGGATCACCAGAATCAAGATGACAATAATTTTTCTAGTGTTGGTAAAGTATCATGAGACGAATATGACAATTACAATGCGCTGTGGCTAATGGTTGACGTCAACCTTGGATAACAGGGTAGAAAGAAGTACTCAATCTAATGTGTTGTGTTATTGTGAAATCGTGCGCATGGACAAATACAGTTGGATATCTATTGTGACGAGCTATTCATACTGACTAAGTGAGAGATAAAGAAAGACCTCTCAACTTTTTTGTGTTTAATAAATCTATTGAATTTATTCGTTTACTAAACAGTATAAGTACACTTTTTCTTTTCGTTGACCTTAGAGTGTTTCACAACAACACTAAAACAGTTCAACCAAAGGTATTATATATCGGAATTTACCAATCGCGTCCGTCTATCAAACATCCAGTCGACCAACGAAATCATTCATTAAGGCCAGAAATAAGGTTTGATCTCCAACATTGGCAACCTTTTTTGCTTAAACGTCGCAACTACAGCTTGAATAAACTGAAGTTATGACTTTTAAGTCGCCAACCAACTATACTACTTTTTGCAACATGCTACTGGCCATAAATTTTCAATATTACGCCGTTTAAAATCGAAGCGGGACTTCCTGTTGGAGTTATTGGGCGGGACCAACAAAGTAAGAGGGCTGGACAAGCGAATGGTCAGTTGAGCAAGCAACGACCCCCAATGAACTACGTTGACTGCGTAGGCTGAGTGGAGTTAAAAAGACTTTCCTATACATACTTTCATTTGACTTAAAATCCAAAATGGCATGGATCCATTTAATTCTTAGACATATTTGTTTTATCCGAGACGCCTAACTGATGAATGACTGTCATTCAAAGAATAAATTAATTACTCGAATCATTCATCTAGACCGGAAGTGAACTTTGAACTCCAGAAATTGGCAAAGACTTATGTGAAGCATTTTCGTTCGTTTGGCGACTTAACCGTCGTACCTACAGATTATGCAAGCTGTAGTTAATTTGTTTATGTCCCTTACCAGTCTGATCAGAGTCTTCACTCTGCGCTCTGTAGATAGATACTGACCCAAAGCTTCTTTAAACAATCAGCGAATATTCTAATTGCCCCGAATGGCTCTCCAGGACGCTCAATGTGTGCGAGTCAAGCTCATGCGAAATGGTTGGAAATGTCACGCATAAGCTCACATTACAATGAAAAGAGAGACCCATTATTTGATTGCCTGGAGAAAATGACACATTCTCCGACTCAAACATATTTGATCGCGAAATATTTCAAAATCAAAGTACTTATGGTATCTGTGTCTATCATTTGATTGGCGGATCGCTGACAACTGACCTCCGTCATAGACATTTGACAGAGTAATACACGACATGATCACTTCAAATATATGGTCAGGCTGTTGACACGATGTTTAAGTCACCAAACCAATAAAATGCTTTACATAAATGGTGGAGTTCAAAGTTCACTTCCGGTCTAATGAATTATTAACCCTTGTCATGCTGAATAAAAAACTGTTTCAGAATTCAAGCAGTATCAAGGGACTGAAAGTACTGGATGACTTGGTCGTGAGTCAATTTTCTTATAAAACTGAGTTTCTATGGACAATTTTAGCTTTAAGGGGACAAATAGGTGGTATAGACAAAGATCAGACTGCACAAATGTGCAGGCTGATCTTTGGCTATACCTCCTATCAAAACTGGAATATTCCGGGTTCAGCATAACAAGGGTTAATTGGTCAGTAGGTTTTTATTGATAGTATCGATAAGTGAATTGTTGTACATATTAGAACTGTATTGTATATTGGTATGTTAATGTTAAAGTGTACATGTAGAACATTGCTAACTGCCAAAGAAACAGTAACCTTCCTTATATTGAAAGTAGACGTTAAGTTATTCACATGACGTCATTCGCGCCCTTTTTCTTTAATAAGTGAAAAGTGGGTGAAATAAAAGCAGCACATTCGTTAACAGCTTTGATAGATTCATTGCTAATTTCCTTTTATCGTTTGTAAAAGAGATATCATAGATAATTAAAGTAGTTATATTTAACCATTTACTCGCCGTAACCCAAAGCATACCATTTACGAACGGTTATGCTGTGAGTCTGAAAGAATTTTTTTTTTTTTTTTTCTATCAGGAAATTTGATCAAAGCAAGTTTTTGGCCTATCTTTGAAATAAAATCTGAACTATTGTTTAATGTATATCTGACATACTGTTTATATATATATTGGTCTAATTGTAGTTGTGAAATAAAGTTAGCAAAAACGTTGAAAGTGTATCTCATTATAATTCTTGCCAAGCCTATCCTATTTATAATGACCTTCAAACTACTGAAAACAATGTGAGATAAAATTTCTTTTAACAAGAAATGTTTTCTTTTCGCAACATATTATCCGGCTCTTTGAAAGCTTTACGTTTTTGTTCACCTATTTTCGTGTCCGTGTGTGAGAGTCTGGGTGTGTTCGTGGGTGGTGTGGGTGTTGGTGTGGTAGTGTGTGTCCAATTTTTGTCCAGAGCATATCTTTTAATTGAATGAATTTCAAATAACTTTGTAGAGTTGTTTCCCTTCACGAGTTCTATTATGATTCGTTAAGTACTGTTGGATACTCTCAGCTTCAAGGTCGACCTGAAAGGCATGTGACAAAGCAGTTATGCGGGGGTATCCGTAACACATTTCTAGTAAATGTATATATTTTTTCAATTTCTTTTTCAATATTTCATCAATTATTTTTAACACATTCCAACACAATCAAATTTTAGACCAACGCAAAGAAGTTGCATCCGACAATTTAAAGTTGGTGAATCTTTGAAATCTTTGTCGATTGGGGTAGAAAACAGTGTTGATAATAAAGAAATTGCTTGTAACAAGCAATTTCTTCATTTTCCACAATGTTTTCCAAAACTTTCATTTTGAGGGGCGTTTAAAAGTGTCATTTTTTGAATATGCTAAAGAGCTTGTTTGGTTACTGTAAATGTTAGCTCCGTTTCTTTCCTAAACTCGGGGACATATACATGACTTCAGCAAGGAATGCAGCATATAGAATATTGACATGGAAATGGGCTGGTAAACGATTTCATCTTGCTCTACTTGCCTGAAGCTTGAACCTTATACCACGTGAAATGAGAGATTGGCATCCGGATGCCTGGCACATAGTTGTCTGGTGCTAGACAGTGAATAAGAAATTGAAATCTTACAGAGGAATTTAATTTGTATAGTTTTGAGTTAGCTCCCTTGGTTCAGAGTCTCGACTAATAAAAGAGATTACTTAATTTTTCAAAAACTCTTATGGCAACGATGATGCCATCAACTACGACGCATAGAAGAGACTACATCATTATAAGATATTTTTTCTAAAACGTTTTTAAAAAGATGCGATTTTTAAACATGTATGCCTTGATGACATTATTTTCGGTATTTGACCTTTTTCTTGGCCTTTACCATGATTACAACAATTCTACTGTTTCTGCAGCCTTAGTTTCACATAAATATCATCGGTGGGCGGCAAAAATGTCGTAAATGCAGCTTGAATAAAGCTTTATTTACGACATTTTAGCCGCCCACAGTCGATATCTTGTTTTTCATATCCTTTGAATTGAAAACCAACATTTCAGTATCCAGAATTGAGGAGCAATAAAAGGTTATAAGTACTTGCTTCTTTTCATTGTTTGTTACTAACATATTTTAATCTTCTGCGTTTTTTTTTTGTTTTTTTTTTGTTTGTTTTTTTTTTTTTTTTTTTTTTTTTTTTTGAACCGAGAACAACCAGCAAATTATCCTCGTCTGCTGTTAAACATCATAGAAAATGCAACTTTAGCTAATCCATTCCCACACAATTCCTCCTTTTTTACGCCCTTCATGAATAAAGCTTCAGAAAACATAATAGACATAGTTGAAAGCAATTTTTTCAATGTCCACAATGTTTTCTACCCAAATGACGAATAATTTCAGAATTTCATCAACCTAAAACCGTCGTTTCTATCTTCTTTCAATTTGGGCCAGTCTAAAATTTTCTCATGTGGGAATGGGTTGACATGTAGTTTACAACTCCAGATTTCCAGATTAGCAGAAAAACTGTGATCTAATGAAATTGAATCCGTCAAGGTAGATCTGGCCATCTTTGAAGTTTAGAAGCAGTTTATGTCGTTTATATGGGGACGCTAAAGGTATGATTAAGTATGACCCGGAAGAAATAAACCTGAAGAAATCCATCAGTACTTATAACTAAAAAACACAGGAAAGAAGACTAAAATTTACTCCGAGAATCTATTATAATGATAGATTAATTGACGAATTGTTTTGTTTGCCCCCGACACTGACTCCGTTGGCCAACACACTGGGCTCTGACATGAAGTTTCACTTCAACATTAAATGTTTGGTTGTTTTTTTTTTTTTTTTGTTTTTGTTTTTTTTTTTCTAAAATGTATGGCTAGTAGCATGTAACAATAAAGTAAAATTGCCGGTTAGAGGTCAAAACGTCGTAACTACAGCTTGAATAAGCTGTAGTTACGTAGTTTAATTCTCCAAACCAACAAAAATTTCATAAAGATCGTCAAATGTGGGAGTTCAAAGTTCATTTCGGGTCTAAATGAAACATTTGATTGGTCGACTGATTCCTTGATTGACAGCTGCGATTAGTCATTTAGACTTCCTCAGTTAAGATCCGGATAAAACTTAATGAAGGACGGATTCGTACAATATCCATAAAAATAATTGACTGAGTTTCTACCCCTAAGTCCATCGATACTCTCACAGACTTTTTTAAAATAACAGACACATCACTCTGTCAAAACATTATGCCATTGTAAATGCACGCTTACGTCCCTTCAATGATTCATCAACAAACCAAACGAGGAACAGCCCTGTCCTTATGGCGATGTCTTTCATTGAAACAGAAAGCTCAAAAGTTTAGGGACTGTTTTGTTTTGTCTTCTATCCTGATCAAGTTTTCAGAGGGCGACCAAAATTCATCAGCTCTATCTTATTCAAGCTAAAGTTACGAAGTTTTGGTCGCAAATTGAGTAAATTGCCCCAGATTCTATTTAAGCCGGTAAGTAGTCATTTAGAGTACGGTGAAAGTCGTTCGTCAAGTAAATTTAACCCATTCCCACACAGTGACGCTTTTGAACGCCTTTCAGAAAAAAACCATTTTGGATAACATTTTGCAAAATGAAGAAATTGCTTGTCACAAGCGATTTCTTCATTTTACAAAATGTTTTCTACACAGAAAGCTGGCAAAATCTAAAATTTTATAAACTTTAAATTTTCCTCTTTGATTTCAAACCAATTTCATATATGAATGATCCTAAGATGACCCTTTATCAGATTCATTCAAAGAATTTTGATCAGATGAAAAACACGGCTGAAATGGGCGGGTCTGTTTCCTGTTGTGAAAGCTTTGAAAACCTTTTTCTCAGGAACCAACCAGTAGATGGATTCCAACCAAATTTCACTGAAATGATCCTCTTGTGACTCTTTCGGATTACACTAATTAATGTTGATTGGTTGAAAGCAAAGCTTTTATGGTTCGGGCTTATGTCCATAATTATTAATACCTTTTTCATCTGACTCAGTAAATTATTTGACCTTTGAAAATCTATGAAACATTTGAAATATTAAAAGATTTCATTGACAAGATTTTTTGCCACACATGGTGAATATGAATAGTTTTATATTGAACTCTTGAAAACACAATTTGCTTGACCAGTACAATCAGGCTTGTGGGGCGATACAGGTGCTCAAGCCCCTTTAGTTACTTTGTTGTTGGTGTTGATGGTGGATTATGGTGGTGGGGGTGTTGCTGCGGGCTGGTGTTTTTTGTTTGTTGATTGATTTGTTTGTTTGATTATTGATTGATTGATTTCGTAAATGTTGGCGTTTCTTTGTTTTTTGTAATTGTTTTTTTTTTTTTTTTTTTTTTTTTTTTTATTGGGGGTGTTTGGTGTGTGCTCTTTTTTTGGGGGGGGGGGGGGGGCGTGGGGGACTAATATTGTCGTTTGTGGTGGATTGTTGTTGTTTCATTAATATTTTTCCTATCTCCTTGGTGTTAAAATGTAAAACCTTATCAAAGTAAATTAAGCAATTGATACAATTGGCCACTTGTTTACCAAAGACCGGTGCTGACATCGTATATTCACAGTTCACACTTCAAACTTCAAACATATTAATCCTGAAATGTGAAGTGTGAAATGTGAATTCTGTGACCTGTGGTGACTTCTTAAATTCACAGTAAATAATTTCAACCAAATTAAATATGAAACGTGAAGAGGGAAGTTTGAAGAGTGAAGTTGGAAGTTTGAAGTGTGAACTCAGAAGTCTGAAGTTTGAAGTGGGAAGTTTGAAGTGTGAAGTGGGAAGTTTGAAGTGGTAAGTCGGAAGTTTGAAGCGTGAAGTGGGAAGTTTGAAGTGAGAACTCAGAAGCTTGAAGCGAGAAGTTTGAAGTGTGAACTCAGAAGTCTGAATTTTGAATTCGGAATTTTGAAGTGTGAAGTTTGAAGTCTGAAGTATGAAGTTTTAAGTGTGAACTTGGAAGTATGAAGTGAGAACTCAGAAGTTTAAAGTGTGAAATTGAAAGTCTGAATTGTAAAGTTTGAAGTCGGAAGTTTGAAGTGTGAAGTCAGAAGTCAGATGTAGGAAATCGGAAGTTTGAAGTAGGAAGTCAGAAGTTTGAAGTCGGAAGTGTGAATTGGGAAGTTATACTTCCAAATTTACACTTCCGACTTCCAATTTCACTGTTCATTCCTCCAACTACACACGTAAAACTTCCAACTTCATACTTCCAGATATACTCTTCACACTTCAAACTTTCAACATCACACTTCATATTTCAAACTTCTAACTTCATACTTCAAACTTCACAATTCATACTTTCAACTTCAAACTTTACATTTTGAACTTCCATTTCACACTTAAAACTTCCGACTTCACACTTCAAACTTCACATTTCATTCTTTCAACTTCATACTTCCAATTTTACATTTCAAACTTCCACCTTCACACTTCCAACTTCACATTTCAAACTTCCCACTTCATTTTTCAACTTCAAACTTTCGACTTCACACTTTATTCTTCCAACTTTACACTTCATTCTTTCAACTTTACACTTCAAACTTCCGCCTTCACACTTCATTCTTTCAACTTTACACTTCAAACTTCCGACTTCACACTTTGTACTTCCGACCTCACACTTCATACTCCCAACATCACACTTCAATAACAGTGTTGTAAAAAACAATTTCTTCATTTGCCATAATATTTTCAACCCTACTGAAAGGTTATTTTTTCAAAATAAATCCATTTTAAATTTTTTACTTCAAAACATTTGCATTAGGACTTGTCTAAAATTTTGGAAAACAGGAAAGAGTTAAAACAAACTTCCATGAGGCACTTACTGCTTCTCGCTGGTGATTTTTAATAATATTACTGGTACCGAATTGATATTCATATAACTTGTATTTCGACTGTAATTGCAGGCCGGCAGCGGTTCTGCTGGAGGGAGGGGTTAAGTTGAATGCACTGGAATTTTTTCTAGTGGATTTTTTGGGGGGGTGGTGGGGGTGGATGGGGGGTAGTTATTACTTTATCTACCGACATGCTTAGGGACGGGGAGCTTACTTCCAGCCATTTTCCTACAACATAACATGGGTCGTATCCGTCCATTTATCCATGCATCGATTTGAATTGCCAATTATTTGTATTTCATTACCTTCTAGTATTAGCTACATATCTTTGAAATTCCGCAAAGAAAATCATGACAAATAATAATATTGTCGAAAAAGGAAGTAGCTTATAAATTTTCTTGTAAAAGGAAAGGCTGCTCAAAACACGTTTTGATCTTGACCAACAACAACGTTTGGGTTATTGACAATGTTGGGTTAGATAGCAGTAAACAATTTTAATATTTTCTGTTTGGATCATGCAACGTAATTATGATTCGTATAATCAATCCGAATTATTTATGTGAAAAGATTATTATTATGAAGAGACCGTTTGTGAGTCGCTATTTCTCGTTCTCGGTATAAGTTTTTGATCAACATCGGACGCACACATATGATTTCTTTTTAGCACTATTGTTAGAATTCTTACTAATGATAAGAACCCTAAATCTGCTGGTTACGTCTGTCAAAAATTTCAGAAAAAAACTTTTTTAAAGGGAGATAATGTTTATCACTTTTTTCTCCTCATCCAATGGCATCGGTCTATCTTTATATCTAATGTCATCTGTGCATAAAACAAACAAGTTAAAGGCATTTTAGGGTTTTATTTTTATAGTTATATTATTATTAACGAATATATTCACAAGTATAAAATACTTTGGAACTTTGGAGGTAAGAAACATTTTTTAGCCAACCTAACTTCGCCAATCTTTATAAAAAAAAACTGATATTACGAACTTGGATAGTTAGGATGAGCAAAATGGGTTTGTTCGGAACAATATGAATGACTTGAATGCAATGTTTATTTCGTTCTATGATTCACTATATCTATAATTTCAATCCGTTTTCATTTATATCAATTTCATTTTAAGTTATTTTTCATTTCTATTATTGACCAATCGCGGCTGTCAATCAAATTATCAGTCGACAAATGAAATAATTCATTTAGACTGGAAGTATAGTTTGAACTCAAACATTGGTTGCCATTTCGGTGAATCATTTTTGTTGGTTTGGCGACTTAAACATCGTAACTACAGCTTATACAAGCTGTAGTTACGACGTTAAGGCCGCCAACCAACTATTCTAGTTTTTGTTTCACGCTACAAGCCACGAAGTCTGCAAAATAACGCCGTTTCAATTCGAATCGGGACTTCCTGTTGGAGACAATGGCCGTGGCCACACAGAAAGTTGTCGATAGGTCAATTGTAACAAAACTCGAATCTTACTCCATAAGAAAAAAAAAGCAAATTATTATATCTTCAATTAGTTTGATATTCATAGCGGACGAATTTGAACGACATATTTAGTCCCAACTTAACAAACGCTGACAGCAGATGAATGCAAAGGCAAGATTTAATGTAAATGACATCCTATAATAGATATATGTCGGTTAATTAATCAAAAGAGAGTCCTTTCTGCTAGGAGATCTGCATTTGAGTTAATCGATAATTATGGTTTGATGAATCGTGGGTTTGCGACCAAAACAAAGTTACTACAGCTAAACCAATCTGTGGCCCCGAGGTTGTAGATGCCGATCAACGAAACCATTTACCAACTAGTAGACTTTAAGCAGACTAAGAGTGACCCGGTAGGTATTTCAGGGCAAACAAGTCTTATCCTCGTGGAGCTCTACGAATTATTAATCATATTATCAAACCGGTTATCAAACGACAAAAATTTAAACCAATATAAATAGAAACATTCTGCAGACAACAATTCCAAGTTGGTGAAATTCAAGAAATATTTGCCTTATGGGGTAGAAAACATTGTGGTCAATGAAGAAAAATGCCTGCTACAAGCAAATTCTTCGTTATAAACAGCTATCCATGGTGTATAAAGGCGGTATTGTGTTGGGTATACTCAACTCATTCCCGCACAGTCCTTCCTTTTCACGCTACTCACGAAAATATTCTGGGAATTCAATGTGGAAAATGAAGAAATTGCTTGTTACAAGCAATTTCTGCATTTCCAAATTATTTTCTACCGTGAGAGATAATTATTTGAAAAAAAATCAACAGTTTGAAATTATCGTCTGCAACTTCTTTCAGTTTTAACAGGTCTTAAATTTCACTGTGTGGGAATGGGTTAAATAATGTCTTCATTGGAGCGCATTCCCAAGGTCATGAGACAGGAAAGAAGTGCAGGGGAGAGAAAAATCATTGTATTGCTAAAAGTTAGTTTCATATTTCCTGTTTACATCCCAAATGATTTACAATATTATTTGCTATTCAAATTTTACAACAGTGCGCTGACGCCTATTTAGTTTTTTACTACAAGAGAGACCCGTTGGCATGGGTATTGCGTCTGATCAAGGTCTGAAAATTAAAGGTAAATAAAATTGTAGCACTTAACCTAAAACTTATCCAAATAGAAAGAGATTGCAGACGACAAATCAAAGTTGGTTTGAATAGGAGAATGAGGGCTATATGAGGTACAAAACATTGTGAGAAAAGAAAAAACTGCTTGTTATAAGTATTTTTTTTTTCTTTTCGTGCAATGCTTTTGTATAGCTATTGTTATTCGGCGTGTAAAATGCGGGTTTGTGTGGCAAATGTACTAATGAAGTTTTAGTTTTGTTTATCAGAATTCTTGCATTCTTATTGGCTGACAATTTCGTTTCACACCTCCTTGAACAAAAGAATGAGTTCGGAAGTATTTTATCCTACAAAGTTGTTATTAGATCGCGGCTGTCAGTCAAAAAAATCAAACGACCAATCAAATCATTCATTTACACCGGAAGAGAACTTTGGACTCCAACATTGGCCGACATGTATTAATTGAGCCTGTGCGTGACATTTCCAACCATTACACATGTGCGCCAAGTAAAGACTCGGATCAGTCTGTGCATCCGCACAGTCTGATCAGAGTCTTCACTCTGCGCACTGTAGAAAGATACTGACCCAAAGCTTCTTTAAACAATCAGCGAATATTCTAATTGTGCCGAATGGCTGTCCAGGGTGCTAAATGTGTGTGAGTCACGCACATGCGAAATTGTTGGAAATGTCACGCACAGGCTCAATTCGCTTTAAACAGCGTGGACAGCGTCCATAGTGCAATTGGTAGCGCGTCGGACTCCCAATCATGATGTATCGGATTCGATCCTCGGTCGCGGTAAATATTGTTTCCGACATTTGTCTCCCACGAATTGGTGGTTGATCGTAAAGTCGGATAAGCAGCCGGAGACTCGGAAAGGATGTAGTGGTAGTACTGGTGGGGGAAATACCAGCGATCCATGGTAAGGTACTCCAGCAACCGCGATATGTTAAAATACTGTTAAAAATGGCGTTAAAACCCATTCAATCAATCAATTTATACACCTAGTTAATACCTCATGTACAATCAATATTTAACATTTTTGTGGGGTAGGAATCTTTTATTTGTAAAGCAGCTCAAATAAATCAGGCAAAATACTGAGATGAAGAAAAAAGATATCATTTTTAGCTTACAGCAAGTAGGTGGTACATGAAAACGGATGGCAAATGGCTTGTCACACAATAAGAAAAAAAAGCTCCTTTGGTCGTAAAAATTATCTTCAATTGCCACGGAAACAAGAATTAAAACAAACTTAGTTGGAAAATACTCTCCAAAATGCTTATTGTTTTTTGCTAAAAATCTAAAGCATAACTCAACTTGTGATAGTCATGTTAGCATTTTCTTAATAATTTTACTTATATAGCACACACCTGTTTTACTGTTATACTTGACACCAAACCTCAAGATCACGGGTTCGAGCCATGGGCTAACCACATCAACTGACAAACTAATTGTCTTTCGGATGAGACGTTAAACCGAGGCCCGTGTGACGGTGCTATCCACCGAGCACGTTAAAAGACCATTGATTGATTGAATGGGGTTTAACGCCGCTTTTAACAGTTTTTCAGTCATATCACGGCGGCTGGAACACCTAACTATGGGTTCCTGGTATTTCTCACACCAGTACTACCACTTCATCCTTTCCCTAGCCTCCAGCTGCTATCCCACTTAGGTTTACGATTATCCAACCATTGGTGAGAGACAAATGTCGGAAAGAATATGTGCGGCCGCCGGGGATCGAACCCATGACATCCCATTATTGAAGATTAGGAGTCTGACGTGCTACCGACTGCGCTATGACGGCGGCGTTAAAGAACCAGGCGGAGCTCTAAGCAGTTTCGTCCAGTATCCTTGCACTATCCCCCGTAACAACTAATCGTCATCTGGGGCGTCGCTCTTATGGGAATGTGCTACGGTAGCGAGGATAAATTAACGGAAATACACATATGCAGTTAGACTTGTCGATTAATCCATTCCCCCCGGAGTCAAGCTTTCGGATGCCTCCAAGAAAAAATCAAAGTACTGAAAGTACTGCAAGCTAGCAAAGCATTATTTTTTTTTGAGTAACCTGCTTTGTCAAAGGTTATAATGGTAAAGAAATAAGGTTAAAGTAACCAAGGATTTAACAAATTACAACATGACAAAATCTTATACTGGTTCAAATTGAAAGAAGTTGCAGACGTTAATTTCAACTTATTGAATTAAGAAAATCTGTCCCTTATTAAAAGTAATTTCTTCATTGTTCACAATGTTTTCCTAGGGTTTTTTTCCTGAGGCGCTTAAAAAGCGAAATTGAGTGGGAATGGAATAAATAGTATACTTTTGAAAGAGCTCTTTGCAATTTGAAATAGAGTGTGCAATTTTCATGAAATACATAAAACCTACTTTTATGGCGTATGCTTTCAATGGATTTAGCGGTTAAGCCTCCAGTGGCAGTTTTGCACCCATTGAACTTTGAGACGACCTTAGAATTTTGTCTGTTAACTTAAGCTATCAAAACTGACGCTTTGCTAGCTAAAAACTTTGGAATACATCGTGGAAAACGAAGAAATTTCTTCGTCATCAACAATGCTTCCTACCTTTAAAAGCAAATATTTTGTAGATTTCTAGATCTAAAAATATTGTCTGGGATTTCTTTGAACATGAACCAGTCTAAAATTTTGTCTTCTGGTAAAGTGTTAAGGATCAATGAAGTCGAATATCTACGAAAGACCGGTGGTGACATCAACAATTCACAGTTAACACTTCATACATAGTAACTCTGAAGTGTGAAATTTGAAATCTGAAGTTGGAAGTTTGAAGTGTGAAGTTGGAAGTGTGAAGTCGGAAGTTTGAAGTTGGAAGTGAAAATTTGGAAGTATGAAGTCGGAAGTTTGAAGTGTGAAGTTGGCAGTATGAAGTTGGAAGTTGGAAGTGTGAAGTTGGAAGTGTGAAGTTGGAAGTATGAAGTCGGAAGTTGGAAATGAGAAGTTTGAAGTATGAAGTCGGAAGTTTGAAGTGAAAAGTTGGAAGTATGAAGTTGGAAGTATGAAATCGGAAGTGTGAAGTTGGAAGTATGAAGTCGGAAGTTTGAAGTGTGAAGTTGGAAGTTGGAAGTGAGAAATATGAAGTCGGCAGTTTGAAGTTGGAAATATATGAAGTGTGAAGTTGGAAGTTTGAAGTCGGAAGTTTGAAGTGTGAAGTTGGAAGTATGAAGTGTGATGCTTGATGCGTGAAGTTGGAAGTTTGAAGTGTGAAATATGCAGTCGGTATTTTGAAGTGTGAAGTTGGAAGTATGAAGTCGGAAGTTTGAAGTGTGAAGTTGGAAGTTTGAAGTGTGAAGTTGGAAGTGAGAAGTTGAAAGTATGAAGTCGGAAGTTTGAAGTATGAAGTTGGAAGTATGAAGTTTGAAGTTGGAAGTATGAAGTCGGAAGTTCACACTTCAGACTTCTGAGTTCACACTTCAATTTTCTCATTTCGAATTTCCAAATTCACATTTCAAACTTCCCATTTCAGGCTTCCAACTTCCGAATTCACACTTCAAACTTCCGACTTAACACTTCTGAGTTCACACTTCAAACTTCCTACTTCACGCTTCAATCTTCTCACTTCACATTTCAAACTTTCCACTTCACACTTCAAACTTCTGACTTCTGACACTTCAGATTTCTGAGTTCACACTTCAAACTTCTAACTTCACGCTTCAAACTTCCCACTTCAAGCTTCATATTTAATTTGGTTTGATTATGTACTGTGAATTTAAGAAGTCACCACGGGTCTCATAATTCACATTTCACACTTCCCATTTCAGACTTAATATGTATGAAGTTTGAAGTGAGAACTGTGAATACATGATGTCACCACCGGTCTTTCGTAAATATCTGTAGACTGGCAATTACAAATAGAGACACCAAAGACTCATTGCGCTGCGTATAAATCGTAGTCTGTTTATGAGTAGGATGGCTGTCTGAGACAATCTGGGTTGACTGCACATAGCATGCTCTGTGAAAACTTGTACATATATTTACATTATTGTACTTATTAACCTTTCTCAGTCAAGCTAATTGACCAGTCGCGACTGTCAATCAAGGAAACAACCGACCAATCAAATAATTTATTCGGCCCGGACCTGAGATTTCAACTCCTACATTTGCCGCCGTTTTTGTTAGCAATTTTTGTTGGTTTGGCAACCTAAACGTCGTAACTACAGCTTATTCAAGCTGTAGTTACGACGTTTAAATTGCCAAACAACTATTGCCAATATATAATATTTACAACACATCTGTCAATAATATTAGTAGTGTTTGACTCAAGGGGTCGACGTTAACAACCTTCAACAGGCCAGACACTTTTAAATTTTAGGAAGGACTAGCAGAACATCTTAGTTACGTGTGCTTTAGGCTTATAGTCATTCGTATGCAAATCATACAAATCCCACAGTTTTACCTTTTTCCATGCAATTACTGGGGGGGTGTTGTTGTTGTTTTTTTTTTTTTTGTTTTGTTTTTTTTGGGGGGGTGTTGTTGTTGTGAAATGTAGATATTCTTTTATGGAAAACAGTTTTGTTCAAATAAGAAATTGCTTGAACAAGCAAATTCTTATTTTCCCACACTATTTTCCAGTCAATATATTTCTTTAGATTATATGCAATACACTATCTATTTCACACTATCTATTTCATACATGTACCTTTGTATTGCAAAACGTGAGCTCAGATTTTGCAGACCATCATTCCCAGAGAAAGACCTGTAAGAATCGGTAGCAACTGGTCCTGCAGGCATTTGGCAAAATTCAGCTAGTGTCATTCCCTGAGAGTGATACCTGAGAAATGCTCTTTTTTGGATGAGGGTTAAATACCAAGTCTATACTTTTACCTCAATTCAGTTTAACGATATTTTTCTCGTGGACCAGCACTGTAAAGTTTTAAGGTGCACTCTTTAAATCAAGAAAATAAAACTTTGGCTTGGCATTGATTGACATAATATACCTTCCGGCCTTTTTCTCCGTCGCTTCAAGGACATTTTGCATTACAATTGCAGTTAAATAAGGACTTTATGTTTTACACTTGCAATCGCTCTGTCATGACATTTTTGATATACAGAAAAACTACCACCAGTCAAAATGCAAAATGTTCAGGCTTGCCAGGATCCGACAGAGGGTTTCTATCTTATGAGATTCTACATGTACCATGACAATTTTGATCAAAGCCCGTATTTGTCTATTTATGCCAATTACCAGACGACAAAATTTTAGATTGGCCCAAATTGAACAAAATCACAGACGACAATATAAAGCTTATGAAATTTTGGGTTTTTTAAACTCTCAGGGCAGAAAACATCAAAAGAAAAATTGCTTGGAACAAGCAATTTGTTCATTTTCCACAATTTTTTCCACAGATTTTTTCCTTGGGGCGTCGAATTGCATCACTGAGCAGGAAAGGGTTAAAAAAGATACAGATTTCTCCGATAATCATTTATTGTTCGATTTATCAGTTTTAATCAATATTTGAGACCCGCTTTTATTTCAGTACTCTTTTTATTTTAAATGCACGTAACCGATCGAGTTGATATATTTCTTTAAATGTATAAAAGTCAAAATGAAATGCGTATTCAAAGTATATTTTGCGAATTGTGTTAAATATGAAATATGTATTTTATTACGTACGTATTCATTCGTCAAAGTGCTATATCATTCTTCAATTGACCGATCGGGATGGCAATCAAAGAATCGATCGATCAATTAAGTCATTCATGTAGACTGGAAGTGAACTTTCAACTCCTACATTGGCCGATCCTTATTTGTTATGTATTTTAGTTGGTTTAATGTTTATCGTCGTTGTGCATAAAGGAGAAAATGCTTGTAAACGGCAATTTCTCCTTAATTCAGTACCAGACAACAAATTTCTAGACTGGTTAAAATCAAAAGGAGTTGCAGACAATACTTTAAAGTGCAAGAAAGTTTGGAAATATGTGTCAAATAAGGTAGAAAACATTGTGAGCGAAGGAGAAATTGCTTCTGACAAGTATTTTGTCCCTTTCTCAAGACATTTTCAATAACCATAGCTTTTAAGGGGCGCGAAGAAGAAAATTTGTGTGGTAATTGGTTAAATCACATTTCTGAAATTAAACACAAATTGAATTGTTGTCCATTTAACCTTTCTTTTCAGACAAATCAAACACTTTGTTGTCTGATAATGGGTTAAATACACGCGTGAGTATACCCCCTTCAACTGGTTAGGACACAATTTTAAACTCGCCCAAGCTAAGAGGAAAGGCAGACGACATTTCAAAGTGTGTTAAAATTTAAAGAAAATTAAATGACAAGTACTAAACATAGAAAAAGATAAATCGCATGCTACTAGCAATGCCTTCTTTTCCCTCAATGTTTACATTTATATAATTATTTTGGGCCCATCAAAATGACGGATGATGTCGTTATGGGTTAAAAAACGAAATATTATAAATTGACCGATTTTATCATGACACGATTTAAAGATCCAAGATTTTGTTTATAACCGTTATGAAGAATAAGTTTATCGTCTGTTATCTTTCCAGGGTTTTTGAAAACTTCAGATTCAAAATGAGGTTAAGTTAGCTTTGTTTTATCTTGCTACCGTGAAGGACCTTTAGTAGGACTATACTTTCATGAATTATGAAAGGATGGCAACCAAACCTATTCCAAGGATACAAATCATCAGATTGTTTCGAAATACAGGTCACAGATTGTAGTTTCATATGTATTTTGAAAATGATCAATTCATCCAAGTAATATTAAATGTTTATTAACCCATTCCCATACAATCCCTCCTTTTTACGCCAATCGAGAGAAAAGCTTTGGAAAACATTGTGGAAAATGAAGAAATTGCTTGTAACAAGCAATTTCTTCATTGTCCACAATGTTTTCTATCCTAAAAGACAAAGAATTTTGAAATACCATCAACTTAAATTCTCGTCTGCAACTTCTTTCAATTTGGACCAGTCTAAAATTTAGCCGTGTGGGAATGCGTTAAGCAGTGTGGGCGAAAAAGAAAATGATAACATGTCGAAAGTCATATTTGACGGCAATTTACAATGAAGGGTTGTCCTCCGTCCTCCATAAAAAGGACCCCTATCGTAAATTTTGGGCGTCCAAATTACAGTAAACACAGGTCCATTGAAGCTGTATTTACGACATTTTGGTCGCCCAAGAACCATATATTATGCGTTCTCGGAGCAAATGCGGGGCGATACTAAGACACATTTGGTTTGATAGACATTATTGTCTCTTGCTTGGCATAAGATAGAATTCTTTTAAATTCATCTTATTACTATAGATAATAATCTGACCGAAACTTGGAATGTATGTTGTTAATCAGTAAACCTGAGTCTCATATTCCGATATATGTAAAGTGTCATCTCGTTAGAAGAGTAGAATAGAACCAGCCTGTCAGTTGGTCGACAGTTTTCAACGATTAGAAAGTGAATTTTATGAATTTCATGCAAAATGTGGTGTCTGAGGCTGTAGTTAAGACAATTTGGTTACTAACCGATGGATGTAGGAGCGACATTTTGTGTAAAATATGTTAAAGATACAAATAATGTAACAATTTGATATATTTGAGTTTCCCAGCCTAGATTTCTGACATCACCTGTAAATGTATTGATTAGCGGTCCTGCTGTATGTGCTTATCTTTGGTCGATTGTAAGGATGGTTAGTTATCCAAAACGATATCATTTGAACTTGGACTAAAACGACGAACTGTGATCTACAGGTTATTGATATTAATCCTTTCCCGGTTTTTTGTTTTTTGTTTTTTGTTTTTGTTTCGTTTTTGTTTTTTTTAATGTTTGTTTGTTTGTTTTGGTTTGGTTTGGGTTTTTTCCTTCTAATTTTTAGACAAGTCCACATTGAAAGAGGTTGCAGATGAGAATGAAAATTGGATTCGATTTGAAATGAAACTATCCTATGTAGTAGAAAATATCATGGAAAAAGGAGAAAATTGTTTATTACAAGCAATTTCTTCTTTTTTAGAGTATAAAATGACAGGGACGAAAAATCTAGGGATTTAAAAGGAAAGGGTTAACGGATCTCAATCTTATAAGCCACAGTCCTCTCAAAGCAGGCAATACAAGAAAAGATATCGTCGATACGCGAGCGAAATATCGTAACTACAGCTTTAATAAAGCCGTAGTTACAACACTTTGCTCCCGCTCCGACGATAAGCCACGTACAGATGCAGTTTGATCTTAGTCCATACATTCAACTACATGTAGTCATTTGATTCGGCAGGGTCTCAGTTAATCTGCCTATAAAGATATATATATTGCTTTGTGTTTAACAAAAAACCCTGATAAATCTGGGCTCGTGGCATGAAGAATAAATGAACCTTAACAACTTCAAGCAGTATATTAAAATTTTACAATAGTCTTTAGTCTTATACATCCAATTGACTTGTTATCTTTCATATCGGCCAGTGGTTACGCAAGGTTAAATACGACAAAGGGAATTTATTGATCGTAACTGTGAGTTTTCATATTTATTATCATTATTTTAAATACAAAAACATGAACTTGTTAATCGTTATTGGTCAGTTTTCATATATATATTTTTATTTATTTATTTCATTTTGGTTCTATAGCACGCGATAATACAAATAAATCGGGCCTTTGTATGATATATTCAGCAATTTCACACGTGAATAAGGCAAACGTGCATTTAGGATATTCGCTGATCGTATAGGTTGATACATATTGAGGTCAAATGATGAAGACTTTGATCAAAATGAGTGGATGTGCAGACTGATAGGAAATTATTTTTGTGTGATTGTTTAACATGACATGGGCGAGCTTATTTCATAACTCAAGCCTTCCCATACAATCACTTGTTTTCACACAAATATATACTAGGGAAAACGTTGTAGGAAATGAAGAAATTGCTTGTCCCAGGCTATTTCTTCTTTTACCACAATGTTTTCAACCTTGTAAGCCTGTTATTCCTCTTTCCGCACAGAGTTTGATCTCAAGGTTTAATCCTCGAACTGTGGTCTTTAAGAATTCTGTGTGTTATAAAAACAGACTTGTCACTCGACACGCAATTTTGATATGATAAAAATGGAAAAGCGAGGCAGGTTATTTCAGGCGCCGTGCTGTAAGTCTTTGGCACATTAGTTTGAACCCAGGCCCCGCAAATATTCTTTACAATGCTTGATAAAACTCGTTGTGAGTAGCGTCATTTATTCGCTCATCGATGTGCGAATAAAAGGTTTGATAAAGTCTTGCTCGAATTGAATGGTGTAGATTTGATAATTAGAGAAAATACAGGAAGCTAGATTGTGCGCATTTACCATTGAGATATGGCTTAAATACTGTTGAAAGTGGCGTAGAACCCCCGTACAGAAAATATAAACAGATTTATAAACTGATAACTTCACCTTTATGTGTCAAAGAACTCGAAAGAACGTCTACATAGTTACCTTTTTTTATTGAAATAAGGTGAAATATTGCCAGCTGATAAAGATAAAGAATCGATTGAATATATATACATGGTTGATAACGAAAGATGGGAGATACCGGTAGGGTTATATGGTAAACGCCATCTGTTATCATTCGCATCGATTGAATATACAATTATAAATATAATACATTACAATCTTTTCGTGCATATCTCTGAATAAATCGACGGTGCTTGGGAAAGATAAATGTTTAACCATTCCCACTCAGTGACGCTTTTTGACGCCCTTTAGAAAATATACTTTAGAAAAAATTGTGGAAAATGAAGAAATTGCTTGTTACAAGCAATTTCTTCATTATCCACAATATATTCTACCCTAATAGTAAAAAATAATCCAAAATTTCATTACTTTTGAATTGTCGTCTAGAACTCCTTTCAATTTGGACTGGTCTAAATTTTTGCCGCCTGGTAATAGGTTAAAGAGTATAAGCATTGCATGTTGTGCATATTCAAATAAAGCAAGGTCGAACGATTAGCAGAAAAGGAAATGGTCAACGTTTTGTTTTGTTGAAGCATTTAATGGTATTTAGAAAATCAAATGCTGTTTTATTTTGTGAAAAAGGGAAGAGAACAAAATGATCACAATATGATTGAAAAATGCTAATCGTAACGTCAGTGAACTAGAAAAAATGTCGTAACTACAGCTTTATTACAGCTGTAGTTACGACAATTTGCTCGTGCACCGACGATAGCATTGTCAGAAGTAAACATGAAGGACAATGATATGGTACAAATGTAGAAATATCTCAATTTTACCATTTATTTTCTTTAGCTGATCTGTGGTGTTTCAAACAAGGAGTTAAACATGAATAATAGACATACACGCAACTTACCACCAGAATTATCATTCAATACAAAACAATTTATATAGAGCTTGCAATTAGATATACTTTTGCTTTTTCTAATATTAGACCTACATTCTGATATTTCACAACAGTAAAAGAGGACTATTTCTTAAACTATCTAACCTACATTCAAATATTCTACATTAATAAAGGATTAATATTGCTTTAAATATTGGACCTACATTCCAATATTCTGCGGTAGTAAAAGAAATCTATTTCTTAAACTATTTAACCTACATTCAAATATTCTACATTAATAAAGGATTAATATTTCTTAAAATATTTGACCTACATTCAAATATTCTGCAGTAGTAAAGAAGAACTTTTTCTTAAACTATTTGACCTACATTCCAGTATTCTGCAATAGTAAAGGAGAACTTTTTCTTAAACTATTTGACCTACATTTAAATGTCCTGCAGTGGTAAAGGAGAACTATTTCTTAAACTATTTGACCTACATTCCAATATTCTGCAATAGTAAAGGAGAACATTTTCTTAAACTATTTGACCTACATTCAAATATTCTGCAGTGGTAAAGGAGAACTTTTTCTTTAACTATTTGACCTACATTCCAATATTCTACATCAATAAAGGGGGACTTTTTCTCAAATTATTAGACAGAGTTTCCGAAAGTCTACATTTTAAAAAATAACTATGTCTTAAATCATTTGACCTACATTCAAAAATTTCACTGCAATAAAGGAGAACTTAAACCATTGGACGTACATTTTGATATCCCACAGTGGTAAACAGAACTAGTACTTAGATTACTGGACCTACATTTCAATTTTTTATAGCGGTAAAGTTTTTCTAACCTCTGTTTCGTTTAAGTGTGCTTCGAGTCATCTTTTTGACCAATCTGTCCGAATGTAATATCAAGTGATTATTTAACAGTAAAACTGTTCATCATGAGTAATATGTATAATTTATAGCTTGATCTACACCACATACAAAGTTATAAAAATGCAATATTATTGTTCAAATGACAGCTGCGTAATTGAATATGGCGATGAAAATATATATTGGCGGTATGCTATAAGACAAGTACGATGCAACATTAGCCCATTTTCAATTTGCTGCTAATGGAGCCAGTTTAATTCATTCCATTACAAGACGACACACTTTTAGACTGATCAAAATTTAAAGAAATTGCAGACCACAATGTGAAAATGTTTTAAATATTTTTGTCTTTTGGGGAAGAAAACAATGTGGATAATTAAGAAATTGCTTGTTACAAGGAATTTCTTTATTTTCAACACTTTTTTTTCAAACCTTTCTGAAACTTTTCTTGTTAGCGTTACAAATTGTTTTGATTGGGAATGGAAAAAAACAATATTCCTACGTCTATCGGGGGAATGGCATAAATTGGATCAAGTAATACCCCTACTTGAGAGATACAGAGAGATATTAAGGATATATACAGAAAATGAAATCAGCATTCCATATCTGAATAAGATCAAAATGACTAAAATATATGTTTGACTGGATCTCAATTTTTCACCAAGCAGGATTTCTACATAAGACAATAAATATAATATTTAACTAACTCCGACATAACTCTTACGCCCAAAGAAAAATGCGTTTGAAAACATTGTGGAAAATGAAAAAATGTTTGTAACAAACAAAGAAAGACAAAGCATTTCGAAATTTTACCAACTTCAAATTAGCATCTACCACTTCTTTAAATTCGGACCAGTCTAGAATGTTGTCATCTGGTATTATTGGGTTTTGTTAAGGTTTAACAAATACTGCACTTTTCTATTCCTAAAGAATGTGTATACATGCAGCACAAATAAATTTTGTTCAAGAGAAGAACTGTCACAAACTTGACGTTGTGGTTAATTTTGATGTTTAATTGAGTCACGCTTTGTAATGGGAATAAAAATGTTGTTGCAGCATGGATACTATTTGAAATATAACGCTTTCTCAAAATTAAAGCAATTCTTCCATGCGAAATTATAGTCTTACTAAATCACAAAAGAAAGGAGATTTTCGAAAATAGAAATAAATAGAAATAAATAATATCGTTAGGGCCCATGGACGAATCTGTATTTTCAGATTTTTTAAATATTTGAGCCTGTTTGTGGCATTTCTAGATAACTAAGGTTCAAATATGTTTATTTTACATCGATTTGGAAACAAGTTCTTCCAACTTAGATTAGTCTCTCTCGATTCTTCTTCCTGGAGAACACATCAGAACTCGAGTCGATTTTGGGTGCCAATAATAGAACAAAGATCGCTCCCGGGAATCAACCTCGGAACCTCTTTATAGGGAATTCGACCTTCTACCTCTCTATCACGGACACTACTCATTACGTCTCAGACACTTTGACTGATCGCTGGCAACGTCTACTTATCTGCGATATTGTAGTTCGATAGATATAATAAACGATTTGGAAAATCATGAGGTTATTGGACAAGAATAGATAGACAAATCGTTGGTAGGCGACCTAAACGTCGTAACTACAGATTTTGTAAGCTGTAGTTATGGCGTTTAAGAAGTCAGAGCAACAAAAATGCTTATCATAAATGTTGGAGCTCAGAATTCACTTCCGGTCTAGATGAATGATCAATGTGTCTTTTTGTCGTTGTTGTTTAGTTTTGTTTTGTTTTTGCTTTTGTTTTTTTGTGTGTGTGTGTTTTTTTTTTTTTTTTTTTTTTTTTTTTTTTTTTCTTTGTTTTGTTGTTGTGGTTGTTGTTGTTGTTTACAGCCCATTTTAACACAACCCTACTTATTTACGCAAAAGAAAAATAAAATTAAAGAAAACAGAGTTAGAAAAGGAGAAATTACATTTATCAACCAATTTCTCTGTTCGTCACAATTTTTTTCTACCTGATGGATCTTTATTTTCCTTTAACATAAGCGGTTCTTGAACAGATTTTCATGAAACTTTGATATAGGGAATTTATTTGCTTTTCCAATAGTCATCTATATCATTTTCGCGATAAATTTACTCTCTTTATGTAAATCTTCTAAATTTACCAGAAATCTAATCTAATGTGATATGTTCCCTAAGCACTACTTTGAAACGTCGGAATTAATCGGGTAAGACCGTTGGTCTTCAGATGATGTCGATCACGATTGTATTGCTAGCGAAAGTCAGGGACGTCTTTGATACGTCATGGAAACTCCAAATAACTCCAATTATTGGTTTAATCGACAAATAACGCATTACCTGGTGAAGTCCGGCTCGATTCGGATTGTGCTTCGCTGACTTTTTTGGCGTCTTGTAACGCCAAATAAATTGCCTTCTTTTCTCTCTTTTATTTGAACTTTTCATTTGAAAGAAATCAGCCAATCGCCTTCTAACAAATGTCTTGGAGCATTACAGTTAAAAATTTGAAAATTGAGAGCCAATCTCTTTCTTTCCAAATTTGTGCAAGACCCGCTTTAACCCCTTTTAAACTAGAATCTAAAACTCGAGTTGATCGAAATGATCCGATATCATCTACTACAGTACTACCAGGCGAAAACGGCTACTACGAAACGACACACTTTTTGGATATATTGTCCATAAAGATCCCATTTTGCCTCTTTTTGCATTAATGAAAAAGACTGCTAGTTTGTTTTTCGTGTTTGATCGATTTCTTTATTTCGTGAACGACAAAACTCGGAATTCATAGGGTTTTTTTGTTCACCCAATGAAAGATAGATATATCGTACACTAAAGCAAACAATCATCCTGTAATTATCTACAAACAAAATCGTTCATCACCTCAGTCGAACTTCCATGTCGGGGGGTAGTGGGCGGGGCTAGTGCTTTGTCAATTTACAACGATTTCTGAAAATATCAATAAATCTTCTATTGTTATGTTATTTTGTATAAAATATGGGATTCACTCATATAACGTCCATTGGGGACTTCTTTAAACCATTACCAGACGGCAAAATTTTAGATTGGTCCAAATTGAAAGAAGCTTTTTTAATAGAAAACATTGTGGATAATGAAGACATTGCTTGATACAAGCAATTTATTCATTTTCAACAATGTTTTCAAGAACTACTTTCTTGGGGAGGGCGGAAAGAGGAAAGAATGAGTGGGAAAGGGTTGTAACTGTACATGTATGAGGAGTCTATGACGAGGTTTGTCGTTCAATGAAATATAGGTAAGGTTAAATAACCTCTAGATTAAACCACTTCTGACAAGCAATAAAGCCTTTTATCAAGGCATAACCTGCTTTATCGCCCAATTTTAAAAGGCTAAGAAGAAATCAGGAAAAAAATGACTACAAACGCACTATCACCACGAACTTCTATTTTCTATTGTGTATGGATGTACTTTGGGGGAAAACATTTTCAAGTGCTTGAGCATAAAGATAAGATTGTGCTAATGGAAATGGTGAAGAACATTTCAAGTTTTATGTCCATTTTATGAGTCAAACATTTTTAAGAAATGGACTCTTAAAAAATAAGGCATGCCTCCATTATTTTCACTCTTGGTCTGTAAATGCCGAGCAAGTTAAAGTTTAAACGCGCTAGAAGTTCAGTCAGAAGTTCAATAATAACCGACAAACATGGAATTACTCCTTGCTAGTGTGCATTTCCGTTTATTTATCGTCGCTACCGTAGCCAATGCGACATATGAGCGACGCCCACAGAAGTCGTTTAGTTGTTACGGGGGATAGTGCAAGGATACAGGAAGAAACTGCTGAGAGCTCCGCCTGGTTCTTTAACGTGCTCGATGGATAGCATCGTCACACGGGGCCTCGGTTTAACGTCTCATCCGAAAGACAATTAGTTTTGTTAGTTAACTCCGATCTAAACGAAAAGTTTGATAGGCCCATCGGTTCTTTGATTGAAAGAGTCGATCCATTATTTTTCGCACAGTTGATACTCATTAGTATCGACTCAGTATGAAGATTTTCAGAGTATTAATAGCAAAGGATAAAAATTGAAAAAGGTCAATCTTTTCAATCGTGTGTTCGAAAAAATATATGCCGATGCAATCTCTATAATACCCGCGTATATGCGTTTATCCTGCCACAATGACTCCTGCTATATGTAACTACAAGTCAATACTTACCATGCTGATTAAGAATTTTTTTAGATTTGCATTAAAATCAGAAGACTCAAAGCTCTTGTTGTACTTGTTGTTTAGTCGCCAATACTGTTGAAATTAATTTCATAAACAATTTTTGTTTCAAAAGAACAGACAGGAGCTGTAGACAAAGATCAGACTGCACTTATGTGCAGATTGATCTTTGTCTGTACCTCCTGTCTAAACCGGAATATTCAGCGTTAATCCTCAGATCCAAGAACTCTAGCATTAAAAAGATTCTTACGTCCGTTTATGCACTCGTCATCATAAATCAACGATGTCGTAGACCTTATTTTAGACACCAAAGGTATAGAGAAAAAATCACGCAGCACCCCGGGCCTATCGCTTTTAGGGTGAGTACTCAATCAACTCGGCTAACCGAGCGGCCGTCATAGCGCAGTCGGTAGCGCGTCAGACTTCTAATCTTCAATCATGGGATGTCATGGGTTCAATCCCCGGCGGCGGCACATATTCTTTCCGACATTTGTCTCTAACCAATGGGTAGATAAACGTAAACCTATGTGGGATAGCAGCAAGAGGCTGGGAAAGGGTGTAGTGGTAGTACGGTGTGAGAAGTCCTAGGAATCCATGGCTAGGTGCTCCAGCCTCTGCGATATGACTGAAATACTGTTAAAAGCGGCGTTAAACCCCATTCAATCAAATCAACTTGGCTAACAGAGCCGCCTACATGCAATTTCTCATAACTGTGAGTTAAACCAGCTGCATATAGAATTTAGACCACCATTAGATTTTCTTAGCATCACTGGACCAAGACTTTCTTAATTGAACGGTCTTAAAAAGCTGCTAAAATCATTCGGTAAATATCAGAAAACAACCCAAAAAGAATATAAGAATACAAACGCTCTAAAGTACATGTACCCATTAACTAGAAGGGAATGTTATAGTTGATGATTTATTTAACAAGCCAATACAATCGGAGCGAAACGACATGAACACTGTGATTATTTGCTCAGGACGACCCTTTGGTAGCTGAAAACGTTTATTTTACCTATTTGCATGAGACTTGGTATCAGAACAAGGAATAGGCTTAAACCTCATGCATCATGGTATAACCATATAACTAGTGGGGATGAAACCAAATCTGATTTGATTCCTTTTAGACTACGAGACCGCCGCCATTGACACTATGCCGTGTATGTAAATGCTGAGATATCGTAGGCCTGTTTCTGATACCTCGCCAGCAGATTATCAGCAAGGGGGCTACAATATCACAGCTATATATGTACATGTACATAATGCTAAAGACTCAATGTAACTATGACTCTGACCAAACTAATATAGTTTGAATACACTGACAGCGAGAAATCATTTGATTGGCGGATCGCGATGTCGATCACAGAAACATTAGAGAAATCAAATCATTCAGTTAGACCGAAAGTGACTTTGAACTCCGACATTGTTTGACATTTGTGGGAAACATTTTTGTTGATTTGGCGACTTAAACAAGCTGTAATTACGGTGGTTTGGTCGCCGATTTCTTTTAAAGGGAAAGTATAGATTTTTCTGGAGCCTAGATAAGAAACGTTCTTCATTTGATTAAAAATACGCTTACTTTGTGGTTATCTATTAAAGATTCAGTTGAAATCCTCGGCATTAGTCTGTCAACACAACTTGACCTCATTTGCATATGACTGAATTTCAAATTCAACGGAAGATAACAAAGTAACAAGGAAAACAACCAACGTCTTGAATTATATCATATCAAGTGTTAGTGAAAAACACAGAAAGTTTCTACTTTCGATAGTTTTGAGCTCATCTTCATATAATTGAAAATCAGTTAGCGGATATAACTATTGATGACGTCACGATGACGTTGGTTTAAGCGAATTCAAACTCAGTGCGTGTTTCCAAAGGTAAAACGCACTACGTGAATGTCCCAAAATTCATTGCAATTTTCCCAAGGTAATCCAAAAATAGATTAGGGTGAACAAAAATAACTAAATTTGTGATATGTAAAAAACATCGAAACCTCCCTTTACTTTTGCAGTGGAACTTCATGATGGAGGTAAGTTGGCGTAACCAGAGACCGGTTAATTTCAGGCGAATGATTATTATATAATATTCGTGGATATTTCAATTTTTTTTAGATGTAGAACGTAGGGTCCTGAAAGTGCCAGAAAATCATATTCGAGATAACTTGTTGATAGCATTGATTTTTATCGGATTTATATCAATTTTAAACAGTTATATCTGTAGACCTCTGTAACCACAATATTAAACGCGAGCCTATGGCTGATCATCGAAATTCGGCCTACTACTTATCATTCACCAATTGGTGAGACACAAATGACGCTAGTCACAATGACTTTTATTAAATGTAGGTAGGAATTAGGCCTAGTCAGGTTTCGAACTCACGACCACAGTATTATTCAATCGATTTTTGATCGACTGCTGCGATCCGTAAATTATGTCGCTCTTGCCGCATGATCAAACAGGAACCCTATAATGTTACGTATCCTGGTGAGCTTATTACTTGCTTCACGAAGATCTATAATAAACCCTTTACAAACTGAACCCAGAATATTCCTATTTTGGCAGGAGGTACAGACAAAGATCAGCCGGCATACACGTGCGAGTTGATCTCAGTCTACACCATTTGTTTATAAAATTAATTTTCGAAATAAATTATGATCCTTAACTAATATTCCCAGTGTTTTAGGCCTTTGATTTTAATGCAAATCAGATAAAAGTTTCATTCAGCATTACAAGGGTCGATATCGGTCCTAAATAGTTGTTTCAGTTCCTAATTATTAATTCAATCCACTTTTTTTCTCTCTCTTTTCCTTTCGATCGCCATTAAATATTTATCTTCCCGACATTTGACCTACATTTTGATTTTTGTGTGTGTCTCATAAACATCATTTTTATGGGACTTTAAGTATCATTGTATTTGATTGACTACTTTTACGTAAAAGATGTAAACCTTCGTGAAGAGTCACGTGAATATTTCATAACGTGGAACGAAGAAGGTCATCATTTACATGTGTATTCATTTGTCATGAAAATTGAATATTGAATTTGATGAATTAGTGAAAGCATGGAAATGATTAGCTAAGAACATTCTCCTTTTCCATCTGTATCAAGAATTCTATGAATAAGACTAAGATATTAGTAAAATCTTGTTTTGTTTTTTGCACTTTAATTTTGAAAGAATTTTTTTAATCTATGTTTTATATCTACAGAATTTTTTAGCATTCTGGAATTGACAGACTGCTAGCCATGCCCACTAGGCTCCAACAGGAAATTCCACTTCGATATTAAGCCTTTCTTGTTTTTCATAATTTTAGACCTGTCCAATTTCAAAGAAGTTGCAGACGACAATTAAAAGTGAGCGCAATTTTAAAAGTAACCAACCTATAGGGTAGAAAATATTGTGGGATAAAAAGAAATTGCTTGTTACAAGCAATTTCTTCTTATCCCACAATATTTTCTTGAGTATAAAAACTCAGGGACTTAAAATCCAGGGGTAAATCAGGAAAGGGTTTAACCATTATCGCACAGTGACGCTTTTTGACACCCGTCAAGAAAAAACAATAGGAAAGTATTGTGTAAAATGAAGAAATTGCTTGCTACAAGCAATTTCTTCATTTAACGCACTGTTTTCAAACCAGCTAGTTGAAAGCATCTAAAATTTCATAAAAACTTTGATTGTCGTCTGCAACTTCTTTCAATCTGGACCAGTCTAAAATTTCGTCGTCTGGGGATGGGCTAAACGGTGTTGTTTTTTATATTTTTGTTTTGTTTTGTTTTTTGTTTTGTTTGTTTGTTTTTTTGCAAAGAATATGGCCAGTTACCTGTAACAAAAATAAAATGGTTGATTGGCGACCCTAACATCACAAATACATCTTGAATAAGCTGTAGTTACGACGTTTAAGTCACGAAACCGACAAACCAACAAGAATGCTTCACATAAATGTCGGCCAATGTCGTAGTTTAAACATCGCGTCATAGCGCAGTCGGTAGCGTACAGACACCCGATCTTCAATCATAGGATGTCATGGGATCGATCCCGGCGGCGGTACATATTCTTTCCGACATTTGTCTCTCACCAATGGGAGAATAATCGTAAACCTAAGTGGGATAGCAGCTGGAGGCTAGGAAAGGATGTAGAGGTAGTACCTGTGTGAGAAATGCCATGGCGGAATCCATTGTAAGGTGCTCCATCCGCCGCGTTATGACTGAAATACTGTTAAAAGTGGCGGTAATCCATATTCAATCAATCAAACTTCACTTCCGATATTAATTAATGATTTGATTAGTCGAGTGAATCTTTCATTGTCAATCGCGATCCGTCAGTTCTAACATGAAGGTATGAATTTACAAAATGCCATCAGGGCTATTGCGAAAGGTTTGCTAACCATCCTAGACTCGTACTCCCGCGAGATTTTCATATCTAATACATGCATTATATATTTTCTAATAGCTTTAAGCTCACCGAATCACGAAGTACATGGAGAAAATAGTTTGGACATAGTAATCCGGTGAAGCACTTCCAAACAAGTCGTAAATCTTTTTTTTTTTTTTTTTTTTTTTTCCAAAAAAGTTAGTTCATGTGGTGACAAAGTTAATTAAACTGTTTTGTTTTTTTTTTTTTTCTTTTTTTTTTAAGAAATATATAATCATCTGGAGCAAATCGTTAGGAAGGAATTTTTGAATCTGCTATGATGCGTCATCATGAGACCCTCCACAAATGACATTAAATAGAGGTCCTGATATGAGTCGCTTTAACAAATGACTAGGCGACATAATTTAAGTCTGGTCCAATTTGAAAGATGTTACAGACGACATTTCTAAATGCGTTCAACTTAAAAAAAATAAGGCAATGTAAGGTAGAAATCTGTTTGAAAATACTTGTTATAATTAAGCATTTTTCTCTTTTTTTCTGCAATGTTTTCTTTAACTAATATTTGTCAGCACGTAAAAAAAGCGGGTTGTGTGGTGATGGATTACTATTGGGACTCGGATCAGACACACCCTAGTTTACATAGAATCAAAGACAGATTGTTTAAGATCACCTAATGACAAACCATAAGATCAATGGCTTTCAATTCTTCTTCTTAACAACAACACGTTTTTCAGCTCGAAATCTTTCGGTAACCCAATTCAAAAAACCGTTGAAGTTATGCCCCTCTGGGTCATATTTAGAGTTTACTCGGACTCACCTAATTTTACATATCGGTGGCTTAGTGCAAACACGTCATAAGTGTCTATACAAAGTATAGACACTTATGATGTTTTTACACTAAGTTATCGATAAACGGTCAAAATTCGAATGTGGTATTTGGGCTACTGTTTGTCATTTTTATCTTTACGAAGGTCATGTTTATTTACTTTTAAAGATATCACTACACCATTCATATCACTTAAGCTGCCAAAACAAGCACATATTTCACATGAGACCGTAGTCTGGGAAAAGGTGGTCACGTCAGATGAAAATAGGATTGAAACGATTATCAGGTCATGGAAAAGGACCTCTGATATACTCAGCACTCAAAAGATGATTTTTTTTCTGGGATTTCAGTTGGATACCATGTGACAAGTTTAATTAGGAAGACCTTCAAGATGATAAATTCTTTAATAAAGACTTTGTAGAAAAAAGAATTGCGTGTCAGAGATGACATTGAGCAAATTCAATAGCAGTGTCAATCAAAGAAACAAACGATGGATGAAATTATCCAGTTAGACCGGAAGTGAAATTTAAGCTCCGACAATGGCAGATACTTATGTGAAGCATTTTTGGGGAAGGCGACTTAAACTTCGTAACTACAGCTTGATTAATACAAGACAATACAACTTCTTTATTTTTTACTTTGCAAACACACTTTTTTATTACAGAAACTAAGGAGAATAAATTTCGTGTGGTTAAATTACCCGGAAAAGAAATTGTTATGCTCCCCGAAGGGCGAGCATAAAGCCGCCGCTTCGTCTGTCCGTTCGTCCGTCCTTCCTTACGTTTTCCGTCCGTCCGTCCGGCCGGCAAGGTATCTCCAATTTCCTAGTTAAAATTGGATGAAACTTCACGTGTGAATTCCTTCTGATATTGCGGCGAGGTACTTTTCCCGTTTCTTGGATAGCTCTGGGGTCAAGATCACAGCTCAAGGTTAAAGGTCAAATTGACATTGTTCACAGCATAGCTCCTTCAATTATGGATGGGTTTCAAAATCACTTGGCAAATTTTTCTCCATCATGTATAGATGTACCATATGGGAAAAATAGCTTCAAGGTCAAGGCCACATCTCAATGTCAGAATTTGTCTTGTTCACAGCATAGCTCCCTCAATTATAGATCTCCGAGAAGTTGGCAGCCTGGCAGCCTAGCAGCCTGGAGTTGGCAGCCTGGCAGCCTGGAACTAAAAGTTGATTTTAACAACGATGTGACCAGCTGTATGGATTTCAAAATAACTTGCCACAATTATACTCTAGCATGAGTTGATAAGCAATTTGAAACAAATCCTCAGATAGCTCCAATGTCAAGTCACATCAAAAGCCGAAAGTTAAAATTAAGCGTGTCCAGAGCACGACTCCTTCAATTGTAGAAGGATTTCAACATAACTTGGCATAGTTGTTCTCAGTCATAAAAAGCTCAAAGGTCAAAATCGCAGGTCAAGGACAAATGTTTAAAACTATGGATTGGATTCAAAATAACTTTACATTCCTGTTCATTATCATAAATAGATGTGCAAATTGAACCAAATCTTCAAATAAGTCCAGAGTCAAGGCTACAGCCCAAGATTGAACGTGAACATTTAGCGTTTTCAGAACAAAGATTCTTCAATTATGGTTGGATTTCGAAATAACTTTACACAATTGTTGTCTGACATTTATTCATATAGTTCCAAGGTAACGTTACAGGTCATAGCTGAAAGTCGACCATTAAAATTCAGCATGTCAGGAGCATATGTCCTTCAATTATAAATGGATTTCAATATAACTTGGCACAAGTGTTGTCAGCTATAAGAAGGTGAGCCTTTTGGGAAACAATAGGATAGCTCCAAGGTCAAAGTCATTTGTCAAGGTCAAATGTTGAAATTTGTGGATTAAATTCAAAATAAATTTACATTGTCTGTCATAAGTAAATATGCCATTTGAAATTTATCCATAAAGTTCAGAGGTACAGGTCGCAGCTCAAGGCCGAACATTAAAATTAATCATGTCCAAAGCATAGCTCCTTCAATTGTAGATGGGTTTTAATATAATTTATCACAATATTATTCAGTCATTAGTAGACGTGCAAAAAAAAAAACGGATAGTTCAGGGTGACCGGTTAACTTGGCCCATTTTCAACTAGGCCCAAAAGTCAAAGTCACAGCTTAATGTCAAACATTAAATTAAGCATATCTGATACAAAGCTCCTAAGTTTATGTAATGATTTCGAAATAACTTTGCACAATTGTTCTCTATTGTGAGCAATCGAAACAAATTTTCAGATAATCCTAGGTCAGGGTCACAGATCAAGGATGTACTTTAAAATTGAGCATGTCTCGGATATAGCAAGCGTATACTCGTATCTGCGTCTGACGGTCCGTCCCAATTCCCTGTTCATTTTACAGTTTTTGTGACATGACTTTATTCGGGGAGCATAATCCGTCTCTGACGGATCTTGTTTATCTGCCTCGAGAACTGATTCTGACAAGGAACATACTGGGATTAAAACCTTGTTTGGCTTGCGACTTCTGCATGACTGCCTTTTAATCCTAGCTCATATACATACTTGAGTCCGATGTTGTTTATTTCTCTCAGAAAGTCTTCGTTTTGAGACAAATGATAAGTACTAGAATGACTCGTATTTAATGGTGGAAAGAATTATGGCAATGCAATACTTTAAACTCGTGACTGGCTATGAAATTAGTCCTCGAGCTCTGTCGCAGGGCAGTGAAAACCTGCGATTGTATGGGAAAGGGGGAAATACCTTCGTCATTCATAATAAGGGATATCATAGAAAAATAAAAAGCCGATAAATTTACTCTTTTCAACTTTAACAGGGGGAATCATTCAAAGACTTCAAAACATTTAGTAATGCGAATTTATAAGTGTAATTCTAACAAGAAAAAAGTTCATCCGGAAATTGCCAGATCGCGGCAGTCAATCAAAGAATCAATCGACGAAAGAGAACTTCGAACTCCGGCATTTGCCGGCATTTATGTTAGTTTGGCGACTTAAACGTCGTATCTACAGCTTATTCAAGCTGTAACTACGACCTTTAGATTTACAACCCATAATTCCTTTTCTATTGTTGCATATGAAGGACAATAAATTTTGCGCAATGCCGCCTATTAATATGTCGAACTTCATGTTTGAGCTCTGTGGGTGTCGCCACCGATCCGTTAATTGTTCGATAAAAATCAGATTTAGCATTTTGTACTTCATTCGGAAAATCTGGGAACTACAAGACTTAGTGTCTTGTCGGCATGTGCAATCGGCACAAGCATCAAAGATTTTAGGACTTCCCTTTCCTGTTCAACCCCTGTTTTTACGTCCCTGTAAATTTATAGTTGAGAAAACTTTGTGGTAAAAGAAGAAATTGCTAGTAACAAACAATTTCTTCTTTTTCCCAAAATATTTTCTAGGCATTTAGCAAAATAAATTCACTTTACATTTTTGTCAGCAAAACTTTAACTTTGGACAGGTCTAGAATTGTGCAAATCAGGAAAGGGTTGGCCTCAACGATGGAAAGTGCTGCATTGTGGGGACTCTTTGTACACATCATTTCCCTTCGTTTTGGTTATGGTTGGGCCATTTTTACGGCTGTTTTTCAAGGAGCAAAATGTAAAAATGGCGCGACATTGAAATATGTCGTAGATAAATAACACGAAGTTATGGAGCTTACGGAACAAAATAACAAATATCTTTAATCACAATAACTTTCTCTACGATAAGATTTCATCAATTCTAAATTTTGAAAAAAAGAGGATCATCTTAAACGAATCCGGTGATATGCGAGCTATTTAAAATAGATAGGATAGGATGGTTTACCAGTTCCATGTTAAGCTCAACTGAATCAGTCAGACAGACTTGGCAGACCTGGCAAAACGATTTGTTTTCCGTTAGTCCATGTATGATCTAGGGAAAGAATCATATTAGCACTTTGACAATTGTAATGCCAATGCTGAGAATGGTGGTATATATATATGGATATATATATATAAGGAAGTATCCTTAAACCCTTGACAAGTTAAAGTCAATTGACCAATCGCTGGCCCCAACTCCTTTTGCCACGCCCACTGACTCCTACAGGAAGTCCCGCTTCGAATTTAAACGGCATTATTTTGAAAAACGTATTGCCAGTTACTTGTAAAGAAAAATAGTATAGTATGATTGGCGGCCTAACCGTCGTAACTACGGCTTAGATAAGCTGTAGTTACGACGTTTAAGTCGCCCGACCAACAAAAAAAGATTAACAAAAATGGCGGCAAATGTTGGAGTTCAAAACTCATTTCTGATCTGAATGAATTTCTTCTTGTCGACGGGTCATTTGATTGACAGCCGCGATTATTCAAATAGTTTTAGGACTAACGAATATCAAAGCGATTTGAAACGTATCAATACTTTAATTTTGCAAGATTTATATATATAAATATGAATAGAGTATTATGAGGACTAACATAATACAATATAGAATGAATTGTGTATGCAATAGGTTTTGTTGCAGGGAATCGACCTGCGTTTAGTTTCTTCGCTCGTGTTAACAATCATATGTTATGAAAGTCTGCCAAGAAAGTAAAAATTTTAACCCTTTTTACGCATTTTTACGAAATTCTGTTTATATGGATATTTCTCAATGGGACGTTAAAGGCCTAGTTTAATCCTTCTTTATTTGACCCCCCCCCCCCAAATGAGATATACAATTAACCACCCGCTGAGAATTTAACGACCTTATCTGATAAGGAAGCTATATACAGTATACAAGGGATTAAATCTGCTGTATTACCATGGATAAGTGTGGCATATACTTGCACTTTCTTTGCAGCTAATTTTTCTCTTGAAATAAATTTTGAATTTTATTTGGTTATAATTGTTAATGAATAATTAGTCCTCATTTTTAAGACTTTTTCAAAGTGCAGGAGACAGTAAAAATGCAAAATATTAAGCTATTGATATCTTAACAGATCACAAATAGCAACAAGAAAAATTTGGATTGACAGCATTGAGAAAAGAGGAGAAAACACTGATTTTTCTGATTTCCCCTTTCGTCTCAATATTTCAACACTTTTTCTCTTTTATTAAATGGAACTTTGTTAGTTTGTAAACTGCTACAATATTCATGAAATACTTCAATATTCTAGGACAGGAGATAAATCAAAGGGGTAAAAATAGTATTTTTACCAGAATTCTTACTTTACCACAATGTTTGAAGAAACTGTTTAACCGCTTAAATTACAGAAAAAAAAGTAATGCATGTAAATTTCTTTCAATTACAATCAATTCAGCAATCTGCACTTTTCATTTAGTAATTTGTCATCGATTTGAAATTTTAAAGGCCTTAAAATAAATGATAAGATAAAATCTAACAAAATTACTTTACTGTGTTTTCTATCAAATTTTCATCAGCATAAAGCTAGAGTGCAGCTATTGCATAATATTGACAAATTTTGACCATAGTCATCAATGGAATATACAAGATGATTACCCCCCTGGTGTGATTTACAGATAAGGCAGTTAGCTTATCAGTAGGGGTCCAATATACACAACATTCCTTAAACTAGGTCTTTAAATCAAAACCGTTGGACTCAGGGAAGACAACTCAAGTTCACTAAGTTATCCATGTGTACCCTTAAAGTACAAATACATGCGTATTTAACAAGAGAAGAAATTCTGCATTTTAGGCTTGGTTTCATATCTTCAAACTTAGAACACAAGAACAAGGGTAATGTATGGCTATTTTCTCATTGAAATAACGTGACATAGAAGTCAAAGTGAAGTATCATTTTCAACATATTTTTTTTCTTTTTCCTTTACTTTATACTGCTCCGTTGATTTCGAAACACCTTTATATTTTCATAATTGTACTTGAAGGTTTTTTTTTTTTTTTTTTGAGCTCCATCTAATCTGTCTTTGTTTAGGTGTTTTTGTTTTTGTTTCTTTCCTCTTCATCTTTCTCTTCATCGTCTTCATCTTCTCTTTTAACATCTGCTTAAAAAGTTCTACCATTACGAAAGACAGGTAGGATTTTAGATCCTTGTTTATTTCAAAGTGCAGCGTTTCACCATATACTAGTATCATAAGATGATAAGATTTAATAAAGCTGTAGTTGCGACATTTTGCTCGCGTACCGACGTTATGATACCGACTATACAAAAGCCAATATCACTTGCAATTTAAGTTAACCACATTCATTCAAAATTTCGACATAGTTGCATGTCCGATTCAGCGTGTATTCATAATCAGTTTGGTTTTTTTTTTACTGTACTTTGTTAAAGGATTACCTGTAGGCCTTTGTTACTTCAGCTCAAATGATAATTGAATTTCAAATGTGTAATTCAAGATATTACGCATTTCCTAAGCCACAGGCTTTATACGTTATGATTGAGAAGCGTCGATGTGATATATAAAAAAGACGTGTGTATACGATAATATAATGGTTATTGATTCTTTCAGACAGACCATGGATAGTCCGGAAAGAGAGCCAATATCATCCAATGGGGACAAGCATCAGCATTTTCCTCTAATTGCCGGAAATGATACACCGGATGTGACAGATCCGATATTCAAAGGGTCGAAAGGGAAATTCAATCTAAACAGCAAATCGGCTCGTGTTAAAATGGCAGACAGTGAAGGTATGTTACTTATTTTGTTTGTTTCTAAAAGAAATAATCACTGATCGTTACAACCCTGAGATGATTTGTTTGGGAAAACATTGTTAAGAAAGAAACTCCCATGGATAAGAGATTATAATTTCCCTACATTTTTTTTGTTTTCTTGCCAAAATCAAATTCATATTTAATTCATATTTATTTTAACTCTATAATACTTAACTCGGAATATTTCTGTTTCTGCAGGAGTATGGACGAAGATCAGCCTGCACATATGTGCAGTCTGATCTAAGTCTTTACCACCTGTTTGTCCCTTTAAGATCGGATTCGTTTAAAAAAAAAAAAAAGATCCACAAATGATGCTTCGAGTAATTTCAGCGCTTTGATTTTGTTTCAGTTCATCCAGCATGACAAGGGTTTAGAAATCGATTGCAACCTCATTTTTTACCAGTCCCAAAATTTTGAGCTCCGGTAAAATGTTAAATAAACAAGACCTAAGATATCTATTTAGATTTCCATAATAAAAGCAGTTGACCTCGGAGCCTTGCGGCCTTCGGAATAATTTTTGTATATTCAGACACAGAGACGAATCTTCAATATCTAGTTGCTTTTTTCGTTCAATTCTTTTTTTTATTGTTTTAACCGTTTCCTGTTTGGCAAGATTTTACACTTGCTCAAATTCAAAGGTTTTGCAGACGAAAATTCAAATTCAAAAATAACCTGACAAAAGGGTAGAAAATAATGTGGAAAAAAGAATAAATTGCTTGTTTCAAGGAATTTCTTCATTTTCTACAATGTTTTTCTAACCTATAAGATCATGGGGACGTAAAAACCAGGGATTGAACTAGAAGGGTTAATATATGGAAGGTTTACTCGGTAATATATAGATAGACAGTTATTATTCATTTGATATTTCGGATTTGAAATATCACGACAACGTATATTAAAACGGACTGGTTTATTAATTTTGTAAAAAAATTAGTTGTGAATAAGACTTTCATAAGGGTTGTCCCACAAGGCCTTACTACTTGCGGGCAAATTGATTTTTCACTGTCAATTATCCGGTAACAAGTAAGTACAATCTTGGAATGGTACAAAATAGATTTTGAATATCTCAGAGATTTCTTATCCTGATACTCGTATAGAAGGGTAGAAAACAGTGTTGTTGATGAAGAATAAGCAGGGTCTGGCATTTTCTTCTTTAACGACCATGTTTTCTCAAAAGTTTCTATAACATTTATTGAGAAAAAAATCATTTTGAATAAGGAAAAGAAGAAAATAATCTCTTATTTGTCGAGGGACAAGGAGAACAACCGAATACCATTCCAAATTCATATAACATTTTTTCATTACACATGGGAATTGTTCTTTTTTCATCTCTTTGTAAATGACCAAATGATAAGCACTGAACCTTTGTAGTGCGGTGCTAAGAATTGACGCAAAATAATGGTTAGGTACACCAATGGTCGTGCTATTACTTGAACAATGTTCATATCGGTATTTAAACAAATGCGAATAAACTGTATCTACGCCAAAAGATAAAAACAACAATCCCTGTTATAAGCCGATCTTGGTCGACAACATTGTGTGTTTTTTAACTGAGAAATAATATAAAAGTATTGAGCGTTATAACATATTTTATTACATACCTGAAAAAAATATGGATTAAAATCTGGCTATCTAATACACTCGACGAAAAAAAACGTATTCGGCGTGTACAAAAAAAAACCGTATTCGTCGAGTACCGTTAAATACGGACTACTTTTTTGTGTTTTTTTTCTGAAAGTTGGTTAGTTCTTAATCATTTTTAAGAGATTGTTTTTATGTCATGTCCTAACGGTATATAATGAAAGGAATATTACAACAGTGTGTTTTTCTAATTTTTACTATCTTGTTCTCGAAACGTGTATAGGTATTTTTTATTGGATGAGACCTTCGGTCTTATCTAATAAAAAAATACCTGAACAGGATTTTCGAACACGATAACAACAAATAGAAAAATACACTGTTGTAATATTCCCTATTTATCGTAATAAATATCGTACGGTTTGCAAGCTGTTGAAAAACCTTACGGGCTCTGTGACCTTAGTTCATAATGTTTTTTGATTTTGTATCTTTGTCCATTGCGCGAAAAAGACATTTCCAGAAACACAATTTCAGACTGGTCCAAATTGAAAGAAACTGCGAACGACTATTTCAAGTTGGTGAAATTCCGTCTTTTAAGATAGAAAAAAATTGTTGATAATGAAGCAATTGCTTAGTACAAGCAATTTCTTCATTTTTCACATTGTTTACCTAAGCCTCTTTCTTGAGGGGTGTAGAAAGGACAGATTGTGTGGGAATGGGTCAAATACAAATCGGGTCAAGAGCAGAAGCATTCCAATATGAATTTATAAATTTCAAAAGTTTACATACGTTTACCCATTACCGGACACAAAATTTTAGACTGGTTCAAATTCGAAGAAGTTACAGACGGCAATTTTTGGTTCATAAAATCAAATTTTCGTCTTTTCAGGTTGAAGGACTGTGGATAATGAAATAAGTGCTTGTAAAAAGCAATTTCTTCATTTCCGACAATGTTTTCCTAAGCGTTTTTGAGGGGGGATGATTTCTTTTTTTGTAGTTTGTTTGTTTGTTTTTCTTTTGTGCGTCAAAAAGCGTCATTGTGTGGAAATTGGTTAAACCGAATTCGAATACCAGGCAACAATGGTCATGTGGCTTCATCTAGTACACCTACCCGATAGAATTGTTTCCCATTTGTAATAGAAAAATATACTTTATAAGACTGAACTAAAACAAAGACAAACAAGAAAGTCGATGTAAAAGTAAAATAGCTGTCCTACAAGAATTCTATAAACGATCACGTAATGAGACGTAAAAGGTCGACACCGCTTTTCATCAATGACCGATTACAACTGGGTAATATAAATAGACTTCTGGCAAATGGACGACTAGGTTCAGTTACTGGTTTAACCCGTTCCCGGTCTTTTTTTTTTTTTTTTTTTTTTTCTTTTTTTTTCTATTGTTGTTGTTGTTTTCTTTTCAAAATTTCATACTTTATACTGGTCCAAATTGAAAGAGGTTGCATACAACAATGAAAATTCAATGAAATTTGAAATGAAACCATCAAATGTGGTAAAAAAATATTGTGGGAAAAGGAGAAGTTTCTCAAAGCATCGTAAAAATTTGAACAGGAAAGTGTTAACGAAACATATTGAATGAGATCTTAACTACTAAAAATGAGGGGGAGATGGCAACAAGCATTTGTGATTTGTTTTCTATCCAATCTATAACATTTTTAAGGAATAATCATTTCGATAGAAACCACGTGTCTGTAAAAATCAATCATTACATCTTTCCCGCTCACATAAATGTATTAAAGCTGTGTTTACCACATTTTGGTGACGCACTTACGAAATTTGGGTGAATTGTGAACAAACATGCAAAATTGGGTCGTCCGCGAAGTTAGAAGCATCGCCTCTATAAGATAGCATGAATAGTGCAGGGTAGCTAAGATGATATTATTGTTGTTAATCCTGTTGATTTTGTTGTAGCAGGTTTTGTTAATTTTCTATATATCTCTTTTCTTTGTCTTAGAAGTTTTATTTGAAATTATCCGAATTCCTTTTCCCGTGAGGCTGTAGTCCTGTTTCTATAAAGGATCGCCTAATGAGCCGTAGGAGGTCGACATAGCCTTTCATCACTGGCTACTTTGAACTCGGCTATTATGATTTCTATCTTCGACCCAGCGGGTAGCTATTTCAAGCTTTTGACGTAATACGTATTTTTAAGTTATCCGTGTGTATTGAATCAGTAATCTATTATTTGATCGATTGAAGAGTACATGATGGTCACTGGACGAAATCATTTTTTTTCTTGAAGTGGACTTCACTTATATATATTTCTTTTTCTTTGTTTTCTTCTTCTTCTTTCCCTTCTTTTTCATTTTTATCAAGGGACGAAATTAAATCCAATATTAATAATAGAAAGTTATTTTGAAATATTTAAGGGTGAAATAAGCAGTTTTCGTCACTAGCATGAAGCTGTGTTTCAAGTAGACTTTTATAACCCAAACTGTGTTTGAGTAAAAGCTAGACTATTGTATAATAAGTTTATCAATAAGTGTTTGCGCACTTACAATGGGTTTGCACTGACCACTCGTATTGTAATCCATTTTTGATTGGTTTGAAATATAAATTGTCAACTAGAAGATACTAGTATAACAAGGCCTTCTCTTTACAATTTTCTTGAGTCGCTGGCGATTGATATTTATTAAGTCAAAAAAAAACTTATTACTTGATTTATATAGTTTTCCCATTTTTTAAGTGTAGCTGGTTGCTATTTGCAGCCATATTCTGCTATTGATGTAATCATTGAACGTTAGCCGAAAAGTCGTAACTAAATGTTATTCAAGTTTTAATTACTATGTTTTTGTAAGGACCGGCGTGTTAAATCAAAGTGCTGTAAGCACTGTAATTGGTCGTCACTGGAAAATTGGACAGACCGTTGAATCCGACTTTGAAGTTAGGGTAAAATTTGCTTTTAAATTATACGACTTTCACGACCCGGGGGTCCTACCCTGGTGTATCATATTTCTGTAAATGTTAATCAGAACCGATATTATTTTAACACAAACAAGACCTTTATACGGATTTTGTCAAAGACCCGTGAAAATTTCACAGGAAAACCAATCTGTAAAGTTGAGATCATACATCCCGTATATGTCTATATATCAATAAATCCAAAATTGAACGACCCGTATAATACTCCTCTAAGCCACGGTCACAGCTCAGTGGTAGTGCGTATGACTCCTAGTCATTGGGGTCCTGGGTTCCATTCTTGGTCGCGGCGAATATCCTTTCCGACGTTTGTCTACTACCAATGGGTGGATAATCGTAAACCTAAATGGGGTGAGCAGCTGTAGCTCCGCCAGGGTGTAGTGGTAGTACTTGTGTGAGAAAGACCAGGATTCCACGGTTAGGCGCGATAGTGAAATACTGTTAAAAGTGATGTTAGACCTCATTCAATCAATCAATCAATCAATAATACTCCTCTAACATCACAAAACTTATCAAATGTCATATGATCATTTCTTGGTAATATGAGAAATTCAGAGGTATCAGGGATCTTTCTTTTTTTTTTTTTTTTCTTCTTCTTCTTTTTTTTTCTATTATGAGAGGTTTTCAAGGGCAACATGGGTACCGGGAATTGTTGGTGAAAACTAGATTTTTACCATTTTTGTTCGTTATATAGTCGGTAAATAATGTTTTCTATCTAAATTTATCTTTAACCCTTTCCTGCATAATCCCTTGCTTCAACTTCCCTGTGATTAAATATTTGAGAAATTATTTTTGGAAGATAAGAAATTGCTTGAAACAAGGAATTTCTTCTTTCCCAAAACATGTTCTAACCTGTTAGTGTGTTACATTTCAAATTACAACCACTTTTAATTGTCGTCTGCAACTTTTTTCAAATTGATTCAGTGTAAAATTGTGAAAAATCAGGAAACGCGTTTAATCAAATCTTTTTAGAATATTATTCTCAGTTATAGTATAAAGCCAAAACAGAAAATTTATGAAAACATGATAATTTAAGGCCATAGGGAACAAAAGATAAATACCTACAAGATCTATCTTGTTTTTTGCGCTTACACAAAATGTCCCGAACTCCTGAACACTAAATACAATGTAAATGATTATAAATAAAATTTAAACAAAAAAAATATGAGATATAAAAGACTTTAAGAACGACGGGTTTTCATAGTAGCCCGGAAAGTAAGTGAAGGGTAGGCTAAAATATATAAGGAATGTAAAAACAAACTGTGGCAGAAGGATTCGAGACTATTACCTTAGGCTCTTACGACTGTGCCAAGTGGGCATCTACCAGCACGTAAATAAACATAACTTTTATGCGCAATACTTTGAGAGAACTCTTCGACAAGTGACTCCTTTGTTTTACATAACTCTAGATCCCATGCATATCCGCTACTCTTCGATAGGTCAGTAGATTATTCCAGAATATTTTTTACCGAACGATCGTATTTTGAACTTATGGCTCGAAAATATATTCGTTCTCTACTTGCTGGTTGATTTGGAGAATGGGTTGGTCACATGACTTGTCCACGCGTTCATCACTACTAGAAAATTCCCGTTGCCTGATTAAATCATATTACCGTCCTACTTTCCCTTACTGCTTTTGATAATTCGGAACTTGTAAAATTCAATAATATTTTGCTGTTTACCCGTCATCATCGGGTGTTGAACCCTTTATGGAGCACACTGAAGACGACACTTCCACTAAATCTTTAAAGAATTTAAGATAGTAGCAAAAATCGAGCCAGTTTGTTTACAAATTTGTCTGTTGTATGCATCCAGTTGGGCTAAAGGCATTTTGGTAAAGTGAGGCACCGCAATTTTGAGTTTATGGTTATACAAACTGTTGTCCATTATGTTTTCTTCCCTCAAAATTCACCAACTTGGTATTGTCTTCTACAACTTCTTTCAATTTGGAATTGTCAAAAATCAATTGTGTGGTAATGTTTTAAATATGCTAAGTTCCACACAATTTATTGATATCGGTTTGTGTGCTTTGTTATTGCTGTTTGTTTGTGTGTTCGAGTGGTTGGTTTTTGTTTGTTTGTTGTATCCGGTTGTTGTTTGGTTTTAAGAAAATGCAAATAGGCCTAATGGCGTCAGTGCGGGATAAAAAGATCGCACGGTCAGTGTAGCTCCCCGGTTTAGAAACATGATTCTAATATCGCCTTTATATGCTTCTAATTGAAAGAGAGTCGCGGCCATAGCGCAGATGGTATCGCGTCGGCCTCTCAATTATAATGTCAATGGTCAATGGGAGAAATACCAGGAATCTATGGGTAGGTGTTCCAGCCGCCGCGATATGACTGAAATTCTATTACAAGTGGTGTTAAACCTCGTACAAACAAAGAATAGAACTGAAGGGACATTTTATAAGCATGCCTACAATTAATGGAACGATAAAGCAAACTATCTAACGACATCTATTTATTTCTTTCAACGTGAAGGTCGTTGATTTATATATTGGTAACAACACCCTCTCCGAATAAATATCACATAAAAATACTCCGACAGGAATGTTGGTTTTAGGTTCTACAAGACACTGGTTCGTAGTATATGATCGCAGAAATTTCGATGAGAATTATCGCAACTAGAAGACCTAAACCTCCAAAACTACTGCTGAGACAGTTCGTTGCTACGAAATTTCAGAGAAAAGGATTACCCAAGTACTGAAAAATGCAGTCTGAACTGTGTTTATGATTTAACCCATTCCCCCGGCTATAGAAAAAATGCTTTGGAAAACTTTGTAATAAGCAATGGAACCATTATCGACAAAATATCATTTCAATGAAAAAAGTGTTTGTTACAAGCAATTCCTTATATTTCTGCCCGGAGAGACATTTTTTTTTAATTCGCCATATCGAAATTGTCGTCTACAAGTTCTTTCAATTCGAACCAATTTAATATTGTGTCGTCTGGTAATTTGTTAATTCGTAATCACTTGATTGATGGACAGAACCTCGACTGCATCTGTAAATCACTTGCCTTTCTTCTATTGTTATGAGTATATGTATTAACCCATTACCAGACGATAAAACTTTAGACTCCAAATGGAAATAAATTACCAAGGACAAATTCCGTTGGTGAAATTTTGAAAATCTTGGTCTTTTAACATAGAAAACATGGTGAATAATGCAATTTCCTAGTTTTTGACGATGTTTTCCTAAGCCTTTTCTCTAGATGGTCTAACAAATGCGTTATTATGTGGGAATGGGTTAAGCAATAAACAACGCCCATCTTTTTCCATTTTTATCAGTTTTTACCCCCTTTGTTCAATGGTCTGTTAATTGATTCTAATTGACCAAGCACAACTGTCAATCAAATAACCAGTCGACCAATGAAATTATTCATATAGACTATAAGTGATTTTAAACTCCGCCATTTGCCGCCATTTCTATTAACACTTTTTGATGGTTTTGCGACTTAAACGTCGTAACTACAGCCTATTCAAAATGTAGTTTTGACAGTTATGTCGCCAACCAACTGTTCTATAAATTTGTTTCATACTAGCGGCCATAGATTTCGGGAAACAACGCCGTTTAATATCGAATCGGGAATTCCTATCGGAGGCAATAGGCGAGGCTAACATTGTAGGTGGGCGGGGCTTGCGATTTGTCAATTGTCAATATAAAACGGTGTAGTTTCCAACAGAACGGTACTGGTGTAAATTGGTGCAAGATATAGATACAGGACCCAGACTGTAGTAAAATAGTCAAAATCCCTGTTGGCAACACACCAATCACTTTTCAACCAAAATTAAGTCCCTCGATCAATAACCTGCAATGAAAGAAACAAATTCCTAGCATGAATGAAGAGTAAAGCTTGAAAGAAAATGCTATGATTAAACAGCAAATATGAAATCAGTGTGAAATTTACCAATCACAGATATCTGACATGGCCGCCAAATTCACTGAAAAATGAGCCGTTTTACGCAAAATTCAAATCCTAGTAGTAGCCACAAGGGAAATGATAGCCAATAATAAGCTTGCTTTGTGTAAAGTAGAAACCATGCAAAGTCTGCAAATGCACCAAAAAGTATATGGTTACCATCTACTTTTTTCACAATTTTTCATGGAACTCATACCAGTCAATTTAACGCCTTGCAGCAAGCCAAAATCCGCAACCCCACCACTTTCTGTTTCTGGCGTCACTGGATGCAGGCAAACAGTGTAAAGCTCATGACCTTTTAGTTTCGCATCCGGAAATGACCCCAAATTCATGTTTTATATTCATTTAATGCAACATTTTCTTTCTTTACCATCAAATATCTGCTCAAAACTTGACTTTTCCTAATATTTCTGATTTTGACCATGGCCACTTCGAATATTTCACCCTCTACTGTAGTCTGGGACCTTAAGGGGTGAAAAAGTTTTGTTTTATCATTAAAAAATTATTCACATATATAGATTAAGCTAATTCTCAAAGAATCAGACCATCAACAACATCATTCCCTGACTTTTACTGTCCAAGTTCTAGCATCGAACCTGTCACTGAAGTAGCTCATTTTACCCCCAAATTCAATGAAAATTTACTTAAATACTATTAATTACATTAGTTTCTCCCTTTCATCTATGCTTCTTCCCCAATCTTGTGAACCGGCTAAATAGGCTTGTTATATTTTCTACTTTGAACAACAATGCTTTCTGAATGATTTATTCATGTTTTAAGTGCACACTTCAGTTCTAAAACAGAAATTGTCGGTCCGACTCATGTCAAATAACCTGTGATTTGGTATGAACCATTCATTTATTCCAAGGTGTAGGAACATTTTTGTCTAAAATACAGCCATTTACAGCCAGCATTGTGTTATATAAACAGAAAAGAATTAAAGATGACCTTAACCCTGATTGTTACTGAAAGGGAATTTAAGAGTTACAGGGAGGTAATTCAAATTCTCCAGCTAGAGTTATCATTCCTAATTCTTTAAATTCACTTACCATATGGGGTACACTTAGACCTCAGTGAAAGGAAGCTATTCTTTGTATAAAATAAAAATTAATATGGGGAAAGCCTTTTGGGTGTAAGAAAAATTGTTCAGTACCAATCAATGTGAAAGTTTACATGCTGCAGTTTATAGACTGGTACTCAAGACAACTTGTTGGACACGAAATTTCTTAGCTCTTTGCCATTCTGCAAAGAATTCCCGCTCAGCAGGACAAAGAAAACCATGCCTAAATCTAGCTCAGGAAGAAGTCATACCGGTATACAAAAAATCCAGACTATACAGTCAACTAAAACTGAAGGAAAGCCAAAGGCAATATAACTCAAGAAGAAGGGCTTCTTCCCATTTTAAGTAGAGAAGATATTACTTGCGAAAGAGAAAATCGTACAGGGCTCTCTGTTCAGAAAACCTTTGTACAGTGCAGAAAATAGAGCCTCTCATTCAGCTCAATATCACAACTATGACATCTCATTATAAACTATGAAGTCACAAACTGAGCAAACTTTTTGAACCGACAACAACAAGTGCAAACAACAATGAATAAGAATGAAAACAAACCTCAGACACTAATTATTGGAACAGTGCAGAGACATCGTTTCTAGCCCGATGACCGGTACACTCTCCACTTCTAAGACAAACTTTCCTTGCATTGTTTGCAGATGCCCATTAAAGGGCCAAATGAGTCGGATTAATGCATAATTTGTAATGGCAGATATGTGGCACATGCATCACCCTAGGAAACTCTTTTGACTATTCTCAATGAAGAAAGCAAGCCGATGAACAGGCAGCTTTAATCGTTTATAATCCATTGTGAACCTTTGTATGCCACAACCGTACTCATCGGTCGGCCAAATCCGTGCTACACAACCGCTGTCAAGAACCACTGACTTATTGACAAGAGTTTCACGAAACGTAGCGGCTCAATCTGAACCCCAGGGAAGAACTAAAGAATTCACTGGCCTTTTTTGGTTCGTGTTAAATTTATTTCTGTATTATCAGGTAAAGGCAATTAACTTACATGTAAAATATGTACAGATGCATAATTCCATGTTACAAATTCCCTAGATAACATCAGAAAGCCAGAAAATATCCAAAATCCCACTTTCGACATTTTCTCGGAACTTCATTTTTTAACGTTCTTGAATTACCTCCCTTTTTAGAAATCCTCTAAAGTTGCAAATGTAGGCTTTAGACCCATACAAATGACATTTTCAGACTTAGAATAAAGGACATTACTAAAGAAAAGACAGTTTAAAATCAACTTCTTAAAAATGAAAAATGTCACATTTACCTTTAAGGACCCAGACTGTAGTAAAATAGTCAAAATCCCTGTTGGCAACACACCAATCACTTTTCAACCAAAATTAAGTCCCTCAATCAATAACCTGCAATGAAAGAAACAAATTCCTAGCATGAATGAAGAGTAAAGCTTGAAAGAAAATGCAATGATTAAACAGCAAATATGAAATCAGTGTGAAATTTACCAATCACAGATATCTGACATGGCCGCCAAATTCACTGAAAAATGAGCCGTTTTACGCAAAATTCAAATCCTAGTAGTAGCCACAAGGGAAATGATAGCCAATAATAAGCTTGCTTTGTGTAAAGTAGAAACCATGCAAAGTCTGCAAATGCACCAAAAAGTATATGGTTACCATCTACTTTTTTCACAATTTTTCATGGAACTCATACCAGTCAATTTAACGCCTTGCAGCAAGCCAAAATCCGCAACCCCACCACTTTCTGTTTCTGGCGTCACTGGATGCAGGCAAACAGTGTAAAGCTCATGACCTTTTAGTTTCGCATCCGGAAATGACCCCAAATTCATGTTTTATATTCATTTAATGCAACATTTTCTTTCTTTACCATCAAATATCTGCTCAAAACTTGACTTTTCCTAATATTTCTGATTTTGACCATGGCCACTTCGAATATTTCACCCTCTACTGTAGTCTGGGACCACAGTTTAATAAGAAGTAATGTTGATTTATTCGATCTCAAACGGAAAGCGGCCATTAGACCACTTTGTAAAGTTTACGTCTATTAAAGTATCTATCTACCTTTGTTCGACTTATCCGAGGCGACCGGATGTGTTGATGTGTTTGTTTAACACTACTTAACGCTCCTCGAGAAAAAAAAGACTAGGAAATAATTTGGAAAATGAAGACATTACTTATTACAATCAATTTCTTAATTACCACATTGTTTTCTATCGTTTTTGATATTTCATCAACTTGAAATTGTCGTCTTCAACTTGTTTTAATTTGTCCAAATTCTATTGTTTGGTAGTGGGTTAAAGGTATCACAGGGCTGGACTCGAATATTTTTCAAAAACGCTTCGGTAGATCTTTGAAAAAATATTCAAATTCATATTGACTATCATAATAAGAGTATTTGAAAAAAGAGCATCAACTTATTCAAGCTTTCTAATCTGCTTTATAAAATAAAGTCTGTTAACCCATTTCCATACAAAGACGCTTCGCTCAACCCCACCAAAGGAAAAAAAATCGGAAAACATTGTGGTAAACGAAAAACTTCATTATCCACAATCTCTTCTACTTAAAACGTAAAAAAATGTCATTAACTTAATTGTTTAGTCTGCAACAAGCTAACATTTTGTCGTCTGATAACAGGTTAATGTCTCTGTAAAACTTCAGAACAAAAATAACTGTTGTCTCCAAATGCTGATTTTAATGATGAATGACACGTTTCGTTCGGTTTTAATTTATTTCCTCATTAACCATTTTTATTTAGTTTTTGTTTGTTTGAATGGGGTTTTACGCCGCTTGCAACAATCTTTCAGTTATATCGCGGCGGCTGGAGCACCTAACAATGGAATCCCGGTATTTCTCACACCAGTACTACCATTACATCCCTTCCTAGCCTCCAGCTGCTATCTCACATAGGTCTACGATTATCGACCCATTGGTGAGAGACAAATAGTCGGTAAGGATGAGTGCCGCCGTCGGGAATCGAACCCGGGACCTCAAGATTGATAGTCCGACGCGCTACCAAATGCGCTATGACGGCGGCTATTTTTAGTTTGTGTTTAGCCTTTTTTGTCATTCGAGCATAGATACGGCGATTTTTCAATTGTTCATGTTTATTATTACTATTATCATTATTAAAAAAAAATACTGTCTGATATTTTTAACTAAAGGCGTAAACATTCTTTAGTTTTAGAGCTTGACGTCTTTCGAATTATTTTGATGGAGATAGAGAGTGACTGGGGCTTTAAAACTACTATCCCTTTATAATTTAATAAATTTGCTGCGCGGACTGGCCATGATGATGACTGGGGTCATTAAAAGGGTTTATTTTCACTTTGGCATTTCTCATCTTTTATTTGAAGGAAATTACGATCCTTTTTAAGGATTCGGTTGAGTAAGGCTTTAAATGTATACGTAATAATTTCACTTGTTCAATTTACAAAGATATCAAATGTCGTCTGCAACCTCTTTCAGTTTGGACCATTCTGAAATTTCGCTGTCCGGTAACCTCTCACCGATTTGTATCAATTCCTCGAACCTTTCAATTAATCTTTATTACTTTCTGTTTTTAGGGCATAATAAGTCTCAGATTCTCATTGTTTCAACACAGATATCCGAGCGGGGGGAACAGAGAACAATTTATTCGTGTTAATGCCTACTTATCTACACAGATTTCGTAACGGCTAATTTGATTTGTCTCCCGAAAAAAAAACAAATGTGAAAGTTCAGAGAGAAAAATAATCAAGAAAATTGGTGTCGGTTTCTTCAAGCAAGAAGTGTTACAGTTTAACATGCACTTTACCCGTTTATTCATTCCCACCCTTTCTCCTTTTCGTTATATGATATTGTATGTACGAAAGATGATTTATGATACATATTGATTGCTTTATTGAGCGCTGTCGTTTTTTACCCCTGACCCACTCCTACACAATACCGCTTTTTGACGCCCCTCAAGAAAAGGGCTTCGGAAAACATTGTAGATAATGAGGAAATTGCTTGGTTCAAGCAATTTCTTCATTATCCACTACGTTTTCTACCCCACAAGACAAAGATTTTTTAAAATCTTGAAATTGTCGTTTGCAGCTTCTTTCATTTTTCAAAGTTTCTCGCGTGATAATGGGTTAACCTAACCTTTAATTCTCAATATTATGGGTTATAATTGTTTTCGATGTCGAGGTAAAAATGATGTTAGCTTTTCCTAAATATTAGGAGATTCATCTGCAGAACCACTGTTTTCGTTAATGTGTTTTGGAACTAATAATGGCTGTCGACTTAACTTATGACGTCTAATGGGCATATAGTTGTTGAAAAGTCTCTGATTCTGTAACACTTTATGAATTAATTTTCTCTGAACTCAGAACCCAAAAAGAATTATTAAGTTTTGACCTTGAAACTTCGTTACAGCATGAATAGACTGGACGCTTTATGTGATTTTCTGTTTCAAGATATTCCGATTCATTTGGCCCTTGTTGCAATCTATATGGAATAAATATTATGCTTAAACACCCAGTATAGCTTTTTGTGCAATTTTCAGAGAAAAATACCCATTTCGAAATTACATTTTCTGTAAAATAGGCATGTGTGTATTTATATTTCAATCTATACAAGAAATCGGGTGAAATCTTACAACATACACATCTAAATGATCCATTATTCCTTATAGAGCTCTGTGTGTTGTAAGACTTTTTTAAACTTCCTCAAATGTCTATGGAGAGATTTCAGAGAATAATTGTTAAAGGAATTTAACATAAGAAAAAGCATAAAACTGTATGATCAATGGAAAGGCTTCTCGTAATAAGCAGTTTCTTCTTTCCCAACAATAACTTCTGAATCATTGGGAGTGGGTGGTGTGACAGATGTAAATATTTTGAATTGTGGTATTTAAGATATGATTATGCTAGTGAAACTTATATTTTCTACTCAGGCTCCTCAAATATATAGAAGGCATCGAAGCAAATCATTAACCGTTGTCATGCTGATCCCGGAATATTCCTGCCTTGACAATGGCATTGGCAGGTGTATAGACTAATATCTGCCTTTACAGACGTGCAGTCTGATCTTAGCCTAAAATACCCGCTTACTGTTGTTGTTTTGAGAGAACTCTTTGAACACAAGATTTGTATAATTATGTCAAAGTTTTCAAATGTAGTGAAAAGAGGGAAAACATTCAGCAGGACAAGAGTTAATATTACTTTTATTGCTTTTCTATACATCGTATACGCGATTCTGTCGAGTACCGCTTGAGGAGTAGGCGTGGCTAACGATGCGTCTATTGTATCGACTAGCCAAAATATTTGTGCAAAATTCTGTTAATACAAGACCATCAGAATGCATTTTGTCATACTGACAGATACAATTTTAATTTTCTGGTCTAGACAGTTTCCTTTCATACATCGGAAATAAGCCCCTCTTGGTTTCTTACAGCCTTGAAGCCTTTTAGCTGTCAAAGTACTCTTACATGCGTTGATATTAACTTTTAGACAGTTCCATTCTTTCACTGAATCACTGTTTCCATTACAATACAAAATCGCGTTATCTGAAATATTATGAAAGTAAACACACAAGAAGTCGCCAGCAATTTCTTCATCTCTCTCAATTTATTTTAATTCAAAGATGGAGTCGTTTTACACATAAGAGAACTGAGTTAAAAGTTCATGGAATGTGTGTATAGAAACATAACTATTGTGAGCTAAAATATAAAAAAAAACATACATAGATACTTTAATACTACTTAATAGTGCTAGAAATGAAGAAAAATATCAGGCAAATTAGCTTATATAATCGTTTTCGCCAAAACTATGAGAACGACCCGGGACCCAAAGTAACGACATTGATTTATATCACCATTCTCTGTCATTTCTTGGTGGTACAACAACAGCCTGCTGTGGACTAGGAAACTTTGCATGTTTACCTAGAAAATTCATGCATTATGACTGAATTCTTCCGTAAAGAAATTGGTGGTCAAAATAGCGATCACATCAGCAATTATTCGAAAACAATCGGGCGTCTGCTACAAACGTTATAAAGAAATTCAACGAACCTCTTGGTCAGCCCTCCCATATATTCTTTTCTAATTGTGGACTTCAATCTTATACTCTCTTTCGAGCAGGCTACACTTTTGTTGACCGATAAAAAGGGAAATTTACAACAAAACGCATTTTGTGCTCCTTAACCGATTTTCCACTCAATCCCTCCTTTTTACACCTCTCGTTCTGGGAACAATGTGGACTATGAAGAAATTGCTTGTTACAAGCAATTTCTATATTGTCCACATTCCTTTTTTTTCAGAGAGACTAGGATTTTAAGACTTTCAACATTTTGAAACTGTCTTGTGAAACTTTTTTCAATTTGGACCGGTCTAAAATTTGGAATGGGGAATGGGTTAATACGTCCATCGATATTACATTTAGAAGGCAATATCGACAAATTGATGCTGTGATCTTGATTGGTTTGTGTTATTCCCACGGAACATTTCTGTATTCAGACAGTTGTGTTTTTTCAGAAAGGCGTATCGACTAGCAAATTTATTCTCCGTGAAGGATATTTATTAAAAGTGGTGGATCTGTATATTGAATAAAGGATCTTGAAGAATAAACAATGATGTGTAAATGAAATAAAATGTCACAATGGATAATGAACAAACCACATATTACGGCAGCTTAAGCACGGTGATAACGTCAGGCGGTAGTTTTGAAACTAGTAAGTGGCATTACTCCTTAGTTCTATTACATTGAAGAATCGTTGGCCCCGCCCACTGATCTGCAACAAGGCAATTAGACGGCCAGGAACGTACAACAAAAAAACAAATCATTGCTTGGCGATCAAAACGTGACAACGAATAAGCTGTAGTTACGACGTTTTGGTCTCCAAACAAACGCATTAGACACAAATGTCGGGGTTCGTTACTCACTTCCGGTATAAATGAACTAAATGATTGGTTAATCGAATTTTTTTATTTACAATCGTGATCCATCAATTTAGAAAGAGACATTCATACAACCCGTAAAACAACTGTTTAGAAAAATCGGATTATCTTTTGATCGTATGATACATGATGATGTTGGAGAGTTGTATTGAATTATCTAAAGTCTTTGAACAACAGCTTATATCTTATGTTGGATAAAAATCTTGTTTTTAAGGCGCAAATCTTGACAATTTTTATAATAACATTGTTAGATTTTTTAAACACGGTTTGGTATCATTATACTTTGAATTGTTAATGCAGTTACAAAACTAAGTCTGATTACACAGATGCCTTTGCGCATGTGAAAATACAGCCTGGTTACCAATTAAAGACAGGGCTAACTTAGAAATGGATCCATTGATATTCTATCATACAAGCTATTTTTTCAACTCGATATTCTACACCCCTTTTGGATAAACTTTTTTTCGGCTAAGTTCTCCGTAAAAGGGGACTGAAAATCTGGAACCTGTGTCTCTGTGTCTGATTATTTTCGTCCTTCTCATTTCCACATCTTTAGACTTTTCTTTCTTCCTTTGCCTGTCTATCTCCTTAGTCTCGGGCTTTCATATTTCAATGTATAATTATATGTCTTCGTTGTAAATATATATGTGTGTATTTTTTAATGTTTTGTATGAAATATCGAGGGAATAAAGATCAAAGATAATAGTTTAGCCATGATTAGCATCTCAAAAGCATGTAGATGGACAAAATAATTGTTTAATATTTAGATATTCTACAATAAGTAAAAACATTTGGCCTAATTGGAAGTTGCAATTGACGGATCGCTGGCCCCACCCACTGACTCCGCTAGCCACGCCCACTGACTCAACTTCCACTTCCACTTCGGTAAAAGTTGTTGTTGTTGTTGTTTAATTCGAAATTGAGTAAATTGTCAATTGAGTTAAAAAGCATTATTTTGGTGCCTGAAAGTTTGAATCCTCTAACCCATCTACACACAAAGATCTCATTTTGACTCACTCTATCACATATGATCCGTTATCTAGGAAACCCTTCCTAAGTGACAAAAAAACCTTTTTTACTCTTTTTTTCATTTTTTTAAAGTGTACATTACGTGAAATTAAAAACATTTAACCAATTGATTTTTTTTCTCACATTTACCGTTTTATTTGCGCTGAAAGACGTCTTACGTCGCAAAACGAAGTTCAGAGTAAATTTTCGTTTGAGTTCGAAAAAAACTGTACAAACTCGGGCCAAGATACATGAAGTTGTTTTCATGTGTAATATTTCATTAAGACAAAAAAATAGTGGTGTTTTCTTTCGGTAGGTATTTTTGGTGCGTGGTTCACTTTTGTTTGTGTGTTCTTCGTCCAATACGACTCTCTTTAATCTATATTCACTTTGGTGTGCTTGTTTGCAACCCCTAATATTTGGAGAACTGTAAATGTAAGAATCTAGCTCAAAACATAATTGAAAGTAAGCATTTTAAAACAAAATTACACGTTGTCGTTGTTACACCAAGTCGATGTTTCGGTAAAATAACTATGGATGCATGTTTAATGACAATGTGCAAAACCTAATCAGTATTCTTAGAGAACTGTCACGCAGTGAAGATTTATGTCAAAGACTTATGCGTAATCCCCCGTTGTTTCCATTCGTAATAATACAGGCTAGATACAAAATATAGCATTTCATTGAATGCTTAATTCAAAACTTATTAAAGTCAATTATTATAACTGTAGACCTATGATCACAACCAAGCTTATTTTTTGGACTAAATCAACTACGACTTTAAATTTTGTTGTATTGCAAAATTTTAGACCTGTCCAAATACAAATGTTTTGCATACGACAATTGAAATCGGATTTTATTTGGGGGGAAATTTGGTAGAATAGAAAATATTGTGGTAATACAAAGGTTTTGTAGACGAAATTTAAAGCTTATCTGTTTTGGGGGAAATCATTCGGTGCAATAGAAAATAATTATGGTAAAAGAAGAAAATGCTTGTTTTCTCGAGTATACAAACAAAAGGACGTAAAAACTAGGAATTGGACAGAAAATGGTTACCTTGTTCTTGCTGATCAAAACCCCTTTTCGTTCTTACACTTGAATAAATTGAAGTTTCGTGGAGTTTATATATCTGCCAAAGATGGTCGAAAACTAAAGTCACTTATTGAAAAGTTTGTTTTTTTTTTTCTGAAAAAACGCATACAACACACGCGCTGAAAGAAGTACACTCAAAATCGTGTGATAAAAAATCTATGATTTCTGGCTTGTGTTGTACAAATTACTTGTTACAGCGACACAAATTGGATTATAATTAGCGCTGGTAGAAACGTCTCATCAACGAGGTTTCGCTAGCTGCAATCCAGTATTATTTCCTTCATGTGCTCTATTCTTCGTGAGAATCCAAGGCGATCTCCACATTGTAACAGGTCGCAATAGATCACCTCATATTTTCTCTAGGTTTTTACATTTGAGAGCAATTATGATCAGAGTACGAGATAATAAATATTTTTTCATACTCAGTTGAGAATTTACTAAAATTTCAAAACCAAATTAAATATCTATTTCTTCTGAAATGCAATGACAAATGCTTTACAATATGATATTATGCTGGGGGTGATGGGGGGGTCGGGGGGGGGTTTGGGGGGGTGTTTTTTAATAGGTACTGTACAATCAAAGTTAAAATAAAACTGTAATTCTAACTTTGAAGTTAGTAAATTCTCATTTGAGTACAAAAAAGTTTTATAACCTCGCGCCCAGTTTACAACCAGTGCTTGTGCTCTATATGTAGTTACGAAAAATTAAGACTCAAAAGCGTCAAGATTACTCTTTCTCTCTGCCATAGCCTCGTTACGTGCAAAGACCTCCCGCGATCTGTTTTCTGCTCCGCTAGCTATTCACAGTCTTGTGATATCCCCACAAGACCTGTCTCGCTTACCAGTACCACGTAGTCCGTGGCCTAGTGGTAGGACAGGGGACTCGGAGGGTCATGGAAATTTTTCTGAGCAAAATATTAACTCCACGTTGCTCCTATCCACCCAGGTGTATAAATGGGTACATGTAAGGGTTACAAGCCAATATGCTGTGGCTAGCCGTAGGCGCCGTGTGTTAACAGCCGACTTGTAACTCTATGACCGTGGGGTTAAGTTGTACAGTCGGTAGAGCACGCATGCGCGTGGTGACAGACTATAAACTCACAACTTTAACTTTTACCAGTATCCGCAATCAAATCTAGAGGAAAAGGTCAGTCTTCTACTACTTATTTACAATCGCTCACAATGTACGTTCTTGTCCACCGCGTTCTCCATACTTTACCAGGTCGCAATAAATCGCCTAAAATCTCCTCTAGACCAACAAATAGAAAGAACTTTCTGTGAAAGGTATTGTTGAAAGCTTAATTCGGTCGTGGCTGAACTAATGCCAGAAAATATAATTTCGATATCTTTGATATGGTTTAACCCTTGTCATGCTGAACCCAGAATATTCCGGTTTTGGCAGGAGGTGTAGACCAAGATCAGTCTGCACATAAGTGAAGTCTGATCTTGGTCTACACCCCCTGCTTATACTTTTCCTGCCAGAGTTTATGAAATTGATTTCTAAAAGAAGTATTGATTTTTGAACAACAAGTTCTATCAGTGCGTTCAGCCCTTTGATTTTACAGCACTTCAGTAGGTCATTTTATACAGCATGACAAGGGTTAAACATGTTTTCGCCAGTGGGCGACCAGAATATTGTAAATAAAGCTTGAACAAAACAGTATTTACGATATTTTGCCCACCGACGTTATGACAAATTTTTAATAGCGATAAAGTGGACATAACCCGATCTAAAATCGCTTAGGTTACGACGTTTATGTTCAATTGATGTATCGCTGGTCACATCCTATATCCCCTACATTTCAGTTCGACCCACATAATTTTTCGACTGATATGATTTGAAATATAATTGTCAGGGACATAAACACTGATCAAATCGATGGGTGACAACCTAAACATCGTAAATACAGCTTAGATGAGCTATAGTTACAATGTTTCAGACTCTCAAAATGTTTTGGTTGACGGCGATGGTCCCTCAATTAGCGATTGACCATTCCAACACAATTATACAATATGATCATAGAAAACTTTTGGGAAAAGAAGAAATTTCTTGTAACAATTTCTGCTTTTCTTACAATGGTTTCTATCCTATTTGGCCCTTATTTTCTCGTTTTAGCGCAATTTGAAATATCGTACGCAACTCCTTTGAATTTGTCGTACGAACCGATGGCGTTCTCGCCAGATCGACATGGATGTCTGTGCAGAACAGTAGACCTACGGCGGTCTTGGCGATTAAAGGCGAAATCTTACTTTTGAATAGCTTGGCGCTCTGCATGATGATCTATAGCGCTATTGTAGATGATGATTGCTCTGGATCGTGAGCTTTTGAAATTGGGGCTATACAAAATCGAAGAAATTATCATAAGGGGCGTTTTTGTGTATTTTTTACCGCATGCAAACTTTACAATCGAAATGTAAATGACCCGTCTAGACTTAGAACCACACAGAAACTCCGTTAGACTTATACTTTAAAAGGGGACATAAAAGCAATCTATGGGGTTCTGCAAATGTTAACCCGAAAGCATGCTTCTATGGCATAAACCAATAAACTTGAGTAGTTATTTGAGCAGAGAAAGTGAAATAAACGGTTTACAACTAGCTTGAAACCTATGGAACACACCAGTGCTGGTAACAATAGGCGAAATGACGTCATACTTTTCATTTTTTTATGGAATAAGGTCGCCGTTTTCAATTATCCTCTACTATTGGTGGGTATTGATTCCCTCAAACATTATTCTTATCAATATTTAATCTTTTTTGATATCGTCCTTTTACATTATTTCTAAAGCATTTCAATATTTTGAGGGCAAACAAATATTACTGGACGGATAGGGACGAAGATTCTACATGTATCATTTTACGTTGAATACAATACATAAGTCCGGCTTGAGGAAATTTGAGTAAAAACGAGGCTGAGAAAGGATTCCAAGGAGGCCACTTCTCGATATACGAATCACATACGTTCACAAGGCGGGGATATCAACTCCACTTTGTTGCTTAACTAATGCACTAACGGATCGCTAATCCCACCCCTTACCTCCACCAGGACAGTTCGACAGTGGTAATAAACGACTTTACTTTATAAGATACGCTGTCAGAGAAATAATATGAAATGATAGGCAACTCGTTGGTTGCCGACCTCCACCTCATAACTACAAGCTGCAGTTGTGATGTTTTAGTCGCCAAACTATAAGAACATAAATTCAGGTCTAAACGAAGTATTAGATTTGTTAATAGATTTTTAGCTAGCAAAGCGTCAGCTTTGATAGCTCAAGTTAACAGACAAAATTTTGAGGTCGTCTCAAAGTTCAACGAGTGCAAACTGCAACCGGAGGCTTACTACTAAATGTATTGAATACCTACGCCATAAAAAGTAGTTCTTGTGTATTTCCGGAAATTTGTAACTCTGCCAACAAGTTAATCTCCTAGGTAATTTAGCTCACTTGAGCACATCGTGTTCAAAATGACTTTAATCTGAGTCTTCAAAGAAATTGAAGACGTCAATTTCAAATTGTTGAAAATTCAATGTAACAAACAATTTCTAAATTTTCCACATTGTTTTCCACAACTATTTCTAAGGGGGGTTAAAAGGAGTTATTGTGTTATCATGATAACAACATGTTTTACAAAAACGATTACTGAACAAAACAATGCTTTGCTAGCTTACAGTACTTTTCAGTACTTTGATTTATTGACTGACGATCAATTGTCACGAACACAGATATTCTATCATTCTAACACTATCGATTCCTGATCGTTTAAACGCATGATGAGCGACCTCACATCGTGACTGCATCTTATTAAATCTGTAATTATAATACAGTGATGATAATGGGTCTCTTAATAAAGAAATATCTTAAAAACTTCAAGTTATAAAGCGTGTAAAGTTATAAACAGTTAATTGTCACAGGAAGAGGTTCGTGTGTTAGAATAACATAGCCGCCATTGTTGTGTTATAGGTTTTCTTGTGTAAACAAGTGACATTTTATCGTCTGTGAGGTACACTGTGTTTTAACCTGCTGCCAGATGGCAACATTTTAGACTGGTCTGAATTGAAGAGGCTTTCAAACAAAATTTAAGATTTTTCAGACTTTTCAACTCTCTGGGTCTCAAGCAATTTCTTCATTTTATCACAATATTTTACCTTTTTTTTCTTGAGAAGCGTCAAAAAGCGCCATTGTGTTTGAATGGATTAAGTTGCCCAGTAGCGATAAATTCATCTTCACATTTTATTGTCGACTAAATGTTTAAGATCCCCTACATGCAGAAGTCAGTGTACCACAAAATTCACCAACAAGAAGGAGACGAAGACAGCGTTTGTGTAAACATCAATTTTGTCTCGTTGTTGCTTGTTTCTCAAATTAGCTGTCGCCTTGAAGAATGATTAGATTATAAGACATTATTCTTGGAAAATGGCATTGTCTGGGGAAAGTGGTAAACTTCTATCGTTATGTGATCCTTTATCGAAGTGCATATTGTAAATAAACGTCCATGCGAAAGGGACATTTTAAACCTGCGTCGGGGGCAGCCGTCATAGCGCAGTCGGTAGCGATTCGGACTTCCAATCTTCAATCATGGGATGCCATGGGTTCGATCCCCGGCGGCAGCACTTATCCTTTCCGATATTTGTCTCTCACCAATGGGTGGATAATCGTAAACGTATGTGGGATAGCAGCTGGGGGCTAGGAAAGGATGTAATGGTAGTACTGGTGTGAGAAATACTAGGAATCCATTGTTAGGTGCTCCAGCCACCGCAATATGACTGAATAACTGTTAAACCCCATTCAATCAATCAATCAATAAACCTGCGTTGGAAAAATAAGCCTTAATTAAATGGAAATCGAACGTTTCTCAAATTAGAAACGAAATCGATGGTTTGCGGCTCCCACTCCAAAACAGATCGACAATCAAATCATTCATTTAGACCGGAAATGAAGTTCGGACATAAACGCTGAGCATTTTTTTTTTTTTTTTTTTTTTTGTTATGTTTTGTTTCGTTTGGTGAATAAAACGTCGTTACTTAAGCTTATTCAAGATTAAGTTACGACGTATAGGTCGCAAACCAGCCATTTTACTTTTGTGTTACTGACACGAGTTTTGCAAAATAACACTGTTTAATAGCTATGTTGAACTTCCTGTTGGAGTCAGCTATCCGTCAATCGTGTAAGATAGAAGAACATTTTAATGACAAATTAACCTGAAAGAAAAGCATTAATTTTCATGTATAAAAATTTCTAAAAAGTGTCAGTCTGGTTAAAGTGTCTACCTAAAGCAGACAATCATTTCATTCTGTCAAACAAAGTTAAACAGTATAAAAATCTAGTTTAGAATATTATAAAGTAACGTTATATGTAACTTTACGTCGTCAAAATTGCCATGACGTCATTATTGTACTCTACCCCGTTGTTATGTCGAATAAATATAGCGATATAAACTCCACAATTGTTATCATCTTGTTTGTATGTTTACCCAAGAACAGAGAGTTTTTCATAACTGACCAATTAGCCACTATCTACGTCTGACCCGTCAATTCACTGCGACGGGAAGTTCCACCTCGATTTTAGACGGCGTTATTTGCAAAATTTATGGCCAGAAGCATGTACAAAATTAGAATGATTGGTTGGCGACTTGAATAGTTACGTCGTCTAGGTCGCCAAACCAACAAAAAATCTTCACGAAAATGGCGCTCAATATTGGAGTTCTCACTTCTCACTTCTTTCTTAATGAATGGTTTCATTGGTCGATTAATCGTTTGATTCACAGCCGAATGATTGGTCAATTATAATGATAATGAAAACATCAATCATTATTATCATTATTACACGGGGATAGCCTTCCAAATGGAGTAAGTCGGTGGGTCAATCGATTGTCAGATTACATGAACCCATTCCAACATAACAAACATTTTGTTTGTTCAAATTTCAAAACGACAAATTTCAGTGAGTGAAATGTTTGGTTTTCTTTAGTTGTTGGGTAGAAAAAGACTGACAATTTCTTCATCTTACACAATGTTTTCTAATGTTTTTTGGGGTTCTTTTTACCTGAGGGCGTCAAACAGCGTCACTGTGTGGTATTGGGCTAATAAACCCTTGTCTTTCTGAAATTAAAATCTTTACAACTGCATTAAAATAATGGGGCTGAAAGTACTGGAAGGCTTGACCGTGGAACAACATTTAATTGTGAAAATCCGTTTTTTAATAATTCCGGCTTGAAGGGATAAACATGCGGTATAGACTAAGATTGAACTGCATGTATGTACAGGCTGATCTTTGTCTATACCTCCTGTCAAAACAAGGATATTCTAGCTTCAGCGTGACAAGGGTTAATAATAATAATAATGACAATGAGAGTAGTGTAGATGTTTCTTTCTATTTCAGATGACGAGACAGTCAGCCTTGTCCATGGCCGCTTTGAGGTACGTATGGTTTTCGTTTTTTCAAGAATCTTGCCTAGACTCTTTGCTGCTGTAAAACAAATAACCAACTGGCCAATCAAATTCAAAATATTAATCTGGACCGGAAAAGAACTTCAAATTTATACATTTATTTTAGGTATTTTTGTTGAATTGGCGGTTTAAACGTTGTATATAAAAATGATTTGAGCTATCATTTGATTATTTTTACGACGATGAAATCCGCCGATCTATCTTATTTTATATGAACCCTGACCATACATTTTACAAAAAAGTCATTAATCGGGTCGATCTGCCTTGTCTGATGTCTATATACGAGGAACTTATTAAATCCTTTCCTTTTCAATAACTGATTTTTATGTCACTGTGAATGTATAAATGAGAAATAAATATTGTAGAAAAAGACGAAATTGCTTCCAGCAAGCAATTGTTCTTTTTCCACAATATTTTCTACCCTGCTGAATGACATTCTGAAAACAAAAGTGGGTTAAAGCAGTTGGGACCTGTCTGCGAAAAAGGACCTCCTGCACATAGACTCTGATCAGACGATACAGGCTGACCGGTTTTTAAATCTTCCATTTCCTTGCAGATTCCCGGAATCTTGAAAGATCATAATCACTGCATATGTCTTTTTGAAAGGCGACCTCTGCTTGACCTCCGCTTGATCCAATCTTATTTTTAAATATCTGTTTTACGGAACTCCCATGAGGTCCCTGCCCACTTGGTGGATCGCATTGATCCTAAGTGAAACCTAATAGTGCATATGGGCAATTGAAGTGAAACCTAACAGTGCATATGGGCATAATCTAATATTAGTTTCTTCTATCGATATTCAAGCGTTTGAATTTTTTTTTTTTTTTTTTTTTTTTTTTTTTTTTTGTTGTTGTTGTTGTTGTTGTTGTTGTTTTCATACTTCCATGAATAATTCTTTATCACGTAATAATTTTGTATGCTTTCGCACAAAGAAGATCCTAAAATTGTACTCAAAACTATTTAAATATTTTATGTTTTTGCTTGGTGGCATCAAATTATAAGAATAATGTTTTTGTTTCTATAGAGGTATGAACCTAAAAACTTAATCACACAGATATATGAATCTGCAATATGGTTAAATTATAAATTCATACACTAATAAAAACAAATAAATTTTATTCATTTCTACAGTACTAGATCTGAATAAAATGGGCCTATCATTTATTTGTTATAAGGAAATATCAAATCCTGTGTGGTTAAGTTTCAGTATAATATATGATCGGGGTTTTGGGCTATCAAAGGTAACCTTATTTACAGAAAATACCTTTCAAAGATTTTGGCGCAGAAATACGGGCTTTTCGCGATGTGGAGAATTTCATGGAGAAGACACTGTTAATGCTGGAAATACAGGAGACGGATCTTCAGGAGATCATCAAGAGTATGTTTGAAAAGATCCTCGCCTCAGAGGATCGAGAAGATTTCATGGTACATGCAGCCATGGATGCGACCTTTACGCATGATTCAGGTACAAACTTAACCCTCCTTCCTGGAATATCGAATAAATGTGACCCCCCGTTACAAGCAAAGGGGGTCACCCGAGCACCAATCCGCCAGGCTTATACTAATAATAATTTTAATGAAAATGATAATATCTTTAGTAAACTCATTACTCATTAAGATAACACTATTTAATACCTTTTTTCGACGAGGCCTTCAAACAAAACTTCTCTCTCTCTCTCTCTCTCTCTCTCTCTCTCTCTCTCTCTCTCTCTCTCTCTCTCTCTCTCTCTCTCTCTCTCTCTCTCTCTCTCTCTCTCTCTCTCTCTCTCTCTCTCTCTCTCTCTCTCTCTCTCTCTCTCTCTCTCTCTCTTCCTCTCTCTCTCTTTCTTTCTCTCTCTCTCTCTCTCTCTCTCTCTCTCTCTCTCTCTCTTTCTCTCTCTCTCTCTCTCTCTCGCTCTCTCTCTCTTTCTCTCTTTCTCTCTCTCTTTCTCTTTCTCTCTCTGCCTCTCTCTCTCCCTCTCCATCTCCCTCTCTCTCTCTCTCTCTCTCTCTCTCTCTCTGCCTCTCTCTCTCCCTCTCTCTCTTTCTCTCCCCCCTCTCTTTCTCTCTCTCTCACACACACTCGCAGTCACACACACAAACACTCCATCTTTCTTTCATGCCTTTTACCATTTTACTATCGTCCATGTCAATTAACCACGAGTCTATAAGTTTTGACAAGATACGTTTGACAAGAATAGTTTTCTCTAAAACCAGATTTATAAGCGAACAAAACATCAGTACTTTTTTAGAAGTTTTTGAGTTGAATTACAACATGTCTTTCAAATACTTTTGAAATTGTTGGTTGAACTGATATCCAAATTT